>OY986991.1:16375716-16975716 GCA_963920545.1 Lepidium didymum | reverse complement strand
TCCAAAATCGCTTTGGTACATTAGTGTGGAACATCATAGACCTAGCAACCTCCATAAGATGTCTATTCTTCCTCTCAGCCACTCCATTTTGTTGGGGAGTGTAGGGACAAGTTGTTTGATGAATGATGCCATGTTTTGCAAGAAGTTGTCTAAATGCATTGCTTGTGTACTCTCCTCCATTATCCGTTCTTAGGGTCTTAATCTTGGCACTATATTGATTAGAAACATAACTTTGAAAGTTAGTAAAGGCCTCAAGCACACGATCTTTACTTGGTAATAAGGTAAGCCAAGTAAATTTCGATTTATCATCAATAAAAGTAACAAAGTATTTATGATTATCTCTAGATTCACAAGGTGCAGACCACACATCTGAATGAATTAGATCAAAACAATGCTCATATATAGTTGAAGACTTAGGAAATACGGTTTTGCAATGTTTGCCAAGAATACAGGCCTCACAACCATCATTTTGAAATGAAACATTAGGTAATAACAAGTTCAAAGCTCTAGAATGGGGGTGGCCTAAACGAGCATGCCACAACACATTATCATCCAAGAAACTACCAGAACTAACATCATTAGAGAAACTAGATAAACATGAATTTAAAGATAGATTCGAATTGCTCTTGATGTCCTCCAACAAGTACAACCCATCCTTGGTTACTCCTTCTCCAAGGACTTGGCCACTCTTAATATCCTGAAAGCAAACCTTGTTAGGATCGAATACAGCTTTACAATTCAAATCACTCACAGCCTTATACACACTTAGCAAGTTAGACTTAAAGGTAGGCATATAGAATGCTTTGGATTCCTTATCAAACAAACGCAGATTACCAATTCCTTTGATAGGCACCTGTTTTCCATCAGCTATAACCACATTTCCTAAGGCAGGTTTTATGTTCTCAAGTAAATTTCCATCGCTAATCATGTGATGAGAAGCACCAGAATCTACTACCAACGGTTTATTAATTTTTGAAACATAAAATGAGTTACCAGAATCCTTTAAGGCATTGATTGATTTGATGAGCTCCTCAAGGTCAGCCTTCCTCACATAATCACCCTGAGCAGCCGCCATAGCTGTCCCATTAGGGCCTAGAGAGGTTGAGCCAGAACTTGCTTTAGCTACCACTTCCTCGCTTGCCACATTTGCCTTAGCCCTATCCCATCGGTTTTGCTTGAGATGGGGATGGAGAGTCCAACAACGATCCTTGGTATGGCCCTTACGTTTGCAATGTTCACAAATGAACACCTTCTTCTCATCATTATGGTATGAAGCCTTGTTTGCCATAGCAAGCTCCCCCTTACCACCAAGTAGATTTCGTGATCCTTGTTCTCTTTGGATGGATCCACACACTTCCTCCAAGCTTGGAAGCTTGTCTTGTCTCAAGAGATGTCGAATAAGATCACCATAGGATGGATTCAGGTTCAACATGAGCCCAAACACCTTGTCTTGCTTAAGTCTTTCTCCCAAAACAACCGGATCCACAGTTGGGGGTCTTAGCATCTCAAGTTCAGCCCAAAGGGATCTATACTTCCCAAACCATTGAGTAAATTCCATATCTTCTTGGCTGAGGTTGTTAATGGCTTTCTTCACCTCATATACACGGCTGAGGTTAGAGAGGTTACCATAAACCTTCTTGAGAGTATCCCACAAGTGTTTAGCACTCTCACAATAGGAGTAAGCCTCATGAATGGCCGGATCTAATGAGCTTTGAATGATAACAAGAGCCACTTGGTCGTCTTGATACCATTTTTCATTCTCCTCATCCGCAGCCACCACCACACTAGCTTCACCTTCATTTTCCTTTCCAACAGATCGGACCACCCTCTTTGGAGCTTCACCTTCAATGTGAGCCCAAAGTCCACGGCCACTAAGTACAGTCTTCACAGTCCTAGACCATAGAAGATAGTTCACTCCTTTGAGTGTAACATGAACAGCAAGAGATTTGAAGTTATCCATCAAAAACTCGCACAAAGCTTCAAACTGAGAGTAATGGCGATTTGAGAGCTAGAACAGAGAGAAAGAAGATTGTAAATAGAGATTCAGCGGATTAAACAAGCATAAGGGACCTTATGCTCTGATACCATGTAAGTTTGTAGAAGAAATGAAGTAAGAATCAGTTGAGAATAAGAATGGAAGAGAGAAATCTGAGAGAGAGAGATTGTTGGTTGCAGAGAATGGGAAGAAGAAAGTGTATTCTCTTTCTCTTAACTTTACAATTGTTGGCTACAAAGTATATATAGACAAAAATAAGGTAAACCTAGCCTATACACACACATACACTCGGATATATACACTCATAACATACAAAACACATATGGACAAAAGTTACCCAAAATGGTAGAACAGATTCTGTGCTGACCAAAGAAGGTTTGAACCTTTTCCCAAAGTGTCCCAACGGTCATAAAGTCTCCAAATGAGCATGTGACTCTTGCTGAGTTGATTCCCAACCATATACTTGGTTCCTAAACACCTTTTAGACTTTGGTTACTCAATTTCGTTCAGTTCCTTGCCCCTCACTCCAGGTTTAATGTTTGCTTAGTGAAATAACTTGTTTGTCACTCAAGTTAACAAGTGCATGGTCTGTAAACTGAGCTGCAGCCAATGCAACCTTTCTAGGATCCGAGTAATGATAATACTCGAATATGTGCTCCATCCGTCTCTCCCAATCCAAGTATGCCTCTGGATCAACTCGTCCAGCAAATGTGGGTGGTGTGAGCTTTACATCAGGCTGTTGATGGGGCTGTGGAGGAGGTGGTGGTGGACGGTGGTGATACTCCTCGTCCATTGGGTGCCTAGGTGGCCGCTCATGATGGTTTGATGGTGGTGTAGGCGACCTATCTAGCCCTCCATCATTTTGTCTTTGTGAAGACTCAGGCATGTCCGCACGCCTTTGTGGTGAACGAGAACGAGCTTGTTCCATTTTTTCGTTCATCCTAGCAAGTTGAGTGCTGATATTGGCCAGCATCTGCAACATGGCAGCAGAAGTATCCGCACGGTCTGAACCGTCGGACATGGTACCTTGCACACCAAGCAAAAACAAACAAAAGAAATGATTAGCAAAAAACGGTTCTATGAATTGGAATAATTAAACCAGAAATTACCAAATTAGAAATTACTATCACCCTAAATGATGTGATCGTGAGCAGTACAAAAGCTAAGGAACCAGAGCTGGTAGGACCAATCACACGTTCGAGAGCTAAGGAGTTGGCTAAGGAAGCTCACTTGCTCATTGCCGAAGGATCGTGTCCTCTCCCTCTTCAAAAGGATTTGTCCTCAAATCTGAATCTGCAACATATGGAAGCAAGTCAGAAACATTGAACGATGGAGAGATATTGTACTTACCTTGGAGATCAATCTGATAGGCATTGTTGTTGATCCTCTTGATGACTTCAAATGGTCCATCAATTCGTGGCTGAAGCTTGCTCTTTCGCTCTTCTGGAAATCGATCTTTCCTTAAGTGAATCCACACCAAGTCTCCTTCTTCAAAGATCATCTCCTTTCTGCCCTTGTTGGCATGCTTTTTATACTGCTTAGTCTTCTTCTCTATGTTCTCCCTAGCTTTGGCGTGTATCTTCCTCACCTGTTCAGCCTTTTCTTTTCCATCTAAACTACATTTCACACTCAAAGGCAAAGGGATCAAGTCTAGGGGTGATTGCGGATTAAAACCATAAACGATTTCAAAAGGGGAAAAGAGAGTGGCAGAATGCTTAGCGTGATTGTAAGCAAATTCGACGTGTGGTAAGTATTCTTCCCATGACTTGATGTTGCTCTTCACCAACACTCTGAGAAGTGTAGATAACGTCCTGTTCACCACCTCGGTTTGCCCATCCGTTTGAGGGTGACAGCTCGTTGAAAAAGTAAGCTTGGTTCCTAGCTTAGCCCATAAAGTCCTCCAAAAATGTCCTAAGAACTTTGTATCTCGGTCTGAAACTATCACTTGAGGCATTCCATGCAAGCGAACTATCTCCCTGAAAAACAAGTTAGCTACACTAACAGCATCATCGGTCTTGTGACTAGCTATGAAGTGTGCCATCTTGCTGAACCTGTCAACAACTACAAAAATAGAATCTCTTCCATTTCTGGTTCGAGGTAAGCCAAGCACGAAATCCATGGAAATATGAGTCCAAGGATGAGAGGGAATAGGAAGAGGAGTGTACAAACCGTGTGGCTGAACCTTACTCTTAGCCATTTTACACGTTGCACATCTAGAGCAAACCTTCTCAACATCTGTTTTCATGTTTGGCCAGTAGAAGTGATCCTGCAGTCCAAGTAGAGTCTTTGTAACTCCAAAATGACCAGCTAATCCACCTCCATGAGCTTCTCTCACCAATAGTTCTCTGATGGATCCGCTCGGTATGCACAGTCGATTATGGTAGAATAAATAACCATCCTGTCTAAAGAATTTATCCACAGCAAACTTATGGCACTTGCCATATTTCTCAGCAAAGTCAATGTCAGTCTCATACAGGTCTACAATGTGCTCAAAACCATTTAACTTTGAAGTTAAAGTAGAGATTAGAGAATACCTTCTGGATAATGCATCTGCGACTACATTATCCTTACCTTTCTTGTACTTAACAACGTAGGGGAAGGTCTCAATAAACTCCATCCATCTGGCGTGTCTCTTGTTGAGCTTTTGTTGTCCTTTCAAGTACTTGAGGGACTCATGATCGGTGTGAATGACGAACTCCTTAGGCCACAAATAATGCTGCCACGTTTGAAGTGCTCTAACCAGTGCATACAGCTCCTTGTCATAGGTTGGGTAGTTGCTGGTGGATCCTCCTAGCTTCTCACTGAAGTATGCAACTGGTTTCCTATCCTGCATCAAAACAGCTCCAATGCCAACTCCTGAGGCATCACATTCAATTTCAAATGTTTTCTTAAAATCAGGAAGAACTAAAAGTGGGGCATTGATAAGCTTCTCTTTCAAGGCTGAAAATGCGTGCTCTTGTGCTTCTTCCCATCTGAATCCAACTTCCTTCTTGATTACTTCTGTTAAGGGTGCTGCTATGGTGCTGAAGTTCTGAATAAATCGCCTATAAAATCCAGCAAGTCCATGAAAGCTTCTAACTTCTCCAACATTCTTAGGCGTAGGCCAATCCTTGATTGCCTTGATCTTTTCGTCATCTACTCTAACTCCCTCTGCACTAACAATAAATCCTAGAAAAATAACCTCAGTAGTACAGAATGAACACTTAGAGTAATTAGCAAAAAGAGATTGAGAGCGAAGAACATCTAGAACCCTGCGGATGTGTTCTAAATGCTCTTCCAAACCTTTGCTGTAGATGAGTATATCATCAAAGTAGACTACTACAAACAGCCCAATGAACGGTCTGAGAGTGTGATTCATGAGACGCATGAATGTACTGGGAGCATTGGTGAGACCAAACGGCATAACCAGCCACTCATATAACCCTTGCTTGGTCTTGAATGCAGTCTTCCATTCATCCCCTTCCTTCATTCTGATCTGATGATAACCACTCTTCAAATCGATTTTGGAGAAGATGGTGGATCCACATAACTCATCTAACATGTCATCAAGTCTTGGGATCGGATGTCTGTACTTCACTGTGATGTTGTTGATAGCTCTGCAGTCTACACACATCCTCCATGTCCCATCTTTCTTAGGCACTAACAATACTGGTACAGCACATGGGCTTAAACTCTCACGGATATAGCCCTTACTCATCAGCTCCTCTACTTGCTTCTGTAGCTCCTTTGTCTCCACGGGGTTGGTTCTGTAGGCGGGTTTGTTTGGCAAAACTGATCCCGGAACTATGTCAATCTGATGCTCAATCCCGCGAATTGGAGGCAAGCCTGATGGTATCTCTTTTGGAAAAACGTCCTTATACTCCTCAATAATCTGAATCATCTCATGAGGAAGCTCTTCCGCTGATTTCGTACTCGCCAATGACTCCTTATAAACGAACATAAAGGTAGTCATCTCTGGATCAAAAAGCTTGTTGAACTCGCTGTGACTGATGTACAAGCTGTTAGACACTCTCTCCTTATCCTTGCGGTTCATATATAGCTGATCCTTATAGATTTCACCTGGTGTGAGTGGTAGAAGAGTGATCTTGCGTCCCTTAAACTCAAACATCTGCTTGTTGGTGTAGCCATCATGAAGAACTCGCCTGTCATATTGCCAAGGTCTTCCCAACAAAACGTGACTACTCTTCATAGGAACCACTTCACAAAGCAACTCATCTTCATACTTCCCAATCGCCAACTTGATGAGTACTTGCTGAGAAACGGTTATGGCTCCCTTGTTGTCTAACCACTGCAGCTGATACGGTCTTGGATGTGAAGTAGTCTTAAGATTAAGCTTCTTCACCATCTCCTCACTGGCGGCATTGGTGCAGCTGCCTCCATCAACAATCAAGGTGCAAACCTTATCCTGAACTACACATCTGGTGTGGAAGAGATTCTCACGCTGTCCCCTATCATCTGGATGAATCTGAACACTCAAAGTTCTGCGTGCTACTAACATTTCTCCAACTGCTGCTGGCTCTTCTTCCTCCTCCAGCTCAAACTCGTTTTCACTTTCTAAACTGTCTTGAGGCACAATTTCTCCTCCTTCTTTCAGCAGAAACATTTTCTTGTTAGGACAATCTCTGGAGTAATGTCCCATTCCTTGACATTTAAAACACCTGATGCTGCTAGTAGAAGTCCCACTTCTCGGTTTGAGCTCGGTTCTGACCTCTTCTTTAACAGTTGCTGTCGCTGGTTTAAGACCTTTGACAGGGGCTGGTTTATCTAATTCTCTTGGTTTTGGGATGCTGGAAGTGAAGGTGGGCCTGCCTATTCTCCTCTTGAACTGTGACTCTATCAACTCGGCCTTGTGAACCATTTCTTGCATATCTTCATAATTCTGAAGCTCTACCTTATCTTGCAACTCTCTGTTCAATCCCCCAAGAAAACGAGACATCACCATATCTTCACTCTCGTTTAGATCAGCTCTGATCATAAGTGTTTCCAACTCCTGATAGTAATCTCGAACTGATCTGGTACCTTGTACAAGGCGTCTCAACTTGCTAAGCATCTCTCTCTGATAGTGCGCAGGCACAAACTTCCTCCTCATCTGCGTGACAAGTTCTGTCCAAGTGGTGATTGGAGGCTGTCTTCGTCTATCTCTGATGAGCCCCAACTGCTCCCACCATAACAATGCATAGCCATTAAATTCTGAGACTGCTATCTTCACCTTGTTAAGCTCATAAGTTCCCTGTACCAGAAAATTAGACTCCATCTTCCTTTCCCAATCCAAATATGCTTCTGCATCATTAGCACCATGAAAAGGAGGGAATTGGATCTTAATATTGTTCAGCTGCTGCCTCAAAGGGTCATACTCACGCCCATTGGCTCTGTTTCTGTTTCTTCTCACTGTTTCTCTGCTGTGATCTGTTCCTTCTCCTGAATACTCAAACTCTGTTTCTGCATAAACTCGATGCCCAGCAACATAATCAGACTGTCTTTTTGGCTGTGTACTTCTTCTTTGATTGACAACTGTTTCTCTGTCCCTGATTGGTGATTTAGTGCTCCTAACTCTCTGCCGTCTAGAAGAAGAAGCCACATGTGCCTTCCCTTTAGCGATCCTGATTGCTTCGTTAGGACTAGGAGGCTCTGATGATTCTGGCTCTGCAGCACTAAGCTCATTCTGTAGCTCTTTGAATATGTTCTCAAACTTGCTGTCAAGCTGCTCTAGTTGCTGAATGAGCTGAGAAGCTATTGCTTGGTTGGCTTCTTTGATTTGCTGAGCCATAGCTTTGTTTAGAGCTTCCATAGCTTCAGCTGAAAGCTCCATGGTACCTGAAAAGAAGTCAAAACAGCACACAGTAACTAGTTCTTGTGTTGAGAAATAACAAAAATGCAATCAGAAGACTTAAATGCATACAAGAAAACAAGTCCTAAGCTAACAAAGAGAAACGATTTTGATGCTTCTAAAACTATAGGCTAAAATTTATTATATGATTTTTATGCAACAAATAATGTGAATGAAAACTATATGTTAAAATTCGAATTTGATGCCCTAACTGAATGAAATCGATTTTTGGATGCAGCAAACAAAGGGAACGAGTTGATGCAGATTAACAACAAATCGAAACCCTAAACTCAGAATGGAAAAGAAAAATAAGAGAAAGAGAGATTAGGGTTAGAGAATTGCTCAGCCTTGGCACAGAGTTGGCTCTGATACCACCTGATATGATCCTCCCTAGGATTGAACTCTGGAAATCGGGGCTAAAGTGCTCGGAATCGAATGAAACTTGAGCAGCGGTTCGATTGGGGTGTGAGAAACACGGGGCTGAGTTTTGAGCGGATTTGGTCGAGTGGTTTTTGAGATACGATGACGTGATTAGGTAGTAGGGATTCAAATTCACAACGTGTTATGAAATCCCGGATTCGAAGAACGCATTCAAGGAATCGAAACTGAAAGAAGAACTTTCTGTAGAAAAAAATGTTTGCGATTATTCCACTCTAGGGTTTACAGCAACGTTACTTGGATTTAAATACAACCCTAGAAACAAAACAACACGAAGTCTAAATAAAAACAACATGTAGTCTGAAACATAAATAAAACAACGAAGCGTCCCACTAATTGGTGCACTTCTAAATAAACTAAGTACAAAATCAGAATGACTTGTACATTATTACCCTATGGTAAAGACTCCTAAGCAACTCAACGTAGTGATTCATCTGCCTCATTAAAAAAAACCATGTTGAGAAAACCCAATGGGACAAAACTCAACTATGGGAAAAAGAGTACAGACTCCTCACCTTAAGTTACTTAGTTATCATTACCGGGTGAAGTCTCCAAAGTGTAGATATTGAAGACTTGCATAGTTGGTGGCGAGAACGATCCTTCGGCAATGAGCAAGTGAGCTTCCTTAGCCAACTCCTTAGCTCTCGAACGTGTGATTGGTCCTACCAGCTCTGGTTCCTTAGCTTTTGTACTGCTCACGATCACATCACTAAACCAAACCAATTTAAATTTCGATTTTTAAATCTGGCCCTACTCAGCCTATTCCTAATCAAAAATGGAAATTCTAGCAGATAAGGTTATTGACTAATCAAATCTTATCCTAACTAACTAACTAACTAACTCCTAAATCCTAGGGATAATGCTACAGCAAATTTTTTTTTTTTTTTTTTTTTAAAATAAAGAGATAAGAGAAGAAAAGCTTAGGGATCGTTGATGGCTTCTCCTTCTTCTTCCTAGGTCTGTTCGAGATTGATCTAAGCAAATAAGACTCAATACACACGTTAGAAACAATAGGGTGGTTGATACAACACAGCCCTTGACACAAAAATTAAACAAGAAATCGAAAATTCTAAACCCTAGAATATGAAAAACGAAATTTGAAAAGCAAAAGGGTAGGTTTATACACTTCCCCTGATAGGAACTTCAGCTCTGATACCAGATGATACAATCTAGAACACGAACCAAATGAAACCTCTCAAAGATGAGTGTTTGTGATCTTCCAATGAGATGCTCAATTGGTTGAAGCACAGCGGATTGAGTTGGACCACACGAGCTATGATTGGACTCGTGATACACCAGAAGGATCCTAGAAGCCGAGTACAAGTTCTCTAAGCTTGCAGAATCGAAGTTGTATTCAAAACTTAGACAAGTCGTGAATTGAGTATGCTAGGCACGTTTTTGTTTGTAAAAGAAAGTAGATTTATTAATGTTCTGATCTTGGGTATTTATAGATTCCCAAAACCCTTAAAAAGAACTACATGATGTTTTAGAAACGACAAAACAACAAGTAGTTTCAAACTAAACAGAAGAACAACATGAAGTCTAAACAAAAGAATTCAAAAATAAGGAAGCAAACTTCTAAGTGTTTCTAAGACCTTATTTGTTGCCTAACTAGTGATGCTGGTTCTAGACTGCTCATTTGGGGTATTGCCTCGCTAAAACCTCTTTCGGAAAACCTAATGGGATAAAACCGAAAGTAGGGAAAAGAGCACAATTCCCAAACAAGTCTTTTGTGTATTCACTCTTGGTAGATAGTGAACACACTAGAAGCTGCTGTAGATGCCTTGAGAAGCGACCAAGGCATCCGTGGGGATAAGAAAACACCATTGTCCTTAGATGTTCCACTGCTACAAGCTGCTTCCTTCTCAAACTCCAAATCGCCTTCTCCTAGCTCCAAGATGTAGTCTATGAGATTGCTAAATTTGTAGCTGATTGCACGAGCCTTTTGGCGAGTCATTGGTCCGCTTGACACCTCAGGGATGATTGATGATTGGCTGGGTTCGATGTCCTCATCATTCATGTACTAATGTTGCAAGCTTATACATGGTAGAAAAACTCGGTCTGGAGAGAACTAAACACCCTCAGCCCTATAAGTTGAGGTGGCTCAATGACAAGGTTGAGTTACGCATCACTGATCAAGTAAAGGTCTCCTTTAGTGTAGGCCGATACAATGATCAAGTGTTGTGTGATGTGGTTCCAATGCAAGCTGGCCATCTCTTATTGGGACATCCATGGCAGTTTGATAAGGAAACCACACACAATGGACGTACTAATCTATATTCTTTTGTCCATGATAAGCGCAAGATTAATCTAGCACCATTATCACCACAGCAAATGGCCAAGGATAAAAGCAGCTGCAAGGAGAATTTCCTAGTAAAATCTAGTGTTATTCGGAAGACTATTGTTACTAACAACACTAATATTTTTCTTATGGTGTTTAAAGAGCTTTTGAGTGCAGATTATGTAGATATCAAGCTACCATCAGAAGTTAACAACTTGTTGGAAACGCATGCGGATGTGTTTCCTGATGAGTTACCGGCTGGTTTACCACCTATACGAGGCATAGAACATTGCATTGACTTCATTCCAGGTGCACAATTGCCAAATCAACCAGCCTATAGAGTGAACCCTGAGGAAGCCAAAGAACTTGAGCGGCAAGTAAGAGAGCTGATGGCACAAGGGTATGTCCGAGAGAGTCTCAGCCCATGTGCAGTACCAGTTCTACTCGTGCCTAAGAAAGATGGCAGCTGGAGAATGTGTGTGGATTGCCGAGCCATCAACAACATTACAATCAAGTACAGGCACCCCATACCTCGATTAGACGACATGCTGGATGAGCTGAGTGGTGCAACCATCTTCACCAAGATAGATTTGAAGAGTGGTTACCACCAAGTCAGAATGCAAGAAGGGGATGAGTGGAAGACAGCTTTTAAAACCAAGCATGGTTTGTATGAATGGCTGGTTATGCCATTTGGGTTGTCTTATGCTCCCAGCACATTTATGCACCTAATGAACCATGTACTTAGGGCATATATCAGTAAGTTTGTCGTTGTCTACTTTGATGATATAGTAATCTATAGCTCATCTTTTGTTGAACATGTGACACATCTTGAGCTGGTATTACAAACACTTCGAAGGGAAGGATTGTTTGCCAACTTAAAGAAGTGCACATTCTGCACTGATCAAGTAGTTTTCCTAGGTTTTGGGACTTGTTCACTAGTTGAACATCATTCACAAGTCCCTAGAGCACTTAGAAGGCTGCAGAATTCGTTTTGTTATTTTAAGCACTTCTTGTTGTTTTTTCTGCTATTTTAAACTTCTTGTTGTTTTGTTTCGAACTTCATGTTGTTTTAAGACTTAGGGTACTATAAATACCTAAGCTTATGGATGAATAAACACACAATAATTTCGTTCAAAAACCCTAGCAGCCAAAGCTATCTTTCTCTTTCACGTTTCTAGACTTGAAAGCTACCATTCTTCTTGTCTTTGAGTACTAGCACTCAGCGTTGAAGGATCTCTTGGTTTATCACGAGTTCATCACCCTCGTGTGGTCCAAATTCACTTCCGCAACCGTGTGAAGCAAGCTGAGCATCTCACTTGTCGAACACAACACCACTTTGTGTTGCAGCTTGCTTTGAATCAACCAGAAAGTGTATCAGGAGACTACCCATAACGGTAGAACTAACCTTTACTCGTTTGTTCATGATAAGCGCAGGATTAACTTAGCACCACTATCACCTCAGCAAGTGAGGGAAATGCAAGTTAAAATGGCTAAGGAAAAAGATCACACCAGCCACGCCAACAGGGAGAATTTTCTCTTAAAATCGAGTCACATTCATAAGACTATTTGCACTAACCAGACTAATGTGATTTTGATGATGTTTAAAGAAGCCTTGCGTGCAGATTTTGCAGAAACTAAGTTACCTTCTGAAATCGAGTGCTTACTTAAGTCATATGCTGATGTGTTTCCTGATGAGCTACCACCCGGCTTACCTCCACTAAGAGGTATTGAGCACCACATTGATTTTGTACCAGGAGCACAGCTGCCAAATCGGGCCGCCTATCGTGTTAATCCAGAAGAAGCCAAGGAGCTTGAACGCCAAGTAAGGGAGCTTATGGCTCAGGGGTATGTGCGAGAGAGCCTTAGTCCTTGTGCTGTGCCGGTTTTGCTTGTGCCAAAGAAAGATGGCAGTTGGAGAATGTGCGTTGACTGCAGAGCTATAAACAACATCACTATCAAGTACATACATCCAATTCCGCGCCTTGATGATATGCTTGATGAGCTGAGTTGATATAAGAATGGCTGAGCAGCTGGAACCGGAGCAAGGAGAGCATGGAGAACTCGGATGATGAGGACATAGACGATGTTGAACATGTAGCTGCGGATGTCATGGTGCCTCAAGTACCAAGTGGACCACTTACATGCCTCAAAGCAAGAGCAATCAGCCACAAATTCAGCCAGTTCGTGGAGCACATTCTAGAGCAAGGAGAAGATGACGAACCACACGCATTATCAGACCATCATGGCTTGTTTACATCATCAAATGAGCCATGGGCACTTCTCAATGTCAACACAGCAGCTTCTAGTGTCTTTACTATCATCCAAGAGTAAAGACACACAAAGACATGCTTGGGAATTGTACTCTTTTTCCTACTTTCGGTTTTGTCCCAATGGGTTTCCTGAAAGAGGTTTTAACGAGGCAACACCCCAAGTGTGCATTCTAGGACTTGTTCATAAGTTGAACATCATTCACAAGTCACTAGAGCACTTAGAAGGCTGAAGAATTCGTTTGTTTATTTTTACGCATATCTTGTTATTTTTTTTTTGTTATTTTAAAACTACTTGTTGTTTTTGTTTCAAACTTCATGTTGTTTTAAGACTTAGGGTTCTATAAATACCTAAGCTTATGGATGAATAAAGACACAACAATTTCGTCCAAAAACCCTAGCAGCCAAAAAACTCCTTCTCTTTCACGTTTTCTAGATCTGAAAGCTTCAATTCTTCTTGTCTTTGAGTACTAGCACTCAGCCTTGAAGAATCTCTTGGTGTATCACGAGTTCATCACCCTCGTGTGGTCCAATTCACCTTCCGCATCGTGTAAAGCAAGCTGAGCTTCTCTCTTGTGAGCACAAACACCACCTTGCGTTATAGCTTGCTTTGAATCAACCAGAACGTGTATCATCTTTTGGTATCAGAGCTGAAGTTCCATCACAGGGAGTGTCTAAACCTATCTTTTCTATTTCGTTTTCTTTCATTGCATTCATTCTCTCTCGTTTTTGTTTAACTTTCATTGTTAGTTGTTTCTTGTCGTTTGATTCAATCAAATTCGTGTCTTCTATTGTTGTTACAATCAAATTCGTGTCTTCTAGTGTTTATTCCATTAAATTCGTGTCTATTAGGGTTGTTAAGAAATTATGTTGTTTCAATCAATTTTGTTTGTGCAATTTGATCTGTTTTTGTGAGCTTTTCTTTTTGGCAGAAAACAACCAACGAAAATTTGGGAAGAAGAAGAGGAATTTCAAAAATTCTATCCACAAATCCCTAAGCTTTCTTATCCCTTTTATTTCTCTTTTAGATTTAACAAAATTCTGTTAGGAATCTTATCTAGAAAATCATTAAATTCTATCCAAATCTAACTTGTGTCTTTTCCTTTTTCTGTTTTGTTTGTTTTAATTTATAGGAAATCATGGCTGCTGATTCGGACCCTGAGGAAGCAACCAACGCCATGATACAGATGCTGGCCACAATCAACGCACAACTCACTAGTATGAATGCTAGAATGAACAGAATGGAGGAAGCTTCACCTGGTAGGAGAGCTAATGTGCCAGAAGGTTCACGGAGGAGAGGAGAACGTGATTCGGATGGTTCCCCAACACCTCCATCAATGCAACATGAACCCCGGATGAGAGAACAGATGGAAGAAGAGCTGCCAGCTCGATTTCCGCCACCACCACCACCTCAGCCACATCTTGACGTGAAGCTGACACCTCCAACCTTTGCTGGAAGAGTTGATCCAGAGGCATACCTCGATTGGGAGAGACGAATGGAGCATATCTTTGAATATTATCGATATGCTGACCCAAGAAGAGTAGCTCTAGCTGCAGCTCAGTTCACAGACCATGCTCTTACTTGGTGGGACAGAGAAGTAGCTGAAAGGAGGAGAAATCGATATGGACAGATAGCTGCTTGGGAATATCTCAAACACATCATGAGGAGATGCTATGTGCCACCACATTTCCACCGAGAGTTACAAAAACGTTTTAGACGTTTAAATCAGGGCACCAAAAGTGTGGAGGAGTATCTCTAGAGCAGCAAGGTGATTATCTCTAGAGCAGCAAGGTGATGTCCACACATCTGAATGAACAAGATCAAAGCAATTTTCATATATAGTAAATGAAGTTGGATAAACCGATTTGCAATGTTTGCCAAGAACACAAGCTTCACAATCAAAATTGTCAAAGGAAAATCTTGGCAACATAAGTTCCAATGCACGAGGGTGTGGATGGCCTAGCCTAGCGTGCCAAACAATGCTACTCAAGCTACCAACAGCTGAGTTTGAAACAACCGAATCACAGCTACTAAATAAGAGATAAGAGCTTAGGGTCTTCAAGAACATAGAGTCCGTCTTTGACAATCCCCTTTCCAAGCAGCTCTCCAGTCTTAATATCCTGAAATTCAACATCATTAGGACCAAATCTCACATAGCATTGAAGATCATTTGCAGCCTTAATAACCGAGAGAAGGTTGGAGGTAAATTCCTGTAAGTAGAAGGCCTTAGACTTTTTATTGAAAAGATCTAAATTCCCTATACCACTAACCGATACCCTATTACCGTTTGCTATAATCACACTACCACTAGCCGATTTCACTTTCCTAATAAGGGCTGGATCACTAATCATATGGTGAGAGGCACCCGAATCAACAACAAAAGGCTTATGGACAGTGTGAGAGTAGAGGGAGATACCAGAGTCCTTTAAGGATTTGAGAGTGTTGATGAGGGCCTCAAGGTCAGCCTTCTTGAGGATTTCACCTTGGAAGGAGGATGAAGCTGCAGACATGGTCTCAGACTTCTTTGGAGAAGCTAAGGGCGTCGAATAGTCCTCCAAGGCTTCCTGGGCTAGGTTTCCCTTTGCAGTTTCGAACTTGGCTGGCTTGAGGTGAGGGTGAAGAAGCCAACATTTTTCCTTGATATGCCCTTTCTGTAAGAATGGAAGAATTAATGAGAGAGAATAGAAGAAAGCTCAGAACTGAGCTGAAGAGATAGAGAGTATGGAGGTGAGAATAGAGAAGAAGAAGAGTGTGTATTCACTCACTTGTCTTTCTAACATTTGGTTACAACATATATATAGAGGAGACATGATGCTTCCTTAGTTAGAATACAAGTAGCTAAAGACAAGAGTTTCCTAAAATGGTACACACACAATCTGCACCAGCCAAAGGGGGTGTGTCCCCTTTCCCTTAATAGACCTCGAACTTGCTGAAAGCAAGTCACATGTTGCCTTAGCTTCAAGCTGTCTCCAACGGCTATATTGAGCCACTTAGTGTCTTCTCTCCTTCTAGAAGACCTTCATGGGCCTTTATAAACTTAGCCCAACTTCCTCCAAAGTGTTAACACACATCTGATCCATTTGGCTTCCTTATTCAGTTTCTGGCCCAAACTAACTTCAAGCTTGATAATAGCTTGATCAATACTCCCCCTCAAGCTTAGCTATATGGAATAAAGCTAAGCTTGGAATCCGCAAGACATCACCTCATTAAAAACCTTACCACCCAAAAACCGCATGGGAGAAAAGAGTGTTAAGGGAAAAAGAGTATGAAGCTCACGGATTAGAGGACATGAGATCAAGGGCGAGTTAAGTCTACAAGTCCCAACTTGTTGTTGATGTGTTCGCACACCTTGAGACTTGCAGCTTTGGTGAAGATATCCGCCAACTGATCTTCACTCTTTGTATAGCACGGAAGAGTTACTCCTTCTTCGATCTTCTCTCGCACTTTGTGACAATCCAACTCAATATGCTTAGTCCTCTCATGAAATACTGAACTGGATGCAATGTGAATGGCAGCTTGGTTGTCACAATGCATGGTGATTGGTCTTGGAGACTCTATGCCGAGATCTTTGAGTAGAGCCTTCAGCCATGTCAACTCATTGGTCAGCTTCCTCATGGCTCTATACTCTGCTTCTGCGCTTGAACAAGATACAACCTTCTGCTTCTTTGTTTTCCATGTGACTAGGTTTCCTCCAATGAATGTGCAATAGCCTGTTGTGGATTTCTGGTCATTCCTATCTCCAGCCCAGTCTGCATCACAGTAACCCACAATCTCGGTGTCCTCATTCTTTCCCATCCAAATGCCACGACCTGGGCTTCCTTTGAGATATCGAAGAATCCGTTCTACCATACTCCAATGGTACACCGTAGGAGTCTGCATATGCTGACTGACCTGGTTCACAGCAAAACACAAGTCAGGGCGTGTGATGGTTAAGTATATAAGCTTACCAACCAACCGACGATATTGAGCTGCATCTGCATAGGGTGTATCATCTTTCTCCCCCTTTCGAGTGACCTTGTAGCCATCTTCAAGGGGAGTCTTGGCCGGCTTTGCTCCAAGTTTTCCTGTCTCATTCAAAAGATCAAGCACGTACTTCCTTTGTGATAGAAAGAGACCCTCCGAGGAGCGGCAAACTTCTATTCCAAGGAAGTACTTAAGTTCTCCAAGGTCTTTGATATCAAACACACTCTTAAGGAAAGCTTTAGTTTCAGCAATACCTGATTTGTCACTACCAGAAACGATCAAATCATCAAGATAAATGAGCACAACGATAATACCTTTGGAACTTTGCAATGTGAAGAGTGTGTGGTCAGCCTCGGATTTCCTAAATCCTCTGGTTTTGAGAATTGAGCTAAGCTTATGGTACCAAGCTCTAGGTGACTGCTTGAGTCCATAAATCGCTTTGTGCAACTTGAGTACCTTTCCCGGTGCAATGGAGGCTTCCAAACCAGGAGGAGGATACATATAGACTTCTTCATCTAATTCCCCTTAGAGGAAAGCGTTTTTCACATCCATCTGCCATAGCTCCCAAGATAGGTTAGTAGCTAAGGATAAAACGACTCTTACCGTATGGAGCTTAGCAACCGGAGCAAATGTGTCTGTATAGTCCTCTCCATAAGTTTGTGTAAACCCTCTAGCAACAAGCCTGGCTTTGTATCGCTCTATATCTCCATTGCTGTGGTACTTAATGGTGAAGACCCACTTAGAACTGACCGCTTTCTTTCCATTAGGTAGTTCAGCTTCTTCCCATGTATGGTTCTTTTCCATTGCACTAACCTCTGCACCAATAGCCTCACACCATTCCTTGATGTCCTTAGCTTCTTCATAGGTGTTCGGAATGGAGTGCACCTCAATCTTTCCAAGGAAGGCTTGATGATCTGATGGCAAAAAGGCGATCGAACACACAGCTTGAATAGGATGAGCAACAACTTGATTGTTGTAGTAGACTCTTGTGTTGATCCAATTGGAAGGATCCTTGCGTAGTCTAGTACTTCTTCTTAGGGGTGGAGCTGCAGCAATCTCCCCCTCATTTTCAGCCTGGGTTATAGTTTCCTCGGTGGGCTGATCATCCGAGACCTCATTAGGCATGGCCGACTCACCTTCCTCCTCACCTTGCGGTTCCCCATGTGACTCAGGCGTTGGTGTTACTTTGGAGGAATCCGGAGGAGTTGGGTGAGTACGTGATGCCTCTTTCTCCTGACCAAGTCCAAGGTTTTCTAAGAGTTGCTTTGAACTTGCCGATCTATCCGAGGTTGAGTGAGCCAAGTCTTTCAAGTCTTCCCACTCTATCTTATCATAATAGCCCTTCTCTTCAATGAACCTTACATCTCTGGAAACATATGTTTTCCCATTGTTGGGATCAATGCACTTGTATCCTTTTTGCAATGTAGAATACCCAATAAACATACACCTATCGCTCTTTGGATCCAACTTGTTTCTCAGCTCACCTGGGACCAACACAAAACACACACATCCAAACACTTTTAGATGTTTAAGTGATGGCTTAATGCCGTTTAGTACCTCAAATGGAGAAAGGTCCTTGAGAACTTTTGTTGGAGTTCGGTTGATCAAGTAGCAAGCTGTCATAACCGCATCTCCCCAAAATCTCCTTGGAACGTTTGCATGGAACATCATTGATCGTGCAACTTCCATAAGATGTCGGTTCTTCCTCTCAGCCACTCCATTTTGTTGAGGAGTGTAGGGGCAGCTTGTTTGGTGAATTATGCCATGTTTTGCTAAGTGCTCTTTGAACTTGGTGCTTGTATATTCTCCACCATTATCTGATCGTAGTACCTTAATTTTAGCATTAAATTGATTAGTCACATAGTTTTGGAAGTTTAAGAATGCATCAAACACACGATCCTTAGAGGGAAGCAATGTGATCCAAGTGTATTTTGATCTTTCATCTATGAATGTCACAAAATACTTAAGATTATCCCTAGACACGCATGGAGAAGTCCAAACATCCGAGTGAATTAAATCAAAGCAATTCTCATAAATGGTGGATGAGTTTGAAAACACACTCTTACAATGTTTACCCAAGATGCAAGCTTCACAAACAGAATGATCAAACTTGATATTAGGTAACATGAGTTCAATTGCACGAGCATGAGGGTGACCTAATCTAGCATGCCAAACAGAATTTAAAGCAACTACAACATTAGAAGTATAAGAGGGCGATTCTAAAGAACTTGGTTCAACATCTCCTAACACATAGAGTCCATCCTTGGTTCCACCTTCTCCAAGGATCTTTCCACTTTTAGTATCCTGAAAATGAACACTGTTAGATCCGAATATAGCCCAACAATCAAGGTCAGTGGTAGCTTTCTTTACCGAGAGCAAATTAGAAGTAAACTTAGGCATATAGAAAGCTTTAGATGTTTTATCAAATAGCTTCAAATCTCCTACACCTTGTATTGGTACTTTTGTACCATTGGCTATCACAACATTACCTATGGCCGGTTCTACATTCTCTATCAACCTAGGATTGCTAATCATATGGTGAGAAGCACCCGAGTCAATAGTAAGAGATTCAACCGGTTTTTGAGAGTAATAAGTGATACCGAAATCTTTTAGGGAGGCAATGGATTTGAGAAGCTTTTCAACATCTGACTTTCTCATGACATCATCCTCAGGTACAGCCTTCATAGCCACGCCTTCACTCAGTTTGGAAGTCCCAGCTTGGTTTCCCTCTGCCACGGGCTGAGCAATGTTTGCTTTTGGGTCCTTAAACTTGTTTGGTTTAAGATGGGGATGAAGAATCCAGCACTTGTCCTTGCTATGCCCCTTCTTATTACAATGCTCACACACCAACCGCCTTCTTTCCTCATATGAGAGGGACGCCCTATGAGCTGAGACGTGCTCCGCCTGATTTACCGAGACTAGCTCACCCTTGTTAACCAAGCCGTGAGATCCTTGCTCTTTGAGAATCTGGGAGCACACCTCATCAACACTAGGGACTCTGTCTTGCCTTAGAATGTGTTTGGTGAGGTCATTGAAGTTTGAGTTAAGTCCTCCCAGCAGCTTGAAAACCTTGTCTTGTTCTTGTCTTTCCTTAATCACCAACGGATCACTAGTTCCTAGCCTTAGCATATCTAGTTCAGCCCATAAAGAGCTGAGCTTTCCAAAATAGGCAGAGAACTCCATTTCTTCTTGGTTCAAGGATGTAATAGCCTTTTTAACTTCATACACCCGAGTGAGATTGGAGACATTCCCAAAAACCTTTTTGAGAGTTTCCCATAGATCTTTGGCTGTGTCACAGAATGAGTAAGACTCAATGAGATGAACATCAAGGGAGCTTGTGAGAATGGCTAGAACAGTCTGGTCCTCTTGAAACCACTTGCTGTCTTCCACCAACACCATTCCTCTCTCAGCTTCATCTTCTTCTTCAGGCCGAGATGAGACAATGTGCTTCCACATTCCCTTGCTACAGAGAATCATCCTTGCTGCTCTAGCCCACAGCAAGTAATTTGGACCTTTCAACACCACATGAATCAGCATATTTTTTGAGCTTTCCATGGTGAGATTTTAAATCTAAGAGAATGAGGACTGAGAATTTTAGGACAGAGAATGAGGAATTAGTTCAGAGAATATAGCTGAAGAATGCTTAGAAATGACAGAGATTAGGATCTTAGAATGCTCTGATACCATGTAAGAATGGAAGAATTAATGAGAGAGAATAGAAGAAAGCTCAGAACTGAGCTGAAGAGATAGAGAGTATGGAGGTGAGAATAGAGAAGAAGAAGAGTGTGTATTCACTCACTTGTCTTTCTAACATTTGGTTACAACATATATATAGAGGAGACATGATGCTTCCTTAGTTAGAATACAAGTAGCTAAAGACAAGAGTTTCCTAAAATGGTACACACACAATCTGCACCAGCCAAAGGGGGTGTGTCCCCTTTCCCTTAATAGACCTCGAACTTGCTGAAAGCAAGTCACATGTTGCCTTAGCTTCAAGCTGTCTCCAACGGCTATATTGAGCCACTTAGTGTCTTCTCTCCTTCTAGAAGACCTTCATGGGCCTTTATAAACTTAGCCCAACTTCCTCCAAAGTGTTAACACACATCTGATCCATTTGGCTTCCTTATTCAGTTTCTGGCCCAAACTAACTTCAAGCTTGATAATAGCTTGTTCAATACACACTTGGGGTGTTGCCTCGTTAAAACCTCTTTCAGGAAACCCATTGGGACAAAACCGAAAGTAGGAAAAAGAGTACAATTCCCAAGCATGTCTTTGTGTGTCTTTACTCTTGGATGATAGTAAAGACACTAGAAGCTGCTGTGTTGACATTGAGAAGTGCCCATGGCTCATTTGATGATGTAAACAAGCCATGATGGTCTGATAATGCGTGTGGTTCGTCATCTTCTCCTTGCTCTAGAATGTGCTCCACGAACTGGCTGAATTTGTGGCTGATTGCTCTTGCTTTGAGGCGTGTAAGTGGTCCACTTGGTACTTGAGGCACCATGACATCCGCAGCTACATGTTCAACATCGTCTATGTCCTCATCATTTCCAGAACTCCTTTTTTTGGTCATTTCTTGATCTTTTGATGATTTGATGACCTTTATGGGTCCTTGGTAGCTATTTTCCTCCTTCTTGGAGGTCCTTGGGGTGGTCTTCGGCCTTGTCTTGATGACTTCGGCCTTAACTCTCCTCCATTTCATCTTATTGACCTTAAAGGTCTTCGGCCTCATCCTCCTCATCTCTTTGATATAGACTAATACATGTCTCGGTTAGGAAGCAATTAAATGGTTGGGATTCAACCAGCAAAAGTCACATGTCTTCTCTAAGACAATATGACTATTGGAGCATTTGTGGAAAGGAGACAACCCTCCTTTACTTGGTTCAGTTTGTGTCACACCCATTTTGGGTAATTTTTGTCATATAGTGTGATGCAATCTAGAACACGAACCGAATGAAACCTCTCAAAGATGAGTGTTCGTGATCTTCCAATGAGATGCTCAATTGGTTGAAAACACAGCGGATTGAGTTGGACCACACGAGCTATGAATGGACTCGTGATACACCAAAGGGATCCTAGAAGCCGAGTACAAGTTCTCTAGGCTTGCAGAATCGAAAATTATATTCAAAACTTGATTAAGCCGTGAATGATATGCTAGGCACGTTTTTGGATTGTGAAAGAAGATATATTCCATTAAGCTTCTGGTCTTGGGTATTTATAGATTCCCAAAACCCTAAAAGAGAACTACATGATGTTTTAGAAACGACAAAACAACAAGTAGTTCAAATAACAGAAAAAACAACATGAAGTCTAAACAAGAAATTAGAAAATAAGAAAGCAAACTTCTAAGTGTTTCTAAGACCTTATTTGTTGCCTAACTAGTGAGGCTGGTCCTAGACTGCTCATTTGGGGTATTGCCTCGCTAAAACCTCTTTCGGAAAACCCAATGGGATAAAACCGAAAGTAGGAAAAAGAGCACAATTCCCAAACAAGTCTTTAGTGTATTCACTCTGGGTAGATAGTGAACACACTAGAAGCTGCTGTAGATGCTTTGAGAAGTGTCCAAGGCACCTTAGATGATAGGAGAAGGTCTCGGCTGCAAGCTCCAACTCCAAATCGTCACCTTCCAAGTCCATAATGTAGTCCACGAGGTTGCTGAACTTGTAACTGAGTGCTCTAGCCCTTTGTCGAGTCATTGGTCCACTTGGTACCTCCGGAATGGTCTCTAAGGGCTGAGTAGGTCCGATGTCCTCATCATTCCCACCCTCTTGAAAGCGTTTTGTCCTCAAAACAGGATCATTACCAGCATCAAAACGTTCTAAATCAGCTACATTGAAAGTTGAAGATACATTAAACTCACCCATTTAAATGAGTTACTCTTCTTGAGTATGGAAGTCAGCGGACTAGCTATGCTGCTGAAATCCTTCACGAACCGTCTATAGAAACTAGCAAGGCCGTGGAAGTTGCGGATTTGGCTGACGCTTGTCGGTGTTGGCCAATCCTTGATGGCTTTGATTTTATCCTCATCAACCTGTAATCCCTGCGAACTTACAACAAAACCTAAAAACACTACTTGGTCAGTGCAGAATGTGCACTTCTTGAGGTTCGCATACAATCCTTCTTTACGAAGTGTTTGCATTACTTGCTCAAGATGCGACACATGATCAGAAAACGAAGCACTATAAACAAGAATGTCATCGAAATAAACAACAACAAACTTACTAATGTATGGCCTAAGAACATGGTTCATTAGACGCATAAAAGTGCTAGGTGCATTAGACAGTTCGAATGGCATTACCAACCACTCGTATAATCCTTGCTTGGTTTTGAATGCTGTCTTCCATTCATCACCTTCTCGGAGTCTGACTTGATGATAACCAGACTTTAAATTGATCTTTGAGAAGACCGTTGCTCCACTCATAATACACTCCTACTGAGAGAGAGGAGCGTCCAGAAGCAAAATCAAGAGGTTGAGATCTCCAAAACGTGGAGGACACAGATCTGGAACTGAAGAGTCAACTTAGAAACTAAAACGAGATCTGCCGTGAGAGTGATCGGATTCGAATGAAACTTTAGCAGCGGAATAATAAGAAGGGAAGGAGTCTCGTGATGAGTTTTGAGCAGATTTCGACGAGTGAGTGGGCGAGAATGAACGGAAAAATGAACAGTTAATTTGACAACGTTGTGGATTGAAGAGAACTATCAAGAGCGGTGAAAGGCTCTTGATCTTCAGATCTTGCAGCCACCCAGGATATGACACACGAGGGCAAGATACAAGCTGTGGGTTTACCACGGATCAAACAAGTGAAAGAGCTTGAAAATAAAATGTTTGATGAAAATGATCAAAGGAGTTTGAGGAACATTTAAAGGAGTGAGGGAAACCCTAGAGTCTAATGGGCCACGAAAATAAGAGTTTAAAAGGCCCAAATACAACTTAAACATGAAATTAAAGCTTAGTCTATTACTTAAATCAAATCAGCCCAACTCTCTTTTTAGGTGGATTCCTCCTTTCGATCTTATTTGAGCATGTTGCCTAAGGGGTTGTAAGGAATGAGTGTATGCAACTTACCTCATTAAAAACCTTGTCTAGAAAACCCAAGTTGGGACAAAACTAGACCAAAGGAAAAAGAGTATAAGAGCATACACCTCCCTTAGGCAACCCTTAGCTAGCTTGAATCACAACCAATGTAGTTGGATTAGCTATAGAGCTAAGGTTGCTTTCACCCTGATTGAGCATTGTGTTAATGGCTGCTTGTAGTGTCTTGGCTTTGGCTCTGGTAATGGGTCCGCTTGGAATCTCCATGGCTTGCTCCAGCTCCGTGGGTCCGAGTTCTCCATGCTCTCCTTGCTCCGGTTCCAGCTGCTCAGCCATTCTTATATCATCCCCTCCTTCTTGAAAAGGATTTGTCCTCAAATCCGCACCATCTGCACAATAAGGAGACAAATCAGCAACATTGAAACTATTACTAACAGAATACTTACCTTGAAGATCCAACTGGTAGGCATTGTCATTAAGCTTCTTAGTAATCCGAAATGGTCCATCCATTCTCGGCATCAGCTTGGACTTCCTCTCATTAGGAAACCGTTCCTTCCTAAGATATATCCAAACTAGATCTCCTTCTTCAAACACCACCTTCTTGCGTCCCTTATTGGCTTGGCGAACATATTGAGCCGTCTTGGCTTGAATATTGATCCTTGCTTGCTCATGCATCTGCTTGACAACTTCAGCCTTCTTCTTTCCATCCATACTAACTCTTTCACTCAAAGGTAAAGACATTAAATCCAATGGAGATAGAGGATTGAATCCATAAACTATTTGGAAAGGAGAGTATTTAGTAGCAGAATGCACAGCATGATTGTATGCAAATTCAACATGAGGCAAGCATTCCTCCCAAGTTCTAAGGTTACGCTTAATCAATGCTCTAAGTAATGTCGACAATGTCCTATTAACTACTTCAGTTTGTCCATCCATTTGAGGATGACAAGTAGTAGAGAACAACAACTTAGTTCCTAATTTAGACCACAATGTTTTCCAAAAGTAGCTAAGGAACTTAACATCACGATCAGACACAATAGAGTTAGGCATTCCATGCAACCTAACAATCTCTCTAAAGAATAGATTAGCAACATTCACAGCATCATCAGTTTTATGACATGGAATAAAATGTGCCATCTTAGAGAATCTATCTACAACCACAAATATTGAATCTCGACCAGTCCTAGTCCTAGGCAATCCCATTACAAAATCCATCGAGATATCATGCCATGGATGCATAGGAATAGGTAGAGGTGTATACAAACCGTTGGGCTGGGATTTGGCTTTAGCGAACTTACATGTGGTACATCTGGTACAATACCTTTCGACATCCCTTTTGAGGTTTGGCCAATAAAAGTGATCTTGCATCACTTGCAGTGTTTTATCAATCCCAAAGTGACCCATTAAGCCTCCACCGTGTGCTTCCTGAATGAAAAAATCTCTCAAAGAAGAGTGAGGAACACACAAACGATTATTATAGAAAAGGAATCCTTCATGTCTATAGAATTTCCCATGAGCAAACTTCTCACAAGCTGCAAAAACCTTCTCAAAATCCGAGTCAGAAGTATATAGAACCTTAATGTGTTCAAAACCAAGTAACTTAGCTTCAAGAGTAGTGAGAAGTTGATGAGGACATAGACGATGTTGAACATGTAGCTGCGGATGTCATGGTGCCTCAAGTACCAAGTGGACCACTTACACGCCTCAAAGCAAGAGCAATCAGCCACAAATTCAGCCAGTTCGTGGAGCATATTCTAGAGCAAGGAGAAGATGACGAACCACACGCATTATCAGACCATCATGGCTTGTTTACATCATCAAATGAGCCATGGGCACTTCTCAATGTCAACACAGCAGCTTCTAGTGTCTTTACTATCATCCAAGAGTAAAGACACACAAAGACATGCTTGGGAATTGTACTCTTTTTCCTACTTTCGGTTTTGTCCCAATGGGTTTCCTGAAAGAGGTTTTAACGAGGCAACACCCCAAATGTGCATTCTACGACTTGTTCACAAGTTGAACATCATTCACAAGTCACTAGAGCACTTAGAAGGCTGAAGAATTCGTTTGTTTATTTTTACGCACATCTTGTTGTTTTTTTTTGTTATTTTAAAACTACTTGTTGTTTTTGTTTCAAACTTCATGTTGTTTAAAGACTTAGGGTTCTATAAATACCTAAGCTTATGGATGAATAAAGACACAACAATTTCGTCCAAGAACCCTAGCAGCCAAAAAGCTCCTTCTCTTTCACGTTTTCTAGATCTGAAAGCTTCAATTCTTCTTGTCTTTGAGTACTAGCACTCAGCCTTGAAGAATCTCTTGGTGTATCACGAGTTCATCACCCTCGTGTGGTCCAATTCACCTTCCGCATCGTGTAAAGCAAGCTGAGCTTCTCTCTTGTGAGCACAAACACCATCTTGCGTTATAGCTTGCTTTGAATCAACCAGAACGTGTATCATCTTTTGGTATCAGAGCTGAAGTTCCATCACAGGGAGTGTCTAAACCTATCTTTTCTATTTCGTTTTCTTTCATTGCATTCATTCTCTCTCGTTTTTGTTTATCTTTCATTGTTAGTTGTTTCTTGTCGTTTGATTCAATCAAATTCGTGTCTTCTATTGTTGTTACAATCAAATTCGTGTCTTCTAGTGTTTGTTCCATTAAATTCGTGTCTATTAGGGTTGTTAAGAAATTATGTTGTTTCAACCAATTTTGTATTGATCAAGATGAATAAATAATAAAGTCCAAATAAAGTCAACGGAAGGTTGAAAGTCGATGGTCGGGTTCTACGTACCGCGGGAAGGCATCGGGTCGAGAGGCACTAACCACGGGTCGAGAAAACATAAGACAAGGGTCGGGTCAACGGCAACAAGGAAAGTCAACATATCGGGTCACGGATCGTGGTAAGGCTGATGGTCGAGGATCGTGTACCGGGGTCGAGGAATTCGTACCAAGGGTCGGAAGGACGCGTACCGCGGGTAGGGTCAACGGCAGCAGCAAAGTCAACATATCGGGCTATGTACCGCGGGAAGGCCGAGGGTCGAGAGACATGGACTGTGGGTCGAGAGAAGGCTTACCGCGGGTAGGAGGATCGTGCACTGGCGGACGGGTCAACGGTAACAGCAGAAGTCAACAGTCGGGTGGTACACAACGGGAAGGCTAATGACCGAGGATCATGTACCGCAGGTCGAGGATCACTTACCCCGGGTCGGACCATGTACTGCGGGATGGAGAAGGACCGAGGTCCATGTACCGCGGGTCGAGGATCTCTTACCCCAGGACCGAGGAACCATGTCCCGCGGTACGGTCAACGGACGATCAAGAAAAGTCAACGTTTTGAATAATGAAGACTTGGCTTCCTTATGGGCTAGAGATCAGTTACGAAGGTTTGGTTGAGTCCTAAGGAGAGGCACATGACCGTTGGAACTCTAAGAAACATGTGACTCTCCTCCTTTTGCCAAGACCGAGAAGAAAAGGACTTGTAGGCTCAAGTCACTTTCACCTTGGGATCTCCACATGTCCCTTTCACCCTCGAAGACCACCAAGGGCTGCGGCAGAAGAATAAGACCGTTACTCACCTTTTGTTTCTCTTTAAATAGGTTGTAAGACAACATATGTAACTTAACCATTTTTTGAAATGAAAATTATGGATTAACTCTCTCTCTCTCTCTTATTCTCGGTCCCTCACTCTCTTCTTCATACTTCCGCAAGTTACTCTTCAAATTCTAACATGGTATCAGAGCACAAGATCATATTTCACTCCATTTCTCTTCTAATCTAGCTCAATCTTCGCATTCTCAATCACTTCAACCGAACAAATCTCTTTCTTTCTCTCAAAATCACTTTTATCCAGCGGTCTATAGCGTGTTCGGTGTGTAAACATGGAAAGCTTCAAATCTCTCGGTGTTCATGTTACCCTAAAAGGGCCAAACTACCTCTTATGGTCAAGGAATGCCAAGACCATCCTATGTGGTCGTGGCCTATGGGAACATGTTGAGCTCGGGGCCGCACCAAACCAAGTCACGAATGTGGATGGGGAACAAGTTGTGGTCTCCGGAGACAACAACAAATGGTTTCAAGAAGATCAGGTGGTGATGGCCATCATTCAAAGTTCACTTGATCCGCCGATTCATGAATCCTACTCATATTGCGAGACGGCCAAGGAACTTTGGGAGACTCTCAAAAAGGTATTCGGTAATATATCAAACTTTACCCGAGTCTTTGAAGTACAAAAAGCTATCAATGTCCTAAGTCAAGACGACATTGAGTTCACGTCACACTATGGGAAGTGGCGTGCACTTTGGGCCGAGCTTGAGATGCTTCGCCCAATCACAACCGATCCGGAAGTTCTCAACAAAAGACGTGAAGAAGATCGGGTCTTTAGCCTTCTCCTTACATTAAGTCCGAAGTATAACAACCTCATCGTTCACATACTACGGGATGACAAACTTCCAGACCTTGATGAGGTATGTGCTCGGATCCAAAAGGAAAAAGGAAGCCTTGGACTCTTTGGAGGTCTAGGAGAACTTGCCGTGGCAAACAAGGGTGTATACAAGCCAACGGATAGGAAGAACTTGATGTGTGACCATTGCAAGAAGAAAGGACACCACAAGGATAAATGTTGGATCCTCCACCCACACCTCAAGCCAAATAAATTCAAAGATCATCCTCGGGCCAACAATGTCAAGCTATCGGATGAATCAAACAATTCCGAACCAAGCAACGGACCCTCGCCAATGGACGTGGACTCGGGCCTTGCCCACACCGCGACTATACAAGAGGCGGAGAGGCGTCTCAACTTGGATTCTCTCATCAAGTCTCTCACCCAACTTAAGGAATCCGGTAACGCTTTACTTACAATAAAAACTCCAAAACCCTTAGTTGTGGACTCGGGTGCATCTCATCATATGATTTGCGATCCGAGTCTAATTCACAACATCAAACCGGCTATGGGCAACGTGATTGTTGCAAATGGCCACAAGGTTCCCTTAGAGGGTATTGGAGACTTAAAAGTATTTAAAAAGAATAGCAAAGCCTTTTATCTTCCGAAATTTACATCCAATCTTCTCTCGGTTCATAAGACGACTAATGATTTAAAGTGTAATGCTATCTTTAGTCCTAATGATGTAAAATTTCAGGATATTGAGACCGGATCCATACTTGGAAGTGGAGTGACTCAAGGAGGACTTTATGTGCTTGGAGACACAAAGAATTCTCCTACCTTATCTAATGCTTTAAATTCCATAGTTGCTAGTAGTTTTAATGTCATTTGGCATGCTAGATTAGGCCATCCTCATAGTAGGGCCTTTGAATTAATGTTACCAAGTAGTACATTTAACAATCTTGAATGTGAGGCATGTATCCGTGGTAAACATTGTAAGACCGTTTTTCCCAAATCGAATTCTAGTTATGAAAAATGCTTTGAATTAGTTCATTCGGATGTTTGGTCTTCACCTTGTTTATCTAGAGACAATCAAAAATACTTTGTGACATTCATAGATGAAAAATCAAAGTACACTTGGCTAACTCTCTTACCATCAAAAGATCGTGTCTATGATGCATTTGTGAATTTTCACACATATGTCACTAATCACTATAATTCTAATGTGAAAAGCTTGAGATCGGACAATGGTGGAGAGTACACAAGTCAAAGGTTCAAACAATACCTAGCAAAGAACGGAATAGAGCATCAAACAAGCTGTCCATACACTCCTCAACAAAATGGAGTTGCGGAAAGGAAAAATCGCCACTTAATGGAAGTGACGAGATCCATGATGTTTCATACAAGCGTTCCAAAAAGATTTTGGAGTGATGCCGTGATGACCGCGTGTTACCTAATCAATCGGACACCAACAAAAATACTCCAAGACAAGTCGCCATTTGAGGTACTAAACAAGACAAAACCATCACTTAATCACTTACGAGTTTTTGGGTGTGTTTGCTATGTGTTAGTACCAAGAGAATTTAGGGACAAGTTGGATGAGAAAAGCACAAGATGCATGTTCCTTGGCTACTCAACAACTCAAAAAGGATACAAATGTTACAACCTGGTAACAAGGAGAATCATGGTCTCAAGGGATGTGAAATTCATCGAGGACAAAGGCTACCATGATATGGAGAATTGGGATGAACTCAAAGACCTTGCCAATCACGCATCGGATAGGGCGGAAATCCTTAAAAATATTCTAGAGGGTCTTCAAGGAGGCGGCTCGGTGAGTGAGAAAAAGAATGAATCCAATCCGGGAGTACCTCAAGAACCATCCGAGGAATTGGAACGCAGTCGGATGGAGCGGTCCGGAGATACAGCCGGATCACCCGGACACATGAATGAGCATCCTCACGATCGACATGAACGACCCGGGCCACATGGAAATGAACCATCGGAGGAACACAATGCCTCCGAACATGATCAAACGGAAGACCTACCAACACCATCACCGCCTCCGTTAAGAAGAAGCACTAGACTCCGGAAAGACCCCTCAAATTGGGTCAATACCCGGGTCTACTACAACAATAAGGCCGTGGCTCATCCGATCCAAACGGTTTGTTCTCTTGACCTTGTGCCATATGAACATCGATCTTTCCTTGGTAAACTTGATCTTGAGCAGATACCTAAGACATATGAAGAGGCCAAGGAACACAAGGTGTGGCGAGACGCGGTTGGTGCCGAAAGAGGAGCCATGGAACGGAACCATACATGGGTTGAAACGGACTTGCCCTCAGGGAAGAAGGCAGTCACGTCACGGTGGATATTCACCATCAAGTACAAAAGCAATGGTGACATAGAACGCCACAAGGCCCGCCTTGTTGCCCGCGGTTTCACCCAAACATACGGCGAGGATTACACCGATACGTTTGCACCCGTAGCCAAACTCCACACGGTACGAGTTGTACTATCCGTGGCCACCAACCTTGAGTGGGAACTATGGCAAATGGACGTCAAGAACGCCTTCCTCCAAGGTGAGCTCGAAGATGAAGTTTACATGTATCCACCTCCCGGACTTGAGGATACGGTCCAACCCGGAAGAGTGTTACGTCTTAAGAAGGCTATCTATGGACTCAAGCAATCACCAAGAGCTTGGTATCACAAGCTTAGTGCCACACTAAAGGAAAGAGGGTTCACCAAGTCCGAAGCCGACCACACACTATTCACGTCACACGGCCCGAAGGGTACAATTGTGGTTCTCATCTATGTGGATGACTTGATCATTACGGGCAATGATAAGGACGGTATCTCCTCCACCAAAACCTATCTTAAATCCGTGTTTGATATTAAAGACCTTGGTGAACTAAAATACTTTCTAGGAATTGAAGTGTGCCGTTCTAAGGATGGCCTCCTCCTTTCTCAAAGAAAGTATACTCTTGATCTTTTGCGTGAAACAGGGAAGATAGGGTCTAAACCAGCCAAGACACCACTTGAGGATGGCTACAAGGTCAGTCGAAAGGGGGAGAAAGATGATGAGCCATATGACAATCCACCTCAATACCGAAGACTTGTGGGGAAACTTATCTACTTGACGATCACAAGACCGGACATATGCTATGCCGTGAATCAAGTGAGTCAACACATGCAAGTCCCCACGGTATACCATTGGAACATGGTGGAACGGATCTTGAGATATCTCAAAGGAGGCCCGGGCCGTGGTATATGGATGGGGAAGAACAACAACACCGAGATCGTGGGGTATTGTGATGCGGATTGGGCCGGCGATCGGAATGATAGGAAGTCCACAACCGGGTATTGTACATTCATTGGAGGGAACTTGGTAACTTGGAAGACCAAGAAGCAAAAGGTTGTCTCTTGCTCAAGTGCCGAGGCCGAATACCGAGCAATGAGAAAGCTAACAAATGAAGTAACATGGCTAAAGGCTCTCCTCAAAGATCTTGGTATGGAATCCAACAAGCCAATCACCATTCATTGTGACAATCAAGCCGCAATACACATTGCATCAAACTCCGTGTTCCATGAACGGACCAAGCACATTGAGATAGATTGCCATAAGGTCCGGGAGAAGATTGAGGAAGGAGTAACTCTTCCGTGCTACACAAGGAGTGAAGATCAATTGGCGGACATCTTCACCAAAGCCGCGAGTCTCAAAGTTTGTGATCACATCTACAACAAGCTTGGACTCGTGGACCTCACAAGACCTTGATCAAAGGTTCCCTTTCCCGGGAAATGCACACTCTTTTTCCCTTGGATGAGTTTTGTCCCATGTGGTTTTCTCTCCAAGGTTTTTAATGAGGTGTAGATCTCGGGTCTTCCAATCTTAACCAACATGTCCATTTATGGTTAAGCTTGAGGGGGAGTATTGATCAAGATGAATAAATAATAAAGTCCAAATAAAGTCAACGGAAGGTTGAAAGTCGATGGTCGGGTTCTACGTACCGCGGGAAGGCATCGGGTCGAGAGGCACTAACCACGGGTCGAGAAAACATAAGACAAGGGTCGGGTCAACGGCAACAAGGAAAGTCAACATATCGGGTCACGGATCGTGGTAAGGCTGATGGTCGAGGATCGTGTACCGGGGTCGAGGAATTCGTACCAAGGGTCGGAAGGACGCGTACCGCGGGTAGGGTCAACGGCAGCAGCAAAGTCAACATATCGGGCTATGTACCGCGGGAAGGCCGAGGGTCGAGAGACATGGACTGTGGGTCGAGAGAAGGCTTACCGCGGGTAGGAGGATCGTGCACTGGCGGACGGGTCAACGGTAACAGCAGAAGTCAACAGTCGGGTGGTACACAACGGGAAGGCTAATGACCGAGGATCATGTACCGCAGGTCGAGGATCACTTACCCCGGGTCGGACCATGTACTGCGGGATGGAGAAGGACCGAGGTCCATGTACCGCGGGTCGAGGATCTCTTACCCCAGGACCGAGGAACCATGTCCCGCGGTACGGTCAACGGACGATCAAGAAAAGTCAACGTTTTGAATAATGAAGACTTGGCTTCCTTATGGGCTAGAGATCAGTTACGAAGGTTTGGTTGAGTCCTAAGGAGAGGCACATGACCGTTGGAACTCTAAGAAACATGTGACTCTCCTCCTTTTGCCAAGACCGAGAAGAAAAGGACTTGTAGGCTCAAGTCACTTTCACCTTGGGATCTCCACATGTCCCTTTCACCCTCGAAGACCACCAAGGGCTGCGGCAGAAGAATAAGACCGTTACTCACCTTTTGTTTCTCTTTAAATAGGTTGTAAGACAACATATGTAACTTAACCATTTTTTGAAATGAAAATTATGGATTAACTCTCTCTCTCTCTCTTATTCTCGGTCCCTCACTCTCTTCTTCATACTTCCGCAAGTTACTCTTCAAATTCTAACATTTTGTTTGTGCAATTTGATCTGTTTTTGTGAGCTTTTCTTTTTGGCAGAAAACAACCAACGAAAATTTGGGAAGAAGAAGAGGAATTTCAAAAATTCTATCCACAAATCCCTAAGCTTTCTTATCCCTTTTATTTCTCTTTTAGATTTAACAAAATTCTGTTAGGAATCTTATCTAGAAAATCATTAAATTCTATCCAAATCTAACTTGTGTCTTTTCCTTTTTCTGTTTTGTTTGTTTTAATTTATAGGAAATCATGGCTGCTGATTCGGACCCTGAGGAAGCAACCAACGCCATGATACAGATGCTGGCCACAATCAACGCACAACTCACTAGTATGAATGCTAGAATGAACAGAATGGAGGAAGCTTCACCTGGTAGGAGAGCTAATGTGCCAGAAGGTTCACGGAGGAGAGGAGAACGTGATTCGGATGGTTCCCCAACACCTCCATCAATGCAACATGACCCCCGGATGAGAGAACAGATGGAAGAAGAGCTGCCAGCTCGATTTCCGCCACCACCACCACCTCAGCCACATCTTGACGTGAAGCTGACACCTCCAACCTTTGCTGGAAGAGTTGATCCAGAGGCATACCTCGATTGGGAGAGACGAATGGAGCATATCTTTGAATATTATCGATATGCTGACCCAAGAAGAGTAGCTCTAGCTGCAGCTCAGTTCACAGACCATGCTCTTACTTGGTGGGACAGAGAAGTAGCTGAAAGGAGGAGAAATCGATATGGACAGATAGCTGCTTGGGAATATCTCAAACACATCATGAGGAGACGCTATGTGCCACCACATTTCCACCGAGAGTTACAAAAACGTTTTAGACGTTTAAATCAGGGCACCAAAAGTGTGGAGGAGTATTTTGAGGAGTTTGAGCACCTGCGGAATAGGCTGGAGCTTGAGGACTCACCAGAAACACTCATGGCACAATTTCTGGATGGATTGCAAGAGAAAATAGCAAGAGAAAATAGCAAGAAAAGTGGAACGGCAGCCATACCATGATCTTGGAGAGCTGTTGCACCTTGCCATCCAAATCGAACAGCAAAACAAACGTAAGCAATCTAATGTTGTTTCTAGGCCTAAGACTAACTGGCATTCTATCCCTAAACAGGTTGAAAGGAACAATGGAGGACCAAACGACTCACGGTTCAAAACCAGAACCAACGAAGGAGTTAAAAACGCACCAGCACCTATGCGTGCTACACAAGGAACGTCGCAGCTGCCACAACAACAGCGGACCATAGACATTACGTGCTTCAAATGTAGAGGCAGAGGTCACATGTCAAGAGATTGCCCCAACCAGCGGGTGATGATTCTCACCTCTACCGGTGATTACGAATCACAAGATGAGGGAGATGACGAACCAGAACCAAATGATGGTGATGAGGTGGAGTATCCGGATTCCGGAGAGATGTTGATGATGAGGCGTGTTCTCAGCTCAATGGTGGAGCCGGAAACCGAACAGCGTGAAAACATCTTTCACACTAGATGCACCATCAAGGGAAAGGTTTGCTCTTTAATTATCGATGGTGGTTCTTGCACAAATGTTGCTAGTTTATATATGGTAGAAAAACTCGGTCTAGAGAGAACTAAACACCCTCAGCCTTATAAGCTAAGGTGGCTCAATGACAAGGCTGAGTTACGCATTACTGATCAAGTAAAGGTCTCCTTTAGTGTAGGTCGATACAATGATCAAGTATTGTGTGATGTGGTTCCAATGCAGGCTGGCCATCTCTTATTGGGACGTCCATGGCAGTTTGATAAGGAAACCACACACAATGGACGTACTAACTTGTATTCTTTTGTTCATGATAAGCGCAGGATTAATCTAGCACCATTATCACCACAGTAAGTGCACGAAATGCAAATCAAAAGGGCTAAAGATAAAAGCAACTGCAAAGAGAATTTCCTAGTAAAATCTAGTGTTATTCGGAAGACTATTGCTACTAACAACACTAACGTTTTTCTTATGGTGTTTAAAGAGCTTTTGAGTGCAGATTATATAGATATCAAGCTACCATCAGAAGTTAACAAGTTGTTAGAAACGTATGCGGATGTATTTCCTGAAGAGCTACCACCTGGATTACCGCCTGTTAGAGGCATTGAGCACAACATTGACTTCATTCCAGGAGCACAGCTACCAAACAGACCCGCTTACCGTGTCAATCCAGAGGAAGCCAAAGAACTTGAGCGGCAAGTAAGAGAGCTGATGGCACAAGGGTATGTCCGAGAGAGTCTCAGCCCATGTGCAGTACCAGTTCTACTCGTGCCTAAGAAAGATGGCAGCTGGAGAATGTGTGTAGATTGCCGAGCCATCAACAACATTACAATCAAATACCGGCACCCCATACCTCGACTCGATGACATGCTGGACGAGTTGAGTGGAGCAACCGTATTCTCAAAAATTGATTTAAAGAGTGGTTATCATCAAGTGAGAATGCGGGAAGGGGATGAGTGGAAGACAGCCTTCAAGACCAAGCACGGTTTGTATGAATGGCTGGTCATGCCATTCGGTTTGTCTAATGCCCCCAGCACCTTTATGCGCCTAATGAACCATGTACTTAGGCCATACATCAGTAAGTTTGTTGTTGTTTACTTTGATGATATACTTATCTATAGCTCATCTTATTCTGAACATGTGACACATCTTGAGCTGGTATTACAAACACTTCGAAGGGAAGGATTGTTTGCCAACTTAAAGAAGTGCACATTCTGCACTGATCAAGTAGTTTTCCTAGGTTTTGTTGTTAGTTCACAGGGATTACAGGTTGATGAAGACAAGATTCGAGCTATCAAAGAATGGCCAACACCAACGAGTATCAGCCAAGTGAGAAGCTTTCACGGTTTGGCCAGCTTCTATCGTAGGTTTGTAAAGGATTTCAGCAGTATTGCCAGCCCCTTGACGTCCATAGTTAAGAAGAACAATGAGTTCAAATGGGGAGAAGAACAAGAGCAAGCATTTCAGAGCTTGAAAGAGAAACTCACAGCTGCACCGGTTTTAGCTCTACCAGACTTCAACAAGACATTTGAACTAGAGTGTGACGCATCTGGAGTGGGAATAGGAGCTGTACTAACCCAAGGAGGCAGACCAGTAGCTTACTTCAGTGAGAAGCTAAGTGGAGCAGCATTGAATTACCCAACCTATGACAAAGAGTTATACGCTTTAGTGAGGGCTATGGAGTCTTGGCAACACTATTTGTTGGCTAGGGAATGTGTTATACACACGGACCATCAGACATTGCAGCATTTGAAGGGTCAAACTAAGCTGAAAAAGAGGCATGCACGCTGGCTGGAATTCATCGAAACATTTCCCTATGTGATCAAGTATAAGAAGGGAAAGGAAAATGTTGTAGCTGATGCCTTGTCTAGAAGACATACTCTCATCTCGGTTATGGAAGCCAAAGTGTTAGGATTTGAGTTAATGAAGGAGCTATACACAGTAGATGAAGACTTCAAGGAGATCTTCAAGGAACACGGCAAAGGAGCTTACACCAAATTCTACTTGTTTGATGGGTTCCTGTTCAAAGAGAAGAGGTTGTGCATTCCCAAAGGCTCTATACGAGATTTGCTGTTGAAGGAAGCACATGGAGGTGGCTTGATGGGTCACTTTGGAGTTGACAAAACGTTAGACATGTTGAGGAAACATTTCTATTGGCCTCATCAAAGGCGTGACGTTGAAGCACACTGTGCTAGGTGCTTGGTGTGTCAGAAGGCCAAATCCAGAGCACACCCTTACGGTTTATACATGCCTTTGCCCATTCCTACTACTCCTTGGACTGACATTTCTATGGACTTTGTGCTAGGCTTGCCTAAGATAAACCACAAAGATTCCATTTTTGTTGTTGTAGACAGGTTTTCGAAGATGGCTCACTTCATACCATGTTCCAAGACCAACGATGCATCTCAAACTGCAACATTGTTCTTTAAAGAAGTAGTGAGGTTACATGGTATTCCGAGAACCATAGTATCAGATCGTGACACCAAGTTCCTCAGCCACTTTTGGAGAGCTTTATGGAAGAAATTAGGAACCAAGCTGCTCTTCTCCACCACATGTCTGTTAGAATTTGAAGAGTAACTTGCGGAAGTATGAAGAAGAGAGTGAGGGACCGAGAATAAGAGAGAGAGAGAGAGTTAATCCATAATTTTCATTTCAAAAAATGGTTAAGTTACATATGTTGTCTTACAACCTATTTAAAGAGAAACAAAAGGTGAGTAACGGTCTTATTCTTCTGCCGCAGCCCTTGGTGGTCTTCGAGGGTGAAAGGGACATGTGGAGATCCCAAGGTGAAAGTGACTTGAGCCTACAAGTCCTTTTCTTCTCGGTCTTGGCAAAAGGAGGAGAGTCACATGTTTCTTAGAGTTCCAACGGTCATGTGCCTCTCCTTAGGACTCAACCAAACCTTCGTAACTGATCTCTAGCCCATAAGGAAGCCAAGTCTTCATTATTCAAAACGTTGACTTTTCTTGATCGTCCGTTGACCGTACCGCGGGACATGGTTCCTCGGTCCTGGGGTAAGAGATCCTCGACCCGCGGTACATGGACCTCGGTCCTTCTCCATCCCGCAGTACATGGTCCGACCCGGGGTAAGTGATCCTCGGTCATTAGCCTTCCCGTTGTGTACCACCCGACTGTTGACTTCTGCTGTTACCGTTGACCCGTCCGCCAGTGCACGATCCTCCTACCCGCGGTAAGCCTTCTCTCGACCCACAGTCCATGTCTCTCGACCCTCGGCCTTCCCGCGGTACATAGCCCGATATGTTGACTTTGCTGCTGCCGTTGACCCTACCCGCGGTACGCGTCCTTCCGACCCTTGGTACGAATTCCTCGACCCCGGTACACGATCCTCGACCATCAGCCTTACCACGATCCGTGACCCGATATGTTGACTTTCCTTGTTGCCGTTGACCCAACCCTTGTCTTATGTTTTCTCGACCCGTGGTTAGTGCCTCTCGACCCGATGCCTTCCCGCGGTACGTAGAACCCGACCATCGACTTTCAACCTTCCGTTGACTTTATTTGGACTTTATTATTTATTCATCTTGATCAATACTCTCCCTCAAGCTTAACCATAAATGGACATGTTGGTTAAGATTGGAAGACCCGAGATCTACACCTCATTAAAAACCTTGGAGAGAAAACCACATGGGACAAAACTCATCCAAGGGAAAAAGAGTGTGCATTTCCCGGGAAAGGGAACCTTTGATCAAGGTCTTGTGAGGTCCACGAGTCCAAGCTTGTTGTAGATGTGATCACAAACTTTGAGACTCGCGGCTTTGGTGAAGATGTCCGCCAATTGATCTTCACTCCTTGTGTAGCACGGAAGAGTTACTCCTTCCTCAATCTTCTCCCGGACCTTATGGCAATCTATCTCAATGTGCTTGGTCCGTTCATGGAACACGGAGTTTGATGCAATGTGTATTGCGGCTTGATTGTCACAATGAATGGTGATTGGCTTGTTGGATTCCATACCAAGATCTTTGAGGAGAGCCTTTAGCCATGTTACTTCATTTGTTAGCTTTCTCATTGCTCGGTATTCGGCCTCGGCACTTGAGCAAGAGACAACCTTTTGCTTCTTGGTCTTCCAAGTTACCAAGTTCCCTCCAATGAATGTACAATACCCGGTTGTGGACTTCCTATCATTCCGATCGCCGGCCCAATCCGCATCACAATACCCCACGATCTCGGTGTTGTTGTTCTTCCCCATCCATATACCACGGCCCGGGCCTCCTTTGAGATATCTCAAGATCCGTTCCACCATGTTCCAATGGTATACCGTGGGGACTTGCATGTGTTGACTCACTTGATTCACGGCATAGCATATGTCCGGTCTTGTGATCGTCAAGTAGATAAGTTTCCCCACAAGTCTTCGGTATTGAGGTGGATTGTCATATGGCTCATCGTCTTTCTCCCCCTTTCGACTGACCTTGTAGCCATCCTCAAGTGGTGTCTTGGCTGGTTTAGACCCTATCTTCCCTGTTTCACGCAAAAAATCAAGAGTATACTTTCTTTGAGAAAGGAGGAGGCCATCCTTAGAACGGCACACTTCAATTCCTAGAAAGTATTTTAGTTCACCAAGGTCTTTAATATCAAACACGGATTTAAGATAGGTTTTGGTGGAGGAGATACCGTCCTTATCATTGCCCGTAATGATCAAGTCATCCACATAGATGAGAACCACAATTTTACCCTTCGGGCCGTGTGACGTGAATAGTGTGTGGTCGGCTTCGGACTTGGTGAACCCTCTTTCCTTTAGTGTGGCACTAAGCTTGTGATACCAAGCTCTTGGTGATTGCTTGAGTCCATAGATAGCCTTCTTAAGACGTAACACTCTTCCGGGTTGGACCGTATCCTCAAGTCCGGGAGGTGGATACATGTAAACTTCATCTTCGAGCTCACCTTGGAGGAAGGCGTTCTTGACGTCCATTTGCCATAGTTCCCACTCAAGGTTGGTGGCCACGGATAGTACAACTCGTACCGTGTGGAGTTTGGCTACGGGTGCAAACGTATCGGTGTAATCCTCGCCGTATGTTTGGGTGAAACCGCGGGCAACAAGGCGGGCCTTGTGGCGTTCTATGTCACCATTGCTTTTGTACTTGATGGTGAATATCCACCGTGACGTGACTGCCTTCTTCCCTGAGGGCAAGTCCGTTTCAACCCATGTATGGTTCCGTTCCATGGCTCCTCTTTCGGCACCAACCGCGTCTCGCCACACCTTGTGTTCCTTGGCCTCTTCATATGTCTTAGGTATCTGCTCAAGATCAAGTTTACCAAGGAAAGATCGATGTTCATATGGCACAAGGTCAAGAGAACAAACCGTTTGGATCGGATGAGCCACGGCCTTATTGTTGTAGTAGACCCGGGTATTGACCAAATTTGAGGGGTCTTTCCGGAGTCTAGTGCTTCTTCTTAACGGAGGCGGTGATGGTGTTGGTAGGTCTTCCGTTTGATCATGTTCGGAGGCATTGTGTTCCTCCGATGGTTCATTTCCATGTGGCCCGGGTCGTTCATGTCGATCGTGAGGATGCTCATTCATGTGTCCGGGTGATCCGGCTGTATCTCCGGACCGCTCCATCCGACTGCGTTCCAATTCCTCGGATGGTTCTTGAGGTACTCCCGGATTGGATTCATTCTTTTTCTCACTCACCGAGCCGCCTCCTTGAAGACCCTCTAGAATATTTTTAAGGATTTCCGCCCTATCCGATGCGTGATTGGCAAGGTCTTTGAGTTCATCCCAATTCTCCATATCATGGTAGCCTTTGTCCTCGATGAATTTCACATCCCTTGAGACCATGATTCTCCTTGTTACCGGGTTGTAACATTTGTATCCTTTTTGAGTTGTTGAGTAGCCAAGGAACATGCATCTTGTGCTTTTCTCATCCAACTTGTCCCTAAATTCTCTTGGTACTAACACATAGCAAACACACCCAAAAACTCGTAAGTGATTAAGTGATGGTTTTGTCTTGTTTAGTACCTCAAATGGCGACTTGTCTTGGAGTATTTTTGTTGGTGTCCGATTGATTAGGTAACACGCGGTCATCACGGCATCACTCCAAAATCTTTTTGGAACGCTTGTATGAAACATCATGGATCTCGTCACTTCCATTAAGTGGCGATTTTTCCTTTCCGCAACTCCATTTTGTTGAGGAGTGTATGGACAGCTTGTTTGATGCTCTATTCCGTTCTTTGCTAGGTATTGTTTGAACCTTTGACTTGTGTACTCTCCACCATTGTCCGATCTCAAGCTTTTCACATTAGAATTATAGTGATTAGTGACATATGTGTGAAAATTCACAAATGCATCATAGACACGATCTTTTGATGGTAAGAGAGTTAGCCAAGTGTACTTTGATTTTTCATCTATGAATGTCACAAAGTATTTTTGATTGTCTCTAGATAAACAAGGTGAAGACCAAACATCCGAATGAACTAATTCAAAGCATTTTTCATAACTAGAATTCGATTTGGGAAAAACGGTCTTACAATGTTTACCACGGATACATGCCTCACATTCAAGATTGTTAAATGTACTACTTGGTAACATTAATTCAAAGGCCCTACTATGAGGATGGCCTAATCTAGCATGCCAAATGACATTAAAACTACTAGCAACTACGGAATTTAAAGCATTAGATAAGGTAGGAGAATTCTTTGTGTCTCCAAGCACATAAAGTCCTCCTTGAGTCACTCCACTTCCAAGTATGGATCCGGTCTCAATATCCTGAAATTTTACATCATTAGGACTAAAGATAGCATTACACTTTAAATCATTAGTCGTCTTATGAACCGAGAGAAGATTGGATGTAAATTTCGGAAGATAAAAGGCTTTGCTATTCTTTTTAAATACTTTTAAGTCTCCAATACCCTCTAAGGGAACCTTGTGGCCATTTGCAACAATCACGTTGCCCATAGCCGGTTTGATGTTGTGAATTAGACTCGGATCGCAAATCATATGATGAGATGCACCCGAGTCCACAACTAAGGGTTTTGGAGTTTTTATTGTAAGTAAAGCGTTACCGGATTCCTTAAGTTGGGTGAGAGACTTGATGAGAGAATCCAAGTTGAGACGCCTCTCCGCCTCTTGTATAGTCGCGGTGTGGGCAAGGCCCGAGTCCACGTCCATTGGCGAGGGTCCGTTGCTTGGTTCGGAATTGTTTGATTCATCCGATGGCTTGACATTGTTGGCCCGAGGATGATCTTTGAATTTATTTGGCTTGAGGTGTGGGTGGAGGATCCAACATTTATCCTTGTGGTGTCCTTTCTTCTTGCAATGGTCACACATCAAGTTCTTCCTATCCGTTGGCTTGTATACACCCTTGTTTGCCACGGCAAGTTCTCCTAGACCTCCAAAGAGTCCAAGGCTTCCTTTTTCCTTTTGGATCCGAGCACATACCTCATCAAGGTCTGGAAGTTTGTCATCCCGTAGTATGTGAACGATGAGGTTGTTATACTTCGGACTTAATGTAAGGAGAAGGCTAAAGACCCGATCTTCTTCACGTCTTTTGTTGAGAACTTCCGGATCGGTTGTGATTGGGCGAAGCATCTCAAGCTCGGCCCAAAGTGCACGCCACTTCCCATAGTGTGACGTGAACTCAATGTCGTCTTGACTTAGGACATTGATAGCTTTTTGTACTTCAAAGACTCGGGTAAAGTTTGATATATTACCGAATACCTTTTTGAGAGTCTCCCAAAGTTCCTTGGCCGTCTCGCAATATGAGTAGGATTCATGAATCGGCGGATCAAGTGAACTTTGAATGATGGCCATCACCACCTGATCTTCTTGAAACCATTTGTTGTTGTCTCCGGAGACCACAACTTGTTCCCCATCCACATTCGTGACTTGGTTTGGTGCGGCCCCGAGCTCAACATGTTCCCATAGGCCACGACCACATAGGATGGTCTTGGCATTCCTTGACCATAAGAGGTAGTTTGGCCCTTTTAGGGTAACATGAACACCGAGAGATTTGAAGCTTTCCATGTTTACACACCGAACACGCTATAGACCGCTGGATAAAAGTGATTTTGAGAGAAAGAAAGAGATTTGTTCGGTTGAAGTGATTGAGAATGCGAAGATTGAGCTAGATTAGAAGAGAAATGGAGTGAAATATGATCTTGTGCTCTGATACCATGTTAGAATTTGAAGAGTAACTTGCGGAAGTATGAAGAAGAGAGTGAGGGACCGAGAATAAGAGAGAGAGAGAGAGTTAATCCATAATTTTCATTTCAAAAAATGGTTAAGTTACATATGTTGTCTTACAACCTATTTAAAGAGAAACAAAAGGTGAGTAACGGTCTTATTCTTCTGCCGCAGCCCTTGGTGGTCTTCGAGGGTGAAAGGGACATGTGGAGATCCCAAGGTGAAAGTGACTTGAGCCTACAAGTCCTTTTCTTCTCGGTCTTGGCAAAAGGAGGAGAGTCACATGTTTCTTAGAGTTCCAACGGTCATGTGCCTCTCCTTAGGACTCAACCAAACCTTCGTAACTGATCTCTAGCCCATAAGGAAGCCAAGTCTTCATTATTCAAAACGTTGACTTTTCTTGATCGTCCGTTGACCGTACCGCGGGACATGGTTCCTCGGTCCTGGGGTAAGAGATCCTCGACCCGCGGTACATGGACCTCGGTCCTTCTCCATCCCGCAGTACATGGTCCGACCCGGGGTAAGTGATCCTCGACCTGCGGTACATGATCCTCGGTCATTAGCCTTCCCGTTGTGTACCACCCGACTGTTGACTTCTGCTGTTACCGTTGACCCGTCCGCCAGTGCACGATCCTCCTACCCGCGGTAAGCCTTCTCTCGACCCACAGTCCATGTCTCTCGACCCTCGGCCTTCCCGCGGTACATAGCCCGATATGTTGACTTTGCTGCTGCCGTTGACCCTACCCGCGGTACGCGTCCTTCCGACCCTTGGTACGAATTCCTCGACCCCGGTACACGATCCTCGACCATCAGCCTTACCACGATCCGTGACCCGATATGTTGACTTTCCTTGTTGTCGTTGACCCGACCCTTGTCTTATGTTTTCTCGACCCGTGGTTAGTGCCTCTCGACCCGATGCCTTCCCGCGGTACGTAGAACCCGACCATCGACTTTCAACCTTCCGTTGACTTTATTTGGACTTTATTATTTATTCATCTTGATCAATAATGTCATCCCCAAACAGATGGACAAACGGAAGTGGTGAATCGCACTTTATCCACATTGCTGAGAGCCACCATTGGCAGGAACTTGAAGACGTGGCTGGAATGTATCCCATTCATCGAGTTTGCTTACAACCGAGCTGTGCATTCTGCCACCAGAATGTCTCCTTTTGAGATCGTCTATGGATTCAATCCCAACTCGCCTCTTGATCTCACACCATTACCACCAGCCGAAGTAGTAAGCTTGGAGGGAGAAACAAGGGCAGAATACATCAAAAAGATTCATCAGAAAGCAAAGGAGAATATAGAAAAGAAAACAGAAGCTTATGCAAAGCAAGCCAACAAAGGAAGGAAACAAGTTACCTTCAAGAAAGGAGATTGGGTTTCGTTGCACTTTAGGTCCGAAAGGTTTCCACAAAAGAGGAAGAGCAAGCTTGCACCGCGGGGAGATGGACCTTTCCGAGTCCTAAAGAGGATAAATGAAAACGCATATCAACTGGAGCTGCCAGGTACGTTTAACGTTTCTCCAACATTCAATGTTGCTGACTTAGAATTGTTTGATGTAGGTAAGGATCCAGTTTTGAGGACAAAACGTTGCGAAGGGGGAGGGAATGATGAGGACATAGACGATGTTGAACATGTAGCTGCGGATGTCATGGTGCCTCAAGTACCAAGTGGACCACTTACACGCCTCAAAGCAAGAGCAATCAGCCACAAATTCAGCCAGTTCGTGGAGCACATTCTAGAGCAAGGAGAAGATGACGAACCACACGCATTATCAGACCATCATGGCTTGTTTACATCATCAAATGAGCCATGGGCACTTCTCAATGTCAACACAGCAGCTTCTAGTGTCTTTACTATCATCCAAGAGTAAAGACACACAAAGACATGCTTGGGAATTGTACTCTTTTTCCTACTTTCGGTTTTGTCCCAATGGGTTTCCTGAAAGAGGTTTTAACGAGGCAACACCCCAAATGTGCATTCTAGGACTTGTTCACAAGTTGAACATCATTCACAAGTCACTAGAGCACTTAGAAGGCTGAAGAATTCGTTTGTTTATTTTTACGCACATCTTGTTGTTTTTTTTTTTTATTTTAAAACTACTTGTTGTTTTTGTTTCAAACTTCATGTTGTTTTAAGAGTTAGGGTTCTATAAATACCTAAGCTTATGGATGAATAAAGACACAACAATTTCGTCCAAAAACCCTAGCAGCCAAAAAGCTCCTTCTCTTTCACGTTTTCTAGATCTGAAAGCTTCAATTCTTCTTGTCTTTGAGTACTAGCACTCAGCCTTGAAGAATCTCTTGGTGTATCACGAGTTCATCACCCTCGTGTGGTCCAATTCACCTTCCGCATCGTGTAAAGCAAGCTGAGCTTCTCTCTTGTGAGCACACCACCTTGCGTTATAGCTTGCTTTGAATCAACCAGAACGTGTATCATCGGACCCACGGAGCTGGAGCAAGCCATGGAGATTCCAAGCGGACCCATTACCAGAGCCAAAGCCAAGACACTACAAGCAGCCATTAACACAATGCTCAATCAGGGTGAAAGCAACCTTAGCTCTATAGCTAATCCAACTACATTGGTTGTGATTCAAGCTAGCTAAGGGTTGCCTAAGGGAGGTGTATGCTCTTATACTCTTTTTCCCTTGGTCTAGTTTTGTCCCAACTTGGGTTTTCTAGACAAGGTTTTTAATGAGGTAAGTTGCATACACTCATTCCTTACAACCCCTTAGGCAACATGCTCAAATAAGATCGAAAGGAGGAATCCACCTAAAAAGAGAGTTGGGCTGATTTGATTTAAGTAATAGACTAAGCTTTAATTTCCTGTTTAAGTTGTATTTGGGCCTTTTAAACTCTTATTTTCGTGGCCCATTAGACTCTAGGGTTTCCCTCACTCCTTTAAATGTTCCTCAAACTCTTTTGATCATTTTCATCAAACATTTTATTTTCAAGCTCTTTCACTTGTTTGATCTGTGGTAAACCCACAGCTTGTATCTTGCCCTCGTGTGTCATATCCTGGGTGGCTGCAAGATCTGAAGACCAAGAGCCTTTCACCGCTCTTGATAGTTCTCTTCAATCCACAACGTTGTCAAGTTATCTGTTCATCTTTCCGTTCATTCTCGCCCACTCACTCGTCGAAATCTGCTCAAAACTCATCACGAGACTCCTTCCCTTCTTATTATTCCGCTGCTAAAGTTTCATTCGAATCCGATCACTCTCACGGCAGATCTCGTTTTAGTTTCTAAGTTGACTCTTCAGTTCTAGATCTGTGTCCTCCATGTTTTGGAGATCTCAACCTCTTGATTTTGCTCCTGGATGCTCCTCTCTCTCAGTAGGAGTGTATTAAGGCACTAGCATAGTGCCCAATGCCATGACACTTGAAACATTTTATATCCCTAGTTCGACCAGTCACCTTTGCCTTACTTTTGGGATCAATTTCTTTAGGTGGTAAGTGATTCCAGGAGCAAAATCAAGAGGTTGAGATCTCCAAAACATGGAGGACACAGATCTAGAACTGAAGAGTCAACTTAGAAACTAAAACGAGATCTGCCGTGTAAGAATGGAAGAATTAATGAGAGAGAATAGAAGAAAGCTCAGAACTGAGCTGAAGAGATAGAGAGTATGGAGGTGAGAATAGAGAAGAGGAAGAGTGTGTATTCACTCACTTGTCTTTCTAACATTTGGTTACAACATATATATAGAGGAGACATGATGCTTCCTTAGTTAGAATACAAGTAGCTAAAGACAAGAGTTTCCTAAAATGGTACACACACAATCTGCACCAGCCAAAGGGGGTGTGTCCCCTTTCCCTTAATAGACCTCGAACTTGCTGAAAGCAAGTCACATGTTGCCTTAGCTTCAAGTTGTCTCCAACGGCTATATTGAGCCACTTAGTGTCTTCTCTCCTTCTAGAAGACCTTCATGGGCCTTTATAAACTTAGCCCAACTTCCTCCAAAGTGTTAACACACATCTGATCCATTTGGCTTCCTTATTCAGTTTCTGGCCCAAACTAACTTCAAGCTTGATAATAGCTTGATCAATACTCCCCCTCAAGCTTAGCTATATGGAGTAAAGCTAAGCTTGGAATCCGCAAGACATCACCTCATTAAAAACCTTACCACCCAAAAACCGCATGGGAGAAAAGAGTGTTAAGGGAAAAAGAGTATGAAGCTCACGGATTAGAGGACATGAGATCAAGGGCGAGTTAAGTCTACAAGTCTCAACTTGTTGTTGATGTGTTCGCACACCTTGAGACTTGTAGCTTTGGTGAAGATATCCGCCAACTGATCTTCACTCTTTGTATAGCACGGAAGAGTTACTCCTTCTTCGATCTTCTCTCGCACTTTGTGACAATCCAACTCAATATGCTTAGTCCTCTCATGAAATACTGAATTGGATGCAATGTGAATGGCAGCTTGGTTGTCACAATGCATGGTGATTGGTCTTGGAGACTCTATGCCGAGATCTTTGAGTAGAGCCTTCAGCCATGTCAACTCATTGGTCAGCTTCCTCATGGCTCTATACTCTGCTTCTGCGCTTGAACAAGATACAACCTTCTGCTTCTTTGTTTTCCATGTGACTAGGTTTCCTCCAATGAATGTGCAATAGCCTGTTGTGGATTTCCGGTCATTCCTATCTCCAGCCCAGTCTGCATCACAGTAACCCACAATCTCGGTGTCCTCATTCTTTCCCATCCAAATGCCACGACCTAGGCTTCCTTTGAGATATCGAAGAATCCGTTCTACCATACTCCAATGGTACACCGTAGGGGTCTGCATATGCTGACTGACCTGGTTCACAGCAAAACACAAGTCAGGGCGTGTGATGGTTAAGTATATAAGCTTACCAACCAACCGACGATATTGAGCTGCATCTGCATAGGGTGTATCATCTTTCTCCCCCTTTCGAGTGACCTTGTAGCCATCTTCAAGGGGAGTCTTGGCCGGCTTTGCTCCAAGTTTTCCTGTCTCATTCAAAAGATCAAGCACGTACTTCCTTTGTGATAGAAAGAGACCCTCCGAGGAGCGGCAAACTTCTATTCCAAGGAAGTACTTAAGTTCTCCAAGGTCTTTGATATCAAACACACTCTTAAGGAAAGCTTTAGTTTCAGCAATACCTGATTTGTCACTACCAGAAACGATCAAATCATCAACATAAATGAGCACAACGATAATACCTTTGGAACTTTGCAATGTGAAGAGTGTGTGGTCAGCCTCGGATTTCCTAAATCCTCTGGTTTTGAGAATTGAGCTAAGCTTATGGTACCAAGCTCTAGGTGACTGCTTGAGTCCATAAATCGCTTTGTGCAACTTGAGTACCTTTCCCGGTGCAATGGAGGCTTCCAAACCAGGAAGAGGATACATATAGACTTCTTCATCTAATTCCCCTTGGAGGAAAGCGTTTTTCACATCCATCTGCCATAGCTCCCAAGATAGGTTAGTAGCTAAGGATAAAACGACTCTTACCGTATGGAGCTTAGCAACCGGAGCAAATGTGTATGTATAGTCCTCTCCATAAGTTTGTGTAAACCCTCTAGCAACAAGCCTGGCTTTGTATCGCTCTATATCTCCATTGCTGTGGTACTTAATGGTGAAGACCCACTTAGAACTGACCGCTTTCTTTCCATTAGGTAGTTCAGCTTCTTCCCATGTATGGTTCTTTTCCATTGCACTAACCTCTGCACCAATAGCCTCACACCATTCCTTGATGTCCTTAGCTTCTTCATAGGTGTTCGGAATGGAGTGCACCTCAATCTTTCCAAGGAAGGCTTGATGATCTGATGGCAAAAGGGCGATCGAACACACAGCTTGAATAGGATGAGCAACAGCTTGATTGTTGTAGTAGACTCTTGTGTTGATCCAATTGGAAGGATCCTTGCGTAGTATAGTACTTCTTCTTAGGGGTGGAGCTGCAGCAATCTCCCCCTCATTTTCAGCCTGGGTTATAATTTCCTCGGTGGGCTGATCATCCGAGACCTCATTAGGCATGGCCGACTCACCTTCCTCCTCACCTTGCGGTTCCCCATGTGACTCAGGCGTTGGTGTTACTTTGGAGGAATCCGGAGGAGTTGGGTGAGTACGTGATGCCTCTTTCTCCTGACCAAGTCCAAGGTTTTCTAAGAGTTGCTTTAAACTTGCCGATCTATCCGAGGTTGAGTGAGCCAAGTCTTTCAAGTCTTCCCACTCTATCTTATCATAATAGCCCTTCTCTTCAATGAACCTTACATCTCTGGAAACATATGTTTTCCCATTGTTGGGATCAATGCACTTGTATCCTTTTTGCAATGTAGAATACCCAATAAACATACACCTATCGCTCTTTGGATCCAACTTGTTTCTCAGCTCACCTGGGACCAACACAAAACACACACATCCAAACACTTTTAGATGTTCAAGTGATGGCTTAATGCCGTTTAGTACCTCAAATGGAGAAAGGTCCTTGAGAACTTTTGTTGGAGTTCGGTTGATCAAGTAGCAAGCTGTCATAACCGCATCTCCCCAAAATCTCCTTGGAACGTTTGCATGGAACATCATTGATCGTGCAACTTCCATAAGATGTCGGTTCTTCCTCTCAGCCACTCCATTTTGTTGAGGAGTGTAGGGGCAGCTTGTTTGGTGAATTATGCCATGTTTTGCTAAGTGCTCTTTGAACTTGGTGCTTGTATATTCTCCACCATTATCTGATCGTAGTACCTTAATTTTAGCATTAAATTGATTAGTCACATAGTTTTGGAAGTTTAAGAATGCGTCAAACACACGATCCTTAGAGGGAAGCAATGTGATCCAAGTGTATTTTGATCTTTCATCTATGAATGTCACAAAATACTTAAGATTATCCCTAGACACGCATGGAGAAGTCCAAACATCCGAGTGAATTAAATCAAAGCAATTCTCATAAATGGTGGATGAGTTTGAAAACACACTCTTACAATGTTTACCCAAGATGCAAGCTTCACACACAGAATGATCAAACTTGATATTAGGTAACATGAGTTCAATTGCACGAGCATGAGGGTGACCTAATCTAGCATGCCAAACAGAATTTAAAGCAACTACAACATTAGAAGTATAAGAGGGCGATTCTAAAGAACTTGGTTCAGCATCTCCTAACACATAGAGTCCATCCTTGGTTCCACCTTCTCCAAGGATCTTTCCACTTTTAGTATCCTGAAAATGAACACTGTTAGATCCGAATATAGCCCAACAATCAAGGTCAGTGGTAGCTTTCTTTACCGAGAGCAAATTAGAAGTAAACTTAGGCATATAGAAAGCTTTAGATGTTTTATCAAATAGCTTCAAATCTCCTACACCTTGTATTGGTACTTTTGTACCATTGGCTATCACAACATTACCTATGGCCGGTTCTACATTCTCTATCAACCTAGGATTGCTAATCATATGGTGAGAAGCACCCGAGTCAACAGTAAGAGATTCAACCGGTTTTTGAGAGTAATAAGTGATACCGAAATCTTTTAGGGAGGCAATGGATTTGAGAAGCTTTTCAACATCTGACTTTCTCATGACATCATCCTCAGGTACAGCCTTCATAGCCACGCCTTCACTCAGTTTGGAAGTCCCAGCTTGGTTTCCCTCTGCCACGGGCTGAGCAATGTTTGCTTTTGGGTCCTTAAACTTGTTTGGTTTAAGATGGGGATGAAGAATCCAGCACTTGTCCTTGCTATGCCCCTTCTTATTACAATGCTCACACACCAACCGCCTTCTTTCCTCATATGAGAGGGACGCCCTATGAGCTGAGACGTGCTCCGCCTGATTTACCGAGACTAGCTCACCCTTGTTAACCAAGCCGTGAGATCCTTGCTCTTTGAGAATCTGGGAGCACACCTCATCAACACTAGGGACTCTGTCTTGCCTTAGAATGTGTTTGGTGAGGTCATTGAAGTTTGAGTTAAGTCCTCCCAGCAGCTTGAAAACCTTGTCTTGTTCTTGTCTTTCCTTAATCACCAACGGATCACTAGTTCCTGGCCTTAGCATATCTAGTTCAGCCCATAAAGAGCTGAGCTTTCCAAAATAGGCAGAGAACTCCATTTCTTCTTGGTTCAAGGATGTAATAGCCTTTTTAACTTCATACACCCGAGTGAGATTGGAGACATTCCCAAAAACCTTTTTGAGAGTTTCCCATAGATCTTTGGCTGTGTCACAGAATGAGTAAGACTCAATGAGATGAACATCAAGGGAGCTTGTGAGAATGGCTAGAACAGTCTGGTCCTCTTGAAACCACTTGCTGTCTTCCGCCAACACCATTCCTCTCTCAGCTTCATCTTCTTCTTCAGGCCGAGATGAGACAATGTGCTTCCACATTCCCTTGCTACAGAGAATCATCCTTGCTGCTCTAGCCCACAGCAAGTAATTTGGACCTTTCAACACCACAGGAATCAGCATATTTTTTGAGCTTTCCATGGTGAGATTTTAAATCTAAGAGAATGAGGACTGAGAATTTTAGGACAGAGAATGAGGAATTAGTTCAGAGAATATAGCTGAAGAATGCTTAGAAATGACAGAGATTAGGATCTTAGAATGCTCTGATACCATGTAAGAATGGAAGAATTAATGAGAGAGAATAGAAGAAAGCTCAGAACTGAGCTGAAGAGATAGAGAGTATGGAGGTGAGAATAGAGAAGAAGAAGAGTGTGTATTCACTCACTTGTCTTTCTAACATTTGGTTACAACATATATATAGAGGAGACATGATGCTTCCTTAGTTAGAATACAAGTAGCTAAAGACAAGAGTTTCCTAAAATGGTACACACACAATCTGCACCAGCCAAAGGGGGTGTGTCCCCTTTCCCTTAATAGACCTCGAACTTGCTGAAAGCAAGTCACATGTTGCCTTAGCTTCAAGCTGTCTCCAACGGCTATATTGAGCCACTTAGTGTCTTCTCTCCTTCTAGAAGACCTTCATGGGCCTTTATAAACTTAGCCCAACTTCCTCCAAAGTGTTAACACACATCTGATCCATTTGGCTTCCTTATTCAGTTTCTGGCCCAAACTAACTTCAAGCTTGATAATAGCTTGATCAATATGCCGTGAGAGTGATCGGATTCGAATGAAACTTTAGCAGCGGAATAATAAGAAGGGAAGGAGTCTCGTGAGTGGGCGAGAATGAACGGAAAGATGAACAATTAATTTGACAACGTTGTGGATTGAAGAGAACTATCAAGAGCGGTGAAAGGCTCTTGATCTTCAGATCTTGCAGCCACCCAGGATATGACACACGAGGGCAAGATACAAGCTGTGGGTTTACCACGGATCAAACAAGTGAAAGAGCTTGAAAATAAAATGTTTGATGAAAATGATCAAAGGAGTTTGAGGAACATTTAAAGGAGTGAGGGAAACCCTAGAGTCTAATGGGCCACGAAAATAAGAGTTTAAAAGGCCCAAATACAACTTAAACAGGAAATTAAAGCTTAGTCTATTACTTAAATCAAATCAGCCCAACTCTCTTTTTAGGTGGATTCCTCCTTTCGATCTTATTTGAGCATGTTGCCTAAGGGGTTGTAAGGAATGAGTGTATGCAACTTACCTCATTAAAAACCTTGTCTAGAAAACCCAAGTTGGGACAAAACTAGACCAAGGGAAAAAGAGTATAAGAGCATACACCTCCCTTAGGCAACCCTTAGCTAGCTTGAATCACAACCAATGTAGTTGGATTAGCTATAGAGCTAAGGTTGCTTTCACCCTGATTGAGCATTGTGTTAATGGCTGCTTGTAGTGTCTTGGCTTTGGCTCTGGTAATGGGTCCGCTTGGAATCTCCATGGCTTGCTCCAGCTCTGTGGGTCCGAGTTCTCCATGCTCTCCTTGCTCCGGTTCCAGCCGCTCAGCCATTCTTATATCATCCCCTCCTTCTTGAAAAGGATTTGTCCTCAAACCCGCACCATCTACACAATAAGGAGATAAATCAGCAACATTGAAACTATTACTAACGGAATACTTACCTTGAAGATCCAACTGGTAGGCATTGTCATTAAGCTTCTTAGTAATCCGAAATGGTCCATCCATTCTCGGCATCAGCTTGGACTTCTTCTCATTAGGAAACCGTTCCTTCCTAAGATATATCCAAACTAGATCGCCTTCTTCAAACACCACCTTCTTGCGTCCCTTATTGGCTTGGCGAACATATTGAGCCGTCTTGGCTTGAATATTGATCCTTGCTTGCTCATGCATCTGCTTGACAACTTCAGCCTTCTTCTTTCCATCCATACTAACTCTTTCACTCAAAGGTAAAGGCATTAAATCCAATGGAGATAGAGGATTGAATCCATAAACTATTTGGAAAGGAGAGTATTTAGTAGCAGAATGCACAGCATGATTGTATGCAAATTCAACATGAGGCAAGCATTCCTCTCAAGTTCTAAGGTTACGCTTAATCAATGCTCTAAGTAATGTCGACAATGTCCTATTAACTACTTCAGTTTGTCCATCCGTTTGAGGATGACAAGTAGTAGAGAACAACAACTTAGTTCCTAATTTAGACCACAATGTTTTCCAAAAGTAGCTAAGGAACTTAACATCACGATCAGACACAATAGACTTAGGCATTCCATGCAACCTAACAATCTCTCTAAAGAATAGATTAGCAACATTCACAGCATCATCAGTTTTATGACATGGAATAAAATGTGCCATCTTAGAGAATCTATCTACAACCACAAATATTGAATCTCGACCAGTCCTAGTCCTAGGCAATCCCATTACAAAATCCATCGAGATATCATGCCATGGATGCATAGGAATAGGTAGAGGTGTATACAAACCGTTGGGCTGGGATTTGGCTTTAGCCAACTTACATGTTGTACATCTGGTACAATACCTTTCGACATCCCTTTTGAGGTTTGGCCAATAAAAGTGATCTTGCATCACTTGCAGCGTTTTATCAATCCCAAAGTGACCCATTAAGCCTCCACCGTGTGCTTCCTGAATGAACAAATCTCTCAAAGAAGAGTGAGGAACACACAAACGATTATTATAGAAAAGGAATCCTTCATGTCTATAGAATTTCCCATGAGCAAACTTCTCACAAGCTGCAAAAACCTTCTCAAAATCCGAGTCAGAAGTATATAGAGCCTTAATGTGTTCAAAACCAAGTAACTTAGCTTCAAGAGTAGTGAGAAGTGTATACCTTCTTGATAATGCATCAGCGACTACATTATCCTTACCTTTCTTATATCTGATCACGTAAGGGAAAGTTTCGATGAACTCAACCCATCTGGCATGTCTCTTGTTGAGCTTATGTTGGCCCTTGAGGTACTTTAGAGACTCATGATCTGTGTGGATGACAAACTCCTTAGGCCACAAATAATGCTGCCACGTTTGTAAAGCTCTCACCAAGGCATAGAGTTTTTTATCATAGGTGGGATAGTTCAAGGTGGCTCCTCCAAGTTTTTCACTAAAGAATGCAATCGGCTTTTTATCCTGTATAAGAACAGCACCAATACCAATTTCAGATGCATCACATTCGATCTCAAAAGTTTTGGAAAAATCTGGAAGAGATAAGATTGGAGCATTAGTGAGCTTCTCTTTAAGTTTTGTGAATGCATCTTCTTGTGCTTGCTCCCATTTAAACCCAACGTCCTTCTTGATTATTTCTGTGAGTGGTGCAGCCAAGGAACTGAAGTCTTTAACGAATCGCCTATAGAAACCTGCAAGGCCGTGAAAACTTCTCACATCACTCACGCTTTTGGGGCTAGGCCATTCTCGGATTGCTTTCACCTTCTCCTCATCTACCTTAACGCCATCTGCACTCACAACAAAACCTAAAAAGACAAGGTTATCCGTTCCAAAAACACACTTCTTCAAATTCGCATAAAGCTTTTCTTTCCTAAGTGTTTCCAACACAAGTCTTAGATGTTCTACATGCTCAGTTAGGTTCTTGCTAAACACTAGAATGTCATCAAAATAGACAACAACAAACACGCCTATGAAAGTTCTAAGCACATGGTTCATTAGTCTCATGAATGTACTAGGTGCATTCGTCAAACCAAATGGCATTACTAGCCACTCATATAGCCCTTGTTTAGTTTTAAATGCAGTTTTCCATTCATCACCCTCCTTCATCCTAATTTGGTGATATCCACTTTTAAGATCAACCTTAGAGAACACACTAGACCCATATAATTCATCAAGCATGTCATCAAGTCTAGGTATAGGGTGACGATATTTAACCGTTATATTGTTGATGGCCCGGCAGTCTACGCACATCCTCCAGCTGCCATCTTTCTTTGGGACCAACAGAACAGGTACGGCACATTGGCTCATGCTCTCTCGGATATGGCTTTTCTCCAAGAGTTCATTCACTTGCTTTTCCAGCTCCTTAGTTTCAGCGGGGTTGGTTCGGTAAGCGGGCTTGTTTGGCAATACCGCACCAGGAACGAAATCAATTTGATGTTCAATGCCCCTTATAGGTGGCAACCCAGGTGGATTCTCCTCTGGAAAAACGTCCTTAAAAGCCTGCAACAGAGGAAGAATGCTACTCGGCACAGCCGGTTCTATCTCTGTTAGTTTAAACGAGTTTTCTTTAGGTATTATCATTAGGTTAGAAGAAACACTCCCTTCAGGTTTTGTAGTGGCGTCCTCTGATGGTTTAGCTGGTGCTTGCTTCTTTTTTCTCATGCTGAGCTGATCAAAATAGACATCACGTGGAGCCAAGACAATTTTTCTGCCATTGTGCACAAAACTGTGGCGATTAGTGTAGCCATCATGTGTTACTCTCCGATCTGATTGCCAAGGTCTTCCCAACAAGATGTGGCTTGCTTCCATGGGAAGAATGTCACAGAGAACCTCATCATTATACTTTCCAATAGCTAGTGGTACCATGACTTGTTTATCCACAGAAAGTTCTCCATCTTCACTTAGCCATTGAAGCTTGTAAGGTCGTGGATGAGGGAATTCTTTTAGTTGAAGTCTCTGCACCATATCTTCACTTGCTACGTTTGTATAACTACCTCCATCTATGATCACGCTACATAGCTTATCATTGACCACGCATCTTGAGTGAAATAGGTTTGTTCGCTGCTCTTGTTCATCAGTTTTTGGGATCACACTCAAAGATCTCATAGCAACAAACAAATTTCCTTTTGGTGCTTCTTCTACATACTCATCTGTTGATTCCTCCTCTGGTTCATCTTCTGATTCAATCTCTCCAGTAGCCTTGATGATCATTACCCTTGCATTGGAGCAGGCACTAGCATAGTGCCCCATGCCATGACACTTGAAACATTTTATATCCCTAGTTCGACCAGTCACCTTTGCCTTACTTTTGGGATCAATTTCTTCAGTCTTTGGCTTGGTATAGGGCTTAGAATCCTTCTGGAGCACCACTTTGTCAACCCTTGAATAATTCAGCTTGTTTGAACCATAATTGGATCGCATGTTTCTTCGCTTGAGCTGCTTCTCAATTAGAATGGCTTTGTGAAATAGCTCCTCGATTTCTTCATAATGTTGCAGTTCCAATTGATCAGCTATGTCTCTGTGTAATCCGCCCAAGAACCTTGACATTGTAGCCTCTTGATCTTCTTGGATATCAACTCGCAGCATGAGAGTTTCCAACTCTTGTACAAACCTCTTACGTAGTAGCATCTTCATTCGTCTCCAACTGCGGATTGGTAGCTCCCTATTCCTTCTACGCATAGTCACTACTTGATCCCACCAGCTGAGGGCATAGTCATAGAATTCAGTAGCTGCGTATTTAACCTTATTCTCCTCTGTATAGAACTGACAATCGAATACCAACTCAATCTTCTTTTCCCATTCTAAGTATGCATCAGGATCATTCTTCCCATAGAACGGAGGAATCTTGAGCTTCAAGTTCGAGGGTGGATTGTTCAGCCGAGCTTCCTCATGTCTGCCATGCCTACGACTTCGATGACTATGTTGTGATTCACCACTACGACTTCTGTGGCTGTGTTGTGATTCGCCACTATCATCCTCATAGTATGCATCAGCCTCAACATTATGTATCATTGGTTCGGTTCCTTGCACAGGCTGAGCACGTGTTGATCGTTGGTGGTTTTGATGTGTTGTGTGTTGTTCACGTTCAGTACCAGACTGAGTAGGCTGGGATGCTCTTCTGAAAGCTTCAATCTTTTCATCCATCAGTTTGCTCATTTTAGCTGTGAAGGCTTCGAAGAAGAGTTTGTCACGCCGAGAACTACTAGTTTCCGGATCATCGGTCTCATTGTCAGCCATTTTCCTGCGGATTAACACAAACACAAGCAAGTGAACTATTCCAAAAGGCTTAATCACAATGACAGAACACTATATGGTACCTAACAACACGTTTTAGACTCAAATGATACACAAAACAGCACAAAAAATTGAGTGCCTATTCGGATTCCAATACTTTAATTGAAGATCAAAGTTGATTAACACCTTAGATCTGATTTGCGAAATGATTAGTGATTCAACTAGGACTTAAACAACTCAAATGGATCGTTTTTAACAGATCTAACACCCTACTAACCACCGAAAACGTTCACACATGAATCAACAAGTTTCAGGTGGTAAGTGATTCGAAAATGAAAAGAAGTTGAAAGAGTTAGATACAACCTGACTTGATTTGGCTCTGATACCACTTAATACACTCCTACTGAGAGAGAGGAGCGTCCAGGAGCAAAATCAAGAGGTTGAGATCTCCAAAACGTGGAGGACACAGATCTGGAACTGAAGAGTCAACTTAGAAACTAAAACGAGATCTGCCGTGAGAGTGATCGGATTCAAATGAAACTTTAGCAGCGGAATAATAAGAAGGGAAGGAGTCTCGTGATGAGTTTTGAGCAGATTTCGACGAGTGAGTGGGCGAGAATGAACGGAAAGATGAACAGATAACTTGACAACGTTGTGGATTGAAGAGAACTATCAAGAGCGGTGAAAGGCTCTTGATCTTTAGATCTTGCAGCCACCCAGGATATGACACACGAGGGCAAGATACAAGCTGTGGGTTTACCACGGATCAAACAAGTGAAAGAGCTTGAAAATAAAATGTTTGATGAAAATGATCAAAGGAGTTTGAGGAACATTTAAAGGAGTGAGGGAAGCCCTAGAGTCTAATGGGCCACGAAAATAAGAGTTTAAAAGGCCCAAATACAACTTAAACATGAAATTAAAGCTTAGTCTATTACTTAAATCAAATCAGCCCAACTCTCTTTTTAGGTGGATTCCTCCTTTCGATCTTATTTGAGCATGTTGCCTAAGGGGTTGTAAGGAATGAGTGTATGCAACTTACCTCATTAAAAACCTTGTCTAGAAAACCCAAGTTGGGACAAAACTAGACCAAGGGAAAAAGAGTATAAGAGCATACACCTCCCTTAGGCAACCCTTAGCTAGCTTGAATCACAACCAATGTAGTTGGATTAGCTATAGAGCTAAGGTTGCTTTCACCCTGATTGAGCATTGTGTTAATGGCTGCTTGTAGTGTCTTGGCTTTGGCTCTGGTAATGGGTCCGCTTGGAATCTCCATGGCTTGCTCCAGCTCCGTGGGTCCGAGTTCTCCATGCTCTCCTTGCTCCGGTTCCAGCCGCTCAGCCATTCTTATATCATGCCTGCTCCAATGCAAGGGTAATGATCATCAAGGCTACTGGAGAGATTGAATCAGAAGATGAACCAGAGGAGGAATCAACAGAGGAGTATGTAGAAGAAGCACCAAAAGGAAATTTGTTTGTTGCTATGAGATCTTTGAGTGTGATCCCAAAAACTGATGAACAAGAGCAGTGAACAAACCTATTTCACTCAAGATGCGTGGTCAATGATAAGCTATGTAACGTGATCATAGATGGAGGTAGTTGTACAAACGTAGCAAGTGAAGATATGGTGCAAAGACTTCAACTAAAAGAATTCCCTCATCCACGACCTTACAAGCTTCAATGGCTAAGTGAGGATGGAGAACTTTCTGTGGATAAACAAGTCATGGTACCACTAGCTATTGGAAAGTATAATGATGAGGTTCTCTGTGACATTCTTCCCATGGAAGCAAGCCACATCTTGTTGGGAAGACCTTGGCAATCAGATCGGAGAGTAACACATGATGGCTACACTAATCGCCACAGTTTTGTGCACAATGGCAGAAAAATTGTCTTGGCTCCTATGGCTCCACGTGATGTCTATTTTGATCAGCTCAGCATGAGGAAAAAGAAGCAAGCACCAGCTAAACCATCAGAGGACGCCACTACAAAACCTGAAGGGAGTGTTTCTTCTAACCTAATGATAATACCTAAAGAAAACTCGTTTAAACTAACAGAGATAGAACCGGCTGTGCCGAGTAGCATTCTTCCTCTATTGCAGGCTTTTAAGGACGTTTTTTCCAGAGGAGAATCCACCTGGGTTGCCACCTATAAGGGGCATTGAACATCAAATTGATTTCGTTTCTGGTGCGGTATTGCCAAACAAGCCCGCTTACCGAACCAACCCCGCTGAAACTAAGGAGCTGGAAAAGCAAGTGAATGAACTCTTGGAGAAAGGCCATATCCGAGAGAGCATGAGCCAATGTGCCGTACCTGTTCTGTTGGTCCCAAAGAAAGATGGCAACTGGAGGATGTGCGTAGACTGCCGGGCCATCAACAATATAACGGCTAAATATCGTCACCCTATACCTAGACTTGATGACATGCTTGATGAATTATATGGGTCTAGTGTGTTCTCTAAGGTTGATCTTAAAAGTGGATATCACCAAATTAGGATGAAGGAGGGTGATGAATGGAAAACTGCATTTAAAACTAAACAAGGGCTATATGAGTGGCTAGTAATGCCATTTAGTTTGACAAATGCACCTAGTACATTCATGAGACTAATGAACCATGTGCTTAGAACTTTCATAGGCGTGTTTGTTGTTGTCTATTTTGATGACATTCTAGTGTTTAGCAAGAACCTAACTGAGCATGTAGAACATCTAAGACTTGTGTTGGAAACACTTAGGAAAGAAAAGCTTTATGCGAATTTGAAGAAGTGTGTTTTTGGAACGGATAACCTTGTCTTTTTAGGTTTTGTTGTGAGTGCAGATGGCGTTAAGTGATGAGGACATAGGAGATGCTGAGCTCGTAGCTGAAGGAGCCACAGCAAGTATGGTGCCACAAGTGCCAAGCGGACCTCTAACTCGTCTCAAAGCCAAAGCGATTGGCTACAAGTTCTCCCAGCTCGTTGATCATGTCACGAGCCAAGCCTTGAATGAAGTCGAACTCTCACTAGCCAAGCACTACAACCGTGAGGAGTATATCAAGCATGGACTGATCACAATATCAGCTGAGGCAAGCCCACTTCTCAGCCTTACCACTACCGCTTCTAGCATCCTTACTATTACCAAGGAGTAAGGATGCATAAAGCCATGTTAGAGAATTGTACTCTTTTTCCTACCTTCGGTTTTGTCCCAATGGGTTTTCCGAAGGAGGTTTTAACGAGGCAACACCTCTAGTGTGCAAAGGAGACTTGTTCACGGATCATACATCATTCACAAGTCCATCCGCAGCCTTAGAAGCTTATTTTGTCATTTTCTACCACACTTTCCTTATTTGAGAACTTTGTGTTGTTTTTTTTTAAGTCTTGTAGTTTTTATTCGAACTACATGTTGTTTTGCTTAAGACCTAGGTATTTAAACCAAGGCAAACCATTCTAATGAGACAATCACGTTTTTGGAATCAAACCTAGCCTCCTTTGTGGAATTCTCTCTTCGTCTTGTGTGTGTTCTCTGCACTTGAAGAGCTTTTGGTGTATCACGAGTTCATCACCTCTCGTGTGGTCCAATTCGCCTCCATCAAACCGTGTGTTACAAGGCTGAGCATCTCACCTCGTCGCATACAACACTTCTGTTGAGCAGAAGCTAGCCTTGTCCACTAGAACGTGTATCATCTTCTGGTATCAGAGCTCAAGCTCCTAATCAGGTTGTGTCTAAACCTATCTACCTCTTTGTTTCGTTTCAATTGCATCCATAGAAAAACCAAAAACGAATTCTTTTTTTTTGTTTGCATATCATACCTGTTTTGTTATTCTATGAATTGTTCTTTGCTTGCATCCATATCACCTCGTGTTTGTGTTTGCCATTGCTGAACGTTCAACATCTCATTATCACATTGAAAACAAAATAAAAACGTCATTACATTAACTCTGTCTTCCGTTTGTTGTTTCATTGCATCCACAATTGTCTTTATCTTGAGAGTGAGTGTTGTGTTGTGATTGTTTGAAATAAAAACGAGTTGTCTAGGTTGCTTAGTTGTGTTCATGCCAAGTAATTGAAGAAAAACTCTGTGTTGTGTTAATGGTGGAGCTGAAATCGTGTGCTAGGAAGAAGAGATAGTGATTAGGAAATTTCCATATTGCTGAAAAGTCTTTACTCGAATTTTCCATTTCTTTTGTGGCTTGCATTTAATTGAGATTTCTTCCTTGATTGCGTAAAGATTTTTTCCATTTCTGTGGATTGCTGCATTAAAATTGTCATTCCATATTATTATTTTTTGCTTTTACCACACGCATTTTGAATTGCTGTGCATTCACTTTGTTGTCTTCTGGTGCAAGGTACCATGACAGAAAGCTCGGATCAATCCGACACACAAAATGCTATGATCCAGATGTTGGCATCCATCAAGGCTGAACTAGCCAATTTATCGGCTAGAATGGATCGAGTAGAAGGACCCGTGAACCCAAGGAGAGCTGATGTACCTGAGTCTTCACGGCGAGCAGGACCTTACGTGGTGGAAGATTCACCAACTACATCACATAACCCACCGCCAATGCAGCCTGATCCTGGAGAGCCACCCGTACAGCCACCACATCAACCTGCTTACCAGCCACACATTGACGTCAAGCTGACGCCTCCAACCTTTGCTGGAAGAGTTGACCCAGAGGCTTACTTGGACTGGGAGAGGAGGATGGAACATATATTTGAATACTACAGATATGCTGATCCAAGAAAAGTGACGCTAGCTGCAGCTCAATTCACTGAGCATGCACTAACATGGTGGGATCGAGAGGTTGCTGACAGAAGAAGGAACCGTTATGGTCAAATAGCAGCTTGGGAGGATCTCAAGTTCATTATGAGACGACGATATGTACCTCCACACTTCCATAGAGACATGCAAAAACGTTTTAGACGTTTGACACAAGGCAACAAGAGTGTTGAAGAGTACTTTGAGGAATTTGAGCATTTGAGGAACAGATTGGAGATTGACGACTCTCAGGAAACGCTAATGGCTCAATTTTTAGATGGTTTGCAAGAGAAAGTGGCACGCAAAGTGGAGAGACAAACCTATCATGACCTTGGAGAGTTGTTGCATCTAGCCATTCAGATAGAGCAGCAAATTAAGCGTAAGACCTCTTCTTATACACCTAAGCCTAAGACTAATTGGAATGTTAATCTTAAACAGCTAGAGAAAGGCCAAGGACAGCAAGGAGATACACGGTTCAAAGGTAGGACCAATGAAGGCAGCAAAGGCCCTAAGAGTGACTTCCGTGCAACGCAGGTAAGCGCACCAAACCCTCAGGCACAACGTAGCCGAGATGTTACTTGTTTTAAGTGCAGGGGCAGAGGGCATATGGCTAGAGAATGCCCCAACCAGAGAACAATGATACTCACACCATCTGGAGACTATGAATCTCAAGATGAGGAGGATGAAGGTGAGCCACCATCTGGTGAAGAGATGGAATACCCTGACTCCGGGGAGCTGCTGATGATGAGGCGAGTCCTCAATGCAATGATAGACCCAGAGGAGACAGCACAGCGTGAAAACATCTTTCACACAAGGTGCACAATCCAAGGGAAGGTATGTTCTCTTATAATAGATGGAGGGTCATGTACTAACGTTGCTAGCTTGTACATGGTAGAAAAACTTGGATTAGAAAAGAAAAAGCATCCTCAGCCCTATAAGTTAAGGTGGCTTAATGATAAGGCCGAGCTAAGTATCACCGATCAAGTAAATGTGTCATTCAGTATTGGTCGATATAATGATCAGGTGGTGTGTGATGTGGTTCCAATGCAGGCTGGCCATCTCTTATTGGGACGTCCATGGCAGTTTGATAAGGAAACCACACATAATGGACGGACTAACCTATATTCGTTTGTTCATGATAAGCGCAGGTTCAATTTAGCACCTTTATCTCCACAACAAGTACGAGAGATGCAAATGAAAATGGCTAAGGACAAGCTCAAAACCAGGGAGAATCTCTTAGTGAATTCTAGTGATGTTCGTAAAGCTATGTACACTAACAGCTCTAATGTCATTCTTATGGTGTTTAAAGAACTTTTGAGTACAGATCATGCAAAAACGCAACTACCACCAGAAGTAACTAAGTTACTTGAGACGTACTCCGATGTGTTTCCAGAGGAGTTACCGGCTGGTCTACCACCTATACGTGGTATAGAGCATTGTATTGATTTCATTCCAGGTGCACAATTGCCAAACCGACCAGCATATAGAGTGAACCCTGAAGAAGCTAAAGAGCTTGAGCGACAAGTAAGGGAGCTAATGGCACAAGGCTATGTTCGAGAGAGCCTTAGTCCATGCGCGATACCAGTTATACTCGTGCCTAAGAAGGATGGCAGCTGGAGAATGTGTGTGGATTGCCGAGCCATCAACAACATCACAATTAAGTACCGGCATCCTATACCAAGGCTAGACGACATGCTGGACGAGCTGAGTGGTGCAACTGTCTTCTCCAAAATAGACTTGAAAAGTGGATATCATCAAGTCAGAATGCGCGAAGGAGATGAGTGGAAGACAGCATTCAAGACTAAGCACGGTTTGTACGAGTGGCTAGTCATGCCATTCGGCCTATCCAATGCTCCCAGCACCTTCATGCGTTTGATGAACCATGTACTTAGGCCTTACATTAGTAAGTTTGTTGTTGTGTACTTTGATGATATACTTATATATAGCTCATCCTATCTTGAACATGTGACACATCTTGAGCTGGTAATACAAACACTTCGAAGGGAAGGATTGTTTGCCAACTTAAAGAAGTGCACATTCTGCACTGATCAAGTGGTTTTCCTAGGTTTTGTTGTTAGTTCACAGGGCCTACAGGTTGATGAAGACAAGATCCGAGCTATCAAAGAGTGGCCAACACCCACGAGTATCAGTCAAGTGAGAAGCTTTCACGGTCTGGCCAGCTTCTATAGACGGTTTGTGAGGGACTTCAGTAGCATTGCCAGCCCTCTAACAACTCTAATCAAGAAGAACACCGAATTCAAGTGGGGTGAGGCGCAAACACAAGCTTTTCAGCGTTTGAAAGAGAGGCTCACAAACGCACCAGTTCTAGCATTACCAGACTTCAACAAGACCTTTGAGCTAGAGTGTGATGCGTCTGGAGTAGGTATAGGGGCTGTATTAACCCAAGGAGGCAGACCCGTAGCTTACTTTAGTGAGAAGCTAAGTGGCGCAGCGTTGAACTACCCTACATATGACAAAGAGTTATACGCACTAGTCAGAGCTATGGAGTCTTGGCAGCACTACTTGTTGGCTAGGGAGTGTGTCATACACACGGACCATCAGACCTTACAACATTTGAAGGGGCAGACCAAGTTGAAGAAAAGACATGCTCGCTGGCTGGAATTCATCGAGACATTCCCTTATGTGATCAAGTATAAGAAGGGGAAGGAGAATGTTGTAGCTGATGCACTATCTCGACGTTATACACTCATCTCGGTTATGGAAGCTAAGGTGTTAGGGTTTGAAATGATGAAAGAGCTTTACACAACAGATGATGACTTCAAGGAAACTTTTAAGGAACACGGCAAGGGAGCTCACGCCAAGTACTACTTGTTTGAAGGGTTTTTGTTTAAGGAGAAGAGGCTGTGTATCCCCAAGGGATCAATTCGAGACTTGCTGCTGAAGGAAGCACATGGAGGTGGTTTGATGGGCCACTTTGGAGTTGACAAAACGTTGGACATGCTGAGGGAACACTTCTATTGGCCTCATCAAAGGAGAGACGTTGAATCTTACTGTGCACGATGTGTTGTGTGCAAGAAGGCCAAATCCAGGGCTCATCCCCACGGTTTATACTTACCTTTACCGATTCCTACTACACCTTGGACTGACCTATCTATGGACTTTGTGCTAGGCTTGCCTAAGATAAACCACAAAGACTCCATTTTTGTTGTTGTAGACAGGTTTTCAAAGATGGCCCACTTCATATCATGTTCCAAGACCAATGATGCATCTCAAACCGCAGCATTGTTCTTTAAAGAGGTAGTGAGATTGCATGGTATTCCTAGAACCATAGTGTCTGATCGAGATACCAAGTTTCTCAGCCACTTTTGGAGAGCCTTGTGGAAGAAGTTAGGAACCAAGCTGCTCTTCTCTACAACATGTCATCCTCAAACTGATGGACAGACGGAAGTGGTGAACCGCACACTATCCACATTGCTGAGGGCCACAATTGGAACGAACTTGAAGACTTGGTTAGAATGCATTCCCTTCATCGAGTTTGCTTACAACCGAGCTGTGCATTCTGCCACCAGAATGTCTCCATTTGAGATTGTGTATGGATTCAACCCACGATCACCTCTTGACCTCACACCATTGCCACCAGCAGAAATTGTCAACCTGGAAGGTGAAAACAAGGCGGAATATGTCAAGAAGATTCATCAAAGGGCAAAGGAAAACATTGAGAAGAGAACTGAGGCATATACAAGACAAGCTAACAAAGGCAGGAAGCAAGTGATCTTCAAAGAAGGGGATTGGGTATGGCTGCACTTCAGACCAGAACGTTTTCCAAACAAAAGGAAGAGCAAGCTTGCGCCGCGTGGAGATGGACCTTTCAAAGTGTTGAAGCGGATCAATGACAACGCATACCAATTAGAGCTGCCAGGTGAGTTTAATGTATCATCTACCTTCAATGTTGCTGATTTGGAACTTTTTGATGTAGGTAATGATCCCGTTTTGAGGACAAAACGCTGTGAAGGGGGAGGGGATGATGAGGACATAGGAGATGCTGAGCTCGTAGCTGAAGGAGCCACAGCAAGTATGGTGCCACAAGTGCCAAGCGGACCTCTAACTCGTCTCAAAGCCAAAGCGATTGGCTACAAGTTCTCCCAGCTCGTTGATCATGTCACGAGCCAAGCCTTGAATGAAGACGAACTCTCACTAGCCAAGCACTACAACCGTGAGGAGTATATCAAGCATGGACTGATCACAATATCAGCTGAGGCAAGCCCACTTCTCAGCCTTACCACTACCGCTTCTAGCATCCTTACTATTACCAAGGAGTAAGGATGCATAAAGCCATGCTAGAGAATTGTACTCTTTTTCCTACCTTCGGTTTTGTCCCAATGGGTTTTCCGAAGGAGGTTTTAATGAGGCAACACCTCTAGTGTGCAAAGGAGACTTGTTCACGGATCATACATCATTCACAAGTCCATCCGCAGCCTTAGAAGCTTATTTTATCATTTTCTACCACACTTTCCTTATTTGAGAACTTTGTGTTGTTTTTTTTTAAGTCTTGTAGTTTTTATTCGAAATACATGTTGTTTTGCTTAAGACCTAGGTATTTAAACCAAGGCAAACCATTCTAATGAGACAATCACGTTTTTGGAATCAAACCTAGCCTCCTTTGTGGAATTCTCTCTTCGTCTTGTGTGTGTTCTCTGCACTTGATGAGCTTTTGGTGTATCACGAGTTCATCACCTCTCGTGTGGTCCAATTTGCCTCCATCAAACCGTGTGTTACAAGGCTGAGCATCTCACCTCGTCGCATACAACACTTCTGTTGAGCAGAAGCTAGCCTTGTCCACTAGAACGTGTATCATTAAGGTAGATGAGGAGAAGGTGAAAGCAATCCGAGAATGGCCTAGCCCCAAAAGCGTGAGTGGTGTGAGAAGTTTTCACGGCCTTGCAGGTTTCTATAGGCGATTCGTTAAAGACTTCGGTTCCTTGGCTGCACCACTCACAGAAATAATCAAGAAGGACATTGGATTTAAATGGGAGCAAGCACAAGAAGATGCATTCACAAAACTTAAAGAGAAGCTCACTAATGCTCCAATCTTATCTCTTCCAGATTTTTCCAAAACTTTTGAGATCGAATGTGATGCATCTGGAATTGGTATTGGTGTTGTTCTTATGCAGGATAAAAAGCCGATTGCATTCTTTAGTGAAAAACTTGGAGGAGCCACCTTGAACTATCCCACCTATGATAAAGAACTCTATGCCTTAGTGAGAGCTTTACAAACGTGGCGGCATTATTTGTTGCCTAAGGAGTTTGTCATCCACACAGATCATGAGTCTCTAAAGTACCTCAAGGGCCAACATAAGCTCAACAAGAGACATGCCAGATGGGTTGAGTTCATCGAAACTTTCCCTTACGTGATCAGATATAAGAAAGGTAAGGATAATGTAGTCGCTGATGCATTATCAAGAAGGTATACACTTCTGATACACGTTCTGGTTGATTCAAAGCAAGCTATAACGCAAGGTGGTGTTTGTGCTCACAAGAGAGAAGCTCAGCTTGCTTTACACGATGCGGAAGGTGAATTGGACCACACGAGGGTGATGAACTCGTGATACACCAAGAGATTCTTCAAGGCTGAGTGCTAGTACTCAAAGACAAGAAGAATTGAAGCTTTCAGATCTAGAAAACGTGAAAGAGAAGGAGCTTTTTGGCTGCTAGGGTTTTTGGACGAAATTGTTGTGTCTTTATTCATCCATAAGCTTAGGTATTTATAGAACCCTAAGTCTTAAAACAACATGAAGTTTGAAACAAAAACAACAAGTAGTTTTAAAATAACAAAAAAAAAACAACAAGATGTGCGTAAAAATAAACAAACGAATTCTTCAGCCTTCTAAGTGCTCTAGCGACTTGTGAATGATGTTCAACTTGTGAACAAGTCCTAGAATGCACACTTGGGGTGTTGCCTCGTTAAAATCTCTTTCAGGAAACCCATTGGGACAAAACCGAAAGTAGGAAAAAGAGTACAATTCCCAAGCATGTCTTTGTGTGTCTTTACTCTTGGATGATAGTAAAGACACTAGAAGCTGCTGTGTTGACATTGAGAAGTGCCCATGGCTCATTTGTGTTAGTCAAAGTCCTCACTCAGCCATATTAAACCATAACCCAAGAGGCTGAGTGACCCATTAAACAAATAAAATGAAGAAGCCCAGCTGAGCCCACTAAGAGGAGGTGAATTATCTTGCTGTAACTTACAGATAAGAAGTGAAGCTCTCCAAGTGGTCCACACCAGCCTTGCTAGCCGTTGGAGAATGTTGGCTGGAAGTGGTCCCCTCCTTTCCCTTATTTGGTTCAGCATGTATAGTGGTCCCTCTTTTCTTGTATTGGACCATTACTTGATTTATCTTGTATGGTAAACCCTAGATGATGTGCTGAGCCTATTTAAAGGCTCAGATTGTAACCAACAAGAATTAATCTAATCAGTTCTTCTTCATCCTCTTTACCTTAGAATTCTCAAATTCTCATTCTTGTCATAATGCTCATATTCTAACATGGTATCAGAGCTATTCTGATCCATTCTCTCTTTTATTCTTCTGGTCCTTATTCTCTGCTCTAAACTCTTAGCATTTCTTCTTAGTCCCACCCAATCTCTATTCCGCTGCTGATTGTTCCTCCATTGTTGTACGGACAAAAGCTTCCATCTTTGTGGTGTTTTTCTCAGAAAGTTCCCAAAATCTCATTCTTTACCCCAAAGGCATTCCTCTCGGTGCTGTGAAGGAAAGTCTCAGGTTTTGAAGTGCAAGTTTTGAATCTGCACCTTCAAGTCTTCATTCAAGATTCAATGGAGACCAACAAACATGTTCAGGTGCCTGTGGTCCTCAAGGGAGTTAACTACCTCCTATGGGCAAGGACAGTCAAAACTACTCTCTGCAGCCACAAAGGGCTTTGGAGCCATGTGGTGAAAAGCAAGCCGATGAAGCTGGACCTCTCTGATGGTGAAGGAGATGGAGAAGAAGTTCTTGATGAGGAGGACGAGTGGTTCCAAATCGATCAGGCTGTGCTATCCATCATCCGCAACTCTTTAGAGCCCTCAATCCTTGAAGGCTATTCCTACTGTGAGACAGCCAAGGAACTGTGGGAAACTCTCAAGAATGTCTATGGCAATGTCTCTAGCCTTACAAGGGTGTTTGAAGTAAAGAAAGCCCTAAACCACCTTTCTCAAGATGAGATGAGCTTCACAGATTTTTTCGGAAAGTTTCGGTCTTTATGGGCTGAACTTGATATGCTAAGGCCATCCACTAAGGATCCAAAGGAGATTCAAGAACGAAATGAACAAGACAAGGTCTTTAGCCTTCTTCTCAACCTCAATCCGGGATTCAATGATCTTATCAAGCACATCCTTAGAGCCAACAAGCTCCCAAGCCTTGATGATGTATGTGCTCAGATTCAAAAGGAACAAGGGTCTATAGAGTTATTTGGAGGAAAAGGAGATGTTGGGCTGCTCATGGCTAACAAAGGACGGTTTGAAAACAATAGGACTGAGGAAAGGAAGAGGCTCATATGTGATCACTGCAAGAAGAAAGGACACACAAAGGACAAGTGTTGGCTTCTTCACCCTCATCTCAAACCAGCCAAGTTTAAGGATGCAAGAGGGTACACAGCTCACGAAGCTACAGGAGATAGCTCAGTCATTACTCCGCAGCCTCAACCAACAACTTCTAAAGCACCTGGAAACATGGCAGCTGCTACATCATCATCTCACGGAGAGACTATCAAAAGGGCTGACCTTGAAGCTCTCATTCACACTCTAACCTCCCTAAGGGACTCTGGTATTTCATATAACTCTCATAATGTCCATAAGCCATTTATTGTTGATTCGGGTGCTTCACACCACATGATTAGTGATCCAGCCCTTATCAATAATGTTAAACCGGGTAGTGGTAGTGTAATCATAGCAAATGGCAGTAAGGTATCGGTTAGAGGTGTAGGGAATGTAGACTTATTCAATAAGCAATCTAAGGCTTTTTACTTACCAGAATTTACCTCGAACCTCCTATCGGTTATAAAGGCTGCTAATGATCTACAATGCTATGTGAGATTTGGTCCTAATGATGTTGAATTTCAGGATATTAAAACCGGAGGCGTGTTGGGAAAAGGGACTGTCAAAGAAGGACTCTACATTCTTGAAGATCCTAAGCTTTTATCTCTTATTAGTGGCTGTGTTTCCGGTGTTTCTAATTCGGCTGTTGGTAGCCTTAGCAATGTAGTTTGGCATGCTAGACTAGGCCATCCTCATTCTCGTGCATTAGGACTAATGTTACCAAATGTTTTGTTTAACAATTTTGATTGTGAGGCTTGTGTTCTTGGTAAACATTGCAAATCGGTTTATTCTAATTCTCCTACCACTTATGAAAATTGTTTTGATCTTGTTCATTCAGATGTTTGGACATCACCTTGTTTGTCTAGAGATAATCATAAGTATTTTGTTACCTTCATTGATGAGAAATCGAAGTACACATGGATAACATTGATGCCTTCTAAAGATAGAGTCTTTGATGCATTCAAAAATTTTGAAAGTTACATAACTAATCAATTTGATGTGAAAATGAAGGTACTTAGAACCGACAATGGTGGAGAATATATGGGCAAAACATTTCAAGAATACTTAACCAAACAAGGCATCACACATCAAACAAGCTGCCCTTATAATCCTCAACAAAATGGAGTGGCTGAGAGGAAAAACCGCCACTTGATGGAGGTCACAAGATCCCTCATGTTTCACATGAAGGTCCCAAAACGTTTTTGGGGAGATGCTGTTATGACAGCATGTTATCTAATCAACCGGACACCTACAAAAGTCCTTAAAGACGAGTCCCCATACAAGGTATTAAACAAAACCAAACCACCATTAGATCACTTACGTGTTTTTGGTTGTGTTTGTTATATGTTAGTACCCGGAGAGCTTAGGAACAAGCTTGAAGCTAAAAGCAAGAAGTGTATGTTCATTGGCTACTCGTCTACTCAAAAGGGCTATAAGTGTTATGATCCAGAAACAAGAAGAATACATGTGTCTCGAGATGTCAAATTCATGGAGGAACGAGGATTCTATGGAGAAAGAAATTGGGATGAACTTCAAGATCTCTCGGAACCATCCTTGGATAGAGCGGCTAGTCTACACTATCTTCTCAACCGTCTTGGAGTTACTAACATGGACACTACGGATGCGGCTTCGGCACAAAGGAATGATCAACCTGCGACCTTACCACAAGATCCAGCCCATTCCACATCTTCTCTTCAGACACCAGAGCCTGAGTATGTTGATCCTCAAGTGAGCCAGTTAAGTCCTCATCCGGCAGTTCCATCCAATTCAACCGAGCCAAATGATGATCCAGAGCCACCCACACCTACTCCGATCCCTACACAAACCCTTAGACGCAGTACAAGGATTAGAAAGGATCCCTCCAATTGGAAGAATACTCGTGTGTACTACAATGCACAAGCAGTAGCTCATCCTGAGCAAGCATTATTTTCGGCTGACCTTCTCCCATCTCAATTTAGAGCATTCTTAGGCAAGATAGCAATGGATTATGTTCCCCAGAGTTATGATGAAGCAAAGCAAATCAAAGAATGGGTAAAGGCTGTGGATGCTGAAACTGAGGCTATGGAAAAGAATAAAACATGGGAGGAATCCGACTTACCACCAGGGAAGAAGGCTGTTACTTCAAAGTGGGTGTTTACTATCAAGTATAAAAGCAATGGGGAAATTGAGCGGTTTAAAGCTAGGCTGGTTGCCCGCGGATTTACTCAGACCTATGGAGTAGATTACACCGATACCTTTGCTCCGGTTGCCAAGCTTCACACGGTAAGAGTGGTCCTTTCATTAGCTACTAACCTGTCTTGGGACTTATGGCAGATGGATGTCAAAAACGCATTCCTCCAAGGAGAACTTGATGAGGAGGTCTACATGACACCACCACCAGGTTTGGAATCCAAAGTTAGCCCCGGCAAGGTTTTTAGGCTAAGGAAGGCCATCTATGGCCTAAAGCAATCACCAAGGGCGTGGTATCATAAACTCAGCCACACACTCCGAGACCGTGGCTTCCATAAGTCTCAAGCTGACCACACCTTGTTCACATCCACAAGTCACCGAGGTATTATAGTAGTCCTTATATATGTCGACGATCTTATCATCTCGGGTGATGATAAGGAAGGCATTGAGGCTACCAAATCTTATCTCCATTCAGTATTTGATATTAAGGACTTGGGTGAGCTCACATATTTTCTAGGAATTGAAATATGTCGCTCTTCGGAGGGTCTGTTTCTCTCTCAACGCAAATATACTCTTGACTTACTTCGTGAGACAGGGATGGACACATGTACCCCGGCCAAAACACCCTTAGAAGATGGCTACAAGGTCAACCGAAAGGGGGAGAAGAAGGATGAGATGTTTCAAGACATCACCACATATCGACGATTGGTAGGTAAACTTATATATTTAACAATATCTAGACCAGATCTTTGTTTTGCAGTGAATCAGGTGAGTCAACATATGCACGCCCCAACACAACATCATTGGACCATGGTGGAAAGGATTTTGCGGTATCTCAAAGGAAGTTCAAACCAAGGAGTGTGGATGGGAAAGAATGAGAACTCAACCATTGTTGGATATTGTGATGCTGATTGGGCTGGAGATAGGAATGATAGGAAATCCACCACAGGCTATTGCACATTCATTGGAGGGAATTTGGTAACCTGGAAAACTAAGAAGCAAAAGGTGGTGGCATGCTCAAGTGCAGAGGCTGAATATAGAGCCATGAGGAGACTCACAGACGAGTTAGTATGGCTAAAGGCACTTCTTCAAGATCTAGGCCAAGAAAAAAAGGATCCGATCATTATACATTGTGACAATCAAGCGGCAATTCACATAGCATCCAATCCGGTCTTCCATGAAAGAACCAAGCATGTTGAAGTTGATTGCCACAAGGTGAGGGAACGCATAGAAGAAGGAGTGGTGCTCCCATGCTATACACCTAGTGGAGACCAATTGGCGGACATCTTTACAAAGGCTGCAAGTTCCAAAGTTTGTGATCACATCTATAACAAACTTGGACTTGTAAGCATGGACCGCCCCTGACATCATATCCCCTAATCCGAGGAAAGCATACTCTTTTTCCCTCTATAAGGTTTTTCCCAAGTGGTTTTCTTATAGAGGTTTTTAATGAGGTGTGGACTTCGGGTTTCCAAGTTAAGCCTTCATCCCTTGCGGCTTAACTTGAGGGGGAGTGTTAGTCAAAGTCCTCACTCAGCCATATTAAACCATAACCCAAGAGGCTGAGTGACCCATTAAACAAATAAAATGAAGAAGCCCAGCTGAGCCCACTAAGAGGAGGTGAATTATCTTGCTGTAACTTACAGATAAGAAGTGAAGCTCTCCAAGTGGTCCACACCAGCCTTGCTAGCCGTTGGAGAATGTTGGCTGGAAGTGGTCCCCTCCTTTCCCTTATTTGGTTCAGCATGTATAGTGGTCCCTCTTTTCTTGTATTGGACCATTACTTGATTTATCTTGTATGGTAAACCCTAGATGATGTGCTGAGCCTATTTAAAGGCTCAGATTGTAACCAACAAGAATTAATCTAATCAGTTCTTCTTCATCCTCTTTACCTTAGAATTCTCAAATTCTCATTCTTGTCATAATGCTCATATTCTAACAATTTGATGATGTAAACAAGCCATGATGGTCTGATAATGCGTGTGGTTCGTTATCTTCTCCTTGCTCTAGAATATGCTCCACGAACTGGCTGAATTTGTGGCTGATTGCTCTTGCTTTGAGGCGTGTAAGTGGTCCACTTGGTACTTGAGGCACCATGACATCCGCAGCTACATGTTCAACATCGTCTATGTCCTCATCATTCCCTCCCCCTTGGCAACGTTTTGTCCTCAAAACTGGATCCTTACCTACATCAAACAATTCTAAGCCAGCAACATTGAATGTTGGAGAAACGTTAAACGTACCTGGCAGCTCCAGTTGATATGCGTTTTCATTTATCCTCTTTAGGACTCGGAAAGGTCCATCTCCCCGTGGTGCAAGCTTGCTCTTCCTCTTTTGTGGAAACCTTTCGGACCTAAAGTGCAACCAAACCCAATCTCCTTTCTTGAAGGTAACTTGTTTCCTTCCTTTGTTGGCTTGCTTTGCATAAGCTTCTGTTTTCTTTTCTATATTCTCCTTTGCTTTCTGATGAATCTTTTTGATGTATTCTGCCCTTGTTTCTCCCTCCAAGCTTACTACTTCGGCTGGTGGTAATGGTGTGAGATCAAGAGGCGAGTTGGGATTGAATCCATAGACGATCTCAAAAGGAGACATTCTGGTGGCAGAATGCACAGCTCGGTTGTAAGCAAACTCGATGAATGGGATACATTCCAGCCACGTCTTCAAGTTCCTGCCAATGGTGGCTCTCAGCAATGTGGATAAAGTGCGATTCACCACTTCCGTTTGTCCATCTGTTTGGGGATGACATGTGGTGGAGAAGAGCAGCTTGGTTCCTAATTTCTTCCATAAAGCTCTCCAAAAGTGGCTGAGGAACTTGGTGTCACGATCTGATACTATGGTTCTCGGAATACCATGTAACCTCACTACTTCTTTAAAGAACAATGTTGCAGTTTGAGATGCATCGTTGGTCTTGGAACATGGTATGAAGTGAGCCATCTTCCAAAACCTGTCTACAACAACAAAAATGGAATCTTTGTGGTTTATCTTAGGCAAGCCTAGCACAAAGTCCATAGAAATGTCAGTCCAAGGAGTAGTAGGAATGGGCAAAGGCATGTATAAACCGTAAGGGTGTGCTTTGGATTTGGCCTTCCGACACACCAAGCACCTAGCACAGTGTGCTTCAACGTCACGCCTTTGATGAGGCCAATAGAAATGTTTCCTCAACATGTCTAACGTTTTGTCAACTCCAAAGTGACCCATCAAGCCACCTCCATGTGCTTCCTTCAACAGCAAATCTCGTATAGAGCCTTTGGGAATGCACAACCTCTTCTCTTTGAACAGGAACCCATCAAACAAGTAGAATTTGGTGTAAGATCCTTTGTCGTGTTCCTTGAAGATCTCCTTGAAGTCTTCATCTACTGTGTATAGCTCCTTCATTAACTCAAATCCTAACACTTTGGCTTCCATAAACGAGATGAGAGTATGTCTTCTAGACAAGGCATCAGCTACAACATTTTCCTTTCCCTTCTTATACTTGATCACATAGGGAAATGTTTCGATGAATTCCAGCCAGCGTGCATGCCTCTTTTTTAGCTTAGTTTGAGCCTTCAAATGCTGCAATGTCTGATGGTCCGTGTGTATAACACATTCCCTAGCCAACAAATAGTGTTGCCAAGACTCCATAGCCCTCACTAAAGCGTATAACTCTTTGTCATAGGTTGGGTAATTCAATGCTGCTCCACTTAGCTTCTCACTGAAGTAAGCTACTGGTCTGCCTCCTTGGGTTAGTACAGCTCCTATTCCCACTCCAGATGCGTCACACTCTAGTTCAAATGTCTTGTTGAAGTCTGGTAGAGCTAAAACCGGTGCAGCTGTGAGTTTCTCTTTCAAGCTCTGAAATGCTTGCTCTTGTTCTTCTCCCCATTTGAACTCATTGTTCTTCTTAACTATGGACGTCAAGGGGCTGGCAATACTGCTGAAATCCTTTACAAACCGACGATAGAAGCTGGCCAAACCGTGAAAGCTTCTCACTTGGCTGATACTCGTTGGTGTTGGCCATTCTTTGATAGCTCGAATCTTGTCTTCATCAACCTGTAATCCCTGTGAACTAACAACAAAACCTAGGAAAACTACTTGATCAGTGCAGAATGTGCACTTCTTTAAGTTGGCAAACAATCCTTCCCTTCGAAGTGTTTGTAATACCAGCTCAAGATGTGTCACATGTTCAGAATAAGATGAGCTATAGATAAGTATATCATCAAAGTAAACAACAACAAACTTACTGATGTATGGCCTAAGTACATGGTTCATTAGGCGCATAAAGGTGCTGGGGGCATTAGACAAACCGAATGGCATGACCAGCCATTCATACAAATCGTGCTTGGTCTTGAAGGCTGTCTTCCACTCATCCCCTTCCCGCATTCTCACTTGATGATAACCACTCTTTAAATCAATTTTTGAGAATACGGTTGCTCCACTCAACTCGTCCAGCATGTCATCGAGTCGAGGTATGGGGTGCCGGTATTTGATTGTAATGTTGTTGATGGCTCGGCAATCTACACACATTCTCCAGCTGCCATCTTTCTTAGGCACGAGTAGAACTGGTACTGCACATGGGCTGAAACTCTCTCGGACATACCCTTGTGCCATCAGCTCTCTTACTTGCCGCTCAAGTTCTTTGGCTTCCTCTGGATTGACACGGTAAGCGGGTCTGTTTGGTAGCTGTGCTCCTGGAATGAAGTCAATGTTGTGCTCAATGCCTCTAACAGGCGGTAATCCAGGTGGTAGCTCTTCAGGAAATACATCCGCATACGTTTCCAACAACTTGTTAACTTCTGATGGTAGCTTGATATCTATATAATCTGCACTCAAAAGCTCTTTAAACACCATAAGAAAAACGTTAGTGTTGTTAGTAGCAATAGTCTTCCGAATAACACTAGATTTTACTAGGAAATTCTCTTTGCAGTTGCTTTTATCTTTAGCCATTTTGATTTGCATTTCGTGCACTTGCTGTGGTGATAATGGTGCTAGATTAATCCTGCGCTTATCATGAACAAAAGAATACAAGTTAGTACGTCCATTGTGTGTGGTTTCCTTATCAAACTGCCATGGACGTCCCAATAAGAGATGGCCAGCCTGCATTGGAACCACATCACACAATACTTGATCATTGTATCGGCCTACACTAAAGGAGACCTTTACTTGATCAGTAATGCGTAACTCAGACTTGTCATTGAGCCACCTTAGCTTATAAGGCTGAGGGTGTTTAGTTCTCTCTAGACCGAGTTTTTCTACCATATATAAACTAGCAACATTTGTGCAAGAACCACCATCGATAATTAAAGAGCAAACCTTTCCCTTGATGGTGCATCTAGTGTGAAAGATGTTTTCACGCTGTTCGGTTTCCGGCTCCACCATTGAGCTGAGAACACGCCTCATCATCAACATCTCTCCGGAATCCGGATACTCCACCTCATCACCATCATTTGGTTCTGGTTCGTCATCTCCCTCATCTTGTGATTCGTAATCACCGGTAGAGGTGAGAATCATCACCCGCTGGTTGGGGCAATCTCTTGACATGTGACCTCTGCCTCTACATTTGAAGCACGTAATGTCTCTGGTCCGCTGTTGTTGTGGCAGCTGCGACGTTCCTTGTGTAGCACGCATAGGTGCTGGTGCGTTTTTAACTCCTTCGTTGGTTCTGGTTTTGAACCGTGAGTCGTTTGGTCCTCCATTGTTCCTTTCAACCTGTTTAGGGATAGAATGCCAGTTAGTCTTAGGCCTAGAAACAACATTAGATTGCTTACGCTTGTTTTGCTGTTCGATTTGGATGGCAAGGTGCAACAGCTCTCCAAGATCATGGTATGGCTGCCGTTCCACTTTTCTTGCTATTTTCTCTTGCAATCCATCCAGAAATTGTGCCATGAGTGTTTCTGGTGAGTCCTAAAGCTCCAGCCTATTCCGCAGGTGCTCAAACTCCTCAAAATACTCCTCCACGCTTTTGGTGCCCTGATTTAAACGTCTAAAACGTTTTTGTTACTCTCGGTGGAAATGTGGTGGCACATAGCGTCTCCTCATGATGTGTTTGAGATATTCCCAAGCAGCTATCTGTCCATATCGATTTCTCCTCCTTTCAGCTACTTCTCTGTCCCACCAAGTAAGAGCATGGTCTGTGAACTGAGCTGCAGCTAGAGCTACTCTTCTTGGGTCAGCATATCGATAATATTCAAAGATATGCTCCATTCGTCTCTCCCAATCGAGGTATGCCTCTGGATCAACTCTTTCAGCAAAGGTTGGAGGTGTCAGCTTCACGTCAAGATGTGGCTGAGGTGGTGGTGGTGGCGGAAATCGAGCTGGCAGCTCTTCTTCCATCTGTTCTCTCATCCGGGGGTCATGTTGCATTGATGGAGGTGTTGGGGAACCATCCGAATCACGTTCTCCTCTCCTCCGTGAACCTTCTGGCACATTAGCTCTCCTACCAGGTGAAGCTTCCTCCATTCTGTTCATTCTAGCATTCATACTAGTGAGTTGTGCGTTGATTGTGGCCAGCATCTGTATCATGGCGTTGGTTGCTTCCTCAGGGTCCGAATCAGCAGCCATGATTTCCTATAAATTAAAACAAACAAAACAGAAAAAGGAAAAGACACAAGTTAGATTTGGATAGAATTTAATGATTTTCTAGATAAGATTCCTAACAGAATTTTGTTAAATCTAAAAGAGAAATAAAAGGGATAAGAAAGCTTAGGGATTTGTGGATAGAATTTTTGAAATTCCTCTTCTTCTTCCCAAATTTTCGTTGGTTGTTTTCTGCCAAAAAGAAAAGCTCACAAAAACAGATCAAATTGCACAAACAAAATTGGTTGAAACAACATAATTTCTTAACAACCCTAATAGACACGAATTTAATGGAACAAACACTAGAAGACACGAATTTGATTGTAACAACAATAGAAGACACGAATTTGATTGAATCAAACGACAAGAAACAACTAACAATGAAAGATAAACAAAAACGAGAGAGAATGAATGCAATGAAAGAAAACGAAATAGAAAAGATAGGTTTAGACACTCCCTGTGATGGAACTTCAGCTCTGATACCAAAAGATGATACACGTTCTGGTTGATTCAAAGCAAGCTATAACGCAAGATGGTGTTTGTGCTCACAAGAGAGAAGCTCAGCTTGCTTTACACGATGCGGAAGGTAAATTGGACCACACGAGGGTGATGAACTCGTGATACACCAAGAGATTCTTCAAGGCTGAGTGCTAGTACTCAAAGACAAGAAGAATTGAAGCTTTCAGATCTAGAAAACGTGAAAGAGAAGGAGCTTTTTGGCTGCTAGGGTTTTTGGACGAAATTGTTGTGTCTTTATTCATCCATAAGCTTAGGTATTTATAGAACCCTAAGTCTTTAAACAACATGAAGTTTGAAACAAAAACAACAAGTAGTTTTAAAATAACAAAAAAAAACAACAAGATGTGCGTAAAAATAAACAAACGAATTCTTCAGCCTTCTAAGTGCTCTAGTGACTTGTGAATGATGTTCAACTTGTGAACAAGTCCTAGAATGCACACTTGGGGTGTTGCCTCGTTAAAACCTCTTTCAGGAAACCCATTGGGACAAAACCGAAAGTAGGAAAAAGAGTACAATTCCCAAGTATGTCTTTGTGTGTCTTTCCTCTTGGATGATAGTAAAGACACTAGAAGCTGCTGTGTTGACATTGAGAAGTGCCCATGGCTCATTTGATGATGTAAACAAGCCATGATGGTCTGATAATGCGTGTGGTTCGTCATCTTCTCCTTGCTCTAGAATATGCTCCACGAACTGGCTGAATTTGTGGCTGATTGCTCTTGCTTTGAGGCGTGTAAGTGGTCCACTTGGTACTTGAGGCACCATGACATCCGCAGCTACATGTTCAACATCGTCTATGTCCTCATCAACTTCTCACTACTCTTGAAGCTAAGTTACTTGGTTTTGAACACATTAAGGTTCTATATACTTCTGACTCGGATTTTGAGAAGGTTTTTGCAGCTTGTGAGAAGTTTGCTCATGGGAAATTCTATAGACATGAAGGATTCCTTTTCTATAATAATCGTTTGTGTGTTCCTCACTCTTCTTTGAGAGATTTTTTCATTCAGGAAGCACACGGTGGAGGCTTAATGGGTCACTTTGGGATTGATAAAACACTGCAAGTGATGCAAGATCACTTTTATTGGCCAAACCTCAAAAGGGATGTCGAAAGGTATTGTACCAGATGTACCACATGTAAGTTCGCTAAAGCCAAATCCCAGCCCAACGGTTTGTATACACCTCTACCTATTCCTATGCATCCATGGCATGATATCTCGATGGATTTTGTAATGGGATTGCCTAGGACTAGGACTGGTCGAGATTCAATATTTGTGGTTGTAGATAGATTCTCTAAGATGGCACATTTTATTCCATGTCATAAAACTGATGATGCTATGAATGTTGCTAATCTATTCTTTAGAGAGATTGTTAGGTTGCATGGAATGCCTAACTCTATTGTGTCTGATCGTGATGTTAAGTTCCTTAGCTACTTTTGGAAAACATTGTGGTCTAAATTAGGAACTAAGTTGTTGTTCTCTACTACTTGTCATCCTCAAATGGATGGACAAACTGAAGTAGTTAATAGGACATTGTCGACATTACTTAGAGCATTGATTAAGCGTAACCTTAGAACTTGGGAGGAATGCTTGCCTCATGTTGAATTTGCATACAATCATGCTGTGCATTCTGCTACTAAATACTCTCCTTTCCAAATAGTTTATGGATTCAATCCTCTATCTCCATTGGATTTAATGTCTTTACCTTTGAGTGAAAGAGTTAGTATGGATGGAAAGAAGAAGGCTGAAGTTGTCAAGCAGATGCATGAGCAAGCAAGGATCAATATTCAAGCCAAGACGGCTCAATATGTTCGCCAAGCCAATAAGGGACGCAAGAAGGTGGTGTTTGAAGAAGGAGATCTAGTTTGGATATATCTTAAGTTAAGAAAGGCAATATATGGCCTCAAACAATCACCACGAGCTTGGTATCATAAGCTCAGTTCCACACTCAAATCTAGAGGTTTTCGCAAATCTGAGGCGGATCACACACTCTTTACATCTCAAAGTCCTCGAGGTATTATCGTTGTGCTCGTTTATGTTGATGACTTGATCATTTCGGGGAATGACACATCCGGTATTGCTGAAACTAAGGCTTTTCTTAAGAGTGTGTTTGATATTAAAGACCTTGGAGAACTTAAGTACTTCCTTGGTATCGAAGTTTGCCGCTCTACGGAAGGCTTACTTCTATCACAAAGGAAGTATGTTCTTGATCTTTTGACTGAAACAGGAAAGCTTGGAGCTAAACCAGCCAAGACTCCCCTTGAAGATGGCTACAAGGTTGCTCGAAAGGGGGAGAAAGATGATACACCTTATGAGGATCCAGCTCAATACCGGCGCTTGGTTGGTAAGTTAATCTATTTGACTATTACACGTCCTGACTTGTGCTTTGCCGTGAACCAGGTCAGCCAGCATATGCAAACCCCTTCGGTGTACCATTGGAACATGGTAGAACGGATCCTTCGATATCTCAAAGGCAGCCCGGGTCGTGGCATTTGGATGGGAAGGAATGAGAACACCAAGATTGTGGGATATTGTGATGCGGATTGGGCTGGAGATAGGAATGACCGGAAGTCTACAACTGGTTATTGTACATTTATTGGAGGAAACTTAGTCACATGGAAGACGAAGAAGCAGAAGGTTGTATCGTGTTCGAGTGCCGAAGCAGAATATAGAGCCATGAGGAAGTTGACCAATGAGCTGACATGGCTAAAGGCGTTGCTTCTCACGTACATAACCCTGAGCCATGAGCTCCCTCACTTGGCGTTCAAGCTCCTTGGCTTCCTCCGGATTGACACGATAGGCGGCCGGTTTGGTAGCTGTGCACCTGGTACAAAGTCAATGTGATGTTCTATCCCTCGGATCGGAGGTAGTCCCGGTGGCAGCTCATTTGGAAACACATCACCATATGTTTTGAGTAGACTTTCAACCTCGGAAGGAAGCTTGATATTTGTACATTCTGCACTCAAAACATCCTTAAAAACCATAAGAATCACATTAGCCTTGTTAGTACTAATAAACTTTTGAATGAGATTCGGTTTGATAAGTAAAGTCTCCCTGTTGCCGTGGCTGTTCTGGCCCTTTTCCTTAGCCATTCTCACTTGAATCTCCCTCACTTGCTGAGGTGAAAGTGGTGCTAAGATAATCCTGCGCTTATCATGAATAAACGAATAAAGGTTAGTTCTACCGTTATGGGTAGTCTCCTTATCGAATTGCCATGGCCGTCCCAACAGAAGGTGTCCGGCTTGCATAGGGACCACGTCGCAGGTGACCATGTCGCTGTATCGTCCTATGCTGAATGAGACTTTGACTTGCTCCGTTACATTCAGCTCCGTCTTGTTGTTCAGCCATCTCAGCTTATATGGCTGTGCATGCTTGTACTTCTCCAAACCTAGCTTTTCAACCATGTAGACACTAGCAACGTTAGTGCAAGAACCTCCATCAATAATAAGAGAACGTACCTTCCCTTTGATGGTACACCGAGTGTGGAAAATATTTTCCCTCTGTTCTGTCTCGTCCACATTGATTGAAGTGCTAAGCACTCTTCTCATCATTAGCAATTCTCCAGAGTCTGGATACTCTACTTCCTCATCGAAAGGCACCTCACACTCTTCTTTGTCATCCTCGGACTCGTAGTCTCCTGAAGGTGTGAGTATCATCACACGCTGGTTCGGACATTCTCGTGACATGTGACCACGTCCTCTGCATTTAAAACATGTTATATCTCTGGTCCGTGACTGGGTAGGCTGGGGTGTGTGAATTGGTGCAGGCCGCGGGTTGCTGGGAGCGTTCCGCGAGCTGTTTGGTGCAGCGTTGGGCGGTTCCTGCGTTCTGTTTTTGAACCGTGATTCCGCTTGCACTCCTCTAGGCCTATCTTCCTGCTTAGATTGAGAATTCCAGTTAGTTTTAAGCTTATTTGTTGTGATAGAGGCCTTACGCTTATTTTGTTGCTCAATTTGGGTGGCTAAGTGCAGCAGCTCTCCAAGGTCATGGTAAGGTTGTCTTTCCACTTTCCGAGCTATCTTCTCTTGCAAACCATCCAAAAACTGAGCCATCAACGTTTCAGGAGAGTCTTCAAGCTCCAAACGGTTTTGAAGATGCTCAAATTCTTCAAAATACTCCTCTACACTCTTGCTGCCTTGTGTTAGATGTCTGAATCTTTTCTGCAGCTCACGAGTGAAATGTGGTGGCACATATCTTCTACGCATGATGTGCTTGAGATCTTCCCATGCAGCCACTTGCCCATACCTATGACGTCTTCTTTCAGCTACTTCACGATCCCACCATGTGAGTGCATGGTCCGTGAACTGAGCTGCAGCCAATGGGACCCTCCTTGGATCCAAGTAGTGATAATACTCAAACAAATGCTCCATTCGTCTCTCCCAATCCAAGTATGCTTCTGGATCAACTCGTCCAGCAAAGGTGGGTGGTGTAAGCTTTACGTCGGGTTGTTGTTGATGCTGAAAAGGTGGAGGAGGTGGACGGTGGTGATACTCCTCATCCATGGGCTGTCTAGGTGGTTCCTCGAATTGGACAGAAGGTGGTGTAGGTGACCTTTCTAGTCCATGTTCATGTCGCCTATGTGAAGTCTCTGGATTGTCCGTTCTGTCCGTTCTCCTTTGAGGTGATCGAGTCCGGTTTTGTTCCATCTGCTCGTTCATCCGAGCCAGCTGAGTATTGATGTTTGCTAACATTTGCAGCATTGCTGCTTGAGCATCAGCAGGACCCGAACTTTCAGACATGGTACCGAGTACCTTGCACAACAAACAAAGAGAGATCGGTTAGTATATTGTTCGGTTCTGGAGTTGAAATAAATTAAACCAGAAATTCTAATTTTAAAAATTTACTAACAACCTAAACCGAGCCAAATTAATTATCTTAACCGATTTTAACTAAACCAAGTTTGAGATTTAAATTCTTTTTAAACCAAAAGTGCTGTTATAATATCTAAACTAACAACTTCCTAAAACCTAGGAAAGGATAAGGCAAAGATTAAAAAGGAAATAACAGAAAGTTTAAAAGAAAAAAAGAAAGAATGGTTAGGGTTTTTCGCTGGCTTCTTCTTCCTCCTTAGGCCACGTTTTTTTTCTTCTCCCAAACAAGTGAAAAACACCTGCAACTAAGACTCAACACACACGTTAAAACAAAAGGGTGGTTGATACAACACAACCCTTGAAAACAAAACTAAATAAATCGAAATTGAAAAGCAAAAGGGTAGGTTTATACACTTCCCCTGATAGGAACTTCAGCTCTGATACCAGATGATGCAATCTAGAACACGAACCGAATGAAACCTCTCAAAGATGAGTGTTCGTGATCTTCCAATGAGATGCTCAATTGGTTGAAAACACAGCGGATTGAGTTGGACCACACGAGCTATGAATGGACTCGTGATACACCAAAGGGATCCTAGAAGCCGAGTACAAGTTCTCTAGGCTTGCAGAATCGAAAATTATATTCAAAACTTGATTAAGCCGTGAATGATATGCTAGGCACGTTTTTGGATTGTGAAAGAAGATATATTCCATTAAGCTTCTGGTCTTGGGTATTTATAGATTCCCAAAACCCTAAAAGAGAACTAAATGATGTTTTAGAAACGACAAAACAACAAGTAGTTCAAATAACAGAAAAAACAACATGAAGTCTAAACAAGAAATTAGAAAATAAGAAAGCAAACTTCTAAGTGTTTCTAAGACCTTATTTGTTGCCTAACTAGTGAGGCTGGTCCTAGACTGCTCATTTGGGGTATTGCCTCGCTAAAACCTCTTTCGGAAAACCCAATGGGATAAAACCGAAAGTAGGAAAAAGAGCACAATTCCCAAACAAGTCTTTAGTGTATTCACTCTGGGTAGATAGTGAACACACTAGAAGCTGTTGTAGATGCTTTGAGAAGTGTCCAAGGCACCTTAGATGATAGGAGAAGGTCTCGGCTGCAAGCTCCAAGCTCTCCATGCTCCAACTCCAAATCGTCACCTTCCAAGTCCATGATGTAGTCCACGAGGTTGCTGAACTTGTAACTGAGTGCTCTAGCCCTTTGTCGAGTCATTGGTCCACTTGGTACCTCCGGAATGGTCTCTAAGGGCTGAGTAGGTCCGATGTCCTCATCATTCCCACCCTCTTGAAAGCGTTTTGTCCTCAAAACAGGATCATTACCTGCATCAAAACGTTCTAAATCAGCAACATTGAAAGTTGAAGATACATTAAACTCACCTGGAAGCTCCAACTGATAGGCATTGTCATTTATTTTCTTCAACACCCTGAATGGACCATCTCCTCTAGGCGCCAATTTGCTCCTTCTCTTGTGTGGAAACCGTTCTGGTCTGAAGTGTAGCCACACCCAATCACCCTTCTTGAACACTACGGATTGGCGACCCTTGTTGTGCTGCTTCTCATAAGCGGCTGTCCTCTTCTCTATGTTTTCCTTCACTTTCTGGTGAAGCTTCTTAACAAACTCGGCCTTGGTATCTCCTTCTAGACTCACGGCTTCAGCAGGTGGTAGTGGTGTGAGATCAAGTGGCGACATCGGGTTGAATCCATACACCACTTCAAAAGGTGAAAGCTTGGTAGCTGAATGTACCGCCCTGTTGTATGCAAACTCCACAAATGGCAAACACTCTAACCATGTCTTCAAGTTCTTCCCAATCGTAGCTCGCAGCAATGTAGACAAGGTTCGGTTAACCACTTCCGTTTGCCCATCAGTCTGCGGATGACAAGATGTTGAGAACAGAAGCTTTGTTCCTAGTTTTCTCCAAAGTACACGCCAAAAGTGACTAAGGAACTTGGTGTCACGGTCCGATACGATCGTTCTCGGTATTCCATGTAAACGCACAACTTCTTTGAAGAACAGAGCTGCGGTTTGTGTAGCATCGTTGGTCTTTGCACAAGGTATAAAGTGTGCCATCTTGGAAAACCTGTCTACAACAACGAAGATGGAATCTTTGTGGTTTTGCTTAGGTAACCCTAGCACAAAGTCCATAGAAATGTCAGTCCAAGGAGTAGTAGGAATAGGTAAAGGAAGGTATAACCCGTGAGGATGAACTCTGGATTTGGCCTTCCGGCATGTCAAGCATCGGGCACAATGTCCTTCCACGTCTTTCTTCATGTGCAGCCAGTAGAAATGTTCCTTAAGCATACTCAGCGTCTTGTCTACCCCAAAATGTCCCATGAGACCGCCTCCATGTGCCTCACGGACCAGCAGCTCTCGAACGGATCCTTTGGGGATGCACAGCCGTTTTTCCCTGAAAAGAAAACCATCAAACAGATAGAACTTGTTATATAAACCTTTACCGTGCTTTGTGAATGGTTCCTTGAAGTCCTCGTCTTCTGCATATGAGTCCTTGATTAGCTCGAAACCCAAGACCTTGGACTGCATGATGGATATGAGGCTGTAACGTCGGGACAGAGTGTCCGCGACCACGTTTTCCTTTTCCTTTTTGTATTTGATGACGTAGGGAAATGTCTCTATCAACTCCAGCCATCTAGCATGCCTCCTTTTCAATTTCGTTTGGCCTTTGAGATGTTGCAGCGTTTGGTGGTCTGTATGGATCACACACTCACGAGCCAGCAAGTAATGTTGCCAAGTCTCCATGGCCCGAACTAGTGCGTACAGCTCCTTGTCATAGGTTGGATAGTTAAGTGCTGCTCCACTCAATTTTTCGCTGAAGAAAGCAACCGGCTTGCCTCCTTGTGTTAGCACAGCTCCTATGCCAATTCTAGAAGCATCACATTCCACTTCAAAAGTTTTGTTGAAGTCCGGGAGAGCCAAGACCGGTGCAGCAATCAGGCTGTCCTTTAGGCGCTGGAACGCCTCTGTTTGTTCGGCTCCCCATTCAAATGCATGACTCTTTTTGAGTATTGAGGTCAGCGGACTTGCAATGCTGCTGAAGTCCTTCACAAACCGTCTGTAGAAGCTCGCAAGGCCGTGAAAGCTTCGGACCTGACTAGCATTCTTCGGCTCAGGCCACTCCTTGATGGCTTTGATCTTTTCTTCATCAACTTTTAGTCCCTGCGAACTTACAACAAAACCTAGAAACACTACTTGGTCAGTGCAGAATGTGCACTTCTTGAGGTTCGCATACAATCCTTCTTGACGAAGTGTTTGCATCACTTGCTCAAGATGTGACACATGATCAGAAAAAGAAGCACTATATATAAGAATATCATCGAAATAAACAACAACAAACTTACTAATGTATGGTCTAAGAAGATGGTTCATCAGACGCATAAAAGTACTTGGTGCGTTAGACAGACCGAATGGCATTACCAACCACTCGTATAGCCCCTGTTTGGTTTTGAATGCTGTCTTCCATTCATCACCTTCTCGCAGCCTTACTTGATGATAGCCAGACTTAAGATCGATTTTTGAGAAGATCGTGGCTCCACTTAGCTCATCAAGCATGTCGTCTAGCCGCGGTATTGGGTGCCTGTACTTGATGGTTATGTTGTTTATGGCTCGACAGTCCACGCACATTCTCCAGCTGCCGTCTTTCTTTGGCACAAGCAGAACCGGCATAGCACAAGGACTGAGGCTCTCACGTACATAACCCTGAGCCATGAGCTCCCTCACTTGGCGTTCAAGCTCCTTGGCTTCTTCCGGATTGACACGATAGGCGGCCGGTTTGGTAGCTGTGCACCTGGTACAAAGTCAATGTGATGTTCTATCCCTCGGATCGGAGGTAGTCCCGGTGGCAGCTCATTTGGAAACACATCACCATATGTTTTGAGTAGACTTTCAACCTCGGAAGGAAGCTTGATATCTGTACATTCTGCACTCAAAACATCCTTAAAAACCATAAGAATCACATTAGCCTTGTTAGTACTAATAAACTTTTGAATGAGATTCGGTTTGATAAGTAAAGTCTCCCTGTTGCCGTGGCTGTTCTGGCCCTTTTCCTTAGCCATTCTCACTTGAATCTCCCTCACTTGCTGAGGTGAAAGTGGTGCTAAGCTAATCCTGCGCTTATCATGAATAAACGAATAAAGGTTAGTTCTACCGTTATGGGTAGTCTCCTTATCGAATTGCCATGGCCGTCCCAACAGAAGGTGTCCGGCTTGCATAGGGACCACGTCGCAGGTGACCATGTCGCTGTATCGTCCTATGCTGAATGAGACTTTGACTTGCTCCGTTACATTCAGCTCCGTCTTGTTGTTCAGCCATCTCAGCTTATATGGCTGTGCATGCTTGTACTTCTCCAAACCTAGCTTTTCAACCATGTAGACACTAGCAACGTTAGTGCAAGAACCTCCATCAATAATAAGAGAACGTACCTTCCCTTTGATGGTACACCGAGTGTGGAAAATATTTTCCCTCTGTTCTGTCTCGTCCACATTGATTGAAGTGCTAAGCACTCTTCTCATCATTAGCAATTCTCCAGAGTCTGGATACTCTACTTCCTCATCGAAAGGCACCTCACACTCTTCTTTGTCATCCTCGGACTCGTAGTCTCCTGAAGGTGTGAGTATCATCACACGCTGGTTCGGACATTCTCGTGACATGTGACCACGTCCTCTGCATTTAAAACATGTTATATCTCTGGTCCGTGACTGGGTAGGCTGGGGTGTGTGAATTGGTGCAGGCCGCGGGTTGCTGGGAGCGTTCCGCGAGCTGTTTGGTGCAGCGTTGGGCGGTTCCTGCGTTCTGTTTTTGAACCGTGATTCCGCTTGCACTCCTCTAGGCCTATCTTCCTGCTTAGATTGAGAATTCCAGTTAGTTTTAAGCTTATTTGTTGTGATAGAGGCCTTACGCTTATTTTGTTGCTCAATTTGGGTGGCTAAGTGCAGCAGCTCTCCAAGGTCATGGTAAGGTTGTCTTTCCACTTTCCGAGCTATCTTCTCTTGCAAACCATCCAAAAACTGAGCCATCAACGTTTCAGGAGAGTCTTCAAGCTCCAAACGGTTTTGAAGATGCTCAAATTCTTCAAAATACTCCTCTACACTCTTGCTGCCTTGTGTTAGATGTCTGAATCTTTTCTGCAGCTCACGAGTGAAATGTGGTGGCACATATCTTCTACGCATGATGTGCTTGAGATCTTCCCATGCAGCCACTTGCCCATACCTATGACGTCTTCTTTCAGCTACTTCACGATCCCACCATGTGAGTGCATGGTCCGTGAACTGAGCTGCAGCCAATGGGACCCTCCTTGGATCCAAGTAGTGATAATACTCAAACAAATGCTCCATTCGTCTCTCCCAATCCAAGTATGCTTCTGGATCAACTCGTCCAGCAAAGGTGGGTGGTGTAAGCTTTACGTCGGGTTGTTGTTGATGCTGAAAAGGTGGAGGAGGTGGACGGTGGTGATACTCCTCATCCATGGGCTGTCTAGGTGGTTCCTCGAATTGGACAGAAGGTGGTGTAGGTGACCTTTCTAGTCCATGTTCATGTCGCCTATGTGAAGTCTCTGGATTGTCCGTTCTGTCCGTTCTCCTTTGAGGTGATCGAGTCCGGTTTTGTTCCATCTGCTCGTTCATCCGAGCCAGCTGAGTATTGATGTTTGCTAACATTTGCAGCATTGCTGCTTGAGCATCAGCAGGACCCGAACTTTCAGACATGGTACCGAGTACCTTGCACAACAAACAAAGAGAGATCGGTTAGTATATTGTTCGGTTCTGGAGTTGAAATAAATTAAACCAGAAATTCTAATTTTAAAAATTTACTAACAACCTAAACCGAGCCAAATTAATTATCCTAACCGATTTTAACTAAACCAAGTTTGAGATTTAAATTCTTTTTAAACCAAAAGTGCTGTTATAATATCTAAACTAACAACTTCCTAAAACCTAGGAAAGGATAAGGCAAAGATTAAAAAGGAAATAACAGAAAGTTTAAAAGAAAAAAAGAAAGAATGGTTAGGGTTTTTCGCTGGCTTCTTCTTCCTCCTTAGGCCACGTTTTTTTTCTTCTCCCAAACAAGTGAAAAACACCTGCAACTAAGACTCAACACACACGTTAAAACAAAAGGGTGGTTGATACAACACAGCCCTTGAAAACAAAACTAAATAAATCGAAATTGAAAAGCAAAAGGGTAGGTTTATACACTTCCCCTGATAGGAACTTCAGCTCTGATACCAGATGATGCAATCTAGAACACGAACCGAATGAAACCTCTCAAAGATGAGTGTTCGTGATCTTCCAATGAGATGCTCAATTGGTTGAAAACACAGCGGATTGAGTTGGACCACACGAGCTATGAATGGACTCGTGATACACCAAAGGGATCCTAGAAGCCGAGTACAAGTTCTCTAGGCTTGCAGAATCGAAAATTATATTCAAAACTTGATTAAGCCGTGAATGATATGCTAGGCACGTTTTTGGATTGTGAAAGAAGATATATTCCATTAAGCTTCTGGTCTTGGGTATTTATAGATTCCCAAAACCCTAAAAGAGAACTACATGATGTTTTAGAAACAACAAAACAACAAGTAGTTCAAATAACAGAAAAAACAACATGAAGTCTAAACAAGAAATTAGAAAATAAGAAAGCAAACTTCTAAGTGTTTCTAAGACCTTATTTGTTGCCTAACTAGTGAGGCTGGTCCTAGACTGCTCATTTGGGGTATTGCCTCGCTAAAACCTCTTTCGGAAAACCCAATGGGATAAAACCGAAAGTAGGAAAAAAGAGCACAATTCCCAAACAAGTCTTTAGTGTATTCACTCTGGGTAGATAGTGAACACACTAGAAGCTGCTGTAGATGCTTTGAGAAGTGTCCAAGGCACCTTAGATGATAGGAGAAGGTCTCGGCTGCAAGCTCCAAGCTCTCCATGCTCCAACTCCAAATCGTCACCTTCCAAGTCCATGATGTAGTCCACGAGGTTGCTGAACTTGTAACTGAGTGCTCTAGCCCTTTGTCGAGTCATTGGTCCACTTGGTACCTCCGGAATGGTCTCTAAGGGCTGAGTAGGTCCGATGTCCTCATCATTCCCACCCTCTTGAAAGCGTTTTGTCCTCAAAACAGGATCATTACCTGCATCAAAACGTTCTAAATCAGCCACATTGAAAGTTGAAGATACATTAAACTCACCTGGAAGCTCCAACTGATAGGCATTGTCATTTATTTTCTTCAACACCCTGAATGGACCATCTCCTCTAGGCGCCAATTTGCTCCTTCTCTTGTGTGGAAACCGTTCTGGTCTGAAGTGTAGCCACACCCAATCACCCTTCTTGAACACTACGGATTGGCGACCCTTGTTGTGCTGCTTCTCATAAGCGGCTGTCCTCTTCTCTATGTTTTCCTTCACTTTCTGGTGAAGCTTCTTAACGAACTCGGCCTTGGTATCTCCTTCTAGACTCACGGCTTCAGCAGGTGGTAGTGGTGTGAGATCAAGTGGCGACATCGGGTTGAATCCATACACCACTTCAAAAGGTGAAAGCTTGGTAGCTGAATGTACAGCCCTGTTGTATGCAAACTCCACAAATGGCAAACACTCTAACCATGTCTTCAAGTTCTTCCCAATCGTAGCTCGCAGCAATGTAGACAAGGTTCGGTTAACCACTTCCGTTTGCCCATCAGTCTGCGGATGACAAGATGTTGAGAACAGAAGCTTTGTTCCTAGTTTTCTCCAAAGTACACGCCAAAAGTGACTAAGGAACTTGGTGTCACGGTCCGATACGATCGTTCTCGGTATTCCATGTAAACGCACAACTTCTTTGAAGAACAGAGCTGCGGTTTGTGTAGCATCGTTGGTCTTTGCACAAGGTATAAAGTGTGCCATCTTGGAAAACCTGTCTACAACAACGAAGATGGAATCTTTGTGGTTTTGCTTAGGTAACCCTAGCACAAAGTCCATAGAAATGTCAGTCCAAGGAGTAGTAGGAATAGGTAAATGAAGGTATAACCCGTGAGGATGAACTCTGGATTTGGCCTTCCGGCATGTCAAGCATCGGGCACAATGTCCTTCCACGTCTTTCTTCATGTACGGCCAGTAGAAATGTTCCTTAAGCATACTCAGCGTCTTGTCTACCCAAAATGTCCCATGAGACCACCTCCATGTGCCTCACGGACCAGCAGCTCTCGAACGGATCCTTTGGGGATGCACAGCCGTTTTTCCCTGAAAAGAAAACCATCAAACAGATAGAACTTGTTATATAAACCTTTACCGTGCTTTGTGAATGGTTCCTTAAAGTCCTCGTCTTCTGCATATGAGTCCTTGATTAGCTCGAAACCCAAGACCTTGGACTGCATGATGGATATGAGGCTGTAACGTCGGGACAGAGCGTCCGCGACCACGTTTTCCTTTTCCTTTTTGTATTTGATGACGTAGGGAAATGTCTCTATCAACTCCAGCCATCTAGCATGCCTCCTTTTCAATTTCGTTTGGCCTTTGAGATGTTGCAGCGTTTGGTGGTCTGTATGGATCACACACTCACGAGCCAGCAAGTAATGTTGCCAAGTCTCCATGGCCCGAACTAGTGCGTACAGCTCCTTGTCATAGGTTGGATAGTTAAGTGCTGCTCCACTCAATTTTTCGCTGAAGAAAGCAACCGGCTTGCCTCCTTGTGTTAGCACAGCTCCTATGCCAATTCCAGAAGCATCACATTCCACTTCAAAAGTTTTGTTGAAGTCCGGGAGAGCCAAGACCGGTGCAGCAATCAGGCTGTCCTTTAGGCGCTGGAACGCCTCTGTTTGTTCGGCTCCCCATTCAAATGCATGACTCTTTTTGAGTATTGAGGTCAGCGGACTTGCAATGCTGCTGAAGTCCTTCACAAACCGTCTGTAGAAGCTCGCAAGGCCGTGAAAGCTTCGGACCTGACTAGCATTCTTCGGCTCAGGCCACTCCTTGATGGCTTTGATCTTTTCTTCATCAACCTTTAGTCCCTGCGAACTTACAACAAAACCTAGAAACACTACTTGGTCAGTGCAGAATGTGCACTTCTTGAGGTTCGCATACAATCCTTCTTGACGAAGTGTTTGCATCACTTGCTCAAGATGTGACACATGATCAGAAAAAGAAGCACTATATATAAGAATATCATCGAAATAAACAACAACAAACTTACTAATGTATGGTCTAAGAAGATGGTTCATCAGACGCATAAAAGTACTTGGTGCGTTAGACAGACCGAATGGCATTACCAACCACTCGTATAGCCCCTGTTTGGTTTTGAATGCTGTCTTCCATTCATCACCTTCTCGCAGCCTTACTTGATGATAGCCAGACTTAAGATCGATTTTTGAGAAGATCGTGGCTCCACTTAGCTCATCAAGCATGTCGTCTAGCCGCGGTATTGGGTGCCTGTACTTGATGGTTATGTTGTTTATGGCTCGACAGTCCACGCACATTCTCCAGCTGCCGTCTTTCTTTGGCACAAGCAGAACCGGCATAGCACAAGGACTGAGGCTCTCACGTACATAACCCTGAGCCATGAGCTCCCTCACTTGGCGTTCAAGCTCCTTGGCTTCTTCCGGATTGACACGATAGGCGGCCGGTTTGGTAGCTGTGCACCTGGTACAAAGTCAATGTGATGTTCTATCCCTCGGATCGGAGGTAGTCCCGGTGGCAGCTCATTTGGAAACACATCACCATATGTTTTGAGTAGACTTTCAACCTCGGAAGGAAGCTTGATATCTGTACATTCTGCACTCAAAACATCCTTAAAAACCATAAGAATCACATTAGCCTTGTTAGTACTAATAAACTTTTGAATGAGATTCGGTTTGATAAGTAAAGTCTCCCTGTTGCCGTGGCTGTTCTGGCCCTTTTCCTTAGCCATTCTCACTTGAATCTCCCTCACTTGCTGAGGTGAAAGTGGTGCTAAGCTAATCCTGCGCTTATCATGAATAAACGAATAAAGGTTAGTTCTACCGTTATGGGTAGTCTCCTTATCGAATTGCCATGGCCGTCCCAACAGAAGGTGTCCGGCTTGCATAGGGACCACGTCGCAGGTGACCATGTCGCTGTATCGTCCTATGCTGAATGAGACTTTGACTTGCTCCGTTACATTCAGCTCCGTCTTGTTGTTCAGCCATCTCAGCTTATATGGCTGTGCATGCTTGTACTTCTCCAAACCTAGCTTTTCAACCATGTAGACACTAGCAACGTTAGTGCAAGAACCTCCATCAATAATAAGAGAACGTACCTTCCCTTTGATGGTACACCGAGTGTGGAAAATATTTTCCCTCTGTTCTGTCTCGTCCACATTGATTGAAGTGCTAAGCACTCTTCTCATCATTAGCAATTCTCCAGAGTCTGGATACTCTACTTCCTCATCGAAAGGCACCTCACACTCTTCTTTGTCATCCTCGGACTCGTAGTCTCCTGAAGGTGTGAGTATCATCACACGCTGGTTCGGACATTCTTATTAGTCTATATCAAAGAGATGAGGAGGATGAGGCCGAAGAGGCCGAAGACCTTTAAGGTCAATAAGATGAAATGGAGGAGAGTTAAGGCCGAAGTCATCAAGACAAGGCCGAAGACCACCCCAAGGACCTCCAAGAAGGAGGAAATTAGCCACCAAGGACCCATAAAGGTCATCAAATCATCAAAAGATCAAGAAATGGCCAAAAGAAGGAGTTCTGGAAAAGTCAACGTTTTGGACCAGAAAGTCAACGGTAGGTGGTCATGGACCGCGGGTAGGCCATCGGGTCGAGAGGCACGTACCGCGGGAAGGTTTTCATGTACTGCGGGCAGACGCAGGACGGGTCAACGGACATGCGAGAAAGTCAACGGTCGGTGGTATACCGCGGGTAGCAGATCAGGTCGAGAGGCGTGTACCGCGGGTCGAGACATGGACGTACCGCGGGAAGGAAATTCACGTACCGCGGGTCGAGGAATTCACGTACCACGGGTCGAGGAATTCATGTACCGCGGGTAAGGAATTCATGCACCGCGGGTAAGGTTTCTGTGTACCGCGGGTAAGGTCAACGGCCAAGGCAAAAAAGTCAACGTTTTGAGAAATCTTCCAAATGTTGATTCTAATCAAATGGGAAGTTATGTAAGGCTGTTAGGACCTAAATGGAGTCTAACTAGAGCCAAGAAGACCGTTGGAAGCCTAAGAAGACATGTGACTCTACTTTATGCTAAGTTCAAGACTAAGGACATGTCACTTTCAAGCTTTGGGAACAACACTTCCTCTCTCCTCTCCAACGGTCATATTGCTGAGCATCTAGGCTTCATTTTAAGCTGAACCATAACCTTGTAAACTCTATAAATAGAGCTTGTATTCCCTTTGTAAAATTATCCGAAAATATATACAAAGAAGTGTTGCTAAAGTTCTCTCTTCTCTTTATGTTTAAGCAAGTAGTTTCAATGTAGATTCTAGGTTAGTTGGCTCGTGTAGAGGCTGCCCAATGGCAGACCTCTACCCAAACACTTCTAGATCTCCACCAAACTCTTCTTATGCTTTATTTATATTTATGTAAATCTAGATGAATGGTTCTAGAATCCAAGATCTCTTTAGCACACAAACTCCAAGTGTTGTGATGCTTTACTTGGATTAGATCCAACCTAGATTAGTTTTCTCCTTGCTAGAACCGATTTACTCCATAGTAAACTCGGATTCAACAAGTCTTGAGATCGAGTCCATTTTGTGGGTTAAGTGGTTTCATTCACCAAGTGAAGTCTCCACGGTTTATTTTGAGCTTAGTCTCATAAAAACCAACATGGTATCAGAGCCACAAGAGCTTGGTTCCCATTAAACTCGATTCTCTTGTTTTTCGGTTTTATGTTCTTCATCTTGTCCAATGAATCAAAAGAAGAGGACATGAATGAAGTTCTCGTTTTTCTAGGTTTTAGAGACTTTACCTCTTAGCTTTATCAATGGATATTAGCTTATCTCAAATGGGGAAGGTCCTAGACTAGTTTAATTTTCGTTTTTAAAATTTCAAATTTCAAAAGGCTCATGAAAAATCCTTAAAAATGGATTATTTTGTGAGATTGTTGGAATTGCTTTTGTAAACCATGAGAAACACTAATATTTGTGTTATTTTGTGGCTCTTAATGTCTAAAGCTCACGAAAACCTTTTGGATATGTGTTATTTCGTGAGCTTCAAATCTTTAACCGGTGGATAAATTAATTGTCCATCGGTCCATAACTTGTCTCAGCCATTAAAGTACCTAGTTCTTGTTGTTCTAAGGTATTTTTGGCTGGATTTTTGAGCCAATGCTCCCTCAAAACTCATGAGTTATTTCGTGAGTTCATTCTTGTCACCATGGATAGATCAATTGTCCATTGGTTCATAATTTAGACCAGCCATTAAAGCACCGAGTTCTTGTTGTTCTAAGGTGCTCTTGGCTTGGTATTTGGCAGCTAATGCTTCCACAAAACTCAAGAAAACAGAGAACAAAACTCTGTCCACATGAACTCTTGAGCAAAAATCTCTTATTCTCTATTCTCCATTGCTTCCGCTCATTCTCTCTTATTCTTAATATTCTCTCAGTTACTTATTCTCAATATTCTCTTGGTTACTTATTCTCACTAATTCTCTTGTTACTTATACTCTAATCTCTCACCATCTCTTGTTGTTTTGAGTGTATGTTTAACTCTAAAAACAGATCCGGAATTAAAAATGGTGAGAAAGCTCGTTTGCTATCTCAAAGGAGAAGTGGCGAGTTGTTGAAGAGTTGTGAATCAAGTCATGCGGACTGGAGGTCAGTTGGTGGCTGCATTCAAACTCTCAAAAGGCTTCAAAAGAAGCTAGAAAAAGCACAACAAAGCTTGGTACGTGATCAAGAGGGCCACCAAGCTTTGGACTCCAAATATCTCACCTAGCTCAACACGGAAGGACTTGAAGAGGCGGACCAAAAAGGCTGACCTAAAGAGAGTGGATCCGTAGGTGTCTAAGGTGGAAGGTCAAAGTGGAGATGCTAGCTGGTGGAAGGCTATGAATCAAAACCAAAGCGATTGGAAGTGCCTTGAAAAATGTCAAAAATCCTCAAAGATCTCCAAAACGGCTAAACTCTAAACCTTTCCAATTTTTTTTAAAAAATATTCAATCCATTCTTAGGCTTTAAATCCTCTCATTTGGTCTTTCTTTAATTTCATTTAAGTGTTTCTTAAACCCCCACAACATATACTTTAAAATTTTTCTTTGAATCTCATGATGAAGGTTCAAAAGAGAAGGAGGAATGTGTGGATATTCTCACAAGGAGCACTAGATGAAACAAGAGGATCATAAGAACGAAAACAAAGTCAAGAAGGACTAATGCAAGGAATCACTTGGAAGAAGAAGGTGCCGGTTGAAAAGTCATTTAAAAACCGGGGTCAAGCATCATCAAACCACCGATGAGCTATACTCTTTTTCCCCTAGTAGAGTTTTGTCCCACGTGGTTTTCTCTCTAGGGTTTTTAATGAGGTAGTCTTGTCGGTTGGCAAGCTTGGCCTTTGGTCCTTAGGCCTTTGGCCTTGAGCGTCTCGACGACCAAGCTTGGGGGAAGCTATTAGTCTATATCAAAGAGATGAGGAGGATGAGGCCGAAGAGGCCGAAGACCTTTAAGGTCAATAAGATGAAATGGAGGAGAGTTAAGGCCGAAGTCATCAAGACAAGGCCGAAGACCACCCCAAGGACCTCCAAGAAGGAGGAAATTAGCCACCAAGGACCCATAAAGGTCATCAAATCATCAAAAGATCAAGAAATGGCCAAAAGAAGGAGTTCTGGAAAAGTCAACGTTTTGGACCAGAAAGTCAACGGTAGGTGGTCATGGACCGCGGGTAGGCCATCGGGTCGAGAGGCACGTACCGCGGGAAGGTTTTCATGTACTGCGGGCAGACGCAGGACGGGTCAACGGACATGCGAGAAAGTCAACGGTCGGTGGTATACCGCGGGTAGCAGATCAGGTCGAGAGGCGTGTACCGCGGGTCGAGACATGGACGTACCGCGGGAAGGAAATTCACGTACCGCGGGTCGAGGAATTCACGTACCACGGGTCGAGGAATTCATGTACCGCGGGTAAGGAATTCATGCACCGCGGGTAAGGTTTCTGTGTACCGCGGGTAAGGTCAACGGCCAAGGCAAAAAAGTCAACGTTTTGAGAAATCTTCCAAATGTTGATTCTAATCAAATGGGAAGTTATGTAAGGCTGTTAGGACCTAAATGGAGTCTAACTAGAGCCAAGAAGACCGTTGGAAGCCTAAGAAGACATGTGACTCTACTTTATGCTAAGTTCAAGACTAAGGACATGTCACTTTCAAGCTTTGGGAACAACACTTCCTCTCTCCTCTCCAACGGTCATATTGCTGAGCATCTAGGCTTCATTTTAAGCTGAACCATAACCTTGTAAACTCTATAAATAGAGCTTGTATTCCCTTTGTAAAATTATCCGAAAATATATACAAAGAAGTGTTGCTAAAGTTCTCTCTTCTCTTTATGTTTAAGCAAGTAGTTTCAATGTAGATTCTAGGTTAGTTGGCTCGTGTAGAGGCTGCCCAATGGCAGACCTCTACCCAAACACTTCTAGATCTCCACCAAACTCTTCTTATGCTTTATTTATATTTATGTAAATCTAGATGAATGGTTCTAGAATCCAAGATCTCTTTAGCACACAAACTCCAAGTGTTGTGATGCTTTACTTGGATTAGATCCAACCTAGATTAGTTTTCTCCTTGCTAGAACCGATTTACTCCATAGTAAACTCGGATTCAACAAGTCTTGAGATCGAGTCCATTTTGTGGGTTAAGTGGTTTCATTCACCAAGTGAAGTCTCCACGGTTTATTTTGAGCTTAGTCTCATAAAAACCAACAATTCTCGTGACATGTGACCACGTCCTCTGCATTTAAAACATGTTATATCTCTGGTCCGTGACTGGGTAGGCTGGGGTGTGTGAATTGGTGCAGGCCGCGGGTTGCTGGGAACGTTCCGCGAGCTGTTTGGTGCAGCGTTGGGCGGTTCCTGCGTTCTGTTTTTGAACCGTGATTCCGCTTGCACTCCTCTAGGCCTATCTTCCTGCTTAGATTGAGAATTCCAGTTAGTTTTAAGCTTATTTGTTGTGATAGAGGCCTTACGCTTATTTTGTTGCTCAATTTGGGTGGCTAAGTGCAGCAGCTCTCCAAGGTCATGGTAAGGTTGTCTTTCCACTTTCCGAGCTATCTTCTCTTGCAAACCATCCAAAAACTGAGCCATCAACGTTTCAGGAGAGTCTTCAAGCTCCAAACGGTTTTGAAGATGCTCAAATTCTTCAAAATACTCCTCTACACTCTTGCTGCCTTGTGTTAGATGTCTGAATCTTTTCTGCAGCTCACGAGTGAAATGTGGTGGCACATATCTTCTACGCATGATGTGCTTGAGATCTTCCCATGCAGCCACTTGCCCATACCTATGACGTCTTCTTTCAGCTACTTCACGATCCCACCATGTGAGTGCATGGTCCGTGAACTGAGCTGCAGCCAATGGGACCCTCCTTGGATCCAAGTAGTGATAATACTCAAACAAATGCTCCATTCGTCTCTCCCAATCCAAGTATGCTTCTGGATCAACTCGTCCAGCAAAGGTGGGTGGTGTAAGCTTTACGTCGGGTTGTTGTTGATGCTGAAAAGGTGGAGGAGGTGGACGGTGGTGATACTCCTCATCCATGGGCTGTCTAGGTGGTTCCTCGAATTGGACAGAAGGTGGTGTAGGTGACCTTTCTAGTCCATGTTCATGTCGCCTATGTGAAGTCTCTGGATTGTCCGTTCTGTCCGTTCTCCTTTGAGGTGATCGAGTCCGGTTTTGTTCCATCTGCTCGTTCATCCGAGCCAGCTGGTATTGATGTTTGCTAACATTTGCAGCATTGCTGCTTGAGCATCAGCAGGACCCGAACTTTCAGACATGGTACCGAGTACCTTGCACAACAAACAAAGAGAGATCGGTTAGTATATTGTTCGGTTCTGGAGTTGAAATAAATTAAACCAGAAATTCTAATTTTAAAAATTTACTAACAACCTAAACCGAGCCAAATTAATTATCCTAACCGATTTTAACTAAACCAAGTTTGAGATTTAAATTCTTTTTAAACCAAAAGTGCTGTTATAATATCTAAACTAACAACTTCCTAAAACCTAGGAAAGGATAAGGCAAAGATTAAAAAGGAAATAACAGAAAGTTTAAAAGAAAAAAAGAAAGAATGGTTAGGGTTTTTCGCTGGCTTCTTCTTCCTCCTTAGGCCACGTTTTTTTTCTTCTCCCAAACAAGTGAAAAACACCTGCAACTAAGACTCAACACACATGTTAAAACAAAAGGGTGGTTGATACAACACAGCCCTTGAAAACAAAACTAAATAAATCGAAATTGAAAAGCAAAAGGGTAGGTTTATACACTTCCCCTGATAGGAACTTCAGCTCTGATACCAGATGATGCAATCTAGAACACGAACCGAATGAAACCTCTCAAAGATGAGTGTTCGTGATCTTCCAATGAGATGCTCAATTGGTTGAAAACACAGCGGATTGAGTTGGACCACACGAGCTATGAATGGACTCGTGATACACCAAAGGGATCCTAGAAGCCGAGTACAAGTTCTCTAGGCTTGCAGAATCGAAAATTATATTCAAAACTTGATTAAGCCGTGAATGATATGCTAGGCACGTTTTTGGATTGTGAAAGAAGATATATTCCATTAAGCTTCTGGTCTTGGGTATTTATAGATTCCCAAAACCCTAAAAGAGAACTACATGATGTTTTAGAAACAACAAAACAACAAGTAGTTCAAATAACAGAAAAAACAACATGAAGTCTAAACAAGAAATTAGAAAATAAGAAAGCAAACTTCTAAGTGTTTCTAAGACCTTATTTGTTGCCTAACTAGTGAGGCTGGTCCTAGACTGCTCATTTGGGGTATTGCCTCGCTAAAACCTCTTTCGGAAAACCCAATGGGATAAAACCGAAAGTAGGAAAAAAGAGCACAATTCCCAAACAAGTCTTTAGTGTATTCACTCTGGGTAGATAGTGAACACACTAGAAGCTGCTGTAGATGCTTTGAGAAGTGTCCAAGGCACCTTAGATGATAGGAGAAGGTCTCGGCTGCAAGCTCCAAGCTCTCCATGCTCCAACTCCAAATCGTCACCTTCCAAGTCCATGATGTAGTCCACGAGGTTGCTGAACTTGTAACTGAGTGCTCTAGCCCTTTGTCGAGTCATTGGTCCACTTGGTACCTCCGGAATGGTCTCTAAGGGCTGAGTAGGTCCGATGTCCTCATCATTCCCACCCTCTTGAAAGCGTTTTGTCCTCAAAACAGGATCATTACCTGCATCAAAACGTTCTAAATCAGCCACATTGAAAGTTGAAGATACATTAAACTCACCTGGAAGCTCCAACTGATAGGCATTGTCATTTATTTTCTTCAACACCCTGAATGGACCATCTCCTCTAGGCGCCAATTTGCTCCTTCTCTTGTGTGGAAACCGTTCTGGTCTGAAGTGTAGCCACACCCAATCACCCTTCTTGAACACTACGGATTGGCGACCCTTGTTGTGCTGCTTCTCATAAGCGGCTGTCCTCTTCTCTATGTTTTCCTTCACTTTCTGGTGAAGCTTCTTAACGAACTCGGCCTTGGTATCTCCTTCTAGACTCACGGCTTCAGCAGGTGGTAGTGGTGTGAGATCAAGTGGCGACATCGGGTTGAATCCATACACCACTTCAAAAGGTGAAAGCTTGGTAGCTGAATGTACAGCCCTGTTGTATGCAAACTCCACAAATGGCAAACACTCTAACCATGTCTTCAAGTTCTTCCCAATCGTAGCTCGCAGCAATGTAGACAAGGTTCGGTTAACCACTTCCGTTTGCCCATCAGTCTGCGGATGACAAGATGTTGAGAACAGAAGCTTTGTTCCTAGTTTTCTCCAAAGTACACGCCAAAAGTGACTAAGGAACTTGGTGTCACGGTCCGATACGATCGTTCTCGGTATTCCATGTAAACGCACAACTTCTTTGAAGAACAGAGCTGCGGTTTGTGTAGCATCGTTGGTCTTTGCACAAGGTATAAAGTGTGCCATCTTGGAAAACCTGTCTACAACAACGAAGATGGAATCTTTGTGGTTTTGCTTAGGTAACCCTAGCACAAAGTCCATAGAAATGTCAGTCCAAGGAGTAGTAGGAATAGGTAAAGGAAGGTATAACCCGTGAGGATGAACTCTGGATTTGGCCTTCCGGCATGTCAAGCATCGGGCACAATGTCCTTCCACGTCTTTCTTCATGTACGGCCAGTAGAAATGTTCCTTAAGCATACTCAGCGTCTTGTCTACCCCAAAATGTCCCATGAGACCGCCTCCATGTGCCTCACGGACCAGCAGCTCTCGAACGGATCCTTTGGGGATGCACAGCCGTTTTTCCCTGAAAAGAAAACCATCAAACAGATAGAACTTGTTATATAAACCTTTACCGTGCTTTGTGAATGGTTCCTTGAAGTCCTCGTCTTCTGCATATGAGTCCTTGATTAGCTCGAAACCCAAGACCTTGGACTGCATGATGGATATGAGGCTGTAACGTCGGGACAGAGCGTCCGCGACCACGTTTTCCTTTTCCTTTTTGTATTTGATGACGTAGGGAAATGTCTCTATCAACTCCAGCCATCTAGCATGCCTCCTTTTCAATTTCGTTTGGCCTTTGAGATGTTGCAGCGTTTGGTGGTCTGTATGGATCACACACTCACGAGCCAGCAAGTAATGTTGCCAAGTCTCCATGGCCCGAACTAGTGCGTACAGCTCCTTGTCATAGGTTGGATAGTTAAGTGCTGCTCCACTCAATTTTTCGCTGAAGAAAGCAACCGGCTTGCCTCCTTGTGTTAGCACAGCTCCTATGCCAATTCCAGAAGCATCACATTCCACTTCAAAAGTTTTGTTGAAGTCCGGGAGAGCCAAGACCGGTGCAGCAATCAGGCTGTCCTTTAGGCGCTGGAACGCCTCTGTTTGTTCGGCTCCCCATTCAAATGCATGACTCTTTTTGAGTATTGAGGTCAGCGGACTTGCAATGCTGCTGAAGTCCTTCACAAACCGTCTGTAGAAGCTCGCAAGGCCGTGAAAGCTTCGGACCTGACTAGCATTCTTCGGCTCAGGCCACTCCTTGATGGCTTTGATCTTTTCTTCATCAACCTTTAGTCCCTGCGAACTTACAACAAAACCTAGAAACACTACTTGGTCAGTGCAGAATGTGCACTTCTTGAGGTTCGCATACAATCCTTCTTGACGAAGTGTTTGCATCACTTGCTCAAGATGTGACACATGATCAGAAAAAGAAGCACTATATATAAGAATATCATCGAAATAAACAACAACAAACTTACTAATGTATGGTCTAAGAAGATGGTTCATCAGACGCATAAAAGTACTTGGTGCGTTAGACAGACCGAATGGCATTACCAACCACTCGTATAGCCCCTGTTTGGTTTTGAATGCTGTCTTCCATTCATCACCTTCTCGCAGCCTTACTTGATGATAGCCAGACTTAAGATCGATTTTTGAGAAGATCGTGGCTCCACTTAGCTCATCAAGCATGTCGTCTAGCCGCGGTATTGGGTGCCTGTACTTGATGGTTATGTTGTTTATGGCTCGACAGTCCACGCACATTCTCCAGCTGCCGTCTTTCTTTGGCACAAGCAGAACCGGCATAGCACAAGGACTGAGGCTCTCACGTACATAACCCTGAGCCATGAGCTCCCTCACTTGGCGTTCAAGCTCCTTGGCTTCTTCCGGATTGACACGATAGGCGGCCGGTTTGGTAGATTTGCACCTGGTACAAAGTCAATGTGATGTTCTATCCCTCGGATCGGAGGTAGTCCCGGTGGCAGCTCATTTGGAAACACATCACCATATGTTTTGAGTAGACTTTCAACCTCGGAAGGAAGCTTGATATCTGTACATTCTGCACTCAAAACATCCTTAAAAACCATAAGAATCACCTTAGCCTTGTTAGTACTAATAAACTTTTGAATGAGATTCGGTTTGATAAGTAAAGTCTCCCTGTTGCCGTGGCTGTTCTGGCCCTTTTCCTTAGCCATTCTCACTTGAATCTCCCTCACTTGCTGAGGTGAAAGTGGTGCTAAGCTAATCCTGCGCTTATCATGAATAAACGAATAAAGGTTAGGTCTACCGTTATGGGTAGTCTCCTTATCGAATTGCCATGGCCGTCCCAACAGAAGGTGTCCGGCTTGCATAGGGACCACGTCGCAGGTGACCATGTCGCTGTATCGTCCTATGCTGAATGAGACTTTGACTTGCTCCGTTACATTCAGCTCCGTCTTGTTGTTCAGCCATCTCAGCTTATATGGCTGTGCATGCTTGTACTTCTCCAAACCTAGCTTTTCAACCATGTAGACACTAGCAACGTTAGTGCAAGAACCTCCATCAATAATAAGAGAACATACCTTCCCTTTGATGGTACACCGAGTGTGGAAAATATTTTCCCTCTGTTCTGTCTCGTCCACATTGATTGAAGTGCTAAGCACTCTTCTCATCATTAGCAATTCTCCAGAGTCTGGATACTCTACTTCCTCATCGAAAGGCACCTCACACTCTTCTTTGTCATCCTCGGACTCGTAGTCTCCTGAAGGTGTGAGTATCATCACACGCTGGTTCGGACATTCTCGTGACATGTGACCACGTCCTCTGCATTTAAAACATGTTATATCTCTGGTCCGTGACTGGGTAGGCTGGGGTGTGTGAATTGGTGCAGGCCGCGGGTTGCTGGGAGCGTTCCGCGAGCTGTTTGGTGCAGCGTTGGGCGGTTCCTGCGTTCTGTTTTTGAACCGTGATTCCGCTTGCACTCCTCTAGGCCTATCTTCCTGCTTAGATTGAGAATCCCAGTTAGTTTTAAGCTTATTTGTTGTGATAGAGGCCTTACGCTTATTTTGTTGCTCAATTTGGGTGGCTAAGTGCAGCAGCTCTCCAAGGTCATGGTAAGGTTGTCTTTCCACTTTCCGAGCTATCTTCTCTTGCAAACCATCCAAAAACTGAGCCATCAACGTTTCAGGAGAGTCTTCAAGCTCCAAACGGTTTCGAAGATGCTCAAATTCTTCAAAATACTCCTCTACACTCTTGCTGCCTTGTGTTAGATGTCTGAATCTTTTCTGCAGCTCACGAGTGAAATGTGGTGGCACATATCTTCTACGCATGATGTGCTTGAGATCTTCCCATGCAGCCACTTGCCCATACCTATGACGTCTTCTTTCAGCTACTTCACGATCCCACCATGTGAGTGCATGGTCCGTGAACTGAGCTGCAGCCAATGCAACCCTCCTTGGATCCAAGTAGTGATAATACTCAAACAAATGCTCCATTCGTCTCTCCCAATCCAAGTATGCTTCTGGATCAACTCGTCCAGCAAAGGTGGGTGGTGTAAGCTTTACGTCGGGTTGTTGTTGATGCTGAAAAGGTGGAGGAGGTGGACGGTGGTGATACTCCTCATCCATGGGCTGTCTAGGTGGTTCCTCGAATTGGACAGAAGGTGGTGTAGGTGACCTTTCTAGTCCATGTTCATGTCGCCTATGTGAAGTCTCTGGATTGTCCGTTCTGTCCGTTCTCCTTTGAGGTGATCGAGTCCGGTTTTGTTCCATCTGCTCGTTCATCCGAGCCAGCTGAGTATTGATGTTTGCTAACATTTGCAGCATTGCTGCTTGAGCATCAGCAGGACCCGAACTTTCAGACATGGTACCGAGTACCTTGCACAACAAACAAAGAGAGATCGGTTAGTATATTGTTCGGTTCTGGAGTTGAAATAAATTAAACCAGAAATTCTAATTTTAAAAATTTACTAACAACCTAAACCGAGCCAAATTAATTATCCTAACCGATTTTAACTAAACCAAGTTTGAGATTTAAATTCTTTTTAAACCAAAAGTGCTGTTATAATATCTAAACTAACAACTTCCTAAAACCTAGGAAAGGATAAGGCAAAGATTAAAAAGGAAATAACAGAAAGTTTAAAAGAAAAAAAGAAAGAGTGGTTAGGGTTTTTCGCTGGCTTCTTCTTCCTCCTTAGGCCACGTTTTTTTTCTTCTCCCAAACAAGTGAAAAACACCTGCAACTAAGACTCAACACACACGTTAAAACAAAAGGGTGGTTGATACAACACAGCCCTTGAAAACAAAACTAAATAAATCGAAATTGAAAAGCAAAAGGGTAGGTTTATACACTTCCCCTGATAGGAACTTCAGCTCTGATACCAGATGATGCAATCTAGAACACGAACCGAATGAAACCTCTCAAAGATGAGTGTTCGTGATCTTCCAATGAGATGCTCAATTGGTTGAAAACACAGCGGATTGAGTTGGACCACACGAGCTATGAATGGACTCGTGATACACCAAGGGGATCCTAGAAGCCGAGTACAAGTTCTCTAGGCTTGCAGAATCGAAAATTATATTCAAAACTTGATTAAGCCGTGAATGATATGCTAGGCACGTTTTTGGATTGTGAAAGAAGATATATTCCATTAAGCTTCTGGTCTTGGGTATTTATAGATTCCCAAAACCCTAAAAGAGAACTACATGATGTTTTAGAAACAACAAAACAACAAGTAGTTCAAATAACAGAAAAAACAACATGAAGTCTAAACAAGAAATTAGAAAATAAGAAAGCAAACTTCTAAGTGTTTCTAAGACCTTATTTGTTGCCTAACTAGTGAGGCTGGTCCTAGACTGCTCATTTGGGGTATTGCCTCGCTAAAACCTCTTTCGGAAAACCCAATGGGATAAAACCGAAAGTAGGAAAAAAGAGCACAATTCCCAAACAAGTCTTTAGTGTATTCACTCTGGGTAGATAGTGAACACACTAGAAGCTGCTGTAGATGCTTTGAGAAGTGTCCAAGGCACCTTAGATGATAGGAGAAGGTCTCGGCTGCAAGCTCCAAGCTCTCCATGCTCCAACTCCAAATCGTCACCTTCCAAGTCCATGATGTAGTCCACGAGGTTGCTGAACTTGTAACTGAGTGCTCTAGCCCTTTGTCGAGTCATTGGTCCACTTGGTACCTCCGGAATGGTCTCTAAGGGCTGAGTAGGTCCGATGTCCTCATCATTCCCACCCTCTTGAAAGCGTTTTGTCCTCAAAACAGGATCATTACCTGCATCAAAACGTTCTAAATCAGCCACATTGAAAGTTGAAGATACATTAAACTCACCTGGAAGCTCCAACTGATAGGCATTGTCATTTATTTTCTTCAACACCCTGAATGGACCATCTCCTCTAGGCGCCAATTTGCTCCTTCTCTTGTGTGGAAACCGTTCTGGTCTGAAGTGTAGCCACACCCAATCACCCTTCTTGAACACTACGGATTGGCGACCCTTGTTGTGCTGCTTCTCATAAGCGGCTGTCCTCTTCTCTATGTTTTCCTTCACTTTCTGGTGAAGCTTCTTAACGAACTCGGCCTTGGTATCTCCTTCTAGACTCACGGCTTCAGCAGGTGGTAGTGGTGTGAGATCAAGTGGCGACATCGGGTTGAATCCATACACCACTTCAAAAGGTGAAAGCTTGGTAGCTGAATGTACCGCCCTGTTGTATGCAAACTCCACAAATGGCAAACACTCTAACCATGTCTTCAAGTTCTTCCCAATCGTAGCTCGCAGCAATGTAGACAAGGTTCGGTTAACCACTTCCGTTTGCCCATCAGTCTGCGGATGACAAGATGTTGAGAACAGAAGCTTTGTTCCTAGTTTTCTCCAAAGTACACGCCAAAAGTGACTAAGGAACTTGGTGTCACGGTCCAATACGATCGTTCTCGGTATTCCATGTAAACGCACAACTTCTTTGAAGAACAGAGCTGCGGTTTGTGTAGCATCGTTGGTCTTTGCACAAGGTATAAAGTGTGCCATCTTGGAAAACCTGTCTACAACAACGAAGATGGAATCTTTGTGGTTTTGCTTAGGTAACCCTAGCACAAAGTCCATAGAAATGTCAGTGCAAGGAGTAGTAGGAATAGGTAAAGGAAGGTATAACCCGTGAGGATGAACTCTGGATTTGGCCTTCCGGCATGTCAAGCATCGGGCACAATGTCCTTCCACGTCTTTCTTCATGTGCAGCCAGTAGAAATGTTCCTTAAGCATACTCAGCGTCTTGTCTACCCCAAAATGTCCCATGAGACCGCCTCCATGTGCCTCACGGACCAGCAGCTCTCGAACGGATCCTTTGGGGATGCACAGCCGTTTTTCCCTGAAAAGAAAACCATCAAACAGATAGAACTTGTTATATAAACCTTTACCGTGCTTTGTGAATGGTTCCTTGAAGTCCTCGTCTTCTGCATATGAGTCCTTGATTAGCTCGAAACCCAAGACCTTGGACTGCATGATGGATATGAGGCTGTAACGTCGGGACAGAGCGTCCGCGACCACGTTTTCCTTTTCCTTTTTGTATTTGATGACGTAGGGAAATGTCTCTATCAACTCCAGCCATCTAGCATGCCTCCTTTTCAATTTCGTTTGGCCTTTGAGATGTTGCAGCGTTTGGTGGTCTGTATGGATCACACACTCACGAGCCAGCAAGTAATGTTGCCAAGTCTCCATGGCCCGAACTAGTGCGTACAGCTCCTTGTCATAGGTTGGATAGTTAAGTGCTGCTCCACTCAATTTTTCGCTGAAGAAAGCAACCGGCTTGCCTCCTTGTGTTAGCACAGCTCCTATGCCAATTCCAGAAGCATCACATTCCACTTCAAAAGTTTTGTTGAAGTCCGGGAGAGCCAAGACTGGTGCAGCAATCAGGCTGTCCTTTAGGCGCTGGAACGCCTCTGTTTGTTCGGCTCCCCATTCAAATGCATGACTCTTTTTGAGTATTGAGGTCAGCGGACTTGCAATGCTGCTGAAGTCCTTCACAAACCGTCTGTAGAAGCTCGCAAGGCCGTGAAAGCTTCGGACCTGACTAGCATTCTTCGGCTCAGGCCACTCCTTGATGGCTTTGATCTTTTCTTCATCAACCTTTAGTCCCTGCGAACTTACAACAAAACCTAGAAACACTACTTGGTCAGTGCAGAATGTGCACTTCTTGAGGTTCGCATACAATCCTTCTTGACGAAGTGTTTGCATCACTTGCTCAAGATGTGACACATGATCAGAAAAAGAAGCACTATATATAAGAATATCATCGAAATAAACAACAACAAACTTACTAATGTATGGTCTAAGAAGATGGTTCATCAGACGCATAAAAGTACTTGGTGCGTTAGACAGACCGAATGGCATTACCAACCACTCGTATAGCCCCTGTTTGGTTTTGAATGATGTCTTCCATTCATCACCTTCTCGCAGCCTTACTTGATGATAGCCAGACTTAAGATCGATTTTTGAGAAGATCGTGGCTCCACTTAGCTCATCAAGCATGTCGTCTAGCCGCGGTATTGGGTGCCTGTACTTGATGGTTATGTTGTTTATGGCTCGACAGTCCACGCACATTCTCCAGCTGCCGTCTTTCTTTGGCACAAGCAGAACCGGCATAGCACAAGGACTGAGGCTCTCACGTACATAACCCTGAGCCATGAGCTCCCTCACTTGGCGTTCAAGCTCCTTGGCTTCCTCCGGATTGACACGATAGGCGGCCGGTTTGGTAGCTGTGCACCTGGTACAAAGTCAATGTGATGTTCTATCCCTCGGATCGGAGGTAGTCCCGGTGGCAGCTCATTTGGAAACACATCACCATATGTTTTGAGTAGACTTTCAACCTCGGAAGGAAGCTTGATATCTGTACATTCTGCACTCAAAACATCCTTAAAAACCATAAGAATCACATTAGCCTTGTTAGTACTAATAAACTTTTGAATGAGATTCGGTTTGATAAGTAAAGTCTCCCTGTTGCCGTGGCTGTTCTGGCCCTTTTCCTTAGCCATTCTCACTTGAATCTCCCTCACTTGCTGAGGTGAAAGTGGTGCTAAGCTAATCTTGCGCTTATCATGAATAAACGAATAAAGGTTAGTTCTACCGTTATGGGTAGTCTCCTTATCGAATTGCCATGGCCGTCCCAACAGAAGGTGTCCGGCTTGCATAGGGACCACGTCGCAGGTGACCATGTCGCTGTATCGTCCTATGCTGAATGAGACTTTGACTTGCTCCGTTACATTCAGCTCCGTCTTGTTGTTCAGCCATCTCAGCTTATATGGCTGTGCATGCTTGTACTTCTCCAAACCTAGCTTTTCAACCATGTAGACACTAGCAACGTTAGTGCAAGAACCTCCATCAATAATAAGAGAACATACCTTCCCTTTGATGGTACACCGAGTGTGGAAAATATTTTCCCTCTGTTCTGTCTCGTCCACATTGATTGAAGTGCTAAGCACTCTTCTCATCATTAGCAATTCTCCAGAGTCTGGATACTCTACTTCCTCATCGAAAGGCACCTCACACTCTTCTTTGTCATCCTCGGACTCGTAGTCTCCTGAAGGTGTGAGTATCATCACACGCTGGTTCGGACATTCTCGTGACATGTGACCACGTCCTCTGCATTTAAAACATGTTATATCTCTGGTCCGTGACTGGGTAGGCTGGGGTGTGTGAATTGGTGCAGGCCGCGGGTTGCTGGGAGCGTTCCGCGAGCTGTTTGGTGCAGCGTTGGGCGGTTCCTGCGTTCTGTTTTTGAACCGTGATTCCGCTTGCACTCCTCTAGGCCTATCTTCCTGCTTAGATTGAGAATTCCAGTTAGTTTTAAGCTTATTTGTTGTGATAGAGGCCTTACGCTTATTTTGTTGCTCAATTTGGGTGGCTAAGTGCAGCAGCTCTCCAAGGTCATGGTAAGGTTGTCTTTCCACTTTCCGAGCTATCTTCTCTTGCAAACCATCCAAAAACTGAGCCATCAACGTTTCAGGAGAGTCTTCAAGCTCCAAACGGTTTCGAAGATGCTCAAATTCTTCAAAATACTCCTCTACACTCTTGCTGCCTTGTGTTAGATGTCTGAATCTTTTCTGCAGCTCACGAGTGAAATGTGGTGGCACATATCTTCTACGCATGATGTGCTTGAGATCTTCCCATGCAGCCACTTGCCCATACCTATGACGTCTTCTTTCAGCTACTTCACGATCCCACCATGTGAGTGCATGGTCCGTGAACTGAGCTGCAGCCAATGCAACCCTCCTTGGATCCAAGTAGTGATAATACTCAAACAAATGCTCCATTCGTCTCTCCCAATCCAAGTATGCTTCTGGATCAACTCGTCCAGCAAAGGTGGGTGGTGTAAGCTTTACGTCGGGTTGTTGTTGATGCTGAAAAGGTGGAGGAGGTGGACGGTGGTGATACTCCTCATCCATGGGCTGTCTAGGTGGTTCCTCGAATTGGACAGAAGGTGGTGTAGGTGACCTTTCTAGTCCATGTTCATGTCGCCTATGTGAAGTCTCTGGATTGTCCGTTCTGTCCGTTCTCCTTTGAGGTGATCGAGTCCGGTTTTGTTCCATCTGCTCGTTCATCCGAGCCAGCTGAGTATTGATGTTTGCTAACATTTGCAGCATTGCTGCTTGAGCATCAGCAGGACCCGAACTTTCAGACATGGTACCGAGTACCTTGCACAACAAACAAAGAGAGATCGGTTAGTATATTGTTCGGTTCTGGAGTTGAAATAAATTAAACCAGAAATTCTAATTTTAAAAATTTACTAACAACCTAAACCGAGCCAAATTAATTATCCTAACCGATTTTAACTAAACCAAGTTTGAGATTTAAATTCTTTTTAAACCAAAAGTGCTGTTATAATATCTAAACTAACAACTTCCTAAAACCTAGGAAAGGATAAGGCAAAGATTAAAAAGGAAATAACAGAAAGTTTAAAAGAAAAAAAGAAAGAATGGTTAGGGTTTTTCGCTGGCTTCTTCTTCCTCCTTAGGCCACGTTTTTTTTCTTCTCCCAAACAAGTGAAAAACACCTGCAACTAAGACTCAACACACACGTTAAAACAAAAGGGTGGTTGATACAACACAGCCCTTGAAAACAAAACTAAATAAATCGAAATTGAAAAGCAAAAGGGTAGGTTTATACACTTCCCCTGATAGGAACTTCAGCTCTGATACCAGATGATGCAATCTAGAACACGAACCGAATGAAACCTCTCAAAGATGAGTGTTCGTGATCTTCCAATGAGATGCTCAATTGGTTGAAAACACAGCGGATTGAGTTGGACCACACGAGCTATGAATGGACTCGTGATACACCAAAGGGATCCTAGAAGCCGAGTACAAGTTCTCTAGGCTTGCAGAATCGAAAATTATATTCAAAACTTGATTAAGCCGTGAATGATATGCTAGGCACGTTTTTGGATTGTGAAAGAAGATATATTCCATTAAGCTTCTGGTCTTGGGTATTTATAGATTCCCAAAACCCTAAAAGAGAACTACATGATGTTTTAGAAACAACAAAACAACAAGTAGTTCAAATAACAGAAAAAACAACATGAAGTCTAAACAAGAAATTAGAAAATAAGAAAGCAAACTTCTAAGTGTTTCTAAGACCTTATTTGTTGCCTAATTAGTGAGGCTGGTCCTAGACTGCTCATTTGGGGTATTGCCTCGCTAAAACCTCTTTCGGAAAACCCAATGGGATAAAACCGAAAGTAGGAAAAAAGAGCACAATTCCCAAACAAGTCTTTAGTGTATTCACTCTGGGTAGATAGTGAACACACTAGAAGCTGCTGTAGATGCTTTGAGAAGTGTCCAAGGCACCTTAGATGATAGGAGAAGGTCTCGGCTGCAAGCTCCAAGCTCTCCATGCTCCAACTCCAAATCATCACCTTCCAAGTCCATGATGTAGTCCACGAGGTTGCTGAACTTGTAACTGAGTGCTCTAGCCCTTTGTCGAGTCATTGGTCCACTTGGTACCTCCGGAATGGTCTCTAAGGGCTGAGTAGGTCCGATGTCCTCATCATTCCCACCCTCTTGAAAGCGTTTTGTCCTCAAAACAGGATCATTACCTGCATCAAAACGTTCTAAATCAGCCACATTGAAAGTTGAAGATACATTAAACTCACCTGGAAGCTCCAACTGATAGGCATTGTCATTTATTTTCTTCAACACCCTGAATGGACCATCTCCTCTAGGCGCCAATTTGCTCCTTCTCTTGTGTGGAAACCGTTCTGGTCTGAAGTGTAGCCACACCCAATCACCCTTCTTGAACACTACGGATTGGCGACCCTTGTTGTGCTGCTTCTCATAAGCGGCTGTCCTCTTCTCTATGTTTTCCTTCACTTTCTGGTGAAGCTTCTTAACGAACTCGGCCTTGGTATCTCCTTCTAGACTCACGGCTTCAGCAGGTGGTAGTGGTGTGAGATCAAGTGGCGACATCGGGTTGAATCCATACACCACTTCAAAAGGTGAAAGCTTGGTAGCTGAATGTACCGCCCTGTTGTATGCAAACTCCACAAATGGCAAACACTCTAACCATGTCTTCAAGTTCTTCCCAATCGTAGCTCGCAGCAATGTAGACAAGGTTCGGTTAACCACTTCCGTTTGCCCATCAGTCTGCGGATGACAAGATGTTGAGAACAGAAGCTTTGTTCCTAGTTTTCTCCAAAGTACACGCCAAAAGTGACTAAGGAACTTGGTGTCACGGTCCAATACGATCGTTCTCGGTATTCCATGTAAACGCACAACTTCTTTGAAGAACAGAGCTGCGGTTTGTGTAGCATCGTTGGTCTTTGCACAAGGTATAAAGTGTGCCATCTTGGAAAACCTGTCTACAACAACGAAGATGGAATCTTTGTGGTTTTGCTTAGGTAACCCTAGCACAAAGTCCATAGAAATGTCAGTCCAAGGAGTAGTAGGAATAGGTAAAGGAAGGTATAACCCGTGAGGATGAACTCTGGATTTGGCCTTCCGGCATGTCAAGCATCGGGCACAATGTCCTTCCACGTCTTTCTTCATGTGCAGCCAGTAGAAATGTTCCTTAAGCATACTCAGCGTCTTGTCTACCCCAAAATGTCCCATGAGACCGCCTCCATGTGCCTCACGGACCAGCAGCTCTCGAACGGATCCTTTGGGGATGCACAGCCGTTTTTCCCTGAAAAGAAAACCATCAAACAGATAGAACTTGTTATATAAACCTTTACCGTGCTTTGTGAATGGTTCCTTGAAGTCCTCGTCTTCTGCATATGAGTCCTTGATTAGCTCGAAACCCAAGACCTTGGACTGCATGATGGATATGAGGCTGTAACGTCGGGACAGAGCGTCCGCGACCACGTTTTCCTTTTCCTTTTTGTATTTGATGACGTAGGGAAATGTCTCTATCAACTCCAGCCATCTAGCATGCCTCCTTTTCAATTTCGTTTGGCCTTTGAGATGTTGCAGCGTTTGGTGGTCTGTATGGATCACACACTCACGAGCCAGCAAGTAATGTTGCCAAGTCTCCATGGCCCGAACTAGTGCGTACAGCTCCTTGTCATAGGTTGGATAGTTAAGTGCTGCTCCACTCAATTTTTCGCTGAAGAAAGCAACCGGCTTGCCTCCTTGTGTTAGCACAGCTCCTATGCCAATTCCAGAAGCATCACATTCCACTTCAAAAGTTTTGTTGAAGTCCGGGAGAGCCAAGACTGGTGCAGCAATCAGGCTGTCCTTTAGGCGCTGGAACGCCTCTGTTTGTTCGGCTCCCCATTCAAATGCATGACTCTTTTTGAGTATTGAGGTCAGCGGACTTGCAATGCTGCTGAAGTCCTTCACAAACCGTCTGTAGAAGCTCGCAAGGCCGTGAAAGCTTCGGACCTGACTAGCATTCTTCGGCTCAGGCCACTCCTTGATGGCTTTGATCTTTTCTTCATCAACCTTTAGTCCCTGCGAACTTACAACAAAACCTAGAAACACTACTTGGTCAGTGCAGAATGTGCACTTCTTGAGGTTCGCATACAATCCTTCTTGACGAAGTGTTTGCATCACTTGCTCAAGATGTGACACATGATCAGAAAAAGAAGCACTATATATAAGAATATCATCGAAATAAACAACAACAAACTTACTAATGTATGGTCTAAGAAGATGGTTCATCAGACGCATAAAAGTACTTGGTGCGTTAGACAGACCGAATGGCATTACCAACCACTCGTATAGCCCCTGTTTGGTTTTGAATGATGTCTTCCATTCATCACCTTCTCGCAGCCTTACTTGATGATAGCCAGACTTAAGATCGATTTTTGAGAAGATCGTGGCTCCACTTAGCTCATCAAGCATGTCGTCTAGCCGCGGTATTGGGTGCCTGTACTTGATGGTTATGTTGTTTATGGCTCGACAGTCCACGCACATTCTCCAGCTGCCGTCTTTCTTTGGCACAAGCAGAACCGGCATAGCACAAGGACTGAGGCTCTCACGTACATAACCCTGAGCCATGAGCTCCCTCACTTGGCGTTCAAGCTCCTTGGCTTCCTCCGGATTGACACGATAGGCGGCCGGTTTGGTAGCTGTGCACCTGGTACAAAGTCAATGTGATGTTCTATCCCTCGGATCGGAGGTAGTCCCGGTGGCAGCTCATTTGGAAACACATCACCATATGTTTTGAGTAGACTTTCAACCTCGGAAGGAAGCTTGATATCTGTACATTCTGCACTCAAAACATCCTTAAAAACCATAAGAATCACATTAGCCTTGTTAGTACTAATAAACTTTTGAATGAGATTCGGTTTGATAAGTAAAGTCTCCCTGTTGCCGTGGCTGTTCTGGCCCTTTTCCTTAGCCATTCTCACTTGAATCTCCCTCACTTGCTGAGGTGAAAGTGGTGCTAAGCTAATCTTGCGCTTATCATGAATAAACGAATAAAGGTTAGTTCTACCGTTATGGGTAGTCTCCTTATCGAATTGCCATGGCCGTCCCAACAGAAGGTGTCCGGCTTGCATAGGGACCACGTCGCAGGTGACCATGTCGCTGTATCGTCCTATGCTGAATGAGACTTTGACTTGCTCCGTTACATTCAGCTCCGTCTTGTTGTTCAGCCATCTCAGCTTATATGGCTGTGCATGCTTGTACTTCTCCAAACCTAGCTTTTCAACCATGTAGACACTAGCAACGTTAGTGCAAGAACCTCCATCAATAATAAGAGAACATACCTTCCCTTTGATGGTACACCGAGTGTGGAAAATATTTTCCCTCTGTTCTGTCTCGTCCACATTGATTGAAGTGCTAAGCACTCTTCTCATCATTAGCAATTCTCCAGAGTCTGGATACTCTACTTCCTCATCGAAAGGCACCTCACACTCTTCTTTGTCATCCTCGGACTCGTAGTCTCCTGAAGGTGTGAGTATCATCACACGCTGGTTCGGACATTCTCGTGACATGTGACCACGTCCTCTGCATTTAAAACATGTTATATCTCTGGTCCGTGACTGGGTAGGCTGGGGTGTGTGAATTGGTGCAGGCCGCGGGTTGCTGGGAGCGTTCCGCGAGCTGTTTGGTGCAGCGTTGGGCGGTTCCTGCGTTCTGTTTTTGAACCGTGATTCCGCTTGCACTCCTCTAGGCCTATCTTCCTGCTTAGATTGAGAATTCCAGTTAGTTTTAAGCTTATTTGTTGTGATAGAGGCCTTACGCTTATTTTGTTGCTCAATTTGGGTGGCTAAGTGCAGCAGCTCTCCAAGGTCATGGTAAGGTTGTCTTTCCACTTTCCGAGCTATCTTCTCTTGCAAACCATCCAAAAACTGAGCCATCAACGTTTCAGGAGAGTCTTCAAGCTCCAAACGGTTTCGAAGATGCTCAAATTCTTCAAAATACTCCTCTACACTCTTGCTGCCTTGTGTTAGATGTCTGAATCTTTTCTGCAGCTCACGAGTGAAATGTGGTGGCACATATCTTCTACGCATGATGTGCTTGAGATCTTCCCATGCAGCCACTTGCCCATACCTATGACGTCTTCTTTCAGCTACTTCACGATCCCACCATGTGAGTGCATGGTCCGTGAACTGAGCTGCAGCCAATGCAACCCTCCTTGGATCCAAGTAGTGATAATACTCAAACAAATGCTCCATTCGTCTCTCCCAATCCAAGTATGCTTCTGGATCAACTCGTCCAGCAAAGGTGGGTGGTGTAAGCTTTACGTCGGGTTGTTGTTGATGCTGAAAAGGTGGAGGAGGTGGACGGTGGTGATACTCCTCATCCATGGGCTGTCTAGGTGGTTCCTCGAATTGGACAGAAGGTGGTGTAGGTGACCTTTCTAGTCCATGTTCATGTCGCCTATGTGAAGTCTCTGGATTGTCCGTTCTGTCCGTTCTCCTTTGAGGTGATCGAGTCCGGTTTTGTTCCATCTGCTCGTTCATCCGAGCCAGCTGAGTATTGATGTTTGCTAACATTTGCAGCATTGCTGCTTGAGCATCAGCAGGACCCGAACTTTCAGACATGGTACCGAGTACCTTGCACAACAAACAAAGAGAGATCGGTTAGTATATTGTTCGGTTCTGGAGTTGAAATAAATTAAACCAGAAATTCTAATTTTAAAAATTTACTAACAACCTAAACTGAGCCAAATTAATTATCCTAACTGATTTTAACTAAACCAAGTTTGAGATTTAAATTCTTTTTAAACCAAAAGTGCTGTTATAATATCTAAACTAACAACTTCCTAAAACCTAGGAAAGGATAAGGCAAAGATTAAAAAGGAAATAACATAAAGTTTAAAAGAAAAAAAGAAAGAATGGTTAGGGTTTTTCGCTGGCTTCTTCTTCCTCCTTAGGCCACGTTTTTTTTCTTCTCCCAAACAAGTGAAAAACACCTGCAACTAAGACTCAACACACACGTTAAAACAAAAGGGTGGTTGATACAACACAGCCCTTGAAAACAAAACTAAATAAATCGAAATTGAAAAGCAAAAGGGTAGGTTTATACACTTCCCCTGATAGGAACTTCAGCTCTGATACCAGATGATGCAATCTAGAACACGAACCGAATGAAACCTCTCAAAGATGAGTGTTCGTGATCTTCCAATGAGATGCTCAATTGGTTGAAAACACAGCGGATTGAGTTGGACCACACGAGCTATGAATGGACTCGTGATACACCAAAGGGATCCTAGAAGCCGAGTACAAGTTCTCTAGGCTTGCAGAATCGAAAATTATATTCAAAACTTGATTAAGCCGTGAATGATATGCTAGGCACGTTTTTGGATTGTGAAAGAAGATATATTCCATTAAGCTTCTGGTCTTGGGTATTTATAGATTCCCAAAACCCTAAAAGAGAACTACATGATGTTTTAGAAACAACAAAACAACAAGTAGTTCAAATAACAGAAAAAACAACATGAAGTCTAAACAAGAAATTAGAAAATAAGAAAGCAAACTTCTAAGTGTTTCTAAGACCTTATTTGTTGCCTAATTAGTGAGGCTGGTCCTAGACTGCTCATTTGGGGTATTGCCTCGCTAAAACCTCTTTCGGAAAACCCAATGGGATAAAACCGAAAGTAGGAAAAAAGAGCACAATTCCCAAACAAGTCTTTAGTGTATTCACTCTGGGTAGATAGTGAACACACTAGAAGCTGCTGTAGATGCTTTGAGAAGTGTCCAAGGCACCTTAGATGATAGGAGAAGGTCTCGGCTGCAAGCTCCAAGCTCTCCATGCTCCAACTCCAAATCATCACCTTCCAAGTCCATGATGTAGTCCACGAGGTTGCTGAACTTGTAACTGAGTGCTCTAGCCCTTTGTCGAGTCATTGGTCCACTTGGTACCTCCGGAATGGTCTCTAAGGGCTGAGTAGGTCCGATGTCCTCATCATTCCCACCCTCTTGAAAGCGTTTTGTCCTCAAAACAGGATCATTACCTGCATCAAAACGTTCTAAATCAGCCACATTGAAAGTTGAAGATACATTAAACTCACCTGGAAGCTCCAACTGATAGGCATTGTCATTTATTTTCTTCAACACCCTGAATGGACCATCTCCTCTAGGCGCCAATTTGCTCCTTCTCTTGTGTGGAAACCGTTCTGGTCTGAAGTGTAGCCACACCCAATCACCCTTCTTGAACACTACGGATTGGCGACCCTTGTTGTGCTGCTTCTCATAAGCGGCTGTCCTCTTCTCTATGTTTTCCTTCACTTTCTGGTGAAGCTTCTTAACGAACTCGGCCTTGGTATCTCCTTCTAGACTCACGGCTTCAGCAGGTGGTAGTGGTGTGAGATCAAGTGGCGACATCGGGTTGAATCCATACACCACTTCAAAAGGTGAAAGCTTGGTAGCTGAATGTACCGCCCTGTTGTATGCAAACTCCACAAATGGCAAACACTCTAACCATGTCTTCAAGTTCTTCCCAATCGTAGCTCGCAGCAATGTAGACAAGGTTCGGTTAACCACTTCCGTTTGCCCATCAGTCTGCGGATGACAAGATGTTGAGAACAGAAGCTTTGTTCCTAGTTTTCTCCAAAGTACACGCCAAAAGTGACTAAGGAACTTGGTGTCACGGTCCAATACGATCGTTCTCGGTATTCCATGTAAACGCACAACTTCTTTGAAGAACAGAGCTGCGGTTTGTGTAGCATCGTTGGTCTTTGCACAAGGTATAAAGTGTGCCATCTTGGAAAACCTGTCTACAACAACGAAGATGGAATCTTTGTGGTTTTGCTTAGGTAACCCTAGCACAAAGTCCATAGAAATGTCAGTCCAAGGAGTAGTAGGAATAGGTAAAGGAAGGTATAACCCGTGAGGATGAACTCTGGATTTGGCCTTCCGGCATGTCAAGCATCGGGCACAATGTCCTTCCACGTCTTTCTTCATGTGCAGCCAGTAGAAATGTTCCTTAAGCATACTCAGCGTCTTGTCTACCCCAAAATGTCCCATGAGACCGCCTCCATGTGCCTCACGGACCAGCAGCTCTCGAACGGATCCTTTGGGGATGCACAGCCGTTTTTCCCTGAAAAGAAAACCATCAAACAGATAGAACTTGTTATATAAACCTTTACCGTGCTTTGTGAATGGTTCCTTGAAGTCCTCGTCTTCTGCATATGAGTCCTTGATTAGCTCGAAACCCAAGACCTTGGACTGCATGATGGATATGAGGCTGTAACGTCGGGACAGAGCGTCCGCGACCACGTTTTCCTTTTCCTTTTTGTATTTGATGACGTAGGGAAATGTCTCTATCAACTCCAGCCATCTAGCATGCCTCCTTTTCAATTTCGTTTGGCCTTTGAGATGTTGCAGCGTTTGGTGGTCTGTATGGATCACACACTCACGAGCCAGCAAGTAATGTTGCCAAGTCTCCATGGCCCGAACTAGTGCGTACAGCTCCTTGTCATAGGTTGGATAGTTAAGTGCTGCTCCACTCAATTTTTCGCTGAAGAAAGCAACCGGCTTGCCTCCTTGTGTTAGCACAGCTCCTATGCCAATTCCAGAAGCATCACATTCCACTTCAAAAGTTTTGTTGAAGTCCGGGAGAGCCAAGACTGGTGCAGCAATCAGGCTGTCCTTTAGGCGCTGGAACGCCTCTGTTTGTTCGGCTCCCCATTCAAATGCATGACTCTTTTTGAGTATTGAGGTCAGCGGACTTGCAATGCTGCTGAAGTCCTTCACAAACCGTCTGTAGAAGCTCGCAAGGCCGTGAAAGCTTCGGACCTGACTAGCATTCTTCGGCTCAGGCCACTCCTTGATGGCTTTGATCTTTTCTTCATCAACCTTTAGTCCCTGCGAACTTACAACAAAACCTAGAAACACTACTTGGTCAGTGCAGAATGTGCACTTCTTGAGGTTCGCATACAATCCTTCTTGACGAAGTGTTTGCATCACTTGCTCAAGATGTGACACATGATCAGAAAAAGAAGCACTATATATAAGAATATCATCGAAATAAACAACAACAAACTTACTAATGTATGGTCTAAGAAGATGGTTCATCAGACGCATAAAAGTACTTGGTGCGTTAGACAGACCGAATGGCATTACCAACCACTCGTATAGCCCCTGTTTGGTTTTGAATGCTGTCTTCCATTCATCACCTTCTCGCAGCCTTACTTGATGATAGCCAGACTTAAGATCGATTTTTGAGAAGATCGTGGCTCCACTTAGCTCATCAAGCATGTCGTCTAGCCGCGGTATTGGGTGCCTGTACTTGATGGTTATGTTGTTTATGGCTCGACAGTCCACGCACATTCTCCAGCTGCCGTCTTTCTTTGGCACAAGCAGAACCGGCATAGCACAAGGACTGAGGCTCTCACGTACATAACCCTGAGCCATGAGCTCCCTCACTTGGCGTTCAAGCTCCTTGGCTTCCTCCGGATTGACACGATAGGCGGCCGGTTTGGTAGCTGTGCACCTGGTACAAAGTCAATGTGATGTTCTATCCCTCGGATCGGAGGTAGTCCCGGTGGCAGCTCATTTGGAAACACATCACCATATGTTTTGAGTAGACTTTCAACCTCGGAAGGAAGCTTGATATCTGTACATTCTGCACTCAAAACATCCTTAAAAACCATAAGAATCACATTAGCCTTGTTAGTACTAATAAACTTTTGAATGAGATTCGGTTTGATAAGTAAAGTCTCCCTGTTGCCGTGGCTGTTCTGGCCCTTTTCCTTAGCCATTCTCACTTGAATCTCCCTCACTTGCTGAGGTGAAAGTGGTGCTAAGCTAATCTTGCGCTTATCATGAATAAACGAATAAAGGTTAGTTCTACCGTTATGGGTAGTCTCCTTATCGAATTGCCATGGCCGTCCCAACAGAAGGTGTCCGGCTTGCATAGGGACCACGTCGCAGGTGACCATGTCGCTGTATCGTCCTATGCTGAATGAGACTTTGACTTGCTCCGTTACATTCAGCTCCGTCTTGTTGTTCAGCCATCTCAGCTTATATGGCTGTGCATGCTTGTACTTCTCCAAACCTAGCTTTTCAACCATGTAGACACTAGCAACGTTAGTGCAAGAACCTCCATCAATAATAAGAGAACATACCTTCCCTTTGATGGTACACCGAGTGTGGAAAATATTTTCCCTCTGTTCTGTCTCGTCCACATTGATTGAAGTGCTAAGCACTCTTCTCATCATTAGCAATTCTCCAGAGTCTGGATACTCTACTTCCTCATCGAAAGGCACCTCACACTCTTCTTTGTCATCCTCGGACTCGTAGTCTCCTGAAGGTGTGAGTATCATCACACGCTGGTTCGGACATTCTCGTGACATGTGACCACGTCCTCTGCATTTAAAACATGTTATATCTCTGGTCCGTGACTGGGTAGGCTGGGGTGTGTGAATTGGTGCAGGCCGCGGGTTGCTGGGAGCGTTCCGCGAGCTGTTTGGTGCAGCGTTGGGCGGTTCCTGCGTTCTGTTTTTGAACCGTGATTCCGCTTGCACTCCTCTAGGCCTATCTTCCTGCTTAGATTGAGAATTCCAGTTAGTTTTAAGCTTATTTGTTGTGATAGAGGCCTTACGCTTATTTTGTTGCTCAATTTGGGTGGCTAAGTGCAGCAGCTCTCCAAGGTCATGGTAAGGTTGTCTTTCCACTTTCCGAGCTATCTTCTCTTGCAAACCATCCAAAAACTGAGCCATCAACGTTTCAGGAGAGTCTTCAAGCTCCAAACGGTTTCGAAGATGCTCAAATTCTTCAAAATACTCCTCTACACTCTTGCTGCCTTGTGTTAGATGTCTGAATCTTTTCTGCAGCTCACGAGTGAAATGTGGTGGCACATATCTTCTACGCATGATGTGCTTGAGATCTTCCCATGCAGCCACTTGCCCATACCTATGACGTCTTCTTTCAGCTACTTCACGATCCCACCATGTGAGTGCATGGTCCGTGAACTGAGCTGCAGCCAATGCAACCCTCCTTGGATCCAAGTAGTGATAATACTCAAACAAATGCTCCATTCGTCTCTCCCAATCCAAGTATGCTTCTGGATCAACTCGTCCAGCAAAGGTGGGTGGTGTAAGCTTTACGTCGGGTTGTTGTTGATGCTGAAAAGGTGGAGGAGGTGGACGGTGGTGATACTCCTCATCCATGGGCTGTCTAGGTGGTTCCTCGAATTGGACAGAAGGTGGTGTAGGTGACCTTTCTAGTCCATGTTCATGTCGCCTATGTGAAGTCTCTGGATTGTCCGTTCTGTCCGTTCTCCTTTGAGGTGATCGAGTCCGGTTTTGTTCCATCTGCTCGTTCATCCGAGCCAGCTGAGTATTGATGTTTGCTAACATTTGCAGCATTGCTGCTTGAGCATCAGCAGGACCCGAACTTTCAGACATGGTACCGAGTACCTTGCACAACAAACAAAGAGAGATCGGTTAGTATATTGTTCGGTTCTGGAGTTGAAATAAATTAAACCAGAAATTCTAATTTTAAAAATTTACTAACAACCTAAACCGAGCCAAATTAATTATCCTAACCGATTTTAACTAAACCAAGTTTGAGATTTAAATTCTTTTTAAACCAAAAGTGCTGTTATAATATCTAAACTAACAACTTCCTAAAACCTAGGAAAGGATAAGGCAAAGATTAAAAAGGAAATAACAGAAAGTTTAAAAGAAAAAAAGAAAGAATGGTTAGGGTTTTTCGCTGGCTTCTTCTTCCTCCTTAGGCCACGTTTTTTTTCTTCTCCCAAACAAGTGAAAAACACCTGCAACTAAGACTCAACACACACGTTAAAACAAAAGGGTGGTTGATACAACACAGCCCTTGAAAACAAAACTAAATAAATCGAAATTGAAAAGCAAAAGGGTAGGTTTATACACTTCCCCTGATAGGAACTTCAGCTCTGATACCAGATGATGCAATCTAGAACACGAACCGAATGAAACCTCTCAAAGATGAGTGTTCGTGATCTTCCAATGAGATGCTCAATTGGTTGAAAACACAGCGGATTGAGTTGGACCACACGAGCTATGAATGGACTCGTGATACACCAAAGGGATCCTAGAAGCCGAGTACAAGTTCTCTAGGCTTGCAGAATCGAAAATTATATTCAAAACTTGATTAAGCCGTGAATGATATGCTAGGCACGTTTTTGGATTGTGAAAGAAGATATATTCCATTAAGCTTCTGGTCTTGGGTATTTATAGATTCCCAAAACCCTAAAAGAGAACTACATGATGTTTTAGAAACAACAAAACAACAAGTAGTTCAAATAACAGAAAAAACAACATGAAGTCTAAACAAGAAATTAGAAAATAAGAAAGCAAACTTCTAAGTGTTTCTAAGACCTTATTTGTTGCCTAATTAGTGAGGCTGGTCCTAGACTGCTCATTTGGGGTATTGCCTCGCTAAAACCTCTTTCGGAAAACCCAATGGGATAAAACCGAAAGTAGGAAAAAAGAGCACAATTCCCAAACAAGTCTTTAGTGTATTCACTCTGGGTAGATAGTGAACACACTAGAAGCTGCTGTAGATGCTTTGAGAAGTGTCCAAGGCACCTTAGATGATAGGAGAAGGTCTCGGCTGCAAGCTCCAAGCTCTCCATGCTCCAACTCCAAATCATCACCTTCCAAGTCCATGATGTAGTCCACGAGGTTGCTGAACTTGTAACTGAGTGCTCTAGCCCTTTGTCGAGTCATTGGTCCACTTGGTACCTCCGGAATGGTCTCTAAGGGCTGAGTAGGTCCGATGTCCTCATCATTCCCACCCTCTTGAAAGCGTTTTGTCCTCAAAACAGGATCATTACCTGCATCAAAACGTTCTAAATCAGCCACATTGAAAGTTGAAGATACATTAAACTCACCTGGAAGCTCCAACTGATAGGCATTGTCATTTATTTTCTTCAACACCCTGAATGGACCATCTCCTCTAGGCGCCAATTTGCTCCTTCTCTTGTGTGGAAACCGTTCTGGTCTGAAGTGTAGCCACACCCAATCACCCTTCTTGAACACTACGGATTGGCGACCCTTGTTGTGCTGCTTCTCATAAGCGGCTGTCCTCTTCTCTATGTTTTCCTTCACTTTCTGGTGAAGCTTCTTAACGAACTCGGCCTTGGTATCTCCTTCTAGACTCACGGCTTCAGCAGGTGGTAGTGGTGTGAGATCAAGTGGCGACATCGGGTTGAATCCATACACCACTTCAAAAGGTGAAAGCTTGGTAGCTGAATGTACCGCCCTGTTGTATGCAAACTCCACAAATGGCAAACACTCTAACCATGTCTTCAAGTTCTTCCCAATCGTAGCTCGCAGCAATGTAGACAAGGTTCGGTTAACCACTTCCGTTTGCCCATCAGTCTGCGGATGACAAGATGTTGAGAACAGAAGCTTTGTTCCTAGTTTTCTCCAAAGTACACGCCAAAAGTGACTAAGGAACTTGGTGTCACGGTCCAATACGATCGTTCTCGGTATTCCATGTAAACGCACAACTTCTTTGAAGAACAGAGCTGCGGTTTGTGTAGCATCGTTGGTCTTTGCACAAGGTATAAAGTGTGCCATCTTGGAAAACCTGTCTACAACAACGAAGATGGAATCTTTGTGGTTTTGCTTAGGTAACCCTAGCACAAAGTCCATAGAAATGTCAGTCCAAGGAGTAGTAGGAATAGGTAAAGGAAGGTATAACCCGTGAGGATGAACTCTGGATTTGGCCTTCCGGCATGTCAAGCATCGGGCACAATGTCCTTCCACGTCTTTCTTCATGTGCAGCCAGTAGAAATGTTCCTTAAGCATACTCAGCGTCTTGTCTACCCCAAAATGTCCCATGAGACCGCCTCCATGTGCCTCACGGACCAGCAGCTCTCGAACGGATCCTTTGGGGATGCACAGCCGTTTTTCCCTGAAAAGAAAACCATCAAACAGATAGAACTTGTTATATAAACCTTTACCGTGCTTTGTGAATGGTTCCTTGAAGTCCTCGTCTTCTGCATATGAGTCCTTGATTAGCTCGAAACCCAAGACCTTGGACTGCATGATGGATATGAGGCTGTAACGTCGGGACAGAGCGTCCGCGACCACGTTTTCCTTTTCCTTTTTGTATTTGATGACGTAGGGAAATGTCTCTATCAACTCCAGCCATCTAGCATGCCTCCTTTTCAATTTCGTTTGGCCTTTGAGATGTTGCAGCGTTTGGTGGTCTGTATGGATCACACACTCATGAGCCAGCAAGTAATGTTGCCAAGTCTCCATGGCCCGAACTAGTGCGTACAGCTCCTTGTCATAGGTTGGATAGTTAAGTGCTGCTCCACTCAATTTTTCGCTGAAGAAAGCAACCGGCTTGCCTCCTTGTGTTAGCACAGCTCCTATGCCAATTCCAGAAGCATCACATTCCACTTCAAAAGTTTTGTTGAAGTCCGGGAGAGCCAAGACTGGTGCAGCAATCAGGCTGTCCTTTAGGCGCTGGAACGCCTCTGTTTGTTCGGCTCCCCATTCAAATGCATGACTCTTTTTGAGTATTGAGGTCAGCGGACTTGCAATGCTGCTGAAGTCCTTCACAAACCGTCTGTAGAAGCTCGCAAGGCCGTGAAAGCTTCGGACCTGACTAGCATTCTTCGGCTCAGGCCACTCCTTGATGGCTTTGATCTTTTCTTCATCAACCTTTAGTCCCTGCGAACTTACAACAAAACCTAGAAACACTACTTGGTCAGTGCAGAATGTGCACTTCTTGAGGTTCGCATACAATCCTTCTTGACGAAGTGTTTGCATCACTTGCTCAAGATGTGACACATGATCAGAAAAAGAAGCACTATATATAAGAATATCATCGAAATAAACAACAACAAACTTACTAATGTATGGTCTAAGAAGATGGTTCATCAGACGCATAAAAGTACTTGGTGCGTTAGACAGACCGAATGGCATTACCAACCACTCGTATAGCCCCTGTTTGGTTTTGAATGCTGTCTTCCATTCATCACCTTCTCGCAGCCTTACTTGATGATAGCCAGACTTAAGATCGATTTTTGAGAAGATCGTGGCTCCACTTAGCTCATCAAGCATGTCGTCTAGCCGCGGTATTGGGTGCCTGTACTTGATGGTTATGTTGTTTATGGCTCGACAGTCCACGCACATTCTCCAGCTGCCGTCTTTCTTTGGCACAAGCAGAACCGGCATAGCACAAGGACTGAGGCTCTCACGTACATAACCCTGAGCCATGAGCTCCCTCACTTGGCGTTCAAGCTCCTTGGCTTCTTCCGGATTGACACGATAGGCGGCCGGTTTGGTAGCTGTGCACCTGGTACAAAGTCAATGTGATGTTCTATCCCTCGGATCGGAGGTAGTCCCGGTGGCAGCTCATTTGGAAACACATCACCATATGTTTTGAGTAGACTTTCAACCTCGGAAGGAAGCTTGATATCTGTACATTCTGCACTCAAAACATCCTTAAAAACCATAAGAATCACATTAGCCTTGTTAGTACTAATAAACTTTTGAATGAGATTCGGTTTGATAAGTAAAGTCTCCCTGTTGCCGTGGCTGTTCTGGCCCTTTTCCTTAGCCATTCTCACTTGAATCTCCCTCACTTGCTGAGGTGAAAGTGGTGCTAAGCTAATCCTGCGCTTATCATGAATAAACGAATAAAGGTTAGGTCTACCGTTATGGGTAGTCTCCTTATCGAATTGCCATGGCCGTCCCAACAGAAGGTGTCCGGCTTGCATAGGGACCACGTCGCAGGTGACCATGTCGCTGTATCGTCCTATGCTGAATGAGACTTTGACTTGCTCCGTTACATTCAGCTCCGTCTTGTTGTTCAGCCATCTCAGCTTATATGGCTGTGCATGCTTGTACTTCTCCAAACCTAGCTTTTCAACCATGTAGACACTAGCAACGTTAGTGCAAGAACCTCCATCAATAATAAGAGAACATACCTTCCCTTTGATGGTACACCGAGTGTGGAAAATATTTTCCCTCTGTTCTGTCTCGTCCACATTGATTGAAGTGCTAAGCACTCTTCTCATCATTAGCAATTCTCCAGAGTCTGGATACTCTACTTCCTCATCGAAAGGCACCTCACACTCTTCTTTGTCATCCTCGGACTCGTAGTCTCCTGAAGGTGTGAGTATCATCACACGCTGGTTCGGACATTCTCGTGACATGTGACCACGTCCTCTGCATTTAAAACATGTTATATCTCTGGTCCGTGACTGGGTAGGCTGGGGTGTGTGAATTGGTGCAGGCCGCGGGTTGCTGGGAGCGTTCCGCGAGCTGTTTGGTGCAGCGTTGGGCGGTTCCTGCGTTCTGTTTTTGAACCGTGATTCCGCTTGCACTCCTCTAGGCCTATCTTCCTGCTTAGATTGAGAATTCCAGTTAGTTTTAAGCTTATTTGTTGTGATAGAGGCCTTACGCTTATTTTGTTGCTCAATTTGGGTGGCTAAGTGCAGCAGCTCTCCAAGGTCATGGTAAGGTTGTCTTTCCACTTTCCGAGCTATCTTCTCTTGCAAACCATCCAAAAACTGAGCCATCAACGTTTCAGGAGAGTCTTCAAGCTCCAAACGGTTTCGAAGATGCTCAAATTCTTCAAAATACTCCTCTACACTCTTGCTGCCTTGTGTTAGACGTCTGAATCTTTTCTGCAGCTCACGAGTGAAATGTGGTGGCACATATCTTCTACGCATGATGCGCTTGAGATCTTCCCATGCAGCCACTTGCCCATACCTATGACGTCTTCTTTCAGCTACTTCACGATCCCACCATGTGAGTGCATGGTCCGTGAACTGAGCTGCAGCCAATGCAACCCTCCTTGGATCCAAGTAGTGATAATACTCAAACAAATGCTCCATTCGTCTCTCCCAATCCAAGTATGCTTCTGGATCAACTCGTCCAGCAAAGGTGGGTGGTGTAAGCTTTACGTCGGGTTGTTGTTGATGCTGAAAAGGTGGAGGAGGTGGACGGTGGTGATACTCCTCATCCATGGGCTGTCTAGGTGGTTGCTCGAATTGGACAGAAGGTGGTGTAGGTGACCTTTCTAGTCCATGTTCATGTCGCCTATGTGAAGTCTCTGGATTGTCCGTTCTGTCCGTTCTCCTTTGAGGTGATCGAGTCCGGTTTTGTTCCATCTGCTCGTTCATCCGAGCCAGCTGAGTATTGATGTTTGCTAACATTTGCAGCATTGCTGCTTGAGCATCAGCAGGACCCGAACTTTCAGACATGGTACCGAGTACCTTGCACAACAAACAAAGAGAGATCGGTTAGTATATTGTTCGGTTCTGGAGTTGAAATAAATTAAACCAGAAATTCTAATTTTAAAAATTTACTAACAACCTAAACCGAGCCAAATTAATTATCCTAACCGATTTTAACTAAACCAAGTTTGAGATTTAAATTCTTTTTAAACCAAAAGTGCTGTTATAATATCTAAACTAACAACTTCCTAAAACCTAGGAAAGGATAAGGCAAAGATTAAAAAGGAAATAACAGAAAGTTTAAAAGAAAAAAAGAAAGAATGGTTAGGGTTTTTCGCTGGCTTCTTCTTCCTCCTTAGGCCACGTTTTTTTTCTTCTCCCAAACAAGTGAAAAACACCTGCAACTAAGACTCAACACACACGTTAAAACAAAAGGGTGGTTGATACATCACAGCCCTTGAAAACAAAACTAAATAAATCGAAATTGAAAAGCAAAAGGGTAGGTTTATACACTTCCCCTGATAGGAACTTCAGCTCTGATACCAGATGATGCAATCTAGAACACGAACCGAATGAAACCTCTCAAAGATGAGTGTTCGTGATCTTCCAATGAGATGCTCAATTGGTTGAAAACACAGCGGATTGAGTTGGACCACACGAGCTATGAATGGACTCGTGATACACCAAAGGGATCCTAGAAGCCGAGTACAAGTTCTCTAGGCTTGCAGAATCGAAAATTATATTCAAAACTTGATTAAGCCGTGAATGATATGCTAGGCACGTTTTTGGATTGTGAAAGAAGATATATTCCATTAAGCTTCTGGTCTTCGGTATTTATAGATTCCCAAAACCCTAAAAGAGAACTACATGATGTTTTAGAAACGACAAAACAACAAGTAGTTCAAATAACAGAAAAAACAACATGAAGTCTAAACAAGAAATTAGAAAATAAGAAAGCAAACTTCTAAGTGTTTCTAAAACCTTATTTGTTGCCTAACTAGTGAGGCTGGTCCTAGACTGCTCATTTGGGGTATTGCCTCGCTAAAACCTCTTTCGGAAAACCCAATGGGATAAAACCGAAAGTAGGAAAAAGAGCACAATTCCCAAACAAGTCTTTAGTGTATTCACTCTGGGTAGATAGTGAACACACTAGAAGCTGCTGTAGATGCTTTGAGAAGTGTCCAAGGCACCTTAGATGATAGGAGAAGGTCTCGGCTGCAAGCTCCAAGCTCTCCATGCTCCAACTCCAAATCGTCACCTTCCAAGTCCATGATGTAGTCCACGAGGTTGCTGAACTTGTAACTGAGTGCTCTAGCCCTTTGTCGAGTCATTGGTCCACTTGGTACCTCCGGAATGGTCTCTAAGGGCTGAGTAGGTCCGATGTCCTCATCACCTTATCATCTCCGGCGATGATAAGGAAGGTATAGCAGCCACTAAATCATATCTTCACTCTGTCTTTGACATTAAAGATCTTGGAGAACTAAAGTATTTTCTAGGGATTGAGATTTGTCGTTCTTCGGAAGGCTTATTTCTCTCTCAAAGAAAATACACTCTTGATTTGCTTCATGAGACAGGTATGGAGACCAGTAGACCAGCCAAGACACCACTTGCAGATGGTTACAAGGTCTATCGAAAGGGGGAGAAAGATGATGAGCCATTTGAAGATGTTTCCAAATACCGCCGATTAGTGGGTAAGCTCATTTATCTAACCATATCTAGACCAGACCTCTGTTTTGCTGTGAACCAGGTTAGTCAATTCATGCAAGCTCCAACAAAGTATCATTGGAGTATGGTTGAGCGGATCCTCAAGTATCTCAAAGGAAGCTCGAGCCAAGGCGTATGGATGGGAAAGAATGAGAGCTCGGATGTTGCTGGATATTGTGATGCTGATTGGGCTGGAGATAGGAATGATAGGAAGTCTACCACGGGTTATTGCACATTTGTTGGAGGTAACTTGGTTACTTGGAAGACCAAGAAGCAAAAGGTTGTGGCGTGTTCAAATGCAGAAGCGGAGTATAGAGCTATGAGAAGGCTTACGGATGAGCTAGTGTGATGAGGACATCGAACCCAGCCAATCATCAATCATCCCTGAGGTGTCAAGCGGACCAATGACTCGCCAAAAGGCTCGTGCAATCAGCTACAAATTTAGCAATCTCGTAGACTACATCTTGGAGCTAGGAGAAGGCGATTTGGAGTTTGAGAAGGAAGCAGCTTGTAGCAGTGGAACATCTAAGGACAATGGCGTTTTCTTATCCCCACGGATGCCTTGGTCGCTTCTCAAGGCATCTACAGCAGCTTCTAGTGTGTTCACTATCTACCAAGAGTGAATACACAAAAGACTTGTTTGGGAATTTTGCTCTTTTCCCTACTTTCGGTTTTATCCCATTGGGTTTTCCGAAAGAGGTTTTAGCGAGGCAATACCCCAAATGAGCAGTCTAGAACCAGCCTCACTAGTTAGGCAACAAATAAGGTCTTAGAAACACTTAGAAGTTTGCTTCCTTATTTTCGAATTCTTTTGTTTAGACTTCATGTTGTTCTTCTGTTTAGTTTGAAACTACTTGTTGTTTTGTCGTTTCTAAAACATCATGTAGTTCTTTTTAAGGGTTTTGGGAATCTATAAATACCCAAGATCAGAACATTAATAAACCTACTTTCTTTTACAAACAAAAACGTGCCTAGCATACTCAATTCACGACTTGTCTAAGTTTTGAATACAACTTCGATTCTGCAAGCTTAGAGAACTTGTACTCGGCTTCTAGGATCCTTCTGGTGTATCACGAGTCCAATCATAGCTCGTGTGGTCCAACTCAATCCGCTGTGCTTCAACCAATTGAGCATCTCATTGGAAGATCACGAACACTCATCTTTGAGAGGTTTCATTCGGTTCGTGTTCTAGATTGTATCATAGTGTGGTTGAGAGCTCTGCTCAAGGATCTAGGTCGAGACACAAAGGATCCAATTACCATGCACTGTGACAACCAAGCAGCAATCCACATAGCCTCCAATCCGGTCTTTCATGAGAGAACTAAGCACGTAGAAGTGGACTGTCACAAAGTCCGAGAGCGTATAGAGGAAGGAGTAGTTTTTCCATGTTTCACACCAAGTGGAGATCAGTTGGCAGATATCTTCACTAAAGCCGCAAGTACCAAAGTTTGCAACCACATATATGGGAAGCTTGGACTTGTGCGCTTAGATCGCCCTTGACTTTATGTCCTCTAACCCGCGGTTTGCATACTTTTTTTCCCTCGGCAAGGTTTTGTCCCACGTGGTTTTCCTTATTGAGGTTTTTTTAATGAGGTGTAGACTTCGGGTTTTCCAAGCTAAGCCTTCGGTCCTTTCGGCTTAGCTTGAGGGGGAGTATTAGTCAAGCATCTTCACTCGGTCACATGTAAACCTATCCAAGAGACCGAGTGACATATTTACTTGAGTAGCAAGGGAAGCATAACAAGGATAGGCTCAGCTGTAGGGGATTGCTGGTGGATAAGAAGCAAAAGTGGTCCCAACATGGTCAATATGACCGTTGGAGACTAGTACTAGATGGTCCCCTCCACCCAGCTGGCTACCAAATGGTCCCCTCCACCCAGCTGGCACTTCTCTCTCCTTTCTTATGCTTTTATGTATCTAGAATAAGTTTATTTAAGCTTACCCATGTAACCATTTTCGAAATTAATGAGAACATGATGTTTTCTTCACTATTCTACTCAGTCTCTCTCTAAAATCTCTTAAAGCTTCCGCAGCCATAGTTCACGTTTTGATTCCAAAACCAACAACATGGATAACATTGCTGCCATCTAAAGATAGAGTCTTTGATGCTTTTAAAAATTTTGAAAGTTACATAACTAATCAATTCAATGTTAAAATGAAGGTACTTAGAACCGAAAATGGTGGAGAATATATGGGAAAAGCTTTTCAAGAACACTTAGCCAAAACAAGGGATCATACACCAAACAAGCTGCCCATACAACCCACAACAAAATGGAGTGGCTGAGAGGAAAAACCGCCACTTGATGGAGGTTACTCGGTCCATGATGTTCCACATGCAAGTCCCAAAGAGATTTTGGGGAGATGCTGTCATGACGGCATGTTACTTAATTAATCGGACTCCTACCAAAGTCCTTAAAGATGTGTCTCCATACAAGGTGTTGAACAAAACCGAACCACCATTAGATCACTTACGTGTTTTTGGCTGTGTGTGTTTTGTACTAGTACCCGGAGAGCTTAGGAACAAACTCGAAGCCAAGAGCAAGAAGTGTATGTTCATAGGTTACTCATCTACACAAAAGGGCTACAAATGTTATGATCCGGAAACAAAACGAGTTCATGTATCTAGGGATGTAAAATTCATCGAGGACCGTGGGTACTATGGAGAAAAGAACTGGGATGATCTCCATGACCTCTCCGAACCAGCCATGGATAGAGCTGCAAGGTTACAGTTTCTCCTTAGTCGACTGGGTATCCAGCGTGACGAAACTGGGCCATCAAAACATGCTCCAAAGACGGACCAAACGCCACTCAAGTCATACACTCGAGATTCCAAGTCGAGGAATGAAGAAGCAACAGTTCCAAGGACTGAACTCGGGCCAAGCCCTCGAGGGAGTGAGTCGAGTCCGGTTGAAACTGCAGATGAAAGGGCTAGGACAGGCCAGACACCACTCGGGTCAGACACTCGAGCTCTTGGGTTGAGTCCTCAACCAGTAGGGACTCCCATACCTGAACTAGTCCCACTCGAGTCAGGTACTCGAGAACCTGGGTTGAGCCCCAAGTGTCATCCATCAGAACCTGAGCATGGTATATCTCACGATGGACCTCCAGTCTGAGAACCAGTACCCACTACTCAGCCACTCCGAAGAAGCACTCGTATTCGCAAGAGCCCATCCAATTGGGTGAATACGAGGGTCTATTACAATGCTCAAGCGGTTGCTCATCCGGTTCAAACGGTATTTTCGGTTGGCCTTTTACCATCTGAATTTAAAGCTTTCCTTGGAAAAATTGAGATGGATCAGGTACCCAAAAGTTGAAAGAATATGATGTTAGAATTTGAAGAGTAACTTGCGGAAGTATGAAGAAGAGAGTGAGGGACCGAGAATAAGAGAGAGAGAGAGAGTTAATCCATAATTTTCATTTCAAAAAATGGTTAAGTTACATATGTTGTCTTACAACCTATTTAAAGAGAAACAAAAGGTGAGTAACGGTCTTATTCTTCTGCCGCAGCCCTTGGTGGTCTTCGAGGGTGAAAGGGACATGTGGAGATCCCAAGGTGAAAGTGACTTGAGCCTACAAGTCCTTTTCTTCTCGGTCTTGGCAAAAGGAGGAGAGTCACATGTTTCTTAGAGTTCCAACGGTCATGTGCCTCTCCTTAGGACTCAACCAAACCTTCGTAACTGATCTCTAGCCCATAAGGAAGCCAAGTCTTCATTATTCAAAACGTTGACTTTTCTTGATCGTCCGTTGACCGTACCGCGGGACATGGTTCCTCGGTCCTGGGGTAAGAGATCCTCGACCCGCGGTACATGGACCTCGGTCCTTCTCCATCCCGCAGTACATGGTCCGACCCGGGGTAAGTGATCCTCGACCTGCGGTACATGATCCTCGGTCATTAGCCTTCCCGTTGTGTACCACCCGACTGTTGACTTCTGCTGTTACCGTTGACCCGTCCGCCAGTGCACGATCCTCCTACCCGCGGTAAGCCTTCTCTCGACCCACAGTCCATGTCTCTCGACCCTCGGCCTTCCCGCGGTACATAGCCCGATATGTTGACTTTGCTGCTGCCGTTGACCCTACCCGCGGTACGCGTCCTTCCGACCCTTGGTACGAATTCCTCGACCCCGGTACACGATCCTCGACCATCAGCCTTACCACGATCCGTGACCCGATATGTTGACTTTCCTTGTTGCCGTTGACCCGACCCTTGTCTTATGTTTTCTCGACCCGTGGTTAGTGCCTCTCGACCCGATGCCTTCCCGCGGTACGTAGAACCCGACCATCGACTTTCAACCTTCCGTTGACTTTATTTGGACTTTATTATTTATTCATCTTGATCAATACTCCCCCTCAAGCTTAACCATAAATGGACATGTTGGTTAAGATTGGAAGACCCGAGATCTACACCTCATTAAAAACCTTGGAGAGAAAACCACATGGGACAAAACTCATCCAAGGGAAAAAGAGTGTGCATTTCCCGGGAAAGGGAACCTTTGATCAAGGTCTTGTGAGGTCCACGAGTCCAAGCTTGTTGTAGATGTGATCACAAACTTTGAGACTCGCGGCTTTGGTGAAGATGTCCGCCAATTGATCTTCACTCCTTGTGTAGCACGGAAGAGTTACTCCTTCCTCAATCTTCTCCCGGACCTTATGGCAATCTATCTCAATGTGCTTGGTCCGTTCATGGAACACGGAGTTTGATGCAATGTGTATTGCGGCTTGATTGTCACAATGAATGGTGATTGGCTTGTTGGATTCCATACCAAGATCTTTGAGGAGAGCCTTTAGCCATGTTACTTCATTTGTTAGCTTTCTCATTGCTCGGTATTCGGCCTCGGCACTTGAGCAAGAGACAACCTTTTGCTTCTTGGTCTTCCAAGTTACCAAGTTCCCTCCAATGAATGTACAATACCCGGTTGTGGACTTCCTATCATTCCGATCGCCGGCCCAATCCGCATCACAATACCCCACGATCTCGGTGTTGTTGTTCTTCCCCATCCATATACCACGGCCCGGGCCTCCTTTGAGATATCTCAAGATCCGTTCCACCATGTTCCAATGGTATACCGTGGGGACTTGCATGTGTTGACTCACTTGATTCACGGCATAGCATATGTCCGGTCTTGTGATCGTCAAGTAGATAAGTTTCCCCACAAGTCTTCGGTATTGAGGTGGATTGTCATATGGCTCATCGTCTTTCTCCCCCTTTCGACTGACCTTGTAGCCATCCTCAAGTGGTGTCTTAGCTGGTTTAGACCCTATCTTCCCTGTTTCACGCAAAAGATCAAGAGTATACTTTCTTTGAGAAAGGAAGAGGCCATCCTTAGAACGGCACACTTCAATTCCTAGAAAGTATTTTAGTTCACCAAGGTCTTTAATATCAAACACGGATTTAAGATAGGTTTTGGTGGAGGAGATACCGTCCTTATCATTGCCCGTAATGATCAAGTCATCCACATAGATGAGAACCACAATTGTACCCTTCGGGCCGTGTGACGTGAATAGTGTGTGGTCGGCTTCGGACTTGGTGAACCCTCTTTCCTTTAGTGTGGCACTAAGCTTGTGATACCAAGCTCTTGGTGATTGCTTGAGTCCATAGATAGCCTTCTTAAGACGTAACACTCTTCCGGGTTGGACCGTATCCTCAAGTCCGGGAGGTGGATACATGTAAACTTCATCTTCGAGCTCACCTTGGAGGAAGGCGTTCTTGACGTCCATTTGCCATAGTTCCCACTCAAGGTTGGTGGCCACGGATAGTACAACTCGTACCGTGTGGAGTTTGGCTACGGGTGCAAACGTATCGGTGTAATCCTCGCCGTATGTTTGGGTGAAACCGCGGGCAACAAGGCGGGCCTTGTGGCGTTCTATGTCACCATTGCTTTTGTACTTGATGGTGAATATCCACCGTGACGTGACTGCCTTCTTCCCTGAGGGCAAGTCCGTTTCAACCCATGTATGGTTCCGTTCCATGGCTCCTCTTTCGGCACCAACCGCGTCTCGCCACACCTTGTGTTCCTTGGCCTCTTCATATGTCTTAGGTATCTGCTCAAGATCAAGTTTACCAAGGAAAGATCGATGTTCATATGGCACAAGGTCAAGAGAACAAACCGTTTGGATCGGATGAGCCACGGCCTTATTGTTGTAGTAGACCCGGGTATTGACCCAATTTGAGGGGTCTTTCCGGAGTCTAGTGCTTCTTCGTAACGGAGGCGGTGATGGTGTTGGTAGGTCTTCCGTTTGATCATGTTCGGAGGCATTGTGTTACTCCGATGGTTCATTTCCATGTGGCCCGGGTCGTTCATGTCGATCGTGAGGATGCTCATTCATGTGTCCGGGTGATCCGGCTGTATCTCCGGACCGCTCCATCCGACTGCGTTCCAATTCCTCGGATGGTTCTTGAGGTACTCCCGGATTGGATTCATTCTTTTTCTCACTCACCGAGCCGCCTCCTTGAAGACCCTCTAGAATATTTTTAAGGATTTCCGCCCTATCCGATGCGTGATTGGCAAGGTCTTTGAGTTCATCCCAATTCTCCATATCATGGTAGCCTTTGTCCTCGATGAATTTCACATCCCTTGAGACCATGATTCTCCTTGTTACCGGGTTGTAACATTTGTATCCTTTTTGAGTTGTTGAGTAGCCAAGGAACATGCATCTTGTGCTTTTCTCATCCAACTTGTCCCTAAATTCTCTTGGTACTAACACATAGCAAACACACCCAAAAACTCGTAAGTGATTAAGTGATGGTTTTGTCTTGTTTAGTACCTCAAATGGCGACTTGTCTTGGAGTATTTTTGTTGGTGTCCGATTGATTAGGTAACACGCGGTCATCACGGCATCACTCCAAAATCTTTTTGGAACGCTTGTATGAAACATCATGGATCTCGTCACTTCCATTAAGTGGCGATTTTTCCTTTCCGCAACTCCATTTTGTTGAGGAGTGTATGGACAGCTTGTTTGATGCTCTATTCCGTTCTTTGCTAGGTATTGTTTGAACCTTTGACTTGTGTACTCTCCACCATTGTCCGATCTCAAGCTTTTCACATTAGAATTATAGTGATTAGTGACATATGTGTGAAAATTCACAAATGCATCATAGACACGATCTTTTGATGGTAAGAGAGTTAGCCAAGTGTACTTTGATTTTTCATCTATGAATGTCACAAAGTATTTTTGATTGTCTCTAGATAAACAAGGTGAAGACCAAACATCCGAATGAACTAATTCAAAGCATTTTTCATAACTAGAATTCGATTTGGGAAAAACGGTCTTACAATGTTTACCACGGATACATGCCTCACATTCAAGATTGTTAAATGTACTACTTGGTAACATTAATTCAAAGGCCCTACTATGAGGATGGCCTAATCTAGCATGCCAAATGACATTAAAACTACTAGCAACTACGGAATTTAAAGCATTAGATAAGGTAGGAGAATTCTTTGTGTCTCCAAGCACATAAAGTCCTCCTTGAGTCACTCCACTTCCAAGTATGGATCCGGTCTCAATATCCTGAAATTTTACATCATTAGGACTAAAGATAGCATTACACTTTAAATCATTAGTCGTCTTATGAACCGAGAGAAGATTGGATGTAAATTTCGGAAGATAAAAGGCTTTGCTATTCTTTTTAAATACTTTTAAGTCTCCAATACCCTCTAAGGGAACCTTGTGGCCATTTGCAACAATCACGTTGCCCATAGCCGGTTTGATGTTGTGAATTAGACTCGGATCGCAAATCATATGATGAGATGCACCCGAGTCCACAACTAAGGGTTTTGGAGTTTTTATTGTAAGTAAAGCGTTACCGGATTCCTTAAGTTGGGTGAGAGACTTGATGAGAGAATCCAAGTTGAGACGCCTCTCCGCCTCTTGTATAGTCGCGGTGTGGGCAAGGCCCGAGTCCACGTCCATTGGCGAGGGTCCGTTGCTTGGTTCGGAATTGTTTGATTCATCCGATGGCTTGACATTGTTGGCCCGAGGATGATCTTTGAATTTATTTGGCTTGAGGTGTGGGTGGAGGATCCAACATTTATCCTTGTGGTGTCCTTTCTTCTTGCAATGGTCACACATCAAGTTCTTCCTATCCGTTGGCTTGTATACACCCTTGTTTGCCACGGCAAGTTCTCCTAGACCTCCAAAGAGTCCAAGGCTTCCTTTTTCCTTTTGGATCCGAGCACATACCTCATCAAGGTCTGGAAGTTTGTCATCCCGTAGTATGTGAACGATGAGGTTGTTATACTTCGGACTTAATGTAAGGAGAAGGCTAAAGACCCGATCTTCTTCACGTCTTTTGTTGAGAACTTCCGGATCGGTTGTGATTGGGCGAAGCATCTCAAGCTCGGCCCAAAGTGCACGCCACTTCCCATAGTGTGACGTGAACTCAATGTCGTCTTGACTTAGGACATTGATAGCTTTTTGTACTTCAAAGACTCGGGTAAAGTTTGATATATTACCGAATACCTTTTTGAGAGTCTCCCAAAGTTCCTTGGCCGTCTCGCAATATGAGTAGGATTCATGAATCGGCGGATCAAGTGAACTTTGAATGATGGCCATCACCACCTGATCTTCTTGAAACCATTTGTTGTTGTCTCCGGAGACCACAACTTGTTCCCCATCCACATTCGTGACTTGGTTTGGTGCGGCCCCGAGCTCAACATGTTCCCATAGGCCACGATCACATAGGATGGTCTTGGCATTCCTTGACCATAAGAGGTAGTTTGGCCCTTTTAGGGTAACATGAACACCGAGAGATTTGAAGCTTTCCATGTTTACACACCGAACACGCTATAGACCGCTGGATAAAAGTGATTTTGAGAGAAAGAAAGAGATTTGTTCGGTTGAAGTGATTGAGAATGCGAAGATTGAGCTAGATTAGAAGAGAAATGGAGTGAAATATGATCTTGTGCTCTGATACCATGTTAGAATTTGAAGAGTAACTTGCGGAAGTATGAAGAAGAGAGTGAGGGACCGAGAATAAGAGAGAGAGAGAGAGTTAATCCATAATTTTCATTTCAAAAAATGGTTAAGTTACATATGTTGTCTTACAACCTATTTAAAGAGAAACAAAAGGTGAGTAACGGTCTTATTCTTCTGCCGCAGCCCTTGGTGGTCTTCGAGGGTGAAAGGGACATGTGGAGATCCCAAGGTGAAAGTGACTTGAGCCTACAAGTCCTTTTCTTCTCGGTCTTGGCAAAAGGAGGAGAGTCACATGTTTCTTAGAGTTCCAACGGTCATGTGCCTCTCCTTAGGACTCAACCAAACCTTCGTAACTGATCTCTAGCCCATAAGGAAGCCAAGTCTTCATTATTCAAAACGTTGACTTTTCTTGATCGTCCGTTGACCGTACCGCGGGACATGGTTCCTCGGTCCTGGGGTAAGAGATCCTCGACCCGCGGTACATGGACCTCGGTCCTTCTCCATCCCGCAGTACATGGTCCGACCCGGGGTAAGTGATCCTCGACCTGCGGTACATGATCCTCGGTCATTAGCCTTCCCGTTGTGTACCACCCGACTGTTGACTTCTGCTGTTACCGTTGACCCGTCCGCCAGTGCACGATCCTCCTACCCGCGGTAAGCCTTCTCTCGACCCACAGTCCATGTCTCTCGACCCTCGGCCTTCCCGCGGTACATAGCCCGATATGTTGACTTTGCTGCTGCCGTTGACCCTACCCGCGGTACGCGTCCTTCCGACCCTTGGTACGAATTCCTCGACCCCGGTACACGATCCTCGACCATCAGCCTTACCACGATCCGTGACCCGATATGTTGACTTTCCTTGTTGCCGTTGACCCGACCCTTGTCTTATGTTTTCTCGACCCGTGGTTAGTGCCTCTCGACCCGATGCCTTCCCGCGGTACGTAGAACCCGACCATCGACTTTCAACCTTCCGTTGACTTTATTTGGACTTTATTATTTATTCATCTTGATCAATACTCCCCCTCAAGCTTAACCATAAATGGACATGTTGGTTAAGATTGGAAGACCCGAGATCTACACCTCATTAAAAACCTTGGAGAGAAAACCACATGGGACAAAACTCATCCAAGGGAAAAAGAGTGTGCATTTCCCGGGAAAGGGAACCTTTGATCAAGGTCTTGTGAGGTCCACGAGTCCAAGCTTGTTGTAGATGTGATCACAAACTTTGAGACTCGCGGCTTTGGTGAAGATGTCCGCCAATTGATCTTCACTCCTTGTGTAGCACGGAAGAGTTACTCCTTCCTCAATCTTCTCCCGGACCTTATGGCAATCTATCTCAATGTGCTTGGTCCGTTCATGGAACACGGAGTTTGATGCAATGTGTATTGCGGCTTGATTGTCACAATGAATGGTGATTGGCTTGTTGGATTCCATACCAAGATCTTTGAGGAGAGCCTTTAGCCATGTTACTTCATTTGTTAGCTTTCTCATTGCTCGGTATTCGGCCTCGGCACTTGAGCAAGAGACAACCTTTTGCTTCTTGGTCTTCCAAGTTACCAAGTTCCCTCCAATGAATGTACAATACCCGGTTGTGGACTTCCTATCATTCCGATCGCCGGCCCAATCCGCATCACAATACCCCACGATCTCGGTGTTGTTGTTCTTCCCCATCCATATACCACGGCCCGGGCCTCCTTTGAGATATCTCAAGATCCGTTCCACCATGTTCCAATGGTATACCGTGGGGACTTGCATGTGTTGACTCACTTGATTCACGGCATAGCATATGTCCGGTCTTGTGATCGTCAAGTAGATAAGTTTCCCCACAAGTCTTCGGTATTGAGGTGGATTGTCATATGGCTCATCGTCTTTCTCCCCCTTTCGACTGACCTTGTAGCCATCCTCAAGTGGTGTCTTAGCTGGTTTAGACCCTATCTTCCCTGTTTCACGCAAAAGATCAAGAGTATACTTTCTTTGAGAAAGGAAGAGGCCATCCTTAGAACGGCACACTTCAATTCCTAGAAAGTATTTTAGTTCACCAAGGTCTTTAATATCAAACACGGATTTAAGATAGGTTTTGGTGGAGGAGATACCGTCCTTATCATTGCCCGTAATGATCAAGTCATCCACATAGATGAGAACCACAATTGTACCCTTCGGGCCGTGTGACGTGAATAGTGTGTGGTCGGCTTCGGACTTGGTGAACCCTCTTTCCTTTAGTGTGGCACTAAGCTTGTGATACCAAGCTCTTGGTGATTGCTTGAGTCCATAGATAGCCTTCTTAAGACGTAACACTCTTCCGGGTTGGACCGTATCCTCAAGTCCGGGAGGTGGATACATGTAAACTTCATCTTCGAGCTCACCTTGGAGGAAGGCGTTCTTGACGTCCATTTGCCATAGTTCCCACTCAAGGTTGGTGGCCACGGATAGTACAACTCGTACCGTGTGGAGTTTGGCTACGGGTGCAAACGTATCGGTGTAATCCTCGCCGTATGTTTGGGTGAAACCGCGGGCAACAAGGCGGGCCTTGTGGCGTTCTATGTCACCATTGCTTTTGTACTTGATGGTGAATATCCACCGTGACGTGACTGCCTTCTTCCCTGAGGGCAAGTCCGTTTCAACCCATGTATGGTTCCGTTCCATGGCTCCTCTTTCGGCACCAACCGCGTCTCGCCACACCTTGTGTTCCTTGGCCTCTTCATATGTCTTAGGTATCTGCTCAAGATCAAGTTTACCAAGGAAAGATCGATGTTCATATGGCACAAGGTCAAGAGAACAAACCGTTTGGATCGGATGAGCCACGGCCTTATTGTTGTAGTAGACCCGGGTATTGACCCAATTTGAGGGGTCTTTCCGGAGTCTAGTGCTTCTTCGTAACGGAGGCGGTGATGGTGTTGGTAGGTCTTCCGTTTGATCATGTTCGGAGGCATTGTGTTCCTCCGATGGTTCATTTCCATGTGGCCCGGGTCGTTCATGTCGATCGTGAGGATGCTCATTCATGTGTCCGGGTGATCCGGCTGTATCTCCGGACCGCTCCATCCGACTGCGTTCCAATTCCTCGGATGGTTCTTGAGGTACTCCCGGATTGGATTCATTCTTTTTCTCACTCACCGAGCCGCCTCCTTGAAGACCCTCTAGAATATTTTTAAGGATTTCCGCCCTATCCGATGCGTGATTGGCAAGGTCTTTGAGTTCATCCCAATTCTCCATATCATGGTAGCCTTTGTCCTCGATGAATTTCACATCCCTTGAGACCATGATTCTCCTTGTTACCGGGTTGTAACATTTGTATCCTTTTTGAGTTGTTGAGTAGCCAAGGAACATGCATCTTGTGCTTTTCTCATCCAACTTGTCCCTAAATTCTCTTGGTACTAACACATAGCAAACACACCCAAAAACTCGTAAGTGATTAAGTGATGGTTTTGTCTTGTTTAGTACCTCAAATGGCGACTTGTCTTGGAGTATTTTTGTTGGTGTCCGATTGATTAGGTAACACGCGGTCATCACGGCATCACTCCAAAATCTTTTTGGAACGCTTGTATGAAACATCATGGATCTCGTCACTTCCATTAAGTGGCGATTTTTCCTTTCCGCAACTCCATTTTGTTGAGGAGTGTATGGACAGCTTGTTTGATGCTCTATTCCGTTCTTTGCTAGGTATTGTTTGAACCTTTGACTTGTGTACTCTCCACCATTGTCCGATCTCAAGCTTTTCACATTAGAATTATAGTGATTAGTGACATATGTGTGAAAATTCACAAATGCATCATAGACACGATCTTTTGATGGTAAGAGAGTTAGCCAAGTGTACTTTGATTTTTCATCTATGAATGTCACAAAGTATTTTTGATTGTCTCTAGATAAACAAGGTGAAGACCAAACATCCGAATGAACTAATTCAAAGCATTTTTCATAACTAGAATTCGATTTGGGAAAAACGGTCTTACAATGTTTACCACGGATACATGCCTCACATTCAAGATTGTTAAATGTACTACTTGGTAACATTAATTCAAAGGCCCTACTATGAGGATGGCCTAATCTAGCATGCCAAATGACATTAAAACTACTAGCAACTACGGAATTTAAAGCATTAGATAAGGTAGGAGAATTCTTTGTGTCTCCAAGCACATAAAGTCCTCCTTGAGTCACTCCACTTCCAAGTATGGATCCGGTCTCAATATCCTGAAATTTTACATCATTAGGACTAAAGATAGCATTACACTTTAAATCATTAGTCGTCTTATGAACCGAGAGAAGATTGGATGTAAATTTCGGAAGATAAAAGGCTTTGCTATTCTTTTTAAATACTTTTAAGTCTCCAATACCCTCTAAGGGAACCTTGTGGCCATTTGCAACAATCACGTTGCCCATAGCCGGTTTGATGTTGTGAATTAGACTCGGATCGCAAATCATATGATGAGATGCACCCGAGTCCACAACTAAGGGTTTTGGAGTTTTTATTGTAAGTAAAGCGTTACCGGATTCCTTAAGTTGGGTGAGAGACTTGATGAGAGAATCCAAGTTGAGACGCCTCTCCGCCTCTTGTATAGTCGCGGTGTGGGCAAGGCCCGAGTCCACGTCCATTGGCGAGGGTCCGTTGCTTGGTTCGGAATTGTTTGATTCATCCGATGGCTTGACATTGTTGGCCCGAGGATGATCTTTGAATTTATTTGGCTTGAGGTGTGGGTGGAGGATCCAACATTTATCCTTGTGGTGTCCTTTCTTCTTGCAATGGTCACACATCAAGTTCTTCCTATCCGTTGGCTTGTATACACCCTTGTTTGCCACGGCAAGTTCTCCTAGACCTCCAAAGAGTCCAAGGCTTCCTTTTTCCTTTTGGATCCGAGCACATACCTCATCAAGGTCTGGAAGTTTGTCATCCCGTAGTATGTGAACGATGAGGTTGTTATACTTCGGACTTAATGTAAGGAGAAGGCTAAAGACCCGATCTTCTTCACGTCTTTTGTTGAGAACTTCCGGATCGGTTGTGATTGGGCGAAGCATCTCAAGCTCGGCCCAAAGTGCACGCCACTTCCCATAGTGTGACGTGAACTCAATGTCGTCTTGACTTAGGACATTGATAGCTTTTTGTACTTCAAAGACTCGGGTAAAGTTTGATATATTACCGAATACCTTTTTGAGAGTCTCCCAAAGTTCCTTGGCCGTCTCGCAATATGAGTAGGATTCATGAATCGGCGGATCAAGTGAACTTTGAATGATGGCCATCACCACCTGATCTTCTTGAAACCATTTGTTGTTGTCTCCGGAGACCACAACTTGTTCCCCATCCACATTCGTGACTTGGTTTGGTGCGGCCCCGAGCTCAACATGTTCCCATAGGCCACGATCACATAGGATGGTCTTGGCATTCCTTGACCATAAGAGGTAGTTTGGCCCTTTTAGGGTAACATGAACACCGAGAGATTTGAAGCTTTCCATGTTTACACACCGAACACGCTATAGACCGCTGGATAAAAGTGATTTTGAGAGAAAGAAAGAGATTTGTTCGGTTGAAGTGATTGAGAATGCGAAGATTGAGCTAGATTAGAAGAGAAATGGAGTGAAATATGATCTTGTGCTCTGATACCATGTTAGAATTTGAAGAGTAACTTGCGGAAGTATGAAGAAGAGAGTGAGGGACCGAGAATAAGAGAGAGAGAGAGAGTTAATCCATAATTTTCATTTCAAAAAATGGTTAAGTTACATATGTTGTCTTACAACCTATTTAAAGAGAAACAAAAGGTGAGTAACGGTCTTATTCTTCTGCCGCAGCCCTTGGTGGTCTTCGAGGGTGAAAGGGACATGTGGAGATCCCAAGGTGAAAGTGACTTGAGCCTACAAGTCCTTTTCTTCTCGGTCTTGGCAAAAGGAGGAGAGTCACATGTTTCTTAGAGTTCCAACGGTCATGTGCCTCTCCTTAGGACTCAACCAAACCTTCGTAACTGATCTCTAGCCCATAAGGAAGCCAAGTCTTCATTATTCAAAACGTTGACTTTTCTTGATCGTCCGTTGACCGTACCGCGGGACATGGTTCCTCGGTCCTGGGGTAAGAGATCCTCGACCCGCGGTACATGGACCTCGGTCCTTCTCCATCCCGCAGTACATGGTCCGACCCGGGGTAAGTGATCCTCGACCTGCGGTACATGATCCTCGGTCATTAGCCTTCCCGTTGTGTACCACCCGACTGTTGACTTCTGCTGTTACCGTTGACCCGTCCGCCAGTGCACGATCCTCCTACCCGCGGTAAGCCTTCTCTCGACCCACAGTCCATGTCTCTCGACCCTCGGCCTTCCCGCGGTACATAGCCCGATATGTTGACTTTGCTGCTGCCGTTGACCCTACCCGCGGTACGCGTCCTTCCGACCCTTGGTACGAATTCCTCGACCCCGGTACACGATCCTCGACCATCAGCCTTACCACGATCCGTGACCCGATATGTTGACTTTCCTTGTTGCCGTTGACCCGACCCTTGTCTTATGTTTTCTCGACCCGATGCCTTCCCGCGGTACGTAGAACCCGACCATCGACTTTCAACCTTCCGTTGACTTTATTTGGACTTTATTATTTATTCATCTTGATCAATATATGAAGAATAGAAGAGTTTATGTTGCGGAAGTGGAAGAGAATGGAACCAGAGAGAATAGAGAAGAGAGAATCATTTTTCTCATTAAAATCAAATGTATAGACTACAAGGGGTTTATATATATTCTAGCCTGAGTTACATGAGAGATACATAAAAGTACCCTTTTGACTCTGCTTTTGGGACCACATACAAACTAGCCGTTATAACCATGGTAAGCAACGGCTAGGAGTGTGGTTGATGTGTGGTTAAACTTGAATGGAGTCTTCTAGAATCCTTCATGTGGGCTGAACCAATTTGCTTCAACTCGACTCCCTTGCTCGATCCATCTAAGTCGAGTGTGACTTGTTTTGCTAGCACTCGACTCTAACACTCGATCCAATAGAATCGAGTGTGACCATTCTTTGCTCACACGATCCAATATAGTCGAGTGTGACCATTATTTGTTCTCACTCGACTCTAACACTCGATCCTCTTTGAGTCGAGTGAGGATTCTTGACTAATAAAAGTTATGATGAGGCTAAACAAATCAAGGAATGGCTGGAGGTGGTGGATGCTGAGACGTGTGCCATGGAGAAAAATAGAACTTGGGATGAAGCGGATTTGCCACCAGGAAAGAAGGCTGTCACTTCCAAATGGGTCTTCACTATCAAACTACATACGGTAAGAGTTGTTCTTTCCTTAGCTACTAACTTATCTTGGGATTTGTGGCAGATGGATGTCAAGAATGCATTCCTTCAAGGCGATCTTGAAGAGGAAGTATACATGACGCCACCACCAGGACTTGAATCCAAAGTCAGTCCCGGGAAAGTATTGAGACTAAGGAAAGCCATTTATGGTTTAAAGCAATCACCAAGAGCATGATACCATAAACTCAGTTACACAGTAAGAGATCGTGGTTTCCGCAAGTCCGAGGCCGATCATACCCTCTTTACACTTCAGAGTATGTCAGGTATTGTGGTTGTGTTGATATACGTTGATGACCTTATCATCTCCTGTAATGATAAGTATTGATCAAGATGAATAAAATAATAAAGTTCCAATAAAGTCAACGGAAGGTCGAGAAAGTCAAAGGTCGGGTTTTTATGTACCGCGGTAAGGCATCGGGTCGAGAGGATCTAACCGCGGGTCGAGAAAACACGAACCAAGGGTCGGGTCAACGGAAAAAAGCAAAGTCAACAAATTGGAGAATGTACCGCGGGAAGGCTGATGGTCGAGAGACGAGTACCGTGGGTCGAGAGACACGGACTGAAAGTCGGGATATCGTATACCACGGGACGGGTCAACGGCAACAGCAAAAGTCAACAATACATGTCGCGGACTGCGGGAAGGTTGATGGCCGAGAGACGTGTACTGCGGGTCGAGACTCTCGGACCAAAGGTCGGTAGGCCATGTACCGCGGGACGGGTCAACGGTAGCTATGAAAGTCAACAATTGGGTCGAGTACCGCGGGAAGGAATGTGATCGAGGAACACCTACCGTGGGTCCGAGGAACACATACCGCAGGTCGAGAAATCATGCACCGCGGTACGGTCAACGGACGGGTCAACGGACATGAAAAAGTCAACGATTCTAAAAATGAAGATTTGGCTTTCTCATGATTAAAGGACTTGTTACAAAGGTGTAGTTGGATCCTAAGGAGAGGCACATGACCGTTGAAGCTGATTGAAACATGTGACTATCCTAAGGAGAGGACATAAAGGCTTAAGTCACTTTCACCTTGGGATCCTCCACATGTCACTATCGACCTTGAAGACCACAAGGAGTACGGCTGAAGCTTGTAGCCGTTACCAAACCCTTTGTCTCTCTATAAATAGATTGTCAAACAACAAATGTAAAATATACTTTTGCAATGAAAATTTGAATTTATTCTCTTTCACTTCCTCTCGGTTCTCTCATTCTCTTCCTCATACTTCCGCAAGTTTCTTCTTCAAATTTTAACATGGTATCAGAGCAAAAGATCACACTCCACTCTATTTCTCTTCAAATCTAGCTTAATCTCTTCATTCTCTTCCATTCCATCCGAATAAAACTTCTTTCTCTTTTCAAAATCTCTTTTATCCGGTGGACAATAGCTTGTTCGGTGAGTAAATATGGAAAGCTTCAAACCACTCGGTGTACATGTTACCCTCAAAGGCCCAAACTACCTCTTATGGTCAAGAAATGCCAAGACCATCCTTTGCGGACGTGGCTTATGGGAACATGTCGAACTCGGTGCCGCACCAAACCAAATCACTAATGTGGATGGTAAACAAGTGGTGGTTTCCGGCGACAATAACAAATGGTTTCAAGAAGATCAGGTTGTGATGGCCATCATTCAAAGCTCACTAGATCCGCCAATCCATGAGTCTTACTCCTATTGTGAAACGACCAAAGAGCTTTGGGAGACTCTTAAAAAGGTATTTGGCAATATCTCAAACTTCACCCGAATCTTTGAAGTACAAAAGGCTATCAACGCCCTAAGTCAAGATGACATTGAGTTCACATCACACTATGGGAAATGGCGTACACTATGGGCTGAACTTGAGATGCTTCGCCCAATCACAACCGATCCGGAAATTCTCAACAAAAGGCGTGAAGAAGATCAAGTCTTTAGCCTTCTCCTTACATTAAGTCCGAAATATAACAATCTCATTGTTCACATACTAAAGGATGACAAACTCCCAGACCTTGATGAGGTATGTGCTCAGATCCGAAAGGAAAAAGGAAGCCTAGGACTCTTTTGTGGCATAGGAGAACTTGCCGTGGCAAACAAGGGTGTATACAAACCAATGGATATGAAAAACTTAATGTGTGACCATTGCAAGAAGAAAGGACACATTAAGGACAAATGTTGGATTCTACACCCACATCTCAAGCCAAGTAAATTCAAAGATCATCCTCGAGCCAACCATGTCAAACCATCGGATGAATCAAGCCAATCCAAACCAAACAACGGACCTTCACCAATGGACGTGGACTCGGGACTTGCTCATACCACAACTGTGCAAGAGGCGGAGAGACGCCTCAACCTTGACTCTCTCAACAAATCACTCACACAACTTAATGAATCCGGTAACGCTTTACTTACAATGAAAACCCCAAAATCCTTAGTTGTGGACTCTGGTGCATCTCATCATATGATTTGTGACCCGAGCCTAATACACAACATCAAACCGGCTATTGGCAATGTGATTGTTGCAAATGGCCATAAGGTTCCCTTAGAGGGTATTGGAAAAGCAAAGCTTTCTATCTTCCGAAATTTACATCCAATCTTCTCTCGGTCTATAAAACGACCAATGATTTAAATTGTAATGCTATCTTTAGTCCTAATGATGTAAAATTTTAGGATATTGAGAACGGATCCATCCTTGGAAGTGGAGTGACTCAAGGAGGACTTTATGTGCTTGGAGACACAAAGAATTCTCCTACCCTATCTAATGCTTTAAATTCTGTAGTTGCTAGTAGTTTTAATGTTATTTGGTATGCTAGATGATGAGGACATAGACGATGTTGAACATGTAGCTGCGGATGTCATGGTGCCTCAAGTACCAAGTGGACCACTTACACGCCTCAAAGCAAGAGCAATCAGCCACAAATTCAGCTAGTTCGTGGAGCATATTCTAGAGCAAGGAGAAGATGACGAACCACACGCATTATCAGACCATCATGGCTTGTTTACATCATCAAATGAGCCATGGGCACTTCTCAATGTCAACACAGCAGCTTCTAGTGTCTTTATTATCATCCAAGAGTAAAGACACACAAAGACATGCTAGGGAATTGTACTCTTTTTCCTACTTTCGGTTTTGTCCCAATGGGTTTCCTGAAAGAGGTTTTAACGAGGCAACACCCCAAGTGTGCATTCTAGGACTTGTTCACAAGTTGAACATCATTCACAAGTCACTAGAGCACTTAGAAGGCTGAAGAATTCGTTTGTTTAGTTTTACGCACATCTTGTTGTTTTTTTTTGTTATTTTAAAACTACTTGTTGTTTTTGTTTCAAACTTCATGTTGTTTTAAGACTTAGGGTTCTATAAATACCTAAGCTTATGGATGAATAAAGACACAACAATTTCGTCCAAAAACCCTAGCAGCCAAAAAGCTCCTTCTCTTTCACGTTTTCTAGATCTGAAAGCTTCAATTCTTCTTGTCTTTGAGTACTAGCACTCAGCCTTGAAGAATCTCTTGGTGTATCACAAGTTCATCACCCTCGTGTGGTCCAATTCACCTTCCGCATCGTGTAAAGCAAGCTGAGCTTCTCTCTTGTGAGCACAAACACCACCTTACGTTATAGCTTGCTTTGAATCAACCAGAACGTGTATCATCTTTTGGTATCAGAGCTGAAGTTCCATCACAGGGAGTGTCTAAACCTATCTTTTCTATTTCGTTTTCTTTCATTGCATTCATTCTCTCTCGTTTTTGTTTAACTTTCATTGTTAGTTGTTTCTTGTCTTTTGATTCAATCAAATTCGTGTCTTCTATTGTTGTTACAATCAAATTCGTGTCTTCTAGTGTTTGTTCCATTAAATTCGTGTCTATTAGGGTTGTTAAGAAATTATGTTGTTTCAACCAATTTTGTTTGTGCAATTTGATCTGTTTTTGTGAGCTTTTCTTTTTGGCAGAAAACAACCAACGAAAATTTGGGAAGAAGAAGAGGAATTTCAAAAAATTCTATCCACAAATCCCTAAGCTTTCTTATCCCTTTTATTTCTCTTTTAGATTTAACAAAATTCTGTTAGGAATCTTATCTAGAAAATCATTAAATTCTATCCAAATCTAACTTGTGTCTTTTCCTTTTTCTGTTTTGTTTGTTTTAATTTATAGGAAATACAGGCTGCTGATTTGGACCCTGAGGAAGCAACCAACGCCATGATACAGATGCTGGCCACAATCAACGCACAACTCACTAGTATGAATGCTAGAATGAACAGAATGGAGGAAGCTTCACCTGGTAGGAGAGCTAATGTGCCAGAAGGTTCACGGAGGAGAGGAGAACGTGATTCGGATGGTTCCCCAACACCTCCATCAATGCAACATGACCCCCGGATGAGAGAACAGATGGAAGAAGAGCTGCCAGCTCGATTTCCGCCACCACCACCACCTCAGCCACATCTTGACGTGAAGCTGACACCTCCAACCTTTGCTGGAAGAGTTGATCCAGAGGCATACCTCGATTGGGAGAGACGAATGGAGCATATCTTTGAATATTATCGATATGCTGACCCAAGAAGAGTAGCTCTAGCTGCAGCTCAGTTCACAGACCATGCTCTTACTTGGTGGGACAGAGAAGTAGCTGAAAGGAGGAGAAATCGATATGGACAGATAGCTGCTTGGGAAGATCTCAAACACATCATGAGGAGACGCTATGTGCCACCACATTTCCACCGAGAGTTACAAAAACGTTTTAGACGTTTAAATCAGGGCACCAAAAGTGTGGAGGAGTATTTTGAGGAGTTTGAGCACCTGCGGAATAGGCTGGAGCTTGAGGACTCACCAGAAACACTCATGGCACAATTTCTGGATGGATTGCAAGAGAAAATAGCAAGAAAAGTGTAACGGCAGCTATACCATGATCTTGGAGAGCTGTTGCACCTTGCCATCCAAATCGAACAGCAAAACAAGCGTAAGCAATCTAATGTTGTTTCTAGGCCTAAGACTAACTGGCATTCTATCCCTAAACAGGTTGAAAGGAACAATGGAGGACCAAACGACTCACGGTTCAAAACCAGAACCAACGAAGGAGTTAAAAACGCACCAGCACCTACGCGTGCTACACAAGGAACGTCGCAGCTGCCACAACAACAGCGGACCAGAGACATTACGTGCTTCAAATGTAGAGGCAGAGGTCACATGTCAAGAGATTGCCCCAACCAGCGGGTGATGATTCTCACCTCTACCGGTGATTACGAATCACAAAATGAGGGAGATGACGAACCAGAACCAAATGATGGTGATGAGGTGGAGTATCCGGATTCCGGAGAGATGTTGATGATGAGGCGTGTTCTCAGCTCAATGGTGGAGCCGGAAACCGAACAGCGTGAAAACATCTTTCACACTAGATGCACCATCAAGGGAAAGGTTTGCTCTTTAATTATCGATGGTGGTTCTTGCACAAATGTTGCTAGTTTATATATGGTAGAAAAACTCGGTCTAGAGAGAACTAAACACCCTCAGCCTTATAAGCTAAGGTGGCTCAATGACAAGGCTGAGTTACGCATTACTGATCAAGTAAAGGTCTCCTTTAGTGTAGGCCGATACAATGATCAAGTATTGTGTGATGTGGTTCCAATGCAGGCTGGCCATCTCTTATTGGGACGTCCATGGCAGTTTGATAAGGAAACCATACACAATGGACGTACTAACTTGTATTCTTTTGTTCATGATAAGCGCAGGATTAATCTAGCACCTATTAGTCTATATCAAAGAGACAAGAGGAAGAGGCCGAAGACCTTTAAGGTGAAGAAGAAGAAGAAAAGGAGAGTCAAGGCCGAAGACCACCCCAAGGACCTCCAAGAAGGAGGAAAATAGCCACCAAGGATCCATAAAGGTCATCAAATCATCAAAAGATGAAGAAATGGCCAAAAGAAGGAGTTCTGGAAAAGTCAAATGTTTTGGACCAGAAAGTCAACGGTAGGAGGTCATGTACCGCGGGTAGGCCATCGGGTCGAGAGGCACGTACCGCGGGAAGGTTTTCGTGTACTGCGGGCAGACGCAGGACGGGTCAACGGACGGGCGAGAAAGTCAACGGACGAGTAGTATACCGCGGGTAGCAGATCAGGTCGAGAGGCGTGTACCGCGGGTCGAGACATGTGACTCTACATTATGCTAAGTTCAAGACTAAGGACATGTCACTTTCAAGCTTTGGGAACAACACTTCCTCTCTCCTCTCCAACGGTCATATTGCTGAGCATCTAGGCTTCATTTTAAGCTTAACCATCACCTTGTAAACTCTATAAATAGAGCTTGTATTCCTTTTGTCAAATAATCCGAAAATATATACAAAGAAGTGTTGCTAAAGTTCTCTCTTCTCTTTATGTTTAAGAAAGTAGTTTCAATGTAGATTCTAGGCTAGTTGGCTCGTGTAGAGGCTGCCCAATGGCAGACCTCTACCCAAACACTTCTAGATCTCCACCAAACTCTTCTTATGCTTTATTTATATTTATGTAAATCTAGATGAATGGTTCTAGAATCCAAGATCTCTTTAGCACACAAACTCCAAGTGTTGTGATGCTTTACTTGGATTAGATCCAACCTAGATTAGTTTTCTCCTTGCTAGAACCGATTTACTCCATAGTAAACTCGAATTCAACAAATCTTGAGATCGAGTCCATTTTGTGGGTTAAGTGGTTTCATTCACCAAGTGAAGTCTCCACGGTTTATTTTGAGCTTAGTCTCATAAAAACCAACAGCACCATTATCACCACAGCAAGTGCACGAAATGCAAATCAAAATGGCTAAAGATAAAAGCAACTGCAAAGAGAATTTCCTAGTAAAATCTAGTGTTATTCGGAAGACTATTGCTACTAACAACACTAACGTTTTTCTTATGGTGTTTAAAGAGCTTTTGAGTGCAGATTATATAGATATCAAGCTACCATCAGAAGTTAACAAGTTGTTGGAAACGTATGCGGATGTATTTCCTGAAGAGCTACCACCTGGATTACCGCCTGTTAGAGGCATTGAGCACAGCATTGACTTCATTCCAGGAGCACAGCTACCAAACAGACCCGCTTACCGTGTCAATCCAGAGGAAGCCAAAGAACTTGAGCGGCAAGTAAGAGAGTTGATGGCACAAGGGTATGTCCAAGAGAGTCTCAGCCCATGTGCAGTACCAGTTCTACTCGTGCCTAAGAAAGATGGCAGCTGGAGAATGTGTGTAGATTGCCGAGCCATCAACAACATTACAATCAAATACCGGCACCCCATACCTCGACTCGATGACATGCTGGACGAGTTGAGTGGAGCAACCGTATTCTCAAAAATTGATTTAAATAGTGGTTATCATCAAGTGAGAATGCGGGAAGGGGATGAGTGGAAGACAGCCTTCAAGACCAAGCACGGTTTGTATGAATGGCTGGTCATGCCATTCGGTTTGTCTAATGCCCCCAGCACCTTTATGCGCCTAATGAACCATGTACTTAGGCCATACATCAGTAAGTTTGTTGTTGTTTACTTTGATGATATACTTATCTATAGCTCATCTTATTCTGAACATGTGACACATCTTGAGCTGGTATTACAAACACTTCGAAGGGAAGGATTGTTTGCCAACTTAAAGAAGTGCACATTCTGCACTGATCAAGTAGTTTTCCTAGGTTTTGTTGTTAGTTCACAGGGATTACAGGTTGATGAAGACAAGATTCGAGCTATCAAAGAATGGCCAACACCAACGAGTATCAGCCAAGTGAGAAGCTTTCACGGTTTGGCCAGCTTCTATCGTCGGTTTGTAAAGGATTTCAGCAGTATTGCCAGCCCCTTGACGTCCATAGTTAAGAAGAACAATGAGTTCAAATGGGGAGAAGAACAAGAGCAAGCATTTCAGCGCTTGAAAGAGAAACTCACAGCTGCACCGGTTTTAGCTCTACCAGACTTCAACAAGACATTTGAACTAGAGTGTGACGCATCTGGAGTGGGAATAGGAGCTGTACTAACCCAAGGAGGCAGACCAGTAGCTTACTTCAGTGAGAAGCTAAGTGGAGCAGCATTGAATTACCCAACCTATGACAAAGAGTTATACGCTTTAGTGAGGGCTATGGAGTCTTGGCAACACTATTTGTTGGCTAGGGAATGTGTTATATACACGGACCATCAGACATTGCAGCATTTGTATTAGTCAAGTCCTCACTCAGCCACATTAACCCATAATCCAAGAGGCTGAGTGACTTATCCAACAAACAAGAAGAATAAGCCCAGCTGAGCCCAATTAGGAGTGAAGAAAGAGCCGTTGGAATAAGAGGAGTAAGGAAGCTTTTGAAGGCTGAAAGAAGACGTGGTCCAAGCTTTCAAAGTGGTCCACACCTGCTCAGCTGAGCGTTGGCAGTGTGCTGCAGCAAGTGGTCCCCCCTCTTTCCTTATTTGCCAAAACATAGTTGTGGTCCTCTCCTTTCTATGTGTTGACTCTTTCCTCTTTATGTAAAACCCTAGATAGGTGTTGTGGCTATTTAAAGTAGACTCCCATGTAAACAATTTTATGACAATGCAATCAGTTCTTCTTCATTCTCTTCCAGATTCTCCACACTCTTTATTCTTTGTCATAATGCTCACATTCTAACATGGTATCAGAGCATTTCTGATCCATTCTTCTTTCTATTCTTCTGGTTCATATTCTCCATTCTATTCTCTTTAAAACTCTTCCTAATCCCACCTCATTCTCTCTGTTCCGCTGCAGCTGGTTCCACCATTGTTGTACGGACCATAGCTTCCATTATTTTGTTTTTTGTGTCTCAGAAAGTTTCAATCTTTCATCCTAAACCTTCAAAGGCCTTCCTCTCTGTGTTGTGAAGGAAAGTCTCGGGTTTTCAAGTGCAAGTTTCGAATCTGCACCTTCAAATCGTCATTCAAGGTCCAATGGAGACCAACAAGCATGTTCAGGTGCCGGTGGTTCTCAAGGGTGTGAACTACCTTCTATGGGCAAGGACTGTCAAGACTACTCTCTGCAGCCACAAAGGGCTTTGGAGCCACGTGGTGAAAAGTAGGCCAGTAAAATTTGACCTCTCCGATGGTGAAGATGACAGAGAAGAAGTCCTTGATGAGGAGGACGAGTGGTTCCAAAAGGATCAGGCTGTGCTGTCCATCATTCGCAACTCCTTAGAGCCTTCAATCCTTGAAGGTTATTCCTACTGTGAAACTGCCAAGGAGCTGTGGGAGACACTCAAGAATGTCTATGGCAATGTCTTTAGCCTTACAAGGGTGTTTGAAGTAAAGAAAGCTCTAAACAACCTATCTCAAGATGATATGAACTTCACAGAATTTTTCGGAAAGTTTCGGTCTTTATGGGCTGAACTTGACATGCTAAGGCCAGCCACTAAGGATCCAAAGGAGATTCAAGAAAGAAATGAGCAAGATAAGGTCTTCAGCCTTCTCCTCAACCTCAATCCTGGATTCAATGATCTTATCAAGCATATTCTTAGAGCCAACAAGCTTCCAAGCCTAGATGATGTATGCGCTCAGATTCAAAAGGAGCAAGGGTCTATGGAGCTTTTTGGAGGAAAAGGGAGCGTTGGGCTTCTTATGGCCAACAAAGGAAGGTTTGAGAACAATAGGACTGAGGAAAGGAAGAGGCTCATGTGCGATCACTGCAAGAAGAAAGGGCATACAAAGGACAAGTGTTGGCTTCTTCACCCTCATCTCAAACCAGCTAAGTTCAAGGATGCAAAGGGAAACATAGCTCAAGAAGCGGCAGAGGATGGCTCAGCTATAACTCCATCTCAACTCGCAACTCCAAAGTCTCCCGAGAACATATCAGCTGCGTCATCATCATTCCAGAGTGAGACCATCAAAAGGGCTGACCTTGAAGCTCTCATTCACACCCTAACTTCCCTCAGGGACTCTGGTATTGCCAATTACTCTTATAATGTCCATAAGCCGTTTATTGTTGATTCAGGGGCTTCTCACCACATGATTAGCGACCCAACCCTTATCAATAATGTGAAACCGGCCAGTGGTAGTGTGATCATAGCAAATGGCAGTAGGGTATCGGTTAGAGGTGTAGGGAATGTAGACTTATTCAATAGGCAATCTGAGGCTTTCTACTTACCAGAATTTACCTCTAACCTCTTGTTGGTTATTAAGGCTGCTAATGATCTCAAATGCTATGTGAAATTTGGGCCTAATGATGTTGAATTTCAGGATATTGAAACCGGAGGCGTATTGGGAAAAGGGATTGTCAAAGACGGACTCTATGTTCTTGAAGATCCTAAGCTTTTATCTCTTATTAGTGGCTGTGTTTCCGGTGTTTCTAATTCGGCTGTTGGTAGCCTGAGCAATGTAGTTTGGCATGCTAGACTAGGCCATCCTCATTCTCGTGCATTAGGATTAATGTTACCAAATGTTTTGTTTAACAATGTTGATTGTGAGGCTTGTGTTCTTGGTAAACATTGCAAAACAGTTTATTCAAATTCTTCCACCACCTATGATAATTGTTTTGATTTGGTTCATTCGGATGTTTGGACATCTCCTTGTCTATCTAGAGATAGTCATAAGTATTTTGTCACATTTATTTATGAAAAATCTAAGTATACTTGGATAACATTAATGCCATCTAAGGATAGAGTCTTTGATGCATTCAAGAATTTCGAAAGTTACATAACTAATCAATTTAATGTGAAACTGAAGGTACTTAGAACCGACAATGGTGGAGAATATATGGGCAAACCTTTCCAAGAATACTTAGCCAAACAAGGCATCATACATCAAACAAGCTGTCCTTATAACCCCCAGCAAAACGGTGTGGCTGAGAGAAAGAACCGCCACTTGATGGAGGTTACAAGGTCACTCATGTTCCACATGCAAGTCCCAAAGCGGTTTTGGGGAGATGCGGTTATGACAGCCTGTTATCTAATCAATCGGACACCTACAAAAGTCCTTAAGGACAAGTCTCCATATAAGGTATTGAACAAAACCAAACCTCCATTAGATCACTTACAGGTTTTTGGCTGTGTTTGTTATGTGTTAGTACCCGGAGAGCTTAGGAACAAGCTTGAAGCTAGAAGCAAGAAGTGTATGTTCATTGGCTACTCGTCTACTCAAAAGGGCTATAAGTGTTATGACCCGGAAACAAGAAGAGTCCATGTGTCCCGCGATGTCAAATTTATGGAGGAATGTGGACTCTACGGAGAAAGGAATTGGGAGGAGCTTCAGGATCTGTCCGAACCATCCATGGATAGAGCGGCCAGCTTACACTTTCTCCTCAATCGTCTCGGGGTTACTAATAATGACTCTACGGCTGCGGCTCCTACTCAACCTGCGATTTCACAACAGGGTAGAGAGCAGTCCAATCCATCTCCTCAATCACCAGGGCTAAGTTATGAGTCTGAGCATTCACACCCGGAGCAAGGTACTCAAGTTGATCAGTTATCACCAAGCAAGGACTCAACAGTACCAGACTCGACAGTACCAGACTCAACAGCACCAGCCCAACTGCTACACAACCTCTTAGACGAAGTACACGGATTAGGAAGGATCCCTCTAATTGGAAGAACACTCGGGTTTACTACAATGCTCAGGCAGTGGCTCACGCTGAACAAGCTCTATTTTCGGCTGACCTCCTACCATCTCACTTTCAAGCATTTTTGGGCAAGATAGAGATGGATTATATTCCCCAGAGCTATGATGAGGCGAAACAAATCAAAGAGTGGGTAATGGCTGTGGATGCTGAAACCAAGGCTATGGAGAAGAATCAAACTTGGGAGGAATCTGAGTTACCACCCGGAAAAAAAGCTGTCACTTCCAAGTGGGTGTTCACCATCAATTATAAGAGTAATGGGGAGATTGAGCGGTTCAAAGCAAGACTGGTTGCCCGAGGCTTTACTCAGACCTATGGAGTGGATTACACCGACACATTTGCTCCAGTTGCCAAGCTTCACACGGTAAGAGTGGTCCTTTCATTAGCTACTAACTTATCTTGGGATTTATGGCAGATGGATGTCAAAAATGCATTCCTCCAAGGAGAACTTGACGAGGAGGTTTACATGACACCACCACTAGGCTTAGAATCCAAAGTTAGTCCCGGCAAAGTTCTTAGACTAAGAAAGGCCATCTATGGCTTAAAGCAATCACCTAGGGCGTGGTATCACAAGTTAAGCCATACACTCCGGGACCGCGGCTTCCGTAAATCTGAAGCTGACCACACATTGTTCACTTCTACAAGTCACCAAGGTATTGTGGTTGTCCTCATATATGTCGATGATCTTATCATCTCGGGTGATGATAAGGAAGGCATTGAGGCTACCAAATCTTATCTCCACTCTGTGTTTGATATTAAAGATTTGGGTGAGCTTAAATATTTTCTAGGGATTGAAATATGTCGCTCTTCGGAGGGCCTCTTTCTTTCTCAATGAAAATATACTCTTGATTTGCTTCGTGAGACAGGGATGGACACAAGTAAACCGGCCAAAACGCCTTTGGATGATGGTTACAAGGTCAACCGAAAGGGGGAGAAAGATGATGGGATGTTCGAAAACATTACCACATATCGACGATTGGTTGGTAAGCTCATTTATTTAACAATTTCTAGACCAGACCTTTGCTTTGCAGTGAACCAGGTGAGCCAGCACATGCAAGTTCCAACGAAGCATCATTGGGCTATGGTGGAAAGGATTCTGCGGTATCTCAAAGGGAGTTCAAACCAAGGAGTATGGATGGGAAAGAATGAGAGCTCAACCATTGCTGGATATTGTGATGCGGATTGGGCTGGAGATAGGAATGACACCACAGGCTATTGCACATTTATTGGAGGGAATTTAGTAACTTGGAAGACTAAGAAGCAAAAGGTAGTAGCATGCTCAAGTGCAGAGGCTGAGTATAGAGCCATGAGGAGGCTCACAGATGAGTTGGTATGGCTGAAGGCACTTCTCCATGATCTAGGCCAAGATACAAAGGATCCGATCATTATGCATTGTGACAACCAAGCAGCAATTCACATAGCATCCAATCCGGTCTTTCATGAAAGAACCAAGCACGTTGAAGTGGACTGCCACAAAGTCAGAGAACGCATAGAGGAAGGAGTGGTTCTCCCATGCTACACACCAAGTGGTGACCAATTGGCGGACATCTTTACCAAGGCTGCAAGTTCCAAAGTTTGTGATCACATCTATAGCAAACTTGGACTTGTGAGCTTGGACCGCCCTTGATTTCATGTTCCCTAATCTGGAAAAAGCACACTCTTTTTCCCTCTATAAGTTTATTCCCAAGTGGTTTTCCTTATAGAGGTTTTTAATGAGGTGTGGACTTCGGATTTCCAAGTTAAGCCTTCATTCCTTGCAGCTTAACTTGAGGGGGAGTATTAGTCAAGTCCTCACTCAGCCACATTAACCCATAATCCAAGAGGCTGAGTGACTTATCCAACAAACAAGAAGAATAAGCCCAGCTGAGCCCAATTAGGAGTGAAGAAAGAGCCGTTGGAATAAGAGGAGTAAGGAAGCTTTTGAAGGTTGAAAGAAGACGTGGTCCAAGCTTTCAAAGTGGTCCACACCTGCTCAGCTGAGCGTTGGCAGTGTGCTGCAGCAAGTGGTCCCCCCTCTTTCCTTATTTGCCAAAACATAGTTGTGGTCCTCTCCTTTCTATGTGTTGACTCTTTCCTCTTTATGTAAAACCCTAGATAGGTGCTGTGGCTATTTAAAGGAGACTCCCATGTAAACAATTTTATGACAATGCAATCAGTTCTTCTTCATTCTCTTCCAGATTCTCCACACTCTTTATTCTTTGTCATAATGCTCACATTCTAACAATTTGAAGGGTCAAACTAAGCTGAAAAAGAGGCATGCACGCTGGCTGGAATTCATCGAAACATTTCCCTATGTGATCAAGTATAAGAAGGGAAAGGAAAATGTTGTAGCTGATGCCTTGTCTAGAAGACATACTCTCATCTCGGTTATGGAAGCCAAAGTGTTAGGATTTGAGTTAATGAAGGAGCTATACACAGTAGATGAAGACTTCAAGGAGATCTTCAAGGAACACGGCAAAGGAGCTTACACCAAATTCTACTTGTTTGATGGGTTCCTGTTCAAAGAGAAGAGGTTGTGCATTCCCAAAGGCTCTATACGAGATTTGCTGTTGAAGGAAGCACATGGAGGTGGCTTGATGGGTCACTTTGGAGTTGACAAAACGTTAGACATGTTGAGGAAACATTTCTATTGGCCTCATCAAAGGCGTGACGTTGAAGCACACTGTGCTAGGTGCTTGGTGTGTCGGAAGGCCAAATCCAGAGCACACCCTTACGGTTTATACATGCCTTTGCCCATTCCTACTACTCCTTGGACTGACATTTCTATGGACTTTGTGCTAGGCTTGCCTAAGATAAACCACAAAGATTCCATTTTTGTTGTTGTAGACAGGTTTTCGAAGATGGCTCACTTCATACCATGTTCCAAGACCAACGATACATCTCAAACTGCAACATTGTTCTTTAAAGAAGTAGTGAGGTTACATGGTATTCCGAGAACCATAGTATCAGATCGTGACACCAAGTTCCTCAGCCACTTTTGGAGAGCTTTATGGAAGAAATTAGGAACCAAGCTGCTCTTCTCCACCACATGTCATCCCCAAACAGATGGACAAACGGAAGTGGTGAATCGCACTTTATCCACATTGCTGAGAGCCACCATTGGCAGGAACTTGAAGACGTGGCTGGAATGTATCCCATTCATCGAGTTTGCTTACAACCGAGCTGTGCATTCTGCCACCAGAATGTCTCCTTTTGAGATCGTCTATGGATTCAATCCCAACTCGCCTCTTGATCTCACACCATTACCACCAGCCGAAGTAGTAAGCTTGGAGGGAGAAACAAGGGCAGAATACATCAAAAAGATTCATCAGAAAGCAAAGGAGAATATAGAAAAGAAAACAGAAGCTTATGCAAAGCAAGCCAACAAAGGAAGGAAACAAGTTACCTTCAAGAAAGGAGATTGGGTTTGGTTGCACTTTAGGTCCGAAAGGTTTCCACAAAAGAGGAAGAGCAAGCTTGCATCGCGGGGAGATGGACCTTTCCGAGTCCTAAAGAGGATAAATGAAAACGCATATCAACTGGAGCTGCCAGGTACGCTTAACGTTTCTCCAACATTCAATGTTGCTGACTTAGAATTGTTTGATGTAGGTAAGGATCCAGTTTTGAGGACAAAACGTTGCGAAGGGGGAGGGAATGATGAGGACATAGACAATGTTGAACATGTAGCTGCGGATGTCATGGTGCCTCAAGTACCAAGTGGACCACTTACACGCCTCAAAGCAAGAGCAATCAGCCACAAATTCAGCCAGTTCGTGGAGCACATTCTAGAGCAAGGAGAAGATGACGAACCACACGCATTATCAGACCATCATGGCTTGTTTACATCATCAAATGAGCCATGGGCACTTCTCAATGTCAACACAGCAGCTTCTAGTGTCTTTACTATCATCCAAGAGTAAAGACACACAAAGACATGCTTGGGAATTGTACTCTTTTTCCTACTTTCGGTTTTGTCCCAATGGGTTTCCTGAAAGAGGTTTTAACGAGGCAACACCCCAAGTGTTCATTCTAGGACTTGTTCACAAGTTGAACATCATTCACAAGTCACTAGAGCACTTAGAAGGCTGAAGAATTCGTTTGTTTATTTTTACTCACATCTTGTTGTTTTTTTTTTGTTATTTTAAAACTACTTATTTTTTTTGTTTCAAACTTCATGTTGTTTTAAGACTTAGGGTTCTATAAATACCTAAGCTTATGGATGAATAAAGACACAACAATTTCGTCCAAAAACCCTAGCAGCCAAAAAGCTCCTTCTCTTTCACGTTTTCTAGATCTGAAAGCTTCAATTCTTCTTGTCTTTGAGTACTAGCACTCAGCCTTGAAGAATCTCTTGGTGTATCACGAGTTCATCACCCTCGTGTGGTCCAATTCACCTTCCGCATCGTGTAAAGCAAGCTGAGCTTCTCTCTTGTGAGCACAAACACCACCTTGCGTTATAGCTTGCTTTGAATCAACCAGAACGTGTATCAGTAATGGTGTGAGATCAAGAGGCGAGTTGGGATTGAATCCATAGACGATCTCAAAAGGAGACATTCTGGTGGCAGAATGCACAGCTCGGTTGTAAGCAAACTCGATGAATGGGATACATTCCAGCCACGTCTTCAAGTTCCTGCCAATGGTGGCTCTCAGCAATGTGGATAAAGTGCGATTCACCACTTCCGTTTGTCCATCTGTTTGGGGATGACATGTGGTGGAGAAGAGCAGCTTGGTTCCTAATTTCTTCCATAAAGCTCTCCAAAAGTGGCTGAGGAACTTGGTGTCACGATCTGATACTATGGTTCTCGGAATATCATGTAACCTCACTACTTTAAAGAACAATGTTGCAGTTTGAGATGCATCGTTGGTCTTGGAACATGGTATGAAGTGAGCCATCTTCGAAAACCTGTCTACAACAACAAAAATGGAATCTTTGTGGTTTATCTTAGGCAAGCCTAGCACAAAGTCCATAGAAATGTCAGTCCAAGGAGTAGTAGGAATGGGCAAAGGCATGTATAAACCGTAAGGGTGTGCTCTGGATTTGGCCTTCCGACACACCAAGCACCTAGCACAGTGTGCTTCAACGTCACGCCTTTGATGAGGCCAATAGAAATGTTTCCTCAATATGTCTAACGTTTTGTCAACTCCAAAGTGACCCATCAAGCCACCTCCATGTGCTTCCTTCAACAGCAAATCTCGTATAGAGCCTTTGGGAATGCACAACCTCTTCTCTTTGAACAGGAACCCATCAAACAAGTAGAATTTGGTGTAAGCTCCTTTGCCGTGTTCCTTGAAGATCTCCTTGAAGTCTTCATCTACTGTGTATAGCTCCTTCATTAACTCAAATCCTAACACTTTGGCTTCCATAACCGAGATGAGAGTATGTCTTCTAGACAAGGCATCAGCTACAACATTTTCCTTTCCCTTCTTATACTTGATCACATAGGGAAATGTTTCGATGAATTCCAGCCAGCGTGCATGCCTCTTTTTCAGCTTAGTTTGACCCTTCAAATGCTGCAATGTCTGATGGTCCGTGTGTATAACACATTCCCTAGCCAACAAATAGTGTTGCCAAGACTCCATAGCCCTCACTAAAGCGTATAACTCTTTGTCATAGGTTGGGTAATTCAATGCTGCTCCACTTAGCTTCTCACTGAAGTAAGCTACTGGTCTGCCTCCTTGGGTTAGTACAGCTCCTATTCCCACTCCAGATGCGTCACACTCTAGTTCAAATGTCTTGTTGAAGTCTGGTAGAGCTAAAACCGGTGCAGCTGTGAGTTTCTCTTTCAAGCGCTGAAATGCTTACTCTTGTTCTTCTCCCCATTTGAACTCATTGTTCTTCTTAACTATGGACGTCAAGGGGCTGGCAATACTGCTGAAATCCTTTACAAACCGACGATAGAAGCTGGCCAAACCGTGAAAGCTTCTCACTTGGCTGATACTCGTTGGTGTTGGCCATTCTTTGATAGCTCGAATCTTGTCTTCATCAACCTGTAATCCCTGTGAACTAACAACAAAACCTAGGAAAACTACTTGATCAGTGCAGAATGTGCACTTCTTTAAGTTGGCAAACAATCCTTCCCTTCGAAGTGTTTGTAATACCAGCTCAAGATGTGTCACATGTTCAGAATAAGATGAGCTATAGATAAGTATATCATCAAAGTAAACAACAACAAACTTACTGATGTATGGCCTAAGTACATGGTTCATTAGGCGCATAAAGGTGCTGGGGGCATTAGACAAACCGAATGGCATGACCAGCCATTCATACAAACCGTGCTTGGTCTTGAAGGCTGTCTTCCACTCATCCCCTTCCCGCATTCTCACTTGATGATAACCACTCTTTAAATCAATTTTTGAGAATACGGTTGCTCCACTCAACTCGTCCAGCATGTCATCGAGTCGAGGTATGGGGTGCCGGTATTTGATTGTAATGTTGTTGATAGCTCGGCATTCTACACACATTCTCCAGCTGCCATCTTTCTTAGGCACGAGTAGAACTGGTACTGCACATGGGCTGAGACTCTCTCGGACATACCCTTGTGCCATCAGCTCTCTTACTTGCCGCTCAAGTTCTTTGGCTTCCTCTGGATTGACACGGTAAGCGGGTCTGTTTGGTAGCTGTGCTCCTGGAATGAAGTCAATGTTGTGCTCAATGCCTCTAACAGGCGGTAATCCAGGTGGTAGCTCTTCAGGAAATACATCCGCATACGTTTCCAACAACTTGTTAACTTCTGATGGTAGCTTGATATCTATATAATCTGCACTCAAAAGCTCTTTAAACACCATAAGAAAAACGTTAGTGTTGTTAGTAGCAATAGTCTTCCGAATAACACTAGATTTTACTAGGAAATTCTCTTTGCAGTTGCTTTTATCTTTAGCCATTTTGATTTGCATTTCGTGCACTTGCTGTGGTGATAATGGTGCTAGATTACTCCTGCGCTTATCATGAACAAAAGAATACAGGTTAGTACGTCCATTGTGTGTGGTTTCCTTATCAAACTGCTATGGACGTCCCAATAAGAGATGGCCAGCCTGCATTGGAACCACATCACACAATACTTGATCATTGTATCGGCCTACACTAAAGGAGACCTTTACTTGATCAGTAATGCGTAACTCAGCCTTGTCATTGAGCCACCTTAGCTTATAAGGCTGAGGGTGTTTAGTTCTCTCTAGACCGAGTTTTTCTACCATATATAAACTAGCAACATTTGTGCAAGAACCACCATCGATAATTAAATAGCAAACCTTTCCCTTGATGGTGCATCTAGTGTGAAAGATGTTTTCACGCTGTTCGGTTTCCGGCTCCACCATTGAGCTGAGAACACGCCTCATCATCAACATCTCTCCGGAATCCGGATACTCCACCTCATCACCATCATTTGGTTCTGGTTCGTCATCTTCCTCATCTTGTGATTCATAATCACCGGTAGAGGTGAGAATCATCACCCGCTGGTTGGGGCAATCTCTTGACATGTGACCTCTGCCTCTACATTTGAAGCACGTAATGTCTCTGGTCCGCTGTTGTTGTGGCAGCTGCGACGTTCCTTGTGTAGCACGCATAGGTGCTGGTGCGTTTTTAACTCCTTCATTGGTTCTGGTTTTGAACCGTGAGTCGTTTGGTCCTCCATTGTTCCTTTCAACCTGTTTAGGGATAGAATGCCAGTTAGTCTTAGGCCTAGAAACAACATTAGATTGCTTACGCTTGTTTTGCTGTTCGATTTGGATGGCAAGGTGCAACAGCTCTCCAAGATCATGGTATGGCTGGCTGCCGTTCCACTTTTCTTGCTATTTTCTCTTGCAATCCATCCAGAAATTGTGCCATGAGTGTTTCTGGTGAGTCCTCAAGCTCCAGCCTATTCCGCAGGTGCTCAAACTCCTCAAAATACTCTTCCACACTTTTGGTGCCCTGATTTAAACGTCTAAAACGTTTTTGTAACTCTCGGTGGAAATGTGGTGGCACATAGCGTCTCCTCATGATGTGTTTGAGATCTTCCCAAGCAGCTATCTGTCCATATCGATTTCTCCTCCTTTCAGCTACTTCTCTGTCCCACCAAGTAAGAGCATGGTCTGTGAACTGAGCTGCAGCTAGAGCTACTCTTCTTGGGTCAGCATATCGATAATATTCAAAGATATGCTCCATTCGTCTCTCCCAATCGAGGTATGCCTCTGGATCAACTCTTCCAGCAAAGGTTGGAGGTGTCAGCTTCACGTCAAGATGTGGCTGAGGTGGTGGTGGTGGCGGAAATCGAGCTGGCAGCTCTTCTTCCATCTGTTCTCTCATCCGGGGGTCATGTTGCATTGATGGAGGTGTTGGGGAACCATCCGAATCACGTTCTCCTCTCCTCCGTGAACCTTCTGGCACATTAGCTCTCCTACCAGGTGAAGCTTCCTCCATTCTGTTCATTCTAGCATTCATACTAGTGAGTTGTGCGTTGATTGTGGCCAGCATCTGTATCATGGCGTTGGTTGCTTCCTCAGGGTCCAAATCAGCAGCCTGTATTTCCTATAAATTAAAACAAACAAAACAGAAAAAGGAAAAGACACAAGTTAGATTTGGATAGAATTTAATGATTTTCTAGATAAGATTCCTAACAGAATTTTGTTAAATCTAAAAGAGAAATAAAAGGGATAAGAAAGCTTAGGGATTTGTGGATAGAATTTTTTGAAATTCCTCTTCTTCTTCCCAAATTTTCGTTGGTTGTTTTCTGCCAAAAAGAAAAGCTCACAAAAACAGATCAAATTGCACAAACAAAATTGGTTGAAACAACATAATTTCTTAACAACCCTAATAGACACGAATTTAATGGAACAAACACTAGAAGACACGAATTTGATTGTAACAACAATAGAAGACACAAATTTGATTGAATCAAACGACAAGAAACAACTAACAATGAAAGTTAAACAAAAACGAGAGAGAATGAATGCAATGAAAGAAAACGAAATAGAAAAGATAGGTTTAGACACTCCCTGTGATGGAACTTCAGCTCTGATACCAAAAGATGATACACGTTCTGGTTGATTCAAAGCAAGCTATAACGCAAGGTGGTGTTTGTGCTCACAAGAGAGAAGCTCAGCTTGCTTTACACGATGCGGAAAGTGAATTGGACCACACGAGGGTGATGAACTCGTGATACACCAAGAGATTCTTCAAGGCTGAGTGCTAGTACTCAAAGACAAGAAGAATTGAAGCTTTCAAATCTAGAAAACGTGAAAGAGAAGGAGCTTTTTGGCTGCTAGGGTTTTTGGACGAAATTGTTGTCTTTATTCATCCATAAGCTTAGGTATTTATTGAACCCTAAGTCTTAAAACAACATGAAGTTTGAAACAAAAACAACAAGTAGTTTTAAAATAACAAAAAAAAACAATAAGATGTGCGTAAAAATAAACAAACGAATTCTTCAGCCTTATAAGTGCTCTAGTGACTTGTGAATGATGTTCAACTTGTGAACAAGTCCTAGAATGCACACTTGGGGTGTTGCCTCGTTAAAACCTCTTTCAGGAAACCCATTGGGACAAAACCGAAAGTAGGAAAAAGAGTACAATTCCCAAGCATGTCTTTGTGTGTCTTTACTCTTGGATGATAGTAAAGACACTAGAAGCTGCTGTGTTGACATTGAGAAGTGCCCATGGCTCATTTGATGATGTAAACAAGCCATGATGGTCTGATAATGCGTGTGGTTCGTCATCTTCTCCTTGCTCTAGAATGTGCTCCACGAACTGGCTGAATTTGTGGCTGATTGCTCTTACTTTGAGGCGTGTAAGTGGTCCACTTGGTACTTGAGGCACCATGACATCCGCAGCTACATGTTCAACATCGTCTATGTCCTCATCAATTACCACCAGCCGAAGTAGTAAGCTTGGAGGGAGAAACAAGGGCAGAATACATCAAAAAGATTCATCAGAAAGCAAAGGAGAATATAGAAAAGAAAACAGAAGCTTATGCAAAGCAAGCCAACAAAGGAAGGAAACAAGTTACCTTCAAGAAAGGAGATTGGGTTTGGTTGCACTTTAGGTCCGAAAGGTTTCCACAAAAGAGGAAGAGCAAGCTTGCATCGCGGGGAGATGGACCTTTCCGAGTCCTAAAGAGGATAAATGAAAACGCATATCAACTGGAGCTGCCAGGTACGCTTAACGTTTCTCCAACATTCAATGTTGCTGACTTAGAATTGTTTGATGTAGGTAAGGATCCAGTTTTGAGGACAAAACGTTGCGAAGGGGGAGGGAATGATGAGGACATAGACAATGTTGAACATGTAGCTGCGGATGTCATGGTGCCTCAAGTACCAAGTGGACCACTTACACGCCTCAAAGCAAGAGCAATCAGCCACAAATTCAGCCAGTTCGTGGAGCATATTCTAGAGCAAGGAGAAGATGACGAACCACACGCATTATCAGACCATCATGGCTTGTTTACATCATCAAATGAGCCATGGGCACTTCTCAATGTCAACACAGCAGCTTCTAGTGTCTTTACTATCATCCAAGAGTAAAGACACACAAAGACATGCTTGGGAATTGTACTCTTTTTCCTACTTTCGGTTTTGTCCCAATGGGTTTCCTGAAAGAGGTTTTAACGAGGCAACACCCCAAGTGTGCATTCTAGGACTTGTTCACAAGTTGAACATCATTCACAAGTCACTAGAGCATTTAGAAGGATGAAGAATTCGTTTGTTTATTTTTACGCACATCTTGTTGTTTTTTTTTGTTATTTTAAAACTACTTGTTGTTTTTGTTTCAAACTTCATGTTGTTTTAAGACTTAGGGTTCAATAAATACCTAAGCTTATGGATGAATAAAGACAACAATTTCGTCCAAAAACCCTAGCAGCCAAAAAGCTCCTTCTCTTTCACGTTTTCTAGATCTGAAAGCTTCAATTCTTCTTGTCTTTGAGTACTAGCACTCAGCCTTGAAGAATCTCTTGGTGTATCACGAGTTCATCACCCTCGTGTGGTCCAATTCACCTTCCGCATCGTGTAAAGCAAGCTGAGCTTCTATCTTGTGAGCACAAACACCACCTTGCGTTATAACTTGCTTTGAATCAACCAGAACGTGTATCAGGAAAAGTCAATGTTTTGCACCAGAAAGTCAACGGTAGGTGGTCATGGACCGCGGGTAGGCCATCGGGTCGAGAGGCATGTACCGCGGGTAAGGTTTCTGTGTACCGTGGGTAAGGTCAACGGCTGAGGCAGAAAGTCAACGGTCAGTGGTCATGTACCGCGGGTAGGCCATCGTGTTGGTTTTGGAATCAAAACATGAACTATGGCTGCGGAAGCTTTAAGAGATTTTAGAGAGAGACTGAGTAGAATAGTGAAGAAAACATCATGTTCTCATTAATTTCGAAAATGGTTACATGGGTAAGCTTAAATAGACTTATTCTAGATACATAAAAGCATAAGAAAGGAGAGAGAAGTGCCAGCTGGGTGGAGGGGACCAATTGGTAGCCAGCTGGGTGGAGGGGACCATCTAGTACTAGTCTCCAACGGTCATATTGACCATGTTGGGACCACTTTTGCTTCTTATCCACCAGCAATCCCCTACAGCTGAGCCTATCCTTGTTATGCTTCCCTTGCTACTCAAGTAAATATGTCACTCGGTCTCTTGGATAGGTTTACATGTGACCGAGTGAAGATGCTTGACTAATACTCCCCCTCAAGCTAAGCCGAAAGGACCAAAGGCTTAGCTTGGAAAACCCGAAGTCTACACCTCATTAAAAAAAAACCTCAATAAGGAAAACCACGTGGGACAAAACCTTGCCGAGGGAAAAAGAGTATGCAAACCGTATATGTGGTTGCAAACTTTTGTACTTGCGGCTTTAGTGAAGATATCTGCCAACTGATCTCCACTTGGTGTGAAACATGGAAGAACTACTCCTTCCTCTATACGCTCTCGGACTTTGTGACAGTCCACTTCTACGTGCTTAGTTCTCTCATGAAAGACCGGATTGGAGGCTATGTGGATTGCTGCTTGGTTGTCACAGTGCATGGTAATTGGATCCTTTGTGTCTCGTCCTAGATCCTTGAGCAGAGCTCTCAGCCACACTAGCTCATCCGTAAGCCTCCTCATAGCTCTATACTCCGCTTCTGCACTTGAACACGCCACAACCTTTTGCTTCTTGGTCTTCCAAGTAACCAAGTTACCTCCAACAAATGTGCAATAACCCGTGGTAGACTTCCTATCATTCCTATCTCCAGCCCAATCAGCATCACAATATCCAGCAACATCCGAGCTCTCATTCTTTCCCATCCATACGCCTTGGCTCGAGCTTCCTTTGAGATACTTGAGGATCCGCTCAACCATACTCCAATGATACTTTGTTGGAGCTTGCATGAATTGACTAACCTGGTTCACAGCAAAACAGAGGTCTGGTCTAGATATGGTTAGATAAATGAGCTTACCCACTAATTGGCGGTATTTGGAAACATCTTCAAATGGCTCATCATCTTTCTCCCCCTTTCGATTGACCTTGTAACCATCTGCAAGTGGTGTCTTGGCTGGTCTACTGGTCTCCATACCTGTCTCATGAAGCAAATCAAGAGTGTATTTTCTTTGAGAGAGAAATAAGCCTTCCGAAGAACGACAAATCTCAATCCCTAGAAAATACTTTAGTTCTCTAAGATCTTTAATGTCAAAGACAGAGTGAAGATATGATTTAGTGGCTGCTATACCTTCCTTATCATCGCCGGAGATGATAAGGTCATCAACATATATCAACACAACCACAATACCATTCGAACTCTTGAGTGTGAACAAGGTATGGTCAGCTTCGGACTTGCGGAAGCCACGATCTCTAAGTGTGTGGCTGAGCTTGTGGTACCATGCTCTTGGAGATTGCTTCAAACCATAGATGGCTTTCCTTAGCCGCAATACTTTCCCGGGAGTAACCTTCGATTCTAGGCCCGGTGGTGGTGTCATATACACCTCCTCCTCAAGTTCCCCTTGAAGAAAGGCGTTCTTAACATCCATCTGCCATAATTCCCAAGACAAGTTAGTAGCTAATGAAAGAACCACCCTTACCGTATGTAGTTTGGCAACCGGAGCAAATGTATCCGTGTAGTCAACTCCAAAGGTTTGTGTGAAACCGCGAGCTACAAGCCTTGCTTTGTAGCGCTCAATCTCTCCATTGCTTTTATACTTGATAGTGAAGACCCACTTGGAGGTGACAGCCTTCTTTCCCAATGGCATATCTACTTCATCCCAAGTGTGGTTCTTTTCCATAGCCCCTATCTCAGCCTTCACCGCATCCAACCAATGTTGGATTTGCTTAGCTTCATCATAGCTTTGAGGTACCTGGTCCATTTCAATTCGACCAAGAAAGGCATGGAAATCAGAGGGTAAGAGGTCAATCGAAAATACCGTGGTAACGGGATGAGCCACGGCTTGAGCATTGTAATAGACCCTTGTGTTCCTCCAATTAGAGGGATCTTTGCGGATTCGTGTGCTACGTCTGAGAGGTTGGACCACAGCGGGAGGTTCCATGGGCTGAGTTGGTTGAGTTGGTGGCTCAGGTTGATCAGGTTGAGCTTGGGGCACACACGACTCAGGGTCAGTCCGAGGAGTGATTGAACCCGTTGGGTCTGATTGTGAGGCCGGCTCAGATTCCTTCTGCGGATCCAACACCTTTGGTGAGCTACGATCTTGAGGGCAGGTTCTCGGAGGCAAATGTGTTGATGGGGCAGTCCCTTGATCAGTCCTTGGTTCAGTCCGTGGCATGTTGGTGGCATGATCCAGAGGTGTTTCCGAGGTTGTCTGATCCGAGGGAGTGTTGTTTTGGGTGGTTGGAACACCAAGCTTGTTGAGGAGGAATTGAAGACTTGCGGCTCTATCCATGACAGGTTCGGATAGGTCTTGAAGATCATCCCAATTCCTTTCACCATAGTATCCACAATCTTCACGGAACGTCACATCTCGGGATACATGGACTCGTCTCGTTTCTGGATCATAACACTTATACCCCTTTTGAGTAGAGGAGTAACCTATGAACATACACTTCTTGCTCTTGGCTTCGAGTTTGTTCCTCAGCTCTCCGGGCACTAGAACAAAACATACACAACCAAACACCCTTAAGTGATCTAAGGAAGGTTCAGTTTTGTTTAATACCTTATATGGAGACACATCTTTGAGGACTTTGGTTGGAGTTCTATTGATCAAGTAGCAGGCTGCCATGACGGCATCACCCCAAAATCTTTTTGGCACATTCATGTGGAACATGAGAGATCTTGAAACCTCCATTAGGTGGCGATTCTTCCTCTCAGCCACTCCGTTTTGTTGTGGATTATAGGAGCAGCTAGTTTGATGTAGTATTCCTTGTTTAGTTAAGTGCTCTTGGAACGCTTTGCTCATATATTCTCCTCCATTATCCATTCTAAGTACCTTCAATTTCGAGTTAAAATGATTAGATATGTAAGCTTCAAAATTTTTAAATGCATCAAACACTCTATCTTTTGATGGCATAAGAGTTATCCAAGTATATTTTGATTTCTCATCTATGAAAGTGACAAAGTATCTATGATTATCTCTAGATGCACAAGGAGACGTCCAAACATCAGAATGTACAAGATCAAAGCAACTTTCATAAATGGTAGAAGATAAAGGATAAACCGCCTTGCAATGTTTTCCAAGAATGCAAGCTTCACAATCAACATTGTCAAAAGATAAATTAGGTAACATAAGTCTCAAGGCACGAAAATGAGGGTGGCCAGCTCTAGCATGCCAAACTGAGTCATTTAAACTACTAACAACCGAATTAGAAACAGCCACACTATTGCCACAAAACGAAGATAAAAACTTTGGGTCTTCAAGAATGTAAAGCCCATGTTCCACTCTCCCTTGTCCAAGTAACTTTCCCGTCTCAATATCCTGAAACTTCACATCGTTAGGTCCAAAAATAACATTACAATATAAGTCCATAACAGCCTTTCTAACCGAGAGAAGATTAGAGGTAAATTCCGGCATATAAAAAGCTCTAGACTTTTTGTTAAACAAGCCTAGCTTCCCTACTCCACTAACCGATATCCTATTGCCATTTGCTATCACAACACTCCCTAAAGCCGGTTCTATGTTGCTAATCAAGCTCTTATCACTAATCATATGATGAGAAGCTCCAGAATCAACAACAATAGGTTTAAAGAGCTTATGGGAATAGAAACAGATACCGGAATCCTTTAGCGATTTGAGGGAGTTGATGAGAGCTTCAAGGTCCGATTTCTTGATGACATCTCCCTGAAATGATGAGGCAGCAGCTGCAGTCAAGTGCTCTTGGTCCTTGGATGAAGAGGCAGCGGCTGAGCCCATCATGGAACCTTGATCATCCAAGACTTCATGAGACAGATTGGCTTTTGAATCCTTGAACTTGGCTGGTTTAAGGTGAGGATGGAGCAGCCAGCATTTTTCCTTGACATGACCCTTCTTCTTGCAATGGTCACAAAGGAACTTCTTCCTATCTTCAAACCTTCCTTGAGCTTTGTTTGCTGTTATAAGATCAGAATTTCCTTTTCCCTCAAACAGCTCAATGGACCCTTGTTCCTTCTGGATTTGAGAACAAACTTCTTCAAGACTGGGAAGAGAGCTAGTGCTTGCAGCTGACCTTAGGATATGTTTCACAAGATCCTTATATCCAGGGTTCAAATTCATCATAAGGCCGAAGACCTTATCCTCTTCATTCCTCTGCCTAATCACCTTCGGATCCATAGTCATTGGCCTTAACATATCTAACTCAGCCCATAATGATCTAAACTTCCCAAAGTATTCAATAAATTCCATTTCTTCTTGAAGAAGATTAGACAGAGCTCTCTTAACCTCAAATACTCTTGTTAAGTTTGAAATGTTACCATAAACCTTCTTCAAGGTGTCCCATAACTCCTTTGCCGTTTCACAGTATGAATATGCCTCAAGGATTTGCGGATCTAGGGAGCTCTGGATGATGGACTTGACAGCTTGATCCACTTGAAACCACTCATCATCCTCATCAAGAAGGTCTTCTTCTTCTTCATCGCTGGACTGAGGTTCCTTTGGAGGTCTTTCCTTCACCACATGGCCCCAAAACCCTTTCCTAGTGCAGATTGTTGTCTTCACTGTTCTGGCCCATAGAAGATAGTTCACACCCTTGAGAGTTATTGGAACAATTGGAAACTTAGTTGTATCCATGAGATCTTGAGAAAGTTTGAGTCTTTCCTTGCAGATCTGAAAAAGCTAAGCTTTAAGGTTTTTCTTGAGAAAGTTCTGAACTTTCTTTAAAGAAACTTGAGAAAGGTGACACCTTTGAGTGAATAACACCAGAAAGGAGCAAGCTTGATGAGATTCTGACCAAAAACGAGAGCTTTCTCCACTAGCAACAAAGTTCGGATTTTGAAAGCATGAATGCGGACATAGAGCTGATGAGAAGAGAGTGAGTGTAGAACAGAGAATGGTTGAATGAGAACAGGAGAATGAGAAGAGAATGATCCAAGGATCAATGCTCTGATACCATGTTGGTTTTGGAATCAAAACATGAACTATGGCTGCGGTAGCTTTAAGAGATTTTAGAGAGAGACTGAGTAGAATAGTGAAGAAAACATCATGTTCTCATTTATTTCGAAAATGGTTACATGGGTAAGTTTAAATAGACTTATTCTAGATACATAAAAGCATAAGAAAGGAGAGAGAAGTGCCAGCTGGGTGGAGGGGACCATTTGGTAGCCAGCTGGGTGGAGGGGACCATTTGGTAGCCAGCTGGGTGGTTTGGAAAGTATAGATCTCTTTGGGCTGAACTTGAAATGTTGAGCAAGATAAGGTGTTTGGGCTGATGATGAACTTAAATCCAGCCTACAATGATCTCATTCGTCACCTCCTAAGGCAAGAGAAACTCCCTGGTTTGGAAGAGGTTTGCGGTTTCATTCAAAGGGAGCAAGGAAACCGAACCCTTCTTGGTGGTAAGGGGGAGCTTCTCATTGCCAACAAGGCTTTTCGACCAGAAAATAAGAAAGTTTGGGTGTGTGATCATTGCAAGAAGAAGGGGCACTCAAAGGATCGATGTTGGATTCTTCATCCTCATCTCAAACAAAACCGGTGGGACAAGGCTAAGGCAAATGCGGCTAATGGAGAAAGGAATGCTCATGTGACAGAGGGATCTTCTTCTCAACAAGCTGTGGGTGATGTAAGGCTATGGTCGCCACGCAAGATGAGTATGTGAGGAAGTCGGACATAGCTGAGCTCATCAAAACCATTCACTCTCTTAAGGAATCTGGTAACTCTTTTCATGTCTCCAAAATTACTAAACCATTGATTGTAGATTCAGGTGCATCTCATCACATGATTAGTAGTAGGAGTTTGCTTGAGAATGTTAAACCAGCCTTTGGTAAAGTTGAAATTGCAAATGGTTCTAAGGTTCCCATTAAAGGAATAGGTGAGTTGAAATTGTTTGATAAATCATCTAGAGCTTTTTATATGCCCGAGTTCACGTCAAACTTATTGAGTGTTAACAAAACTGTATGTGATTTGAATTGCAAAGCCATATTTGAACCTAACAAAGTGTATTTTCAGGATATTGAGTCCGATCAAATTCTTGGAGAAGGAGTCACCAAGAATGGATTGTATCTTCTTAAGGATCTTAAGAGCAATCCAAATCTATCTTGTTTTTCTAGTACTAGTAGTAATATCGAGAATGTTGTGTGGCATGCTAGACTTGGTCATCCCCATAGCCGAGCCTTAAACTTGTTATTGCCAAATGTTTCCTTTATGAATGATGACTGTGAGGCTTGCATACTTGGGAAACATTGCAAGTCAGTGTTTCCTAAGTGTTCAACCGTTTATGAACATTGCTTTGAATTAATTCATTCGGATGTATGGTCCTCTCCTTGTGAGTCTCGCGAAAACCATAAGTATTTTGTCACCTTTATAGATGCGAAATCTAAGTACACTTGGTTAACTTTGTTACCTTCAAAGGATAGGGTGCTAGATGCTTTTACCAATTTCCATACTTATGTGACTAACCATTATAATGCAAGGGTTAAAATTTTAAGAACAGATAATGGTGGTGAATACACAAGCAATTCATTCAAACAACTCCTAGCCAAACTCGGAATTATGCACCAAACTAGCTGTCCGTATACACCTCAACAAAATGGTGTGGCCAAGAGGAAGAATAGACATCTAATGGAGGTTGCAAGGGCCATGATGTTTCACACAAACATGCCAAAACGTTTTTGGAGTGATGCAGTTGTAGCTGCTTGTTATTTGATCAATCGAATCCCAACTAAAGTGTTGAATGACATATCGCCTTTTGAGGTACTTAATCAAACAAAACCTGCTATTAATCACTTACGTGTGTTTGGTTGCATTTGTTTTGTCTTAGTACCAGGAGATCAAAGAAACAAGTTAGATGCCAAGAGTACTAAAGGGGTATTCATTGGGCATTCAACCACACAAAAAGGATACAAGTGTTATGTTCCAGAGACAAGAAGAGTACTGGTGTCTAGGGATGTGAAGTTCATGGAGAACAAAGGGTACTTTGAGGCAAGAAATTGGGAAGAGGTTCAAGGTTTAGCTACACCAACATCTCAGTCGAGCCGCGCCTCTACTTTGCGGACTCTCTTGGAACAGATTGGAGCGTGTGACTCAAGGAAACCTCCGTCATCACCCAGTCATTATACTCAAGGCTCAGACACGCTTAATGAATCCACAACAATCAGTACTTCGAGTTTGGATCATGATACTAATCCGGATTGCACTGCAACTCAACCGACTCAAATAGACACAACTGAATCCGATGAGGTACTGGACGAGGCTCCAAGCAAGGGTCCAACAGTGGAAATGGAAGTCCCGGTCGTGAATGATACTCAAGAGTGTTGGTTTTGGAATCAAAACATGAACTATGGCTGCGGAAGCTTTAAGAGATTTTAGAGAGAGACTGAGTAGAATAGTGAAGAAAACATCATGTTCTCATTAATTTCGAAAATGGTTACATGGGTAAGCTTAAATAGACTTATTCTAGATACATAAAAGCATAAGAAAGGAGAAAGAAGTGCCAGCTGGGTGGAGGGGACCATTTGGTAGCCAGCTGGGTGGAGGGGACCATCTAGTACTAGTCTCCAACGGTCATATTGACCATGTTGGGACTACTTTTGCTTCTTATCCACCAGCAATCCCCTACAGCTGAGCCTATCCTTGTTATGCTTCCCTTGCTACTCAAGTAAATATGTCACTCGGTTTCTTGGATAGGTTTATATGTGACCGAGTGAAGATGCTTAACTAATACTCCCCCTCAAGCTAAGCCGAAAGGACCGAAGGCTTAGCTTGGAAAACCCGAAGTCTACACCTCATTAAAAAAACCTCAATAAGGAAAACCACGTGGGACAAAACCTTGCCGAGGGAAAAAGAGTATGCAAACTGCGGGTTAGAGGACATGAAGTCAAGGGCGATCCAAGCTTCCCATATATGTGGTTGCAAACTTTGGTACTTGCGGCTTTAGTGAAGATATCTGCCAACTGATCTCCACTTGGTGTGAAACATGGAAGAACTACTCCTTCCTCTATACGCTCTCGGACTTTGTGACAGTCCACTTCTACGTGCTTAGTTCTCTCATGAAAGACCGGATTGGAGGCTATGTGGATTGCTGCTTGGTTGTCATAGTGCATGGTAATTGGATCCTTTGTGTCTCATCCTAGATCCTTGAGCAGAGCTCTCAGCCACACTAGCTCATCCGTAAGCCTCCTCATAGCTCTATACTCCGCTTCTGCACTTGAACACGCCACAACCTTTTGCTTCTTGGTCTTCCAAGTAACCAAGTTACCTCCAACAAATGTGCAATAACCCGTGGTAGACTTCCTATCATTCCTATCTCCAGCCCAATCAGCATCACAATATCCAGCAACATCCGAGCTCTCATTCTTTCCCATCCATACGCCTTGGCTCGAGCTTCCTTTGAGATACTTGAGGATCCGCTCAACCATACTCCAATGATACTTTGTTGGAGCTTGCATGAATTGACTAACCTGGTTCACAGCAAAACAGAGGTCTGGTCTAGATATGGTTAGATAAATGAGCTTACCCACTAATCGGCGGTATTTGGAAACATCTTCAAATGGCCCATCATCTTTCTCCCCCTTTCGATTGACCTTGTAACCATCTGCAAGTGGTGTCTTGGCTGGTCTACTGGTCTCCATACCTGTCTCATGAAGCAAATCAAGAGTGTATTTTCTTTGAGAGAGAAATAAGCCTTCCGAAGAACGACAAATCTCAATCCCTAGAAAATACTTTAGTTCTCCAAGATCTTTAATGTCAAAGACAGAGTGAAGATATGATTTAGTGGCTGTTATACCTTCCTTATCATCGCCGGAGATGATAAGGTCATCAACATATATCAACACAACCACAATACCATTCGAACTCTTGAGTGTGAACAAGGTATGGTCAGCTTCGGACTTGTGGAAGCCACGATCTCTAAGTGTGTGGCTGAGCTTGTGGTACCATGCTCTTGGAGATTGCTTCAAACCATAGATGGCTTTCCTTAGCCGCAATACTTTCCCGGGAGTTGTTGGTTTTGTTAATCAAAGACAACTTCCAGCAGCCATTAGAGAGTTTCGAAAATGGAGAGGAGTATAGTGAGGAAGAAGACTGATTCTCATTAATTTGAAATGGTAGCTTACAGAATGTATAAATAGAAACAAGAGTAGAATACAGCCTAATACATTGGGGACCACATTCTGCAACATTCTGCAACTCTTTTGGGACCACTCTGTTGGGACCACTTTGCTGGGACCACAAACCCAACTCTTTTGGACCACTTTGTTGGGACCACAAACCCAACCACACTCTAACTCTGGTTCCAACGGCTATATAGTGTGGTTAGGGTGTGGTTAAGCCAACAGTCACATGGCAGAGTGGGCTGCACTCCTATGGGCTTCATTTCTTCTTCTCTTGATGGATCAAAGTCTCTCAGCCTATACTTAGTCACTCGGCCTCTTGCATAAAGAGGGAGTGGCCGAGTGAGGATAATCTTGACTAATACTCCCCCTCAAGCTAAGCCGCAAGGAACGAAGGCTTAGCTTGGGAACCCGAAGTTCAACACCTCATTAAAAACTTTGTAAGGAAAACCACGTGGGACAAAACCTTACCAAGGGAAAAAGAGCATGCGAACCTCGGGTTAGAGGACATGAGGTCAAGGGCGGTGTAAGCTCGCAAGTCCAAGCTTGCCATAGATATGGTTGCAAACTTTGGTACTCGCAGCTTTGGTGAAGATATCTGCATCACAATCCGGAAACCACGGTCGTGGATATTAGTTTATATCAAAGAGACAAGAGGAAGAGGCCGAAGAGGCCGAAGACCTTTAAGGTCAAGAAGAAGAAGAAGAGGAGAGTCAAGGCCGAAGTCATCAATACAAGGCCGAAGACCACCCCAAAGATCTCCAAGAAGGAGGAAAATAGCCACCAAGGACCCATAAAGGTCATCAAATCATCAAAAGATCAAGAAATGGCCAAAAGAAGGAGTTCTGGAAAAGTCAACGTTTTGGACCAGAAAAATCAACGGTAGGAGTCGTATACCGCGGGTAGCAGATCAGGTCGAGAGGCGTGTACCGCGGGTCGAGACATGGACGTACCGCGGGAAGGAAATTCACGTACCGCGGGTCGAAGAATTCACGTACCGCGGGTCGAGGAATTCATGTACCGCGGGTAAGGTTTCGGTGTACCGCGGGTAAGGTCAACGGCCGAGGCAAAAAGTTAACGTTTTGAGAAATCTTCCAAATGTTGATTCTAATCAAATGGGATGTTATGTAAGGCTGTTAGGACCTAAATGGAGTCTAACTACAGCCAAGAAGACCGTTGGAAGCTTAAGAAGACATGTGACTCTACTTTATGCTAAGTTCAAGACTAAGGACATGTCACTTTCAAGCTTTGGGAACAACACTTCCTCTCTCCTCTCCAACGGTCATATTGCTGAGCATCTAGGCTTCATTTTAAGCTTAACCATCACCTTGTAAACTCTATAAATAGAGCTTGTATTCCCTTTGTAAAAGAATCCGAAAATATATACAAAGAAGTGTTGCTAAAGTTCTCTCTTCTCTTTATGTTTAAGCAAGTAGTTTCAATGTAGATTCTAGGTTAGTTGGCTCGTGTAGAGGCTGCCCAATGGCAGACCTCTACCCAAACACTTCTAGATCTCCACCAAACTCTTCTTATGCTTTATTTATATTTATGTAAATCTAGATGAATGGTTCTAGAATCCAAGATCTTTTTAGCACACAAACTCCAAGTGTTGTGATGCTTTACTTGGATTAGATCCAACCTAGATTAGTTTTCTCCTTGCTAGAACCGATTTACTCCATAGTAAACTCGGATTCAACAAGTCTTGAGATCGAGTCCATTTTGTGGGTTAAGTGGTTTCATTCACCAAGTGAAGTCTCCACGGTTTATTTTGAGCTTAGTCTCATAAAAACCAAAACTCGATTCTCTTGTTTTTCGGTTTTATGTTCTTCATCTTGTCCAATGAATCAAAAGAAGAGGACATGAATGAAGTTCTCGTTTTTCTAGGGTTTAGAGACTTTACCTCTTAGCTTTATCAATGGATATTAGCTTATCTCAAATGAGGAAGGTCCTAGACTAGTTTAATTTTCGTTTTTCAAATTTCAAATTTCAAAAGGCTCATGAAAAATTCTTAAAAATGGATTATTTTGTGAGATTGTTGGAATTGCTTTTGTAAACCATGAGAAACACTAATATTTGTGTTATTTTGTGGCTCTTGATGTCTAAAGCTCACGAAAACCTTTTGGATATGTGTTATTTCGTGAGCTCCAAATCTTTAACCGGTGGATAAATTAATTGTCCATCGGTCCATAACTTGTCCCAGCCATTAAAGCACCGAGTTCTTGTTGTTCTTGTTAGAATAAAGCATTATGACAAAGAATGGAGAAGAGTGGAGAATCCGAGAGTAAAGATAGTGAAGAAGAACTTGTTATTCTTCTCAATTGAGATTACATGGTTTATATAGAGATAAGACTAGACATACAAAGTGTCTTGGAAATAACCTAAGACAAGACAATAAATTGTCTTGAAAATAGTCTAAAGCTTTGCATGAAGGAGAGAGAAAATACAAGGAATAAATGATGTTGGTCTTCAATGTATCTATTTCCTTGTCCCTTCATAAATGACCCACACCCTTTATTCTTTTAGTCTTCCAATTTCGTCACTATTCATGGGCTGAATGTTAAGATGGATTTGAAGACATTATTTGGGCTTCTTTAGAGCTTAAGATGGGCTGGACTTGATTAATATCATATCTAATGACTTTACACTCCCCCTCAAGCTTGAATCCGCAATGTAGACATTAAGGACAAGCTTGAAAGTTGTGACTCACCACCTCGTTAAAAACCTTAGGGGAAAACCCAATTGGGACAAAACCGCCTAAGGGAAAAAGAGTATGGTTCATTGTCACGATTTGGACATATCCACTAGTCCAAGCTTTGAGTACACGAAGTCACACACCTTTGAACTCGCGGCTTTGGTGAATATGTCTGCTAGCTGATCCGAGCTTCTTGTAAAGCATGGTAAGATTACTCCTTCCTTTATCTTTTCTCGGACTTTATGGCAGTCAACTTCAATATGTTTGGTTCTTTCATGAAACACCGGATTTGATGCTATGTGAATTGCAGCTTGATTATCACAGTGCATTGTGATTGGTTCTTGTGATTCAATTCCCAAGTCATTAAGGAGAGCCTTCAGCCATGTGAGTTCGTTTGTAAGCTTCCTCATGGCTCTATATTCAGCCTCGGCACTTGAACATGACACCACTTTCTGCTTCTTTGTCTTCCAAGTAACAAGGTTGCCTCCAAGGAATGTGCAATACCCGGTAGTAGACTTACGGTCCTGTCTATCTCCGGCCCAATCCGCATCACAGTATCCCACAAGTTCGGTACTCTCGTTGCGACCCATCCATATTCCTTGACCCGGGGCACCTTTGATGTATCGAAGGATCCTATCCACCATCTCCCAATGTCGTTGCTTTGGTCTTTGCATGTGTTGGCTCACCTGTTTCACAGCAAAACACAAGTCTGGTCGGGTAATGGTTAGATAAATTAACTTACCAACCATCCTTCGGTATTTTTGAACATCTTTAAACGGTTGATCATTTTCATTTGTCTCCCCCTTGCGCGTTGCTTGGTAGGCATCCTCAAGTGGTGTCTTGGCAGTCCTTGCTCCAAGTGTACCTACCTCACATAAAAGATCAAGAGCATACTTTCTTTGGGATAGAAAGAGACCTTCGGGAGATCGACATATCTCAATGCCAAGGAAGTATTTCAATTCACCCAAGTCTTTAATATCAAAAACCGACTTGAGATGAGTTTTGATACGTTGAATACCTTCTTTGTTGCTTCCGGTGATTATGATGTCATCCACATAGATAAGAATAACCACAATGCCAGCTTCACTTTGAAAGGTGAATAAGGTATGGTCAGCCTCGGAACGTCGGAAGCCTTGATCTCTCAAGGTGTGGCTGAGCTTGTGGTACCATGCACGTGGGGATTGCTTGAGTCCGTAGATGGCCTTTCGTAGTCTTAACACATTGCCCGGAGCCACTATATCTTCCAATCCTGGTGGTGGCACCATATACACTTCCTCATCTAGCTCACCTTGAAGAAAGGCATTTTTGACATCCATCTGCCACAATTCCCAATCAAGGTTAGTAGCAATGGATAGTACAACCCTTACCGTATGTAGCTTAGCCACCGGAGCAAATGTATCGCTGAAATCTTCGCCATAGGTTTGTGTAAACCCCCGAGCCACAAGTCTGGCTTTGTGCCTTTCAATATTACCATCACTAGTGTACTTGATGGTGAAAACCCACTTAGAGGTGACTGCCTTCTTTCCCGGAGGTAACATTGATTCATCCCAAGTATGATTTCTTTCCATAGCCCCACGTTCATCAGACACGGCATCTCTCCACACTTTGTGTTCCTTAGCTTCTTCATATGAGTTTGGAATGAAATGTTGATCAATTTTACTCACGAATGCCTGATGATCCGGAGGAAGGTGAGCAAGAGTGCACATGGCTTGAGTGGGATGAGCTACAGCCTTGTTGTTGTAGTATACTCGGGTATTTATCCAATTTGAGGGATCCTTGCGCACCCTTTGGCTGCGTCTCAACGGCTGAACTGGCGGAATATTAACCTCTTGAGTATCATTCACGACGAGGACTTCCATTTCCACTGTTGGACCCTCGCTTGAAGCCTCGTCCAGTACCTCATCGGATTCAGTTGTGTCTATTTGAGTCAGTTGAGTTGCAGTGCAATCCGGATTAGTATCATGATCCAAACTCGAAGTACTGATTGTTGTGGATTCATTAAGCGTGTCTGAGCCTTGAGTATAATGACTGGGTGATGACAGAGGTTTCCTTGAGTCATACGCTCCAATCTGTTCCAAGAGAGTCCGCAAAGTAGAGGCGCGGCTCGACTGAGATGTTGGTGTAGCTAAACCTTGAACCTCTTCCCAATTTCTTGCCTCAAAGTACCCTTTGTTCTCCATGAACTTCACATCCCTAGACACCAGTACTCTTCTTGTCTCTGGAACATAACACTTGTATCCTTTTTGTGTGGTTGAATACCCAATGAATACCCCTTTAGTACTCTTGGCATCTAACTTGTTTCTTTGATCTCCTGGTACTAAGACAAAACACACGTAAGTGATTAATAGCAGGTTTTGTTTGATTAAGTACCTCAAAAGGCGATATGTCATTCAACACTTTAGTTGGGATCCGATTGATCAAATAACAAGCAGCTACAACTGCATCACTCCAAAAACGTTTTGGCATGTTTGTGTGAAACATCATGGCCCTTGCAACCTCCATTAGATGTCTATTCTTCCTCTCGGTCACACCATTTTGTTGAGGTGTATACGGACAGCTAGTTTGGTGCATAATTCCGAGTTTGGCTAGGAGTTGTTTGAATGAATTGCTTGTGTATTCACCACCATTATCTGTTCTTAAAATTTTAACCCTTGCATTATAATGGTTAGTCACATAAGTATGGAAATTGGTAAAAGCATCTAGCACCCTATCCTTTGAAGGTAACAAGGTTAACCAAGTGTACTTAGATTTCGCATCTATAAAGGTGACAAAATACTTATGGTTTTCGCGAGACTCACAAGGAGAGGACCATACATCCGAATGAATTAATTCAAAGCAATGTTCATAAACGGTTGAACACTTAGGAAACACTGACTTGCAATGTTTCCCAAGTACGCAAGCCTCACAGTCATCATTCATAAAGGAAGCATTTGGCAATAACAAGTTTAAAGCTCGGCTATGGGGATGACCAAGTCTAGCATGCCACACAACATTCTCGATATTACTACTAGTACTAGAAAAACAAGATAGATTTGGATTGCTCTTAAGATCCTTAAGAAGATACAATCCATTCTTGGTGACTCCTTCTCCAAGAATTTGATCGGACTCAATATCCTGAAAATACACTTTGTTAGGTTCAAATATGGCTTTGCAATTCAAATCACATACAGTTTTGTTAACACTCAATAAGTTTGACGTGAACTCGGGCATATAAAAAGCTCTAGATGATTTATCAAACAATTTCAGCTCACCTATTCCTTTAATGGGAACCTTAGAACCATTTGCAATTTCAACTTTACCTAAGGCTGGTTTAACATTCTCAAGCAAACTCCTACTACTAATCATGTGATGAGATGCACCTGAATCTACAATCAATGGTTTAGTAATTTTGGAGACATGAAAAGAGTTACCAGATTCCTTAAGAGAGTGAATGGTTTTGATGAGCTCAGCTATGTCCGACTTCCTCACATACTCATCTTGCGTGGCGATCATAGCCTTAACATCACCCACAGCTTGTTGAGAAGAAGATCCCTCTGTCACATGAGCATTCCTTTCTCCATTAGCCGCATTTGCCTTAGCCTTGTCCCACCGGTTTTGTTTGAGATGAGGATGAAGAATGCAACATCGATCCTTTGAGTGCCAACTCAACCCATGGAACCTCCCGCTGTGGTCCAACCTCTCAGACGTAGCACACGAGTCCGCAAAGATCCCTCTAATTAGAGGAACACAAGGGTCTATTACAATGCTCAAGCCGTGGCTCATCCCGTTACCACTGTATTTTCGATTGGCCTCTTACCCTCTGATTTCCATGCCTTTCTTGGTCGAATTGAAATGGACCAGGTACCTCAAAGCTATGATGAAGCTAAGCAAATCCAACATTGGTTGGATGCGGTGAAGGCTGAGATAGGGGCTATGGAAAGAACCACACTTGGGATGAAGTAGATATGCCATTGGGAAAGAAGGCTGTCACCTCCAAGTGGGTCTTCACTATCAAGTATAAAAGCAATGGAGAGATTGAGCGCTACAAAGCAAGGCTTGTAGCTCGCGGTTTCACACAAACCTTTGGAGTTGACTACACAGATACATTTGCTCCGGTTGCCAAACTACATACGGTAAGGGTGGTTCTTTCATTAGCTACTAACTTGTCTTGGGAATTATGGCAGATGGATGTTAAGAACGCCTTTCTTCAAGGGGAACTTGAGGAGGAGGTGTATATGACACCACCACCGGGCCTAGAATCGAAGGTTACTCCCGGGAAAGTATTGCGGCTTAGGAAAGCCATCTATGGTTTGAAGCAATCTCCAAGAGCATGGTACCACAAGCTCAGCCACACACTTAGAGATCTTGGCTTCCGCAAGTCCAAAGCTGACTATACCTTGTTCACACTCAAGAGTTCGAATGGTATTGTGGTTGTGTTGATATATGTTGATGACCTTATCATCTCCGGCGATGATAAGGAAGGTATAGCAGCCACTAAATCATATCTTCACTCTGTCTTTGACATTAAAGATCTTGGAGAACTAAAGTATTGTCTAGGGATTGAGATTTGTCGTTCTTCGGAAGGCTTATTTCTCTCTCAAAGAAAATACACTCTTGATTTGCTTCATGAGACAGGTATGGAGACCAGTAGACTAGCCAAGACACCACTTGCAGATGGTTACAAGGTCAATCGAAAGGGGGAGAAAGATGATGAGCCATTTGAAGATGTTTCCAAATACCGCCGATTAGTGGGTAAGCTCATTTATCTAACCATATCTAGACCAGACCTCTGTTTTGCTGTGAACCAGGTTAGTCAATTCATGCAAGCTCCAACAAAGTATCATTGGAGTATGGTTGAGCGGATCCTCAAGTATCTCAAAGGAAGCTCGAGCCAAGGCGTATGGATGGGAAAGAATGAGAGCTCGGATGTTGCTGGATATTGTGATGCTGATTGGGCTGGAGATAGGAATGATAGGAAGTCTACCACGGGTTATTGCACATTTGTTGGAGGTAACTTGGTTACTTGGAAGACCAAGAAGCAAAAGGTTGTGGCGTGTTCAAGTGCATAAGCGGAGTATAGAGCTATGAGGAGGCTTACGGATGAGCTAGTGTGGCTGAGAGCTCTGCTCAAGGATCTAGGACGAGACACAAAGGATCCAATTACCATGCACTATGACAACCAAGCAGCAATCCACATAGCCTCCAATCCGGTCTTTCATGAGAGAACTAAGCACGTAGAAGTGGACTGTCACAAAGTCCGAGAGCGTATAGACGAAGGAGTAGTTATTCCATGTTTCACACCAAGTGGAGATCAGTTGGCAGATATCTTCACTAAAGCCGCAAGTACCAAAGTTTGCAACCACATATATGGGAAGCTTGGACTTGTGCGCTTAGATCGCCCTTGATTTCATGTCCTCTAACCCGCGGTTTGCATACTCTTTTTCCCTCGGCAAGGTTTTGTCCCACGTGGTTTTCCTTATTGAGGTTTTTTTAATGAGGTGTAGACTTCGGGTTTTCCAAGCTAAGCCTTCGGTCCTTTCGGCTTAGCTTGAGGGGGAGTATTAGTCAAGCATCTTCACTCGGTCACATGTAAACCTATCCAAGAGACCGAGTGACATATTTACTTGAGTAGCAAGGGAAGCATAACAAGGATAGGCTCAGCTGTAGGGGATTGCTGGTGGATAAGAAGCAAAAGTGGTCCCAACATGGTCAATATGACCGTTGGAGACTCGTACTAGATGGTCCCCTCCACCCAGCTGGCTACCAAATGGTCCCTTCCACCCAGCTGGCACTTCTCTCTCCTTTCTTATGCTTTTATGTATCTAGAATAAGTCTATTTAAGCTTACCCATGTAACCATTTTCGAAATTAATGAGAACATGATGTTTTCTTCACTATTCTACTCAGTCTCTCTCTAAAATCTCTTAAAGCTTCCGCAGCCATAGTTCATGTTTTGATTCCAAAACCAACAAAGCTTGCATTCTTGGAAAACATTGCAAGGCGGTTTATCCTTTATCTTCTACCATTTATGAAAGTTGCTTTGATCTTGTACATTCTGATGTTTGGACGTCTCCTTGTGCATCTAGAGATAATCATAGATACTTTATCACTTTCATAGATGAGAAATCAAAATATACTTGGATAACTCTTATGCCATCAAAAGATAGAGTGTTTGATGCATTTAAAAATTTTGAAGCTTACATATCTAATCATTTTAACTCGAAATTGAAGGTACTTAAAACGGATAATGGAGGAGAATATATGAGCAAAGCGTTCGAAGAGCACTTAACTAAACAAGGAATACTACATCAAACTAGCTGCTCCTATAATCCACAACAAAACGGAGTGGCTGAGAGGAAGAATCGCCACCTAATGGAGGTTTCAAGATCTCTCATGTTCCACATGAATGTGCCAAAAAGATTTTGGGGTGATGCCGTCATGGCAGCCTGCTACTTGATCAATAGAACTCCAACCAAAGTCCTCAAAGATGTGTCTCCATATAAGGTATTAAACAAAACTGAACCTTCCTTAGATCACTTAAGGGTGTTTGGTTGTGTATGTTTTGTTCTAGTGCCCGGAGAGCTGAGGAACAAACTCAAAGCCAAGAGCAAGAAGTGTATGTTCATAGGTTACTCCTCTACTCAAAAGGGGTATAAGTGTTATGATCCAGAAACGAGACGAGTCCATGTATCCCGAGATGTAACGTTCCGTGAAGATTGTGGATACTATGGTGAAAGGAATTGGGATGATCTTCAAGACCTATCCGAACCTGTCATGGATAGAGCCGCAAGTCTTCAATTCCTCCTCAACAAGCTTGGTGTTCCAACCACCCAAAACAACACTCCCTCGGATCAGACAACCTCGGAAACACCTCTGGATCATGCCACTAACATGCCACGGACTGAACCAAGGACTGATCTATTGATCATGATATCCTCACACGGCCACACCCATATAAATCCAAGAGGCTGTGTGACTTGTTAGTTTGGTCACAAACGAATCACTTGTGGCCTAGTCTCTACTCGGTCCAAGTGATGGAATTGCTGCAGCCCATGAAGCCCACAAAGCTCTCCTTGCCTTCTAGAAGGCTTCTTGTAGCCGTTGGAGACTAGGAAGGAGTGAAGCAACATGTGACTTCCTTTCAGCAAGCCCAAGAAGTCACATGGGAAGCATTGGAGACCGTTGGGCTATTTCAGGAAAGGGGACACAACCCATTTCCCTTGTGCAGATTTTGTGTGGCCTATTTGTAGTAATATTTGTCTTTAGCTAATTGTCTACTACTTAAAAGGGAATTACCAAGTGTGTTGGTATTTGCCTATATATGTATGCTGTAACCAAAACCAAAAGACTATCTAAGTATTCTCTTCTCCTATTCTCCAACATTCTCCATTTCTATACTTATATGGCTTCGATTTCTCTCTACAATTCTCCATCCTATTTTTACAAATTCTAACATGGTATCAGAGCTTCCTTGATCCTAATTCTATTCTCTCATTCTATTATTCTCTATCAATCATTCTCTATCGGTTTCATCTTTTCAAAAATCTGGAAGTTATTCTCTCGGTTTCTAGTTTACAAAATCTAGGTTCTTTTCAAAATTCAAAATCATGGAGAACACCAAGAACATGATGATTCCCGTGGTCTTGAAAGGACCCAACTACTTGCTGTGGTCAAGAACAGCAAGAATGATTCTATGTAGCAAAGGAATGTGGAGACACATTATTTCTTCTCAACCAACAGAGGAAGATGACAGCGATAGTGAGGGAGGAATGATGTTGGCGGAAGACAGCAAATGGTTCCAAGAAGACCAAATGGTCTTAGCCATACTCACAAGTTCCCTTGATGCTCATCTCATTGAGTCCTATTCTTTTTGTGACACAGCCAAAGAATTATGGGATACTCTCAAAAAGGTCTTTGGGAATGTGTCCAACCTTACTCGGGTATATGAAGTCAAGAAGGCTATCAATACCTTAAGCCAAGATGAAATGGATTTTTCAGCCTATTTTGGAAAGCTCAGCTCATTTTGGGCTGAACTAGAGATGTTGAGGCCGGGAACGAGTGATCCCTCGGTGATAAAAGAAAGATAAGAACAAGACAAGGTGTTCAAGTTGTTGGGCGGTTTGAATGGGAACTTTAATGATCTCACCAAGCACATCCTAAGGCAAGAAAGGGTACCGAGTGTTGATGAAGTGTGCTCTCAAATCCTTAAGGAGCAGGGTACACACGGCTTGGTTAGTAAAGGAGAACTAATCATGGCAAATCAAGCGGCTCAAGTGGAACATGCTTCAGCTCATAAGGCGGCTCTTACATATGAGGAAAGGAGGCGGTTGGTGTGTGATCATTGCAAGAGGAAGGGACATAGCAAGGATAGGTGCTGGGTCCTTCATCCCTATCTCAAACCGAACAAGTTCAAGGACTAAAGGGCAAACCTTTCTCAACTCGCAAACGAGGGTGATCAAGCCGGAACTTCAAAGCCTAGTGAGATCGCGGCTGTGAAGGCTGGACCAGAGGATGACATCATGAGGAAGTCGGATGTAGAGAAGCTTCTCAAATCCATTGCCTCACTAAAAGACTTCGGTATCACTTATTTTTCCCAAAAACCGGTTGAATCTCTAGTTGTTGACTCGGGTGCTTCTCACCATATGATTAGCAATCCTAGGTTGATAGAGAATATAGAACCGGCTATAGGGAATGTTGTGGTTGCAAATGGTACTAGAGTTCCTATAAGAGGAGTAGGGGACTTAAAATTATTTGATAAAACTTCAAAAGCGTTTTATATGCCTAAGTTTACTTCAAATCTCCTCTCGGTAAAAAGAGCAACAACTGATCTTGATTGCTTGGCTATATTCGGATCTAATAGTGTTCATTTTCAGGATACTAAAAGTGGAAAAATCCTTGGAGAAGGTGGAACCAAGGACGGTCTCTATGTGATAGGAGATGTGGCTTCAAGTTCCTTAGACACACCTCCTTTTGTTACTTCTAATGTTGCTGTTGCTTTAAATTCGGTTTGGCATGCTAGATTAGGACATCCCCATGCTCGTGCATTTGAACTAATGTTACCTAATATTAAGTTTGATCATGCTGTGTGTGAAGCTTGTATTTTGGGTAAACATTGCAAAATTGTATTTCCGAACTCATCTACTATTTATGATCATTGCTTTGATTTAATTCACTCGGATGTTTGGACATCACCATGCGTTTCTAGGGATAATCTTAAGTATTTCGTAACCTTCATAGATGAAAGATCGAAATATACTTGGATAACATTACTCCCATCTAAAGATCGTGTGTTTGATGCATTCTTAAACTTCCAAAATTATGTGACTAATCAATTTAATGCAAAAATTAAGGTACTAAGGTCCGACAATGGTGGAGAATACACAAGCATTAAGTTCAAAGAGCATCTAGCAAAATATGGGATAATTCACCAAACAAGCTGCCCTTACACACCACAACAAAATGGAGTGGCCGAAAGGAAAAATCGACATCTTATGGAGGTTGCACGCTCCATGATGTTCCATACAAAGGTTCCAAGGCGGTTTTGGGGTGATGCGGTCATGACGGCATGCTATTTGATCAATCGGACACCAACAAGAGTTCTTAAAGACCGATCTCCATTTGAGGTATTAAACGGCCTAAAACCATCTCTTGATCATCTAAAAGTGTTTGGTTGTGTGTGCTTTGTATTGGTACCAGGTGAGCTAAGAAACAAGTTGGACCCAAAGAGCAACCGGTGTATGTTCATTGGATATTTCACATCGCAAAAGGGATACAAGTGTATTGATCCAAATACCGGGAAGACTTATGTGTCTCGTGATGTGAGGTTCCTTGAAGGACAAGGGTACTTTGATAAGGTCAAATGGGAAGACTTGGAGGACTTAGCCCACTCCACATCGGACAGGTCGGCAAGCTTAAGGCACTTGTTGGAGCAACTGGGTCTCGGACGGGAAACCAATACACCCAGCACTCCGCGTCTGGAAGTTCCACAAGATAATGAGTCACCATCTGAGCCGCGTGAGGTACCACACAAGGAGAGTGAGGAGGCAGATCCGGTTATGGATGAAGAAGCTGATTCGGACTTGCAAGGTGATGAGGAGGCAGTCCCAGCTATTGAAGCAACTCCACACCAAGCTGAAAGTGAGGGGGAGACTGCTGCAGCCCCACCTTTGAGAAGAAGTACTAGACTTCGCAAGGATCCTTCTAATTGGATCAACACTCGAGTCTACTACAACAATCAAGCTGTAGCTCATCCTATTCAAGCCAGTTGTTCGATCACCCTTTTGCCATCGGATCACCAAGCATTTATTGGCAAGATAGAGATGCATACCATTCCTAAGACCTATGAGGAGGCTAGAGAAATTAAGGAATGGTGTGAGGCCATTGGTGCAGAAGTAAATGCAATGGAAAAGAACCACACTTGGGAAGAAGCAGACCTACCAAATGGAAAGAAAGCGGTCAGTTCCAAGTGGGTTTTCACTATCAAGTATCGTAGCAATGGAGACATAGAAAGATACAAGGCTAGGCTGGTTGCTAGAGGTTTCACGCAGACCTATGGAGAGGATTACACGGATACATTTGCTCCGGTTGCTAAGCTCCATACGGTAAGGGTTGTTTTATCCTTAGCTACTAACTTGTCTTGGGAGTTGTGGCAGATGGATGTGAAGAATGCATTCCTCCAAGGGGAATTAGAGGACGAAGTGTACATGTATCCCCCACCAGGCTTAGAGAATTCCATTGCACCCGGCAAAGTTCTTAAGTTAAGAAAGGCAATATATGGCCTCAAACAATCACCACGAGCTTGGTATCATAAGCTCAGTTCCACACTCAAATCTAGAGGTTTTCGCAAATCTGAGGCGGATCACACACTCTTTACATCTCAAAGTCCTCGAGGTATTATCGTTGTGCTCGTTTATGTTGATGACTTGATCATTTCGGGGAATGACACATCCGGTATTGCTGAAACTAAGGCTTTTCTTAAGAGTGTGTTTGATATTAAAGACCTTGGAGAACTTAAGTACTTCCTTGGTATCGAAGTTTGCCACTCTACGGAAGGCTTACTTCTATCACAAAGGAAGTATGTTCTTGATCTTTTGACTGAAACAGGAAAGCTTGGAGCTAAACCAGCCAAGACTCCCCTTGAAGATGGCTACAAGGTTGCTCGAAAGGGGGAGAAAGATGATACACCTTATGAGGATCCAGCTCAATACCGGCGCTTGGTTGGTAAGTTAATCTATTTGACTATTACACGTCCTGACTTGTGCTTTGCCGTGAACCAGGTCAGCCAGCATATGCAAACCCCTTCGGTGTACCATTGGAACATGGTAGAACGGATCCTTCGATATCTCAAAGGCAGCCCGGGTCGTGGCATTTGGATGGGAAGGAATGAGAACACCGAGATTGTGGGATATTGTGATGCGGATTGGGCTGGAGATAGGAATGACCGGAAGTTTACAACTGGTTATTGTACATTTATTGGAGGAAACTTAGTCACATGGAAGACGAAGAAGCAGAAGGTTGTATCGTGTTCGAGTGCCGAAGCAGAATATAGAGCCATGAGGAAGTTGACCAATGAGCTGACATGGCTAAAGGCGTTGCTTAAGGACCTTGGCATTGAGTCCTCCAAACCAATCATTATGCATTGTGATAATCAGGCTGCCATTCACATTGCATCCAACTCGGTTTTCCATGAGAGGACTAAGCATATTGAAATGGATTGTCACAAGGTGCGAGAGAAGATTGAAGAAAGAGTGACCCTTCCATGCTACACTAAGAGTGAAGATCAGTTGGCGGATATCTTCACCAAAGCTGCAAGTCTCAAAGTATGTGATCACATCAACAACAAGTTGGGACTTGTGGACTTGACTCGTCCTTGATCTCATGTCGCCTAATCCGTAAGGAATCATACTTTTTTTCCCTTCCACTATTTTTCCCATAGGGTTTTGGGTGGTAAGGTTTTTAATGAGGTGAGGACTTGCGGGTTCCAAGCTTAGCATACTCCATAGTGCTAAGCTTGAGGGGGAGTACTGATCATGATATCCTCACACGGCCACACCCATATAAATCCAAGAGGCCGTGTGACTTGTTAGTTTGGTCACAAACGAATCACTTGTGGCCTAGTCTCTACTCGGTCCAAGTGATGGAATTGCTGCAGCCCATGAAGCCCACAAAGCTCTCCTTGCCTTCTAGAAGGCTTCTTGTAGCTGTTGGAGACTAGGAAGGAGTGAAGCAACATGTGACTTCCTTTCAGCAAGCCCAAGAAGTCACATGGGAAGCATTGGAGACCGTTGGGCTATTTCAGGAAAGGGGACACAACCCATTTCCCTTGTGCAGATTTTGTGTGGCCTATTTGTAGTAATATTTGTCTTTAGCTAATTGTCTACTACTTAAAAGGGAATTACCAAGTGTGTTGGTATTTGCCTATATATGTATGCTGTAACCAAAACCAAAAGACTATCTAAGTATTCTCTTCTCCTATTCTCCAACATTCTCCATTTCTATACTTATGGCTTCGATTTCTCTCTACAATTCTCCATCCTATTTTTACAAATTCTAACATGATCAAGGGACTGCCCCATCAACACATTTGCCTCCGAGAACCTGCCCTCAAGATCGTAGCTCACCAAAGGTGTTGGATCCGCAGAAGGAATCTGAGCCGGCCTCACAATCAGACCCAACGGGTTCAATCACTCCTCGGACTGACCCTGAGTCGTGTGTGCCCCAAGCTCAACCTGATCAACCTGAGCCACCAACTCAACCAACTCAACCCATGGAACCTCCCGCTGTGGTCCAACCTCTCAGACGTATCACACGAGTCCGCAAAGATCCCTCTAATTGGAGGAACACAAGGGTCTATTACAATGCTCAAGCCGTGGCTCATCCCGTTACCACGGTATTTTCGATTGTCCTCTTACCCTCTGATTTCCATGCCTTTCTTGGTCGAATTGAAATGGACCAGGTACCTCAAAGCTATGATGAAGCTAAGCAAATCCAACATTGGTTGGATGCGGTGAAGGCTGAGATAGGGGCTATGGAAAAGAACCACACTTGGGATGAAGTAGATATGCCATTGGGAAAGAAGGCTATCACCTCCAAGTGGGTCTTCACTAGCAAGTATAAAAGCAATGGAGAGATTGAGCGCTACAAAGCAAGGCTTGTAGCTCGCGGTTTCACACAAACCTTTGGAGTTGACTACACGGATACATTTGCTCCGGTTGCCAAACTACATACGGTAAGGGTGGTTCTTTCATTAGCTACTAACTTGTCTTGGGAATTATGGCAGATGGATGTCAAGAACGCCTTTCTTCAAGGGGAACTTGAGAGGAGGAGGTGTATATGACACCACCACCGGGCCTAGAATCGAAGGTTACTCCCGGGAAAGTATTGCGGCTAAGGAAAGCCATCTATGGTTTGAAGCAATCTCCAAGAGCATGGTACCACAAGCTCAGCCACACACTTAGAGATCGTGGCTTCCGCAAGTCCGAAGCTGACCATACCTTGTTCACACTCAAGAGTTCGAATGGTATTGTGGTTGTGTTGATATATGTTGATGACCTTATCATCTCCGGCGATGATAAGGAAGGTATAGCAGCCACTAAATCATATCTTCACTCTGTCTTTGACATTAAAGATCTTGGAGAACTAAAGTGTTTTCTAGGGATTGAGATTTGTCGTTCTTCGGAAGGCTTATTTCTCTCTCAAAGAAAATACACTCTTGAATTGCTTCATGAGACAGGTATGGAGACCAGTAGACCAGCCAAGACACCACTTGCAGATGGTTACAAGGTCAATCGAAAGGGGGAGAAAGATGATAAGCCATTTGAAGATGTTTCCAAATACCGCCGATTAGTGGGTAAGCTCATTTATCTAACCATATCTAGACCAGACCTCTGTTTTGCTGTGAACCAGGTTAGTCAATTCATGCAAGCTCCAACAAAGTATCATTGGAGTATGGTTGAGCGGATCCTCAAGTATCTCAAAGGAAGCTCGAGCCAAGGCGTATGGATGGGAAAGAATGAGAGCTCGGATGTTGCTGGATATTGTGATGCTGATTGGGCTGGAGATAGGAATGATAAGAAGTCTACCACGGGTTATTGCACATTTGTTGGAGGTAACTTGGTTACTTGGAAGACCAAGAAGCAAAAGGTTGTGGCGTGTTCAAGTGCATAAGCGGAGTATAGAGCTATGAGGAGGCTTACGGATGAGCTAGTGTGGCTGAGAGCTCTGCTCAAGGATCTAGGACGAGACACAAAGGATCCAATTACCATGCACTGTGACAACCAAGCAGCAATCCACATAGCCTCCAATCCGGTCTTTCATGAGAGAACTAAGCACGTAGAAGTGGACTGTCACAAAGTCCGAGAGCGTATAGAGGAAGGAGTAGTTCTTCCATGTTTCACACCAAGTGGAGATCAGTTGGCAGATATCTTCACTAAAGCCGCAAGTACCAAAGTTTGCAACCACATATATGGGAAGCTTGGACTTGTGCGCTTAGATCGCCCTTGACTTCATGTCCTCTAACCCGCGGTTTGCATACTCTTTTTCCCTCGGCAAGGTTTTGTCCCACGTGGTTTTCCTTATTGAGGTTTTTTTAATGAGGTGTAGACTTTGGGTTTTCCAAGCTAAGCCTTCGGTCCTTTCGGCTTAGCTTGAGGGGGAGTATTAGTCAAGCATCTTCACTCGGTCACATGTAAACCTATCCAAGAGACCGAGTGACATATTTACTTGAGTAGCAAGGGAAGCATAACAAGGATAGGCTCAGCTGTAGGGGATTGCTGGTGGATAAGAAGCAAAAGTGGTCCCAACATGGTCAATATGACCGTTGGAGACTAGTACTAGATGGTCCCCTCCACCCAGCTGGCTACCAAATGGTCCCTTCCACCCAGCTGGCACTTCTCTCTCCTTTCTTATGCTTTTATGTATCTAGAATAAGTCTATTTAAGCTTACCCATGTAACCATTTTCGAAATTAATGAGAACATGATGTTTTCTTCACTATTCTACTCAGTCTCTCTCTAAAATCTCTTAAAGCTTCCGCAGCCATAGTTCATGTTTTGATTCCAAAACCAACAAAGCTTGCATTCTTGGAAAACATTGCAAGACGGTTTATCCTTTATCTTCTACCATTTATGAAAGTTGCTTTGATCTTGTACATTCTGATGTTTGGACGTCTCCTTGTGCATCTAGAGATAATCATGGATACTTTGTCACTTTCATAGATGAGAAATCAAAATATATTTGGATAACTCTTATGCCATCAAAAGATAGAGTGTTTGATGCATTTAAAAATTTTGAAGCTTACATATCTAATCATTTTAACTCGAAATTGAAGGTACTTAGAACGGATAATGGAGGAGAATATATGAGCAAAGCGTTCGAAGAGCACTTAACTAAACAAGGAATACTACATCAAACTAGCTGCTCCTATAATCCACAACAAAACGGAGTGGCTGAGAGGAAGAATCGCCACCTAATGGAGGTTTCAAGATCTCTCATGTTCCACATGAATGTGCCAAAAAGATTTTGGGGTGATGCCGTCATGGCAGCCTGCTACTTGATCAATAGAACTCCAACCAAAGTCCTCAAAGATGTGTCTCCATATAAGGTATTAAACAAAACTGAACCTTCCTTAGATCACTTAAGGGTGTTTGGTTGTGTATGTTTTGTTCTAGTGCCCGGAGAGCTGAGGAACAAACTCAAAGCCAAGAGCAAGAAGTGTATGTTCATAGGTTACTCCTCTACTCAAAAGGGGTATAAGTGTTATGATCCAGAAACGAGACGAGTCCATGTATCCCGAGATGTAACGTTCCATGAAGATTGTGGATACTATGGTGAAAGGAATTGGGATGATCTTCAAGACCTATCCGAACCTGTCATGGATAGAGCCGCAAGTCTTCAATTCCTCCTCAACCAGCTTGGTGTTCCAACCACCCAAAACAACACTCCCTCGGATCAGACAACCTCGGAAACACCTCTGGATCATGCCACTAACATGCCACGGACTGAACCAAGGACTGATCAAGGGACTGCCCCATCAACACATTTGCCTCCGAGAACCTGCCCTCAAGATCGTAGCTCACCAAAGGTGTTGGATCCGCAGAAGGAATCTGAGCCGGCCTCACAATCAGACCCAACGGGTTCAATCACTCCTCGGACTGACCCTGAGTCGTGTGTGCCCCAAGCTCAACCTGATCAACCTGAGCCACCAACTCAACCAACTCAACCCATGGAACCTCCCGCTGTGGTCCAACCTCTCAGACGTATCACACGAGTCCGCAAAGATCCCTCTAATTGGAGGAACACAAGGGTCTATTACAATGCTCAAGCCGTGGCTCATCCCGTTACCACGGTATTTTCGATTGTCCTCTTACCCTCTGATTTCCATGCCTTTCTTGGTCGAATTGAAATGGACCAGGTACCTCAAAGCTATGATGAAGCTAAGCAAATCCAACATTGGTTGGATGCGGTGAAGGCTGAGATAGGGGCTATGGAAAAGAACCACACTTGGGATGAAGTAGATATGCCATTGGGAAAGAAGGCTGTCACCTCCAAGTGGGTCTTCACTATCAAGTATAAAAGCAATGGAGAGATTGAGCGCTACAAAGCAAGGCTTGTAGCTCGCGGTTTCACACAAACCTTTGGAGTTGACTACACGGATACATTTGCTCCGGTTGCCAAACTACATACGGTAAGGGTGGTTCTTTCATTAGCTACTAACTTGTCTTGGGAATTATGGCAGATGGATGTCAAGAACGCCTTTCTTCAAGGGGAACTTGAGAGGAGGAGGTGTATATGACACCACCACCGGGCCTAGAATCGAAGGTTACTCCTGGGAAAGTATTGCGGCTAAGGAAAGCCATCTATGGTTTGAAGCAATCTCCAAGAGCATGGTACCACAAGCTCAGCCACACACTTAGAGATCGTGGCTTCCGCAAGTCCGAAGCTGACCATACCTTGTTCACACTCAAGAGTTCGAATGGTATTGTGGTTGTGTTGATATATGTTGATGACCTTATCATCTCCGGCGATGATAAGGAAGGTATAGCAGCCACTAAATCATATCTTCACTCTGTCTTTGACATTAAAGATCTTGGAGAACTAAAGTGTTTTCTAGGGATTGAGATTTGTCGTTCTTCGGAAGGCTTATTTCTCTCTCAAAGAAAATACACTCTTGAATTGCTTCATGAGACAGGTATGGAGACCAGTAGACCAGCCAAGACACCACTTGCAGATGGTTACAAGGTCAATCGAAAGGGGGAGAAAGATGATAAGCCATTTGAAGATGTTTCCAAATACCGCCGATTAGTGGGTAAGCTCATTTATCTAACCATATCTAGACCAGACCTCTGTTTTGCTGTGAACCAGGTTAGTCAATTCATGCAAGCTCCAACAAAGTATCATTGGAGTATGGTTGAGCGGATCCTCAAGTATCTCAAAGGAAGCTCGAGCCAAGGCGTATGGATGGGAAAGAATGAGAGCTCGGATGTTGCTGGATATTGTGATGCTGATTGGGCTGGAGATAGGAATGATAAGAAGTCTACCACGGGTTATTGCACATTTGTTGGAGGTAACTTGGTTACTTGGAAGACCAAGAAGCAAAAGGTTGTGGCGTGTTCAAGTGCATAAGCGGAGTATAGAGCTATGAGGAGGCTTACGGATGAGCTAGTGTGGCTGAGAGCTCTGCTCAAGGATCTAGGACGAGACACAAAGGATCCAATTACCATGCACTGTGACAACCAAGCAGCAATCCACATAGCCTCCAATCCGGTCTTTCATGAGAGAACTAAGCACGTAGAAGTGGACTGTCACAAAGTCCGAGAGCGTATAGAGGAAGGAGTAGTTCTTCCATGTTTCACACCAAGTGGAGATCAGTTGGCAGATATCTTCACTAAAGCCGCAAGTACCAAAGTTTGCAACCACATATATGGGAAGCTTGGACTTGTGCGCTTAGATCGCCCTTGACTTCATGTCCTCTAACCCGCGGTTTGCATACTCTTTTTCCCTCGGCAAGGTTTTGTCCCACGTGGTTTTCCTTATTGAGGTTTTTTTAATGAGGTGTAGACTTTGGGTTTTCCAAGCTAAGCCTTCGGTCCTTTCGGCTTAGCTTGAGGGGGAGTATTAGTCAAGCATCTTCACTCGGTCACATGTAAACCTATCCAAGAGACCGAGTGACATATTTACTTGAGTAGCAAGGGAAGCATAACAAGGATAGGCTCAGCTGTAGGGGATTGCTGGTGGATAAGAAGCAAAAGTGGTCCCAACATGGTCAATATGACCGTTGGAGACTAGTACTAGATGGTCCCCTCCACCCAGCTGGCTACCAAATGGTCCCTTCCACCCAGCTGGCACTTCTCTCTCCTTTCTTATGCTTTTATGTATCTAGAATAAGTCTATTTAAGCTTACCCATGTAACCATTTTCGAAATTAATGAGAACATGATGTTTTCTTCACTATTCTACTCAGTCTCTCTCTAAAATCTCTTAAAGCTTCCGCAGCCATAGTTCATGTTTTGATTCCAAAACCAACAAAGCTTGCATTCTTGGAAAACATTGCAAGGCGGTTTATCCTTTATCTTCTACCATTTATGAAAGTTGCTTTGATCTTGTACATTCTGATGTTTGGACGTCTCCTTATGCATCTAGAGATAATCATAGATACTTTGTCACTTTCATAGATGAGAAATCAAAATATACTTGGATAACTCTTATGCCATCAAAAGATAGAGTGTTTGATATTGATCAAGCTATTATCAAGCTTGAAGTTAGTTTGGGCCAGAAACTGAATAAGGAAGCCAAATGGATCAGATGTGTGTTAACACTTTGGAGGAAGTTGGGCTAAGTTTATAAAGGCCCATGAAGGTCTTCTAGAAGGAGAGAAGACACTAAGTGGCTCAATATAGCCGTTGGAGACAGCTTGAAGCTAAGGCAACATGTGACTTGCTTTCAGCAAGTTCGAGGTCTATTAAGGGAAAGGGGACACACCCCCTTTGGCTGGTGCAGATTGTGTGTGTACCATTTTAGGAAACTCTTGTCTTTAGCTACTTGTATTCTAACTAAGGAAGCATCATGTCTCCTCTATATATATGTTGTAACCAAATGTTAGAAAGACAAGTGAGTGAATACACACTCTTCTTCTTCTCTATTCTCACCTCCATACTCTCTATCTCTTCAGCTCAGTTCTGAGCTTTCTTCTATTCTCTCTCATTAATTCTTCCATTCTTACATGGTATCAGAGCATTCTAAGATCCTAATCTCTGTCATTTCTAAGCATTCTTCAGCTATATTCTCTGAACTAATTCCTCATTCTCTGTCCTAAAATTCTCAGTCCTCATTCTCTTAGATTTAAAATCTCACCATGGAAAGCTCAAAAAATATGCTGATTCCTGTGGTGTTGAAAGGTCCAAATTACTTGCTGTGGGCTAGAGCAGCAAGGATGATTCTCTGTAGCAAGGGAATGTGGAAGCACATTGTCTCATCTCGGCCTGAAGAAGAAGATGAAGCTGAGAGAGGAATGGTGTTGGCGGAAGACAGCAAGTGGTTTCAAGAGGACCAGACTGTTCTAGCCATTCTCACAAGCTCCCTTGATGTTCATCTCATTGAGTCTTACTCATTCTGTGACACAGCCAAAGATCTATGGGAAACTCTCAAAAAGGTTTTTGGGAATGTCTCCAATCTCACTCGGGTGTATGAAGTTAAAAAGGCTATTACATCCTTGAACCAAGAAGAAATGGAGTTCTCTGCCTATTTTGGAAAGCTCAGCTCTTTATGGGCTGAACTAGATATGCTAAGGCCAGGAACTAGTGATCCGTTGGTGATTAAGGAAAGACAAGAACAAGACAAGGTTTTCAAGCTGCTGGGAGGACTTAACTCAAACTTCAATGACCTCACCAAACACATTCTAAGGCAAGACAGAGTCCCTAGTGTTGATGAGGTGTGCTCCCAGATTCTCAAAGAGCAAGGATCTCACGGCTTGGTTAACAAGGGTGAGCTAGTCTCGGTAAATCAGGCGGAGCATGTCTCAGCTCATAGGGCGTCCCTCTCATATGAGGAAAGAAGGCGGTTGGTGTGTGAGCATTGTAATAAGAAGGGGCATAGCAAGGACAAGTGCTGGATTCTTCATCCCCATCTTAAACCAAACAAGTTTAAGGACCCAAAAGCAAACATTGCTCAGCCCGTGGCAGAGGGAAACCAAGCTGGGACTTCCAAACTGAGTGAAGGCGTGGCTATGAAGGCTGTACCTGAGGATGATGTCATGAGAAAGTCAGATGTTGAAAAGCTTCTCAAATCCATTGCCTCCCTAAAAGATTTCGGTATCACTTATTACTCTCAAAAACCGGTTGAATCTCTTACTGTTGACTCGGGTGCTTCTCACCATATGATTAGCAATCCTAGGTTGATAGAGAATGTAGAACCGGCCATAGGTAATGTTGTGATAGCCAATGGTACAAAAGTACCAATACAAGGTGTAGGAGATTTGAAGCTATTTGATAAAACATCTAAAGCTTTCTATATGCCTAAGTTTACTTCTAATTTGCTCTCGGTAAAGAAAGCTACCACTGACCTTGATTGTTGGGCTATATTCGGATCTAACAGTGTTCATTTTCAGGATACTAAAAGTGGAAAGATCCTTGGAGAAGGTGGAACCAAGGATGGACTCTATGTGTTAGGAGATGCTGAACCAAGTTCTTTAGAATCGCCCTCTTATACTTCTAATGTTGTAGTTGCTTTAAATTCTGTTTGGCATGCTAGATTAGGTCACCCTCATGCTCGTGCAATTGAACTCATGTTACCTAATATCAAGTTTGATCATTCTGTTTGTGAAGCTTGCATCTTGGGTAAACATTGTAAGAGTGTGTTTTCAAACTCATCCACCATTTATGAGAATTGCTTTGATTTAATTCACTCGGATGTTTGGACTTCTCCATGCGTGTCTAGGGATAATCTTAAGTATTTTGTGACATTCATAGATGAAAGATCAAAATACACTTGGATCACATTGCTTCCCTCTAAGGATCGTGTGTTTGACGCATTCTTAAACTTCCAAAACTATGTGACTAATCAATTTAATGCTAAAATTAAGGTACTACGATCAAATAATGGTGGAGAATATACAAGCACCAAGTTCAAAGAGCACTTAGCAAAACATGGCATAATTCACCAAACAAGCTGCCCCTACACTCCTCAACAAAATGGAGTGGCTGAGAGGAAGAAATCTTATGGAAGTTGCACGATCAATGATGTTCCATGCAAACGTTCCAAGGAGATTTTGGGGAGATGCGGTTATGACAGCTTGCTACTTGATCAACCGAACTCCAACAAAAGTTCTCAAGGACCTTTCTCCATTTGAGGTACTAAACGGCATTAAGCCATCACTTGAACATCTAAAAGTGTTTGGATGTGTGTGTTTTGTGTTGGTCCCAGGTGAGCTGAGAAACAAGTTGGATCCAAAGAGCGATAGGTGTATGTTTATTGGGTATTCTACATTGCAAAAAGGATACAAGTGCATTGATCCCAACAATGGGAAAACATATGTTTCCAGAGATGTAAGGTTCATTGAAGAGAAGGGCTATTATGATAAGATAGAGTGGGAAGACTTGAAAGACTTGGCTCACTCAACCTCGGATAGATCGGCAAGTTTAAAGCAACTCTTAGAAAACCTTGGACTTGGTCAGGAGAAAGAGGCATCACGTACTCACCCAACTCCTCCGGATTCCTCCAAAGTAACACCAAAGCCTGAGTCACATGGGGAACCGCAAGGTGAGGAGGAAGGTGAGTCGGCCATGCCTAATGAGGTCTCGGATGATCAGCCCACCGAGGAAACTATAACCCAGGCTGAAAATGAGGGGGAGATTGCTGCAGCTCCACCCCTAAGAAGAAGTACTAGACTACGCAAGGATCCTTCCAATTGGATCAACACAAGAGTCTACTACAACAATCAAGCTGTTGCTCATCCTATTCAAGCTGTGTGTTCGATCGCCCTTTTGCCATCAGATCATCAAGCCTTCCTTGGAAAGATTGAGGTGCACTCCATTCCGAACACCTATGAAGAAGCTAAGGACATCAAGGAATGGTGTGAGGCTATTGGTGCAGAGGTTAGTGCAATGGAAAAGAACCATACATGGGAAGAAGCTGAACTACCTAATGGAAAGAAAGCGGTCAGTTCTAAGTGGGTCTTCACCATTAAGTACCACAGCAATGGAGATATAGAGCGATACAAAGCCAGGCTTGTTGCTAGAGGGTTTACACAAACTTATGGAGAGGACTATACAGACACATTTGCTCCGGTTGCTAAGCTCCATACGGTAAGAGTCGTTTTATCCTTAGCTACTAACCTATCTTGGGAGCTATGGCAGATGGATGTGAAAAACGCTTTCCTCCAAGGGGAATTAGATGAAGAAGTCTATATGTATCCTCCTCCTGGTTTGGAAGCCTCCATTGCACCGGGAAAGGTACTCAAGTTGCACAAAGCGATTTATGGACTCAAGCAGTCACCTAGAGCTTGGTACCATAAGCTTAGCTCAATTCTCAAAACCAGAGGATTTAGGAAATCCGAGGCTGACCACACACTCTTCACATTGCAAAGTTCCAAAGGTATTATCGTTGTGCTCATTTATGTTGATGATTTGATCGTTTCTGGTAGTGACAAATCAGGTATTGCTGAAACTAAAGCTTTCCTTAAGAGTGTGTTTGATATCAAAGACCTTGGAGAACTTAAGTACTTCCTTGGAATAGAAGTTTGCCGCTCCTCGGAGGGTCTCTTTCTATCACAAAGGAAGTATGTGCTTGATCTTTTGAATGAGACAGGAAAACTTGGAGCAAAGCCGGCCAAGACTCCCCTTGAAGATGGCTACAAGGTCACTCGAAAGGGGGAGAAAGATGATACACCCTATGCAGATGCAGCTCAATATCGTCGGTTGGTTGGTAAGCTTATATACTTAACCATCACACGCCCTGACTTGTGTTTTGCTGTGAACCAGGTCAGTCAGCATATGCAGACCCCTACGGTGTACCATTGGAGTATGGTAGAACGGATTCTTCGATATCTCAAAGGAAGCCTAGGTCGTGGCATTTGGATGGGAAAGAATGAGGACACCGAGATTGTGGGTTACTGTGATGCAGATTGGGCTGGAGATAGGAATGACCGGAAATCCACAACAGGCTATTGCACATTCATTGGAGGAAACCTAGTCACATGGAAAACAAAGAAGCAGAAGGTTGTATCTTGTTCAAGCGCAGAAGCAGAGTATAGAGCCATGAGGAAGCTGACCAATGAGTTGACATGGCTGAAGGCTCTACTCAAAGATCTCGGCATAGAGTCTCCAAGACCAATCACCATGCATTGTGACAACCAAGCTGCCATTCACATTGCATCCAATTCAGTATTTCATGAGAGGACTAAGCATATTGAGTTGGATTGTCACAAAGTGCGAGAGAAGATCGAAGAAGGAGTAACTCTTCCGTGCTATACAAAGAGTGAAGATCAGTTGGCGGATATCTTCACCAAAGCTGCAAGTCTCAAGGTGTGCGAACACATCAACAAAAAGTTGGGACTTGTAGACTTAACTCGCCCTTGATCTCATGTCCTCTAATCCGTGAGCTTCATACTCTTTTTCCCTTAACACTCTTTTCTCCCATGCGGTTTTTGGGTGGTAAGGTTTTTAATAAGGTGATGTCTTGCGGATTCCAAGCTTAGCTTTACTCCATATAGCTAAGCTTGAGGGGGAGTATTGATCAAGCTATTATCAAGCTTGAAGTTAGTTTGGGCCAGAAACTGAATAAGGAAGCCAAATGGATCAGATGTGTGTTAACACTTTGGAGGAAGTTGGGCTAAGTTTATAAAGGCCCATGAAGGTCTTCTAGAAGGAGAGAAGACACTAAGTGGCTCAATATAGCCGTTGGAGACAGCTTGAAGCTAAGGCAACATGTGACTTGCTTTCAGCAAGTTCGAGGTCTATTAAGGGAAAGGGGACACACCCCCTTTGGCTGGTGCAGATTGTGTGTGTACCATTTTAGGAAACTCTTGTCTTTAGCTACTTGTATTCTAACTAAGGAAGCATCATGTCTCCTCTATATATATGTTGTAACCAAATGTTAGAAAGACAAGTGAGTGAATACACACTCTTCTTCTTCTCTATTCTCACCTCCATACTCTCTATCTCTTCAGCTCAGTTCTGAGCTTTCTTCTATTCTCTCTCATTAATTCTTCCATTCTTACATTTGATGCATTTAAAAATTTTGAAGCTTACATATCTAATCATTTTAACTCGAAATTGAAGGTACTTAGAACGGATAATGGAGGAGAATATATGAGCAAAGCGTTCGAAGAGCACTTAACTAAACAAGGAATACTACATCAAACTAGCTGCTCCTATAATCCACAACAAAACGGAGTGGCTGAGAGGAAGAATCGCCACCTAATGGAGGTTTCAAGATCTCTCATGTTCCACATGAATGTGCCAAAAAGATTTTGGGGTGATGCCGTCATGGCAGCCTGCTACTTGATCAATAGAACTCCAACCAAAGTCCTCAAAGATGTGTCTCCATATAAGGTATTAAACAAAACTGAACCTTCCTTAGATCACTTAAGGGTGTTTGGTTGTGTATGTTTTGTTCTAGTGCCCGGAGAGCTGAGGAACAAACTCGAAGCCAAGAGCAAGAAGTGTATGTTCATAGGTTACTCCTCTACTCAAAAGGGGTATAAGTGTTATGATCCAGAAACGAGACGAGTCCATGTATCCCGAGATGTGACATTCCGTGAAGATTGTGGATACTATGGTGAAAGGAATTGGGATGATCTTCAAGACCTATCCGAACCTGTCATGGATAGAGCCGCAAGTCTTCAATTCCTCCTCAACAAGCTTGGTGTTCCAACCACCCAAAACAACACTCCCTCGGATCAGACAACCTCGGAAACACCTCTGGATCACGCCACGGACTGAACCAAGGACTGATCAAGGGACTGCCCCATCAACACATTTGCCTCCGAGAACCTGCCCTCAAGATCGTAGCTCACCAAAGGTGTTGGATCCGCAGAAGGAACCTGAGTCGTGTGTGCCCCAAGCTCAACCTGATCAACCTGAGCCACCAACTCAACCAACTCAACCCATGGAACCTCCCGCTGTGGTCCAACCTCTCAGACGTAGCACACGAGTCCGCAAAGATCCCTCTAATTGGAGGAACACAAGGGTCTATTACAATGCTCAAGCCGTGGCTCATCCCGTTACCACGGTATTTTCGATTGGCCTCTTACCCTCTGATTTCCATGCCTTTCTTGGTCGAATTGAAATGGACCAGGTACCTCAAAGCTATGATGAAGCTAAGCAAATCCAACATTGGTTGGATGCGGTGAAGGCTGAGATAGGGGCTATGGAAAAGAACCACACTTGGGATGAAGTAGATATGCCATTGGGAAAGAAGGCTGTCACCTCCAAGTGGGTCTTCACTATCAAGTATGATACACGTTCTGGTTGATTCAAAGCAAGCTATAACGCAAGGTGGTGTTTGTGCTCACAAGAGAGAAGCTCAGCTTGCTTTACACGATGCGGAAGGTGAATTGGACCACACGAGGGTGATGAACTCGTGATACACCAAGAGATTCTTCAAGGCTGAGTGCTAGTACTCAAAGACAAGAAGAATTGAAGCTTTCAGATCTAGAAAACGTGAAAGAGAAGGAGCTTTTTGGCTGCTAGGGTTTTTGGACGAAATTGTTGTGTCTTTATTCATCCATAAGCTTAGGTATTTATAGAACCCTAAGTCTTTAAACAACATGAAGTTTGAAACAAAAACAACAAGTAGTTTTAAAATAACAAAAAAAAACAACAAGATGTGCGTAAAAATAAACAAACGAATTCTTCAGCCTTCTAAGTGCTCTAGTGACTTGTGAATGATGTTCAACTTGTGAACAAGTCCTAGAATGCACACTTGGGGTGTTGCCTTGTTAAAACCTCTTTCAGGAAACCCATTGGGACAAAACCGAAAGTAGGAAAAAGAGTACAATTCCCAAGCATGTCTTTGTGTGTCTTTACTCTTGGATGATAGTAAAGACACTAGAAGCTGCTGTGTTGACATTGAGAAGTGCCCATGGCTCATTTGATGATGTAAACAAGCCATGATGGTCTGATAATGCGTGTGGTTCGTCATCTTCTCCTTGCTCTAGAATATGAACTGGCTGAATTTGTGGCTGATTGCTCTTGCTTTGAGGCGTGTAAGTTGTCCACTTGGTACTTGAGGCACCATGACATCCGCAGCTACATGTTCAACATCGTCTATGTCCTCATCATTGTAAGGGCGTGTGATGGTTAAGTATATAAGCTTACCAACCAGACGACGATATTGAGCTGGATCTTCATAAGGTGTATCATCTTTCTCCCTCTTTCGAGCGACCTTGTAGCCATCTTCGAGGGGAGTCTTGGCCGGCTTTGCTCCAAGCTTTCCTGTCTCATTCAAAAGATCAAGCACGTACTTCCTTTGGGATAGAAAGAGACCATGCGAGGAGCGGCACACTTCTATTCCAAGGAAGTACTTAAGTTCTCCAAGGTCTTTGATATCAAACACACTCTTAAGGAAAGCTTTAGTTTCAGCAATACCTGATTTGTCACTACCAGAAATGATCAAATCATCAACATAAATGAGCACAACGATAATACCTCTGGAACTTTGCAATGTGAAGAGTGTGTGATCAGCCTCGGATTTCCTAAATCCTCTGGTTTTGAGAGTTGAGCTAAGCTTATGGTACCAAGCTCTAGGTGACTGCTTGAGTCCATAAATCGCCTTGCGCAACTTGAGTACCTTTCCCGGTGCAATGGAGGCTTCCAAACCAGGAGGAGGATACATATAGACGTCTTCATCTAATTCCCCTTGGAGGAAAGCGTTTTTCACATCCATCTGCCATAGCTCCCAAGATAGGTTAGTAGCTAAGGATAAAATGACTCTTACCGTATGGAGCTTAGCAACCGGAGCAAATGTGTCTGTATAGTCCTCTCCATAAGTTTGTGTAAACCCTCTAGCAACCAGCCTGGCTTTGTATCGCTCTATATCTCCATTGCTGTGGTACTTAATGGTGAAGACCCACTTGGAACTGACCGCTTTTTTTTCCATTAGGTAGTTCAGCTTCTTCCCATGTATGGTTCTTTTCCATTGCACTAACTTCTGCACCAATAGCCTCACACCATTCTTTGATGTCCTTAGCTTCTTCATAGGTGTTCGGAATGGAGTGCACCTCAATCTTTCCAAGGAAAGCTTGATGATCTGATGGCAAAAGGGCGATCGAACACACAGCTTGAATAGGATGAGCAACAGCTTGATTGTTGTAGTAGACTCTTGTGTTGATCCAATTGGAAGGATCCTTGCGTAGCCTAGTACTTCTTCTTAGGGGTGGAGCGGCAGCAATCTCCCCCTCATTATCAGCCCGGTTTAGAGTTTCCTCGGTGGGTTGAGCATCCGAGACCTCATTAGGCATGGCCGGCTCACCTTCCTCCTCACCTTGTGGTTCAATGTTGCCTTGTGGTTCCCCATGTGACTGAGGTGTTGGTGTTACTTTGGAGGAATCCAGAGGAGTTGGGTGAGTACGTGATGCCTCTTTCTCCTGACCAAGTCCAAGGTTCTCTAAGAGTTGCTTTAAACTTGCCGATCTATCCGAGGTTGAGTGAGCCAAGTCTTTCAAGTCTTCCCACTCTATCTTATCATAATAGCCCTTCTCTTCAATGAACCTTACATCTCGAGAAACATATGTTTTCCCATTGTTGGGATCAATGCACTTGTATCCTTTTTGCGATGTAGAATACCCAATAAACATACACCTATTGCTCTTTGGATCCAACTTGTTCCTCAACTCACCTGGAACCAACACAAAACACACACATCCAAAAACTTTTAGATGTTCAAGTGATGGCTTAATGCCGTTTAGTACCTCAAATGGAGAAAGGTCCTTGAGAACTTTTGTTGGGGTTCGGTTGATCAAGTAACAAGCTGTCATAACCGCATCTCCCCAAAATCTCCTTGGAACATTTGCATGGAACATCATTGATCGTGCAACTTCCATAAGATGTCTGTTCTTCCTCTCAGCCACTCCATTTTGTTGTGGAGTATAAGGGCAGCTTGTTTGGTGAATTATGCCGTGTTTTGCTAAGTGCTCTTTGAACTTGGTGCTTGTATATTCTCCACCATTGTCTGATCTTAGTACCTTAATTTTAGCATTGAATTGATTAGTCACATAGTTTTGGAAGTTTAAGAATGCATCAAACACACGATCCTTAGAGGGAAGTAATGTAATCCAAGTGTACTTTGATTTTTCATCTATGAATGTCACAAAATACTTGAGATTATCCCTAGAAACGCATGGAGAAGTCCAAACATCTGAGTGAACTAAATCGAAGCAATTATCATAGATTGTAGATGAATTTGGAAACACACTCTTACAATGTTTACCCAAGATACAAGCTTCACAAACAGAATGATCAAACTTAATATTAGGCAACATGAGTTCAATAGCACGAGCATGAGGATGACCTAATCTAGCATGCCAAACAGAATTTAAAGCAACTACAACATTAGAAGTAAAAGAGGGTGAATCTAAAGAACTTGGTTCAGCATCTCCTAACACATAGAGCCCATCCTTGGTTCCACCTTCTCCAAGGATCTTTCCACTCTTAATATCCTGAAAATGAACATTGTCAGATCCAAATATAGCCAAACAATCAAGATCAGTGGTTGCTTTCTTCACCGAGAGCAAATTAGAAGTAAACTTAGGCATGTAGAATGCTTTAGATGTTTTCTCAAATAGCTTCAAGTCTCCTACACCTTGTATTGGTACTCTTGTACCATTGGCTATCACAACATTACCTACTGCCGGTTCTACATTCTCTATTAACCTAGGATTGCTAATCATGTGGTGAGAAGCACCTGAGTCAATAATAAGAGATTCAACCGGTTTTTGAGAGTAATAAGTGATACCGAAATCTTTTAGGGAGGCAATGGACTTGAGAAGCTTTTCAACATCTGACTTTCTCATGACATCATCCACAGGTACAGCCGTCATAGCCACGCCTTCACTTTGTTTAGACGTCCCTGCTTGGTCTCCTTCTGCCACAGACTGAGAGATGTTTGCTTTTGGGTCCTTAAACTTGTTTGGTTTAAGGTGTGGATGAAGAATCCAGCACTTGTCCTTGCTATGCCCCTTCTTCTTGCAGTGCTCACAGACCAACCGCCTTCTTTCCTCATATGTGAGAGATGCCCTATGAGCTGAGACGTGCTCCACCTGATTTGCTGAGACTAGCTCACCTTTATTAACCAAGCCGTGTGAGCCTTGTTCTTTGAGGATTTGGGAGCACACCTCATCAACACTAGGGATTCTGTCTTGCCTTAGAATATGTTTAGTGAGGTCGTTGAAGTTTGAGTTGAGTCCACCAAGCAGCTTGAACACCTTATCTTGTTCTTGTCTTTCCTTGATCACCAACGGATCATTAGTTCCTGGCCTTAGCATATCTAGTTCAGCCCACAAAGAACTGAGCTTTCCAAAGTAGGCAGAGAACTCCATTTCTTCTTGGTTCAAGGATGTGATAGCCTTCTTGACTTCATACACTCGAGTAAGATTAGAGACATTCCCAAAAACTTTTTTGAGAGTTTCCCATAGATCTTTGGCTGTGTCACAGAATGAGTAAGACTCAATGAGGTGAGCATCAAGGGAGCTTGTGAGAATGGCTAAAACAGTCTGGTCCTCTTGAAACCACTTGCTGTCTTCCGCCAACACCATTCCTCTCTCAGCTTCATCATCTTCTTCAGGTCGAGATGAGACTATGTGCCTCCACATTCCCTTGCTACAGAGAATCATCCTTGCTGCTCTGGCCCACAGCAAGTAATTTGAACCTTTCAACATCACAGGAATCAGCATATTCTTTGAGTTCTCCATGGTGTGAGTTTAAATCCGAGAGAATGAAGTTCAAAACAGAGAATAAGAGATGAGTTTTAGAACAGAGAATGGACTTGGAACAGAGAATAAGGAATTAGAGTTGGAGAATATAGGTGAAGAATGCTTAGAAATGACAGAGAATAGGAGAGATTAGGATCTTAGAATGCTCCGATACCATGTAAGAATGGAAGAATTAATGGAAGAAAGCTCATAGAGAGAGAGAGAGAATGGGGGTGAGAATGAAGAAGAAAAAGAGTGTGTATTCACTCACTTAACATTACAAATGGTTGCTACATGGTTTATATAGGCATACAATTGGTTGCCCTAGATTCTACAAGACAAACACAAAGAGACAAGAATTGCCTAAAATGGATCAGCAAAATCTGCTGAGACAAAAGGAGATGGAGCCTCTTTCCTCTTTTGTTCAAACAGAGTCACATGTCTTCCCTAACCTTCTTTCAGCCTCCAACGGTTATATTGAACCATTTGGAGTCTTCTTTCCTTCTAGAAGACATTCATGGGCCTTTATAACCTCAGCCCAACTTCCTCCAAAGTGTTAACACACATCTGATCCATTTGGCTTCCTTATTCAGTTTCTGGCCCAAAGTAACTTCAAGCTTGATAATAGCTTGATCAATAATCATTCCCTCCCCCTTGGCAACGTTTTGTCCTCAAAACTGGATCCTTACCTACATCAAACAATTCTAAGTCAGCAACATTGAATGTTGGAGAAACGTTAAACGTACCTGGCAGCTCCAGTTGATATGCATTTTCATTTATCCTCTTTAGGACTCGGAAAGGTCCATCTCCCCGCGGTGCAAGCTTGCTCTTCCTCTTTTGTGGAAACCTTTCGGACCTAAAGTGCAACCAAACCCAATCTCCTTTCTTGAAGGTAACTTGTTTCCTTCCTTTGTTGGCTTGCTTTGCATAAGCTTCTGTTTTCTTTTCTATATTCTCCTTTGCTTTCTGATGAATCTTTTTGATGTATTCTGCCCTTGTTTCTCCCTCCAAGCTTACTACTTCGGCTGGTGGTAATGGTGTGAGATCAAGAGGCGAGTTGGGATTGAATCCATAGACGATCTCAAAAGGAGACATTCTGGTGGCAGAATGCACAGCTCGGTTGTAAGCAAACTCGATGAATGGGATACATTCCAGCCACGTCTTCAAGTTCCTGCCAATGGTGGCTCTCAGCAATGTGGATAAAGTGCGATTCACCACTTCCGTTTGTCCATCTGTTTGGGGATGACATGTGGTGGAGAAGAGCAGCTTGGTTCCTAATTTCTTCCATAAAGCTCTCCAAAAGTGGATGAGGAACTTGGTGTCACGATCTGATACTATGGTTCTCGGAATACCATGTAACCTCACTACTTCTTTAAAGAACAATGTTGCAGTTTGAGATGCATCGTTGGTCTTGGAACATGGTATGAAGTGAGCCATCTTCGAAAACCTGTCTACAACAACAAAAATGGAATCTTTGTGGTTTATCTTAGGCAAGCCTAGCACAAAGTCCATAGAAATGTCAGTCCAAGGAGTAGTAGGAATGGGCAAAGGCATGTATAAACCGTAAGGGTGTGCTCTGGATTTGGCCTTCCGACACACCAAACACCTAGCACAGTGTGCTTCAACGTCACGCCTTTGATGAGGCCAATAGAAATGTTTCCTCAACATGTCTAACGTTTTGTCAACTCCAAAGTGACCCATCAAGCCACCTCCATGTGCTTCCTTCAACAGCAAATCTCGTATAGAGCCTTTGGGAATGCACAGCCTCTTCTCTTTGAACAGGAACCCATCAAACAAGTAGAATTTGGTGTAAGCTCCTTTGCCGTGTTCCTTGAAGATCTCCTTGAAGTCTTCATCTACTGTGTATAGCTCCTTCATTAACTCAAATCCTAACACTTTGGCTTCCATAACCGAGATGAGAGTATGTCTTCTAGACAAGGCATCAGCTACAACATTTTCCTTTCCCTTCTTATACTTGATCACATAGGGAAATGTTTCGATGAATTCCAGCCAGCGTGCATGCCTCTTTTTCAGCTTAGTTTGACCCTTCAAATGCTGCAATGTCTGATGGTCTGTGTGTATAACACATTCCCTAGCCAACAAATAGTGTTGCCAAGACTCCATAGCCCTCACTAAAGCGTATAACTCTTTGTCATAGGTTGGGTAATTCAATGCTGCTCCACTTAGCTTCTCACTGAAGTAAGCTACTGGTCTGCCTCCTTGGGTTAGTACAGCTCCTATTCCCACTCCAGATGCGTCACACTCTAGTTCAAATGTCTTGTTGAAGTCTGGTAGAGCTAAAACCGGTGCAGCTGTGAGTTTCTCTTTCAAGCGCTGAAATGCTTTTGCTCTTGTTCTTCTCCCCATTTGAACTCATTGTTCTTCTTAACTATGGACGTCAAGGGGCTGGCAATACTGCTGAAATCCTTTACAAACCGACGATAGAAGCTGGCCAAACCGTGAAAGCTTCTCACTTGGCTGATACTCGTTGGTGTTGGCCATTCTTTGATAGCTCAAATCTTGTCTTCATCAACCTGTAATCCCTGTGAACTAACAACAAAACCTAGGAAAACTACTTGATCAGTGCAGAATGTGCACTTCTTTAAGTTGGCAAACAATCCTTCCCTTCGAAGTGTTTGTAATACCAGCTCAAGATGTGTCACATGTTCAGAATAAGATGAGCTATAGATAAGTATATCATCAAAGTAAACAACAACAAACTTACTGATGTATGGCCTAAGTACATGGTTCATTAGGCGCATAAAGGTGCTGGGGGCATTAGACAAACCGAATGGCATGACCAGCCATTCATACAAACCGTGCTTGGTCTTGAAGGCTGTCTTCCACTCATCCCCTTCCCGCATTCTCACTTGATGATAACCACTCTTTAAATCAATTTTTGAGAATACGGTTGCTCCACTCAACTCGTCCAGCATGTCATCGAGTCGAGGTATGGGGTGCCGGTATTTGATTGTAATGTTGTTGATGGCTCGGCAATCTACACACATTCTCCAGCTGCCATCTTTCTTAGGCACGAGTAGAACTGGTACTGCACATGGGCTGAGACTCTCTCGGACATACCCTTGTGCCATCAGCTCTCTTACTTGCCGCTCAAGTTCTTTGGCTTCCTCTGGATTGACACGGTAAGCGGGTCTGTTTGGTAGCTGTGCTCCTGGAATGAAGTCAATGTTGTGCTCAATGCCTCTAACAGGCGGTAATCCAGGTGGTAGCTCTTCAGGAAATACATCCGCATACGTTTCCAACAACTTGTTAACTTCTGATGGTAGCTTGATATCTATATAATCTGCACTCAAAAGCTCTTTAAACACCATAAGAAAAACGTTAGTGTTGTTAGTAGCAATAGTCTTCCGAATAACACTAGATTTTACTAGGAAATTCTCTTTGCAGTTGCTTTTATCTTTGGCCATTTTGATTTGCATTTCGTGCACTTGCTGTGGTGATAATGGTGCTAGATTAATCCTGCGCTTATCATGAACAAAAGAATACAAGTTAGTACGTCCATTGTGTGTGGTTTCCTTATCAAACTGCCATGGACGTCCCAATAAGAGATGACCAGCCTGCATTGGAACCACATCACACAATACTTGATCATTGTATCGGCCTACACTAAAGGAGACCTTTACTTGATCAGTAATGCGTAACTCAGCCTTGTCATTGAGCCACCTTAGCTTATAAGGCTGAGGGTGTTTAGTTCTCTCTAGACCGAGTTTTTCTACCATATATAAACTAGCAACATTTGTGCAAGAACTATTAGTCTATATCAAAGAGATGAGGAGGATGAGGCCGAAGAGGCCGAAGACCTTTAAGGTCAATAAGATGAAATGGAGGAGAGTTAAGGCCGAAGTCATCAAGACAAGGCCGAAGACCACCCCAAGGACCTCCAAGAAGGAGGAAATTAGCCACCAAGGACCCATAAAGGTCATCAAATCATCAAAAGATCAAGAAATGGCCAAAAGAAGGAGTTCTGGAAAAGTCAACGTTTTGGACCAGAAAGTCAACGGTAGGTGGTCATGGACCGCGGGTAGGCCATCGGGTCGAGAGGCACGTACCGCGGGAAGGTTTTCGTGTACTGCGGGCAGACGCAGGACGGGTCAACGGACGGGCGAGAAAGTCAACGGAGAGGCGTGTACCGCGGGTCGAGACACGGACGTACCGCGGGAAGGAAAATCACGTACCGCGGGTCAAGCCTTCACGTACCGCGGGTAAGGTTTCTGTGTACCGCGGGCAAGGTCAACGGACAGAGCAAAAAAGTCAACGGTAGGTGGTCATGGACCGCGGGTAGGCCATCGGGTCGAGAGGCACGTACCGCGGGAAGGTTTTTGTGTACTGCGGGCAGACGCAGGACGGGTCAACGGACGGGCGAGAAAGTCAACGGAGAGGCGTGTACCGTGGGTCGAGACACGGACGTACCGCGGGAAGGAAAATCACGTACCGCGGGTCAAGCCTTCACGTACCGCGGGTAAGGTTTCTGTGTACCGCGGGCAAGGTCAACGGACAGAGCAAAAAAGTCAACGATTTTCAAATCTTCCCAAATGTTGATTCTAATCAAATGGGATGTTATGTAAGGCTGTTAGGACCTAAATGGAGTCTAACTAGAGCCAAGAAGACCGTTGGAAGCTTAAGAAGACATGTGACTCTACTTTATGCTAAGTTCAAGACTAAGGACATGTCACTTTCAAGCTTTGGGAACAACACTTCCTCTCTCCTCTCCAACGGTCATATTGCTGAGCATCTAGGCTTCATTTTAAGCTGAACCATCACCTTGTAAACTCTATAAATAGAGCTTGTATTCCCTTTGTAAAATAATCCGAAAATATATATACAAAGAAGTGTTGCTAAAGTTCTCTCTTCTCTTTATGTTTAAGCAAGTAGTTTCAATGTAGATTCTAGGCTAGTTGGCTCGTGTAGAGGCTGCCCAATGGCAGACCTCTACCCAAACACTTCTAGATCTCCACCAAACTCTTCTTATGCTTTATTTATATTTATGTAAATCTAGATGAATGGTTCTAGAATCCAAGATCTCTTTAGCACACAAACTCCAAGTGTTGTGATGCTTTACTTGGATTAGATCCAACCTAGATTAGTTTTCTCCTTGCTAGAACCGATTTACTCCATAGTAAACTCGGATTCAACAAGTCTTGAGATCGAGTCCATTTTGTGGGTTAAGTGGTTTCATTCACCAAGTGAAGTCTCCACGGTTTATTTTGAGCTTAGTCTCATAAAAACCAACAAGAACCACCATCGATAATTAAAGAGCAAACCTTTCCCTTGATGGTGCATCTAGTGTGAAAGATGTTTTCACGCTGTTCGGTTTCCGGCTCCACCATTGAGCTGAGAACACGCCTCATCATCAAGATCTCTCCGGAATCCGGATACTCCACCTCATCACCATCATTTGGTTCTGGTTCGTCATCTCCCTCATCTTGTGATTCGTAATCACCGGTAGAGGTGAGAATCATCACCTGCTGGTTGGGGCAATCTCTTGACATGTGACCTCTGCCTCTACATTTGAAGCACGTAATGTCTCTGGTCCGCTGTTGTTGTGGCAGCTGCGACGTTCCTTGTGTAGCACGCATAGGTGCTGGTGCGTTTTTAACTCCTTCGTTGGTTCTGGTTTTGAACCGTGAGTCGTTTGGTCCTCCATTGTTCCTTTCAACCTGTTTAGGGATAGAATGCCAGTTAGTCTTAGGCCTAGAAACAACATTAGATTGCTTACGCTTGTTTTGCTGTTCGATTTGGATGGCAAGGTGCAACAGCTCTCCAAGATCATGGTATGGCTGCCGTTCCACTTTTCTTGCTATTTTCTCTTGCAATCCATCCAGAAATTGTGCCATGAGTGTTTCTGGTGAGTCCTCAAGCTCCAGCCTATTCCGCATGTGCTCAAACTCCTCAAAATACTCCTCCACACTTTTGGTGCCCTGATTTAAACGTCTAAAACGTTTTTGTAACTCTCGGTGGAAATGTGGTGGCACATAGCGTCTCCATGATGTGTTTGAGATCTTCCCAAGCAGCTATCTGTCCATATCGATTTCTCCTCCTTTCAGCTACTTCTCTGTCCCACCAAGTAAGAGCATGGTCTGTGAACTGAGCTGCAGCTAGAGCTCCTCTTCTTGGGTCAGCATATCGATAATATTCAAAGATATGCTCCATTCATCTCTCCCAATCGAGGTATGCCTCTGGATCAACTCTTCCAGCAAAGGTTGGAGGTGTCAGCTTCACGTCAAGATGTGGCTGAGGTGGTGGTGGTGGCGGAAATCGAGCTGGCAGCTCTTCTTCCATCTGTTCTCTCATCCGGGGGTCATGTTGCATTGATGGAGGTGTTGGGGAACCATCCGAATCACGTTCTCCTCTCCTCCGTGAACCTTCTGGCACATTAGCTCTCCTACCAGGTGAAGCTTCCTCCATTCTGTTCATTCTAGCATTCATACTAGTGAGTTGTGCGTTGATTGTGGCCAGCATCTGTATCATGGCGTTGGTTGCTTCCTCAGGGTCCGAATCAGCAGCCATGATTTCCTATAAATTAAAACAAACAAAACAGAAAAAGGAAAAGACACAAGTTAGATTTGGATAGAATTTAATGATTTTCTAGATAAGATTCCTAACAGAATTTTGTTAAATCTAAAAGAGAAATAAAAGGGATAAGAAAGCTTAGGGATTTGTGGATAGAATTTTTGAAATTCCTCTTCTTCTTCCCAATTTTCGTTGGTTGTTTTCTACCAAAAAGAAAAGCTCACAAAAACAGATCAAATTGCACAAACAAAATTGGTTGAAACAACATAATTTCTTAACAACCCTAATAGACACGAATTTAATGGAACAAACACTAGAAGACACGAATTTGATTGTAACAACAATAGAAGACACGAATTTGATTGAATCAAACGACAAGAAACAACTAACAATGAAAGTTAAACAAAAACGAGAGAGAATGAATGCAATGAAAGAAAACGAAATAGAAAAGATAGGTTTAGACACTCCCTGTGATGGAACTTCAGCTCTGATACCAAAATATGATACACGTTCTGGTTGATTCAGCCCTCAAGATCGTAGTTCACCAAAGGTGTTGGATCCGCAGAAGGAATCTGAGCCGGCCTCACAATCAGACCCAACGGGTTCAATCACTCCTCGGACTGACCCTGAGTCGTGTGTGCCCCAAGCTCAACCTGATCAACCTGAGCCACCAACTCAACCAACTCAACCCATGGAACCTCCCGCTGTGGTCCAACCTCTCAGACGTAGCACACGAGTCCGCAAAGATCCCTCTAATTGGAGGAACACAAGGGTCTATTAAAATGCTCAAGCCGTGGCTCATCCCGTTACCACGGTATTTTCGATTGGCCTCTTACCCTCTGATTTCTATGCCTTTCTTGGTCGAATTGAAATGGACCAGGTACCTCAAAGCTATGATGAAGCTAAGCAAATCCAACATTAGTTGGATGCGGTGAAGGCTGAGATAGGGGCTATGGAAGAGAACCACACTTGGGATGAAGTAGATATGCCATTGGGAAAGAAGGCTGTCACCTCCAAGTGGGTCTTCACTATCAAGTATAAAAGCAATGGAGAGATTGAGCGCTACAAAGCAAGGCTTGTAGCTCGCGGTTTCACACAAACCTTTGGAGTTGACTACACGGATACATTTGCTCCGGTTGCCAAACTACATACGGTAAGGGTGGTTCTTTCATTAGCTACTAACTTGTCTTGGGAATTATGGCAGATGGATGTCAAGAACGCCTTTCTTCAAGGGGAACTTGAGGAAGAGGTGTATATGACACCACCACCGGGCCTAGAATCGAAGGTTACTCCCGGAAAAGTATTGCAGCTAAGGAAAGCCATCTATGGTTTGAAGCAATCTCCAAGAGCATGGTACCACAAGCTCAGCCACACACTTAGAGATCGTGGCTTCCGCAAGTCCGAAGCTGACCATACCTTGTTCACACTCAAGAGTTCGAATGGTATTGTGGTTGTGTTGATATATGTTGATGACCTTATCATCTCCGGCGATGATAAGGAAGGTATAGCAGCCACTAAATCATATCTTCACTCTGTCTTTGACATTAAAGATCTTGGAGAACTAAAGTATTTTCTAGGGATTGAGATTTGTCGTTCTTCGGAAGGCTTATTTCTCTCTCAAAGAAAATACACTCTTGATTTGCTTCATGAGACATGTATGGAGACCAGTAGACCAGCCAAGACACCACTTGCAGATGGTTACAAGGTCAATCGAAAGGGGGAGAAAGATGATGAGCCATTTGAAGATGTTTCCAAATACCGCCGATTAGTGGGTAAGCTCATTTATCTAACCATATCTAGACCAGACCTCTGTTTTGCTGTGAACCAGGTTAGTCAATTCATGCAAGCTCCAACAAAGTATCATTGGAGTATGGTTGAGCGGATCCTCAAGTATCTCAAAGGAAGCTCGAGCCAAGGCGTATGGATGGGAAAGAATGAGAGCTCGGATGTTGCTGGATATTGTGATGCTGATTGGGCTGGAGATAGGAATGATAAGAAGTCTACCACGGGTTATTGCACATTTGTTGGAGGTAACTTGGTTACTTGGAAGACCAAGAAGCAAAAGGTTGTGGCGTGTTCAAGTGCATAAGCGGAGTATAGAGCTATGAGGAGGCTTACGGATGAGCTAGTGTGGCTGAGAGCTCTGCTCAAGGATCTAGGACGAGACACAAAGGATCCAATTACCATGCACTGTGACAACCAAGCAGCAATCCACATAGCCTCCAATCCGGTCTTTCATGAGAGAACTAAGCACGTAGAAGTGGACTGTCACAAAGTCCGAGAGCGTATAGAGGAAGGAGTAGTTCTTCCATGTTTCACACCAAGTGGAGATCAGTTGGCAGATATCTTCACTAAAGCCGCAAGTACCAAAGTTTGCAACCACATATATGGGAAGCTTGGACTTGTGCGCTTAGATCGCCCTTGACTTCATGTCCTCTAACCCGCGGTTTGCATACTCTTTTTCCCTCGGCAAGGTTTTGTCCCACGTGGTTTTCCTTATTGAGGTTTTTTTAATGAGGTGTAGACTTCGAGTTTTCCAAGCTAAGCCTTCGGTCCTTTCGGCTTAGCTTGAGGGGGAGTATTAGTCAAGCATCTTCACTCGGTCACATGTAAACCTATCCAAGAGACCGAGTGACATATTTACTTGAGTAGCAAGGGAAGCATAACAAGGATAGGCTCAGCTGTAGGGGATTGCTGGTGGATAAGAAGCAAAAGTGGTCCCAACATGGTCAATATGACCGTTGGAGACTAGTACTAGATGGTCCCCTCCACCCAGCTGGCTACCAAATGGTCCCCTCCACCCAGCTGGCACTTCTCTCTCCTTTCTTATGCTTTTATGTATCTAGAATAAGTCTATTTAAACTTACCCATGTAACCATTTTCGAAATTAATGAGAACATGATGTTTTCTTCACTATTCTACTCAGTCTCTCTCTAAAATCTCTTAAAGCTTCCGCAGCCATAGTTCATGTTTTGATTCCAAAACCAACAGCATCTAGTCTGTGATCATTGCAAAAAGAAGGGACATATGAAGAAAAAATGTTGGATCCTTCACCCACATCTCAAGCCAAGCAAGTTCAAGAACGCTCGGTGATACAATCTCGTTCTCAAATCGAATGAATCCTTGAAAGGTTGTGTTTGTGTTCTCCCAACGAGAAGCTCAATTGGTTGAAGCACGCAGCAGATTGAATTGGACCATACGAGTTATGGATGAACTCGTGATACACCAGAAGAGATCTTCAAAGACGAGTACATGTCTCAAGGATTGGAAGATCGATTGTTTCAAGTTTGTAACGAGAAAACAAGGGTTAGAATTTGGTTCTAGGGTTTGATCATAAAAGTTGTGTCCATTAATTCTGTGACTTAGGCTTTATATAGAGCCTAAATCCAAAAAAACAACAAGTAGTTTGATAAAACTACAAGCAGTTTTATCTTAAAACAACAAAAGCTTGAAGGTGTCAAAAACTTTACTCTTTTCTTACAGAAAACCCTCAAAGGCTCTTCCTTTTAGTCCTTTGGTGAAGGAAAGTCTCAGTCTTTATCAAGTAGAAGCAAAAGTTTCTACCTTTCTCAAGTTTTCATCCTCGAAAAATGGAGACTAACAAGCATATCCATATCCCAGTGGTCCTCAAAAGAGTTAACTATCTCCTATGGGCTAGGACGGTTAAGACAACCCTGTGCAGCCACAAGGGATTCTGGAGCCATGTGGTAAAGAGTAAGCCAGTCAAGTTTGATCCTTCAAGCGGTGAAGAAGATGATGATGAAATCTTCGATGAAGATGATGAGTGGTTCCAAATGGACCAATTAGTTCTGTCCATCATCCGTAACTCTTTGGATCCGCCGATTCTTGAAGGCTACTCTTACTGTGAAACGGCTAAAGAGTTATGGGACACCCTTAAGAATGTCTTTGGTAATGTCTCTAATCTTACTAGGGTGTTTGAGGTGAAGAAAGCTCTCAATAATCTGTCCCAAGATGAGATGAGTTTCACAGAGTACTTTGGGAAGTTTTGGTCTCTATGGGCTGAGCTAGACATGCTGAGACCAGCTACAAGGGATCCAAGAGAGATTCGTGAGAGGAATGAACAAGACAAGGTGTTCGGCCTTCTCCTCAACCTCAGCCCTGGATTCAATGATCTCATCAAGCACATTCTTAGAGAAAGTAAGCTTCCGAGCCTTGATGATGTCTGTTCTCAAATCCAAAAAGAACAGGGTTCTATTGAGCTGGTAGATGGTAAAGGGAGTGCGGGTCTTCTTACAACCAACAAAGGAAGGTTTGAGAATATCAAAGCAGAGGAACGAAAGAAGCTAGTGTTAGAATTTGAAGAAGAAACTTGCGGAAGTATGAGGAAGAGTGAGAGAACCGAGAGGAAGTGAAAGAGAATAAATTCAAATTTTCATTGCAAAAGTATATTTTACATTTGTTGTTTGACAATCTATTTATAGAGAGACAAAGGGTTTGGTAACGGCTACAAGCTTCAGCCGCACTCCTTGTGGTCTTCAAGGTTGATAGTGACATGTGGAGGATTTGAGCTTTCTTCCATTAAAAGTGACTTAAGCCTTTTGTTAGAATTTAGAGAAATATTGAAGAATGAAGAAGAAGAATCAGATTGGCGAGAATGAAGAATGGAGAAGAAGAACTTGTCTTCTATATTTCTTAATGGTTACATGTTGTCTCTTTAAATAGCCACAGCAACCATCTAGGGTTGTACATAAAGAAGAACAAAATTAAATGAGAGAGAAGAGGACCACACAAATGTCTTGACAAATAAGGAAAGGAGGGGGGAGAGAAGATGACCACACAAATGTCTTGACAAATAAGGAAAGGAGGGGGGGACCACACGACAAGCATCTCCAACAGTCACCTGCAGCTGGTGTGGACCACCTTGAAGCTGGTGTAAGAATGGAAGAATTAATGGAAGAAAGCTCATAGAGAGAGAGAGAGAATGGGGGCAAGAATGAAGAAGAAGAAGAAGAGTGTGTATTCACTCACTTAACATTACAAATGGTTGCTACATGGTTTATATAGGCATACAATTGGTTGCCCTAGATTCTACAAGACAAACACAAAGAGACAAAAATTGCCTTAAAATGGATCAGCATAATATGCTGAGACAAAAGGAGATGGAGCCTCTTTCCTCTTTTGTTCAAACAGAGTCACATGTCTTCCCTAACCTTCTCTCAGCCTCCAACGGTTATATTGAACCATTTGGAGTCTTCTTTCCTTCTAGAAGACATTCATGGGCCTTTATAACCTCAGCCCAACTTCCTCCAAAGTGTTAACACACATCTGATCCATTTGGCTTCCTTATTCAATTTCTAGCCCAAAGTAACTTCAAGCTTGATAATAGCTTGATCAATACTCCGCCTCAAGCTTAGCTATATGGAGTAAAGCTAAGCTTGGAATCCGCAAGACATCACCTCATTAAAAACCTTACCACCCAAAAACCACATGGGAGAAAAGAGTGTTAAGGGAAAAAGAGTGTGAAGCTCACGGATTAGAGGACATGAGATCAAGGGCGAGTTAAGTCTACAAGTCCCAACTTGCTGTTGATGTGTTCGTACACCTTGAGACTTGCAACTTTGGTGAAGATGTCCGCCAACTGGTCTTCACTCTTTGTATAGCATGGAAGGGTTACTCCTTCCTCGATCTTCTCATGTACTTTGTGACAATCCATCTCAATATGCTTAGTCCTCTCATGAAATACTGAGTTGGATGCAATGTGAATGGTAGCTTGGTTGTCACAATGCATAGTAATTGGTCTTGGAGACTCTATGCCGAGGTCTTTTAGAAGAGCCTTCAGCCACGTTAACTCATTAGTTAGCTTCCTCATGGCCCTATACTCCGCTTCCGCACTCGAACAAGATACAACCTTCTGCTTCTTTGTTTTCCACGTGACTAAGTTTCCTCCAATGAATGTGCAATAGCCTGTTGTGGATTTCCGGTCATTCCTATCCCCAGCCCAGTCTGTGTCACAGTAACCCACAATCTCGGTGTTCTCATTCTTTCCCATCAAAATGCCACGACCTGGGCTTCCTTTGAGATATCGAAGAATCCGTTCTACCATACTCCAATGGTACACCGTAGGGGTCTGCATATGCTGACTGACCTGGTTCACAGCAAAACACAAGTCAGGGCGTGTGATGGTTAAGTATATAAGCTTACCAACCAGATGACGGTATTGAGCTGGATCTTCATAAGGTGTATCATCTTTCTCCCCCTTTCGAGCGACCTTGTAGCCATCTTCGAGGGGAGTCTTGGCCGGCTTTGCTCCAAGCTTTCCTGTCTCATTCAAAAGATCAAGCACGTACTTCCTTTGGGATAGAAAGAGATCATGCGAGGAGCGGCACACTTCTATTCCAAGGAAGTACTTAAGTTCTCCAAGGTCTTTGATATCAAACACACTCTTAAGGAAAGCTTTAGTTTCAGCAATACCTGATTTGTCACTACTAGAAATGATCAAATCATCAACATAAATGAGCACAACGATAATACCTCTGGAACTTTGCAATGTGAAGACTGTGTGATCAGCCTCGGATTTCCTAAATCCTCTGGTTTTGAGAGTTGAGCTAAGCTTATGGTACCAAGCTCTAGGTGACTGCTTGAGTCCATAAATCGCCTTGCGCAACTTGAGTACCTTTCCCGGTGCAATGGAGGCTTCCAAACCAGGAGGAGGATACATATAGACGTCTTCATCTAATTCCCCTTGGAGGAAAGCGTTTTTCACATCCATCTGCCATAGCTCCCAAGATAGGTTAGTAGCTAAGGATAAAATGACTCTTACCGTATGGAGCTTAGCAACCGGAGCAAATGTGTCTGTATAGTCCTCTCCATAAGTTTGTGTAAACCCTCTAGCAACCAGCCTGGCTTTGTATCGCTCTATATCTCCATTGCTGTGGTACTTAATGGTGAAGACCCACTTGGAACTGACCGCTTTCTTTCCATTAGGTAGTTCAGCTTCTTCCCATGTATGGTTCTTTTCCATTGCACTAACTTCTGCACCAATAGCCTCACACCATTCTTTGATGTCCTTAGCTTCTTCATAGGTGTTCGGAATGGAGTGCACCTCAATCTTTCCATGGAAAGCTTGATGATCTGATGGCAAAAGGGCGATCGAACACACAGCTTGAATAGGATGAGCAACAGCTTGATTGTTGTAGTAGACTCTTGTGTTGATCCAATTGGAAGGATCCTTGCGTAGCCTAGTACTTCTTCTTAGGGGTGGAGCGGCAGCAATCTCCCCCTCATTATCAGCCCGGTTTAGAGTTTCCTCGATGGGTTGATCATCCGAGACCTCATTAGGCATGGCCGGCTCACCTTCCTCCTCACCTTGTGGTTCAGTGTTGCCTTGTGGTTCCCCATGTGACTCAGGTGTTGGTGTTACTTTGGAGGAATCCGGAGGAGTTGGGTGAGTACGTGATGCCTCTTTCTCCTGACCAAGTCCAAGGTTCTCTAAGAGTTGCTTTAAAATTGCCGATCTATCCAAGGTTGAGTGTGCCAAGTCTTTCAAGTCTTCCCACTCTATCTTATCATAATAGCCCTTCTCTTCAATGAACCTTACATCTCGAGAAACATATGTTTTCCCATTGTTGGGATCAATGCACTTGTATCCTTTTTGCGATGTAGAATACCCAATAAACATACACCTATTGCTCTTTGGATCCAACTTGTTCCTCAACTCACCTGGAACCAACACAAATCACACACATCCAAAAACTTTTAGATGTTTAAGTGATGGCTTAATGCCGTTTAGTACCTCAAATGGAGAAAGGTCCTTGAGAACTTTTGTTGGGATTCGGTTGATCAAGTAACAAGCTGTCATAACATCATCTCCCCAAAATCTCCTTGGAACATTTGCATGGAACATCATTGATCGTGCAACTTCCATATGATGTCTGTTCTTCCTCTCAGCCACTCCATTTTGTTGTGGAGTATAAAGGCAGCTTGTTTGGTGAATTATGCCGTGTTTTGCTAAGTGCTCTTTGAACTTGGTGCTTGTATATTCTCCACCATTGTCTGATCTTAGTACCTTGATTTTAGCATTGAATTGATTAGTCACATAGTTTTGGAAGTTTAAGAATGCATCAAACACATGATCCTTAGAGGGAAGTAATGTAATCCAAGTGTACTTTGATTTTTCATCTATGAATGTCACAAAATACTTGAGATTATCCCTAGAAACGCATGGAGAAGTCCAAACATCTGAGTGAACTAAATCGAAGCAATTATCATAGATTGTAGATGAATTTGGAAACACACTCTTACAATGTTTACCCAAGATACAAGCTTCACAAACAGAATGATCAAACTTAATATTAGGCAACATGAGTTCAATAGCACGAGCATGAGGATGACCTAATCTAGCATGCCAAACAGAATTTAAAGCAACTACAACATTAGAAGTAAAAGAGGGTGAATCTAAAGAACTTGGTTCAGCATCTCCTAACACATAGAGCCCATCCTTGGTTCCACCTTCTCCATGTTGGTTTTTATGAGACTAAGCTCAAAATAAACCGTGGAGACTTCACTTGGTGAATGAAACCACTTAACCCACAAAATGGACTCGATCTCAAGACTTGTTGAATCCGAGTTTACTATGGAGTAAATCGGTTCTAGCAAGGAGAAAACTAATCTAGGTTGGATCTAATCCAAGTAAAGCATCACAACACTTGGAGTTTGTGTGCTAAAGAGATCTTGGATTCTAGAACCATTCATCTAGATTTACATAAATATAAATAAAGCATAAGAAGAGTTTGGTGGAGATCTAGAAGTGTTTGGGTAGAGGTCTGCCATTGGGCAGCCTCTACACGAGCCAACTAGCCTAGAATCTACATTGAAACTACTTGCTTAAACATAAAGAGAAGAGAGAACTTTAGCAACACTTCTTTGTATATATATTTTCGGATTATTTTACAAAGGGAATACAAGCTCTATTTATAGAGTTTACAAGGTGATGGTTCAGCTTAAAATGAAGCCTAGATGCTCAGCAATATGACCGTTGGAGAGGAGAGAGGAAGTGTTGTTCCCAAAGCTTGAAAGTGACATGTCCTTAGTCTTGAACTTAGCATAAAGTAGAGTCACATGTCTTCTTAAGCTTCCAACGGTCTTCTTGGCTCTAGTTAGACTCCATTTAGGTCCTAACAGCCTTACATAACATCCCATTTGATTAGAATCAACATTTGGGAAGATTTGAAAATCGTTGACTTTTTTGCTCTGTCCGTTGACCTTGCCCGCGGTACACAGAAACCTTACCCGCGGTACGTGATTTTCCTTCCCGCGGTACGTCCGTGTCTCGACCCGCGGTACACGCCTCTCCGTTGACTTTCTCGCCCGTCCGTTGACCCGTCCTGCGTCTGCCCGCAGTACACAAAAACCTTCCCGCGGTACGTGCCTCTCGACCCGATGGCCTACCCGCGGTCCATGACCACCTACCGTTGACTTTTTTGCCCTGTCCGTTGACCTTGCCCGCGGTACACAGAAACCTTACCCGCGGTACGTGAAGGCTTGACCCGCGGTACGTGATTTTCCTTCCCGCGGTACGTCCGTGTCTCGACCCGCGGTACACGCCTCTCCGTTGACTTTCTCGCCCATCCGTTGACCCGGCCTGCGTCTGCCCGCAGTACACGAAAACCTTCCCGCGGTACGTGCCTCTCGACCCGATGGCCTACCCGCGGTCCATGACCACCTACCGTTGACTTTCTGGTCCAAAACGTTGACTTTTCCAGAACTCCTTCTTTTGGCCATTTCTTGATCTTTTGATGATTTGATGACCTTTATGGGTCCTTGGTGGCTAATTTCCTCCTTCTTGGAGGTCCTTGGGGTGGTCTTCGGCCTTGTCTTGATGACTTCGGCCTTAACTCTCCTCCATTTCATCTTATTGACCTTAAAGGTCTTCGGCCTCTTCGGCCTCATCCTCCTCATCTCTTTGATATAGACTAATACCTTCCCCCAAGCTTGGTCGTCGAGACGCTCAAGGCCAAAGGCCTAAGGACCAAAGGCCAAGCTTGCCAACCGACAAGACTACCTCATTAAAAACCCTAGAGAGAAAACCACGTGGGACAAAACTCTACTAGGGGAAAAAGAGTATAGCTCATCGGTGGTTTGATGATGCTTGACCCCGGTTTTTAAATGACTTTGCAACCGGCGCCTTCTTCTTCCAAGTGATTCCTTGCATTAGTCCTTCTTGACTTTGTTTCCCTTCTTATGATCCTCTTGTTTCATCTAGTGCTCCTTGTGAGAATATCCACACATTCCTCCTTCTCTTTTGAACCTTCATCATGAGATTCAAAGAGAAATTTTAAAGTATATGTTGTGGGGGTTTAAGAAACACTTAAATGAAATTAAAGAAAGACCAAATGAGAGGATTTAAAGCCTAAGAATGGATTGAATATTTTTTAAAAAAATTGGAAAGGTTTAGAGTTTAGCCTTTTTGGAGATCTTTGAGGATTTTTGACATTTTTCAAGGCACTTCCAATCGCTTTGGTTTTGATTCATAGTCTTCCACCAGCTAGCATCTCCACTTTGACCTTCCACCTTAGACACCTACGGATCCACTCTCTTTAGGTCAGCCTTTTTGGTCCGCCTCTTCAAGTCCTTCCGTGTTGAGCTAGGTGAGATATTTGGAGTCCAAAGCTTGGTGGCCCTCTTGATCACGTACCAAGCTTTGTTGTGCTTTTTCTAGCTTCTTTTGAAGCCTTTTGAGAGTTTGAATGCAGCCACCAACTGACCTCCAGTCCGCATGACTTGATTCACAACTCTTCAACAACTCGCCACTTCTCCTTTGAGATAGCAAACGAGCTTTCTCACCATTTTTAATTCCGGATCTGTTTTTAGAGTTAAACATACACTCAAAACAACAAGAGATGGTGAGAGATTAGAGTATAAGTAACAAGAGAATTAGTGAGAATAAGTAACCAAGAGAATATTGAGAATAAGTAACTGAGAGAATATTAAGAATAAGAGAGAATGAGCGGAAGCAATGGAGAATAGAGAATAAGAGATTTTTGCTCAAGAGTTCATGTGGACAGAGTTTTGTTCTCTGTTTTCTTGAGTTTTGTGGAAGCATTAGCTGCCAAATACCAAGCCAAGAGCACCTTAGAACAACAAGAACTCGGTGCTTTAATGGCTGGTCTAAATTATGAACCAATGGACAATTGATCTATCCATGGTGACAAGAATGAACTCACGAAATAACTCATGAGTTTTGAGGGAGCATTGGCTCAAAAATCCAGCCAAAAATACCTTAGAACAACAAGAACTAGGTGCTTTAATGGCTGAGACAAGTTATGGACCGATGGACAATTAATTTATCCACCGGTTAAAGATTTGGAGCTCACGAAATAACACATATCCAAAAGGTTTTCGTGAGCTTTAGACATCAAGAGCCACAAAATAACACAAATATTAGTGTTTCTCATGGTTGACAAAAGCAATTCCAAAAATCTCACAAAATAATCCATTTTTAAGAATTTTTCATGAGCCTTTTGAAATTTGAAAAACGAAAATTAAACTAGTCTAGGACCTTCCCCATTTGAGATAAGCTAATATCCATTGATAAAGCTAAGAGGTAAAGTCTCTAAACCCTAGAAAAATGAGAACTTCATTCATGTCCTCTTCTTTTGATTCATTGGACAAGATGAAGAACATAAAAACCGAAAAACAAGAGAATCGAGTTTAATGGGAACCAAGCTCTTGTGGCTCTGATACCATGTTGGTTTTTTATGAGACTAAGCTCAAAATAAACCGTGGAGACTTCACTTGGTGAATGAAACCACTTAACCCACAAAATGGACTCGATCTCAAGACTTGTTGAATCCGAGTTTACTATGGAGTAAATCGGTTCTAGCAAGGAGAAAACTAATCTAGGTTGGATCTAATCCAAGTAAAGCATCACAACACTTGGAGTTTGTGTGCTAAAGAGATCTTGGATTCTAGAACCATTCATCTAGATTTACATAAATATAAATAAAGCATAAGAAGAGTTTGGTGGAGATCTAGAAGTGTTTGGGTAGAGGTCTGCCATTGGGCAGCCTCTACACGAGCCAACTAGCCTAGAATCTACATTGAAACTACTTGCTTAAACATAAAGAGAAGAGAGAACTTTAGCAACACTTCTTTGTATATATATTTTCGGATTATTTTACAAAGGGAATACAAGCTCTATTTATAGAGTTTACAAGGTGATGGTTCAGCTTAAAATGAAGCCTAGATGCTCAGCAATATGACCGTTGGAGAGGAGAGAGGAAGTGTTGTTCCCAAAGCTTGAAAGTGACATGTCCTTAGTCTTGAACTTAGCATAAAGTAGAGTCACATGTCTTCTTAAGCTTCCAACGGTCTTCTTGGCTCTAGTTAGACTCCATTTAGGTCCTAACAGCCTTACATAACATCCCATTTGATTAGAATCAACATTTGGGAAGATTTGAAAATCGTTGACTTTTTTGCTCTGTCCGTTGACCTTGCCCGCGGTACACAGAAACCTTACCCGCGGTACGTGATTTTCCTTCCCGCGGTACGTCCGTGTCTCGACCCGCGGTACACGCCTCTCCGTTGACTTTCTCGCCCGTCCGTTGACCCGTCCTGCGTCTGCCCGCAGTACACAAAAACCTTCCCGCGGTACGTGCCTCTCGACCCGATGGCCTACCCGCGGTCCATGACCACCTACCGTTGACTTTCTGGTCCAAAACGTTGACTTTTCCAGAACTCCTTCTTTTGGCCATTTCTTGATCTTTTGATGATTTGATGACCTTTATGGGTCCTTGGTGGCTAATTTCCTCCTTCTTGGAGGTCCTTGGGGTGGTCTTCGGCCTTGTCTTGATGACTTCGGCCTTAACTCTCCTCCATTTCATCTTATTGACCTTAAAGGTCTTCGGCCTCTTCGGCCTCATCCTCCTCATCTCTTTGATATAGACTAATACTCCAAGGATCTTTCCACTCTTAATATCCTGAAAATGAACACTGTCAGATCCAAATATAGCCAAACAATCAAGATCAGTGGTTGCTTTCTTCACCGAGAGCAAATTAGAAGTAAACTTAGGCATGTAGAATGCTTTAGATGTTTTCTCAAATAGCTTCAAGTCTCCTACACCTTGTATTGGTACTCTTGTACCATTGGCTACCACAACATTACCTACTGCCGGTTCTACATTCTCTGTTGGTTTTGTTAATCAAAGACAACTTCCAGCAGCCATTAGAGAGTTTCGAAAATGGAGAGGAGTATAGTGAGGAAGAAGACTGATTCTCATTAATTTGAAATGGTAGCTTACAGAATGTATAAATAGAAACAAGAGTAGAATACAGCCTAATACATTGGGGACCACATTCTGCAACATTCTGCAACTCTTTTGGGACCACTCTGTTGGGACCACTTTGCTGGGACCACAAACCCAACTCTTTTGGACCACTTTGTTGGGACCACAAACCCAACCACACTCTAACTCTGGTTCCAACGGCTATATAGTGTGGTTAGGGTGTGGTTAAGCCAACAGTCACATGGCAGAGTGGGCTGCACTCCTATGGGCTTCATTTCTTCTTCTCTTGATGGATCAAAGTCTCTCAGCCTATACTTAGTCACTCGGCCTCTTGGATAAAGAGGGAGTGGCCGAGTGAGGATAATCTTGACTAATACTCCCCCTTAAGCTAAGCCGCAAGGAACGAAGGCTTAGCTTGGGAACCCGAAGTTCAACACCTCATTAAAAACCTTAGTAAGGAAAACCACGTGGGACAAAACCTTACCAAGGGAAAAAGAGCATGCGAACCTCGGGTTAGAGGACATGAGGTCAAGGGCGGTGTAAGCTCGCAAGTCCAAGCTTGCCATAGATATGGTTGCAAACTTTGGTACTCGCAGCTTTGGTGAAGATATCCGCCAGTTGATCTTCACTTGGTGTGTAACACGGAATCACAACTCCTTCTTCAATCCTTTCTCGGACTTTATGGCAGTCCACTTCAACGTGCTTGGTTCTCTCGTGAAAGACTGGATTAGATGCTATATGGATAGCGGCTTAATTGTCACAGTGCGTAGTGATTGGCTCCTTAGTTTCTTGACCCAAATCCTTGAGAACTGCTCTCAGCCTTACTAGCTCATCCGTCAGCCTTCTCATTGCCCTATACTCTGCCTCAGCACTTGAACAAGCTACCACCTTCTGTTTCTTTGTCTTCCAAGTCACCAAGTTGCCTCCAATGAATGTACAATATCCTGTTGTCGATTTCCTATCGTTTCTATCTCCAGCCCAATCTGCATCACAATACCCAGCAATATCCGAACTTTCGTTTTTACCCATCCAAATGCCTTGGCCTGAGCTTCCTTTGAGGTATTTGAGAATCCGCTCAATCATGGTCCAATGATACTTTGTCGGAGTTTGCATGTGTTGACTTACCTGATTCACAGCAAAACAAAGATCTGGCCTAGAAATGGTTAAGTAAATGAGCTTACCAACAAGTCTGCGGTATTTGGCCGAGTCTTCAAACGGTTCATCATTGTTCTCCCCCTTTCGATTGACCTTGTAACCATATGCAAGTGGCGTCTTGGCTGGTTTACACAGCTCCATCCCTGTCTCACGAAGTAGATCAAGAGTGTATTTCCGTTGAGAAAGAAAAAGGCCTTCCAGAGAACGACAAATTTTAATTCCTAGGAAATACTTTAATTCTCCAAGATCCTTAATATCAAAAACAGAATGAAGGTAGGATTTAGTGGCAGAGATACCTTCCTTATCATCCCCGGAGATGATAAGGTCATCCACATAAATCAGCACCATTACAATACCGGTTGTGCGCTTAAGAGTGAACAAGGTGTGGTCAGCTTCTGATTTCCGGAAACCACGGTCGTGGAGAGTAAAGCTCAACTTATGGTACCATGCTCTTGGTGATTGTTTGAGTCCATAGATGGCTTTCCTTAGTCGCAATACTTTCCCGGAGCTAACCTTTGCTTCTAGGCCTGGTGGTGGTGTCATATACACTTCTTCCTCGAGGTCTCCTTGGAGGAAAGCATTCTTGACATCCATCTGCCATAACTCCCAAGATAAGTTAGTAGCTAAGGAAAGAAGAACTCTTACCGTGTGTAACTTAGCAACCGGAGCGAATGTATCCGTGTAATCTGTCCCGTATGTTTGAGTGAATCCACGGGCCACAAGTCGAGCCTTGTATCGTTCAACATCTCCATTGCTCTTATATTTGATAGTGAACACCCATCTTGAAGATACAGCTTTCTTGCCTCGTGGTAAGTCTGCTTCTTCCCAAGTGCAATTTCTTTCCATAGCATCCACCTCAGCATTAACAGCGTCTAGCCATTTCTGGTTCTGCTTAGCTTCCTCAAAGCTATGTGGAACCTGATCCTGCTCAAGCTTACCAAGAAACGCATGGAACTCAGATGGTAAGAGGTCAATAGAAAATACCGTTTGTTCTGGATGAGCTACAGCTTGTGCATTGTAATAGACCCTTGTGTGCTTCCACTGAGAGGGGTCCTTACGAATCCTTGTACTCCGACGAAGGGGTTGAATTGGGGCTGGCGGTTCATGTATCGGGGCTGGAACCGATACGGAGGATGATGTTTGACCAGAAGCCCCTGATGTTGGTGAACTCAAGTCCGTGCCTCGATCTGATCTACTCAAGTTGAGTTCAGCTGAGATGTTCATGTCAGGCTTAGCGTCTATAGGAGCTGGTACTGATGGTGAATTGTGACCCTCTGTAGTTATGTCGGGTGTCTGACTTGGAGCCGCAGTATGATCACCACTAGTACTTGGAGCTCGAGCTCTCAGCTCGAGGTACGTTTGATCAGTCTTTGGGACCGGATTTGGTGGGTTGGTTCCACCATTTGGTACACCTAGATGGTTGAGTAGAAATTGCAAGCTTGCTGCCCTATCCATTGCGGGTTCAGCTAAGTCTTGAAGATCATCCCAATTTTTCTTGTCATAGTATCCACGGTCTTCAAAGAATCGCACATCCCGGGATACATGAACTCTTCTAGTCTCTGGATCGTAACACTTGTAGCCCTTTTGTGTAGATGAGTAGCCTATGAACATACACTTCTTGCTCTTGGCTTCAAGTTTGTTCCTAAGCTCTCCGGGTACTAGAGCAAAACACACACATCCAAAAACACGTAAGTGATCTAATGGCGGTTCGGTTTTGTTGAGTACCTTATATGGAGATTCATCTTGGAGGACTTTGGTGGGTGTCCGATTGATTAAGTAGCATGCTGTCATGACAGCATCTCCCCAAAAACGTTTAGGGACTTGCATGTGGAACATGAGAGACCTTGTGACCTCCATCAAGTGGCGGTTTTTCCTCTCGGCCACACCATTTTGTTGTGGATTGTATGGACAGCTAGTTTGGTGAAGGATTCCTTGTTTGGTTAGATGCTCTTGGAATGCTTTGCTCATATATTCACCTCCATTGTCTGTTCTTAGTACCTTCAATTTCGATTTAAAGTGATTAGCAATGTAGGATTCAAAGTTTTTAAACGCATCAAAAACCCTATCTTTTGCAGTCATGAGAGTTATCCATGTATATTTCGACTTTTCATCAATGAATGTGACAAAATATTTTAGGTTATCTCTAGATGTACAGGGTGATGTCCATACATCCGAATGCACTAAATCAAAGCAATTGTCATAAACAGTGGAAGATGAGTGATAAATAGCTTTGCAATGTTATCCGAGAATGCATGCCTCACAATTAACATTGTCAATCAAAACTTTAGGTAACATAAGTCTTAAGGCCCGAAAATGAGGATGCCCAGTCCTAGCATGCCAAACAGAGTTATCAAGGCTACCAACAGCCGAATTAGAAACAGCTAAACTATTGTTGTAAATGCGAGATAAAAGCTCAGGGTCTTCAATGATGTAAAGCCCATTTTGCACTTTCCCTTGTCCGAGTAAGCTCCCAGTCTCAATATCCTGAAATTTCACGTCATTAGGTCCAAAGATAGCATAACAATTTAAATCCATAACCGCTTTCCTAACAGACAGAAGATTTGAGGTAAATTCTGGCATATAGAATGCTCTAGTTTTCTTGTTAAAGAGTCCTAAATTCCCTACTCCACTAACCGATATCCTATGACCGTTAGCTATCACAACACTCCCAAAAGCCGGTTCTACATTGCTAATTAAGCTCTTATCACTAATCATATGATGAGAAGCTCCGGAATCAACAACGAGCGGTTTAAAGAGTTTGTGAGAGTAGAAACAAATACCAGAATCCCTTAAGGATTTAAGGGAGTTGATTAGAGCCTCAAGGTCTGATCTTTTGATCACATCTCCGTTGAACGTTGATGTGGCTGCGGTTAAGGGCTCATGCTCCTTAGGTGCTGACGGTGAGGCTGAGCCACTTGTAGTGCATCGTTCAGCTGAGCTCGAGACATCCTGTGACAGATTGGCTTTTAACTCTTTAAATTTGGCTGGCTTGAGATGGGGATGTAACAGCCAACACTTGTCCTTCATATGACCCTTCTTCTTGCAATGCTCGCAAACCAGCTTCTTTCGGTCTTCAAACCTTCCTTGAGCCTTATTAGCTGTGATTAACCCCAGACTTCCCTTCCCTTCAATCAGCTCAGTGGAACCTTGTTCTTTATGAATTTGAGAACATACCTCTTCAAGGCTAGGGAGAGTGTTGTTACTTGCAGCTGATCTCAAGATGTGCTTGACTAGATCCTTGTATGTTGGGTCAAGATTCATCAGCAGACCAAAGACCTTGTCTTCCTCATTCCTTTCCAGAATGACACGAGGATCCATAGTGACTGGCCTGAGCATGTCTAGTTCAGCCCACAAGGATCTATACTTCCCAAAGAACTCAGTAAATTCCGCACCATCTTGAAGCAGATTTGCTAGAGCCTTTTTCACTTCAAACACACGAGTAAGGTTAGAGACATTACCATACACTTTCTTTAGTGTGTCCCACAACTCCTTTGATGTCTCACAGTAAGAAATTCAAGAATCGGCGGATCCAGAGAGTTTTGAATGATTGATTTTACCACTTGGTCAACTTGAAACCATTCATCATCTTCATCGAGAGCCTCTTCTCCATCTTCATCTTCACTTGAGTTATCTTCCCTCGGAGGTCTTGCCTTCACAATGTGGCTCCAGTAGCCTCTTCTTGTGCAGATGGCTGTCTTGACAGTCCGAGCCCACAGAAGATAGTTTACTCCTTTAAGAGTGATAGGAACAAGGGGGTTCTTCATGGAATCCATCACAGTTGCTGAGAGAGAGATTCGACCTCTTTTGGAGAGAAATGGAGGAAAGACTGAAGCTTTAGCCGAGAACTGCGAAGTGGACTGAGAAGATTCAGGAGTTTGAGAGCAAAAGATACAAGCTTTCTCTTTGTTCAGATATCTAGGGAGCAAATGGAGAGTGCAGCGGAATGAGGTGGAGAGATTTCAGAGATTTAAGATTGAAAAGAGAAGAATAGAGATTCAGAATGAGAAGAGGAGAGAATGAGCCAAAGATCATTGCTCTGATACCATGTTGGTTTTGTTAATCAAAGACAACTTCCAGCAGCCATTAGAGAGTTTCGAAAATGGAGAGGAGTATAGTGAGGAAGAAGACTGATTCTCATTAATTTGAAATGGTAGCTTACAGAATGTATAAATAGAAACAAGAGTAGAATACAGCCTAATACATTGGGGACCACATTCTGCAACATTCTGCAACTCTTTTGGGACCACTCTGTTGGGACCACTTTGCTGGGACCACAAACCCAACTCTTTTGGACCACTTTGTTGGGACCACAAACCCAACCACACTCTAACTCTGGTTCCAACGGCTATATAGTGTGGTTAGGGTGTGGTTAAGCCAACAGTCACATGGCAGAGTGGGCTGCACTCCTATGGGCTTCATTTCTTCTTCTCTTGATGGATCAAAGTCTCTCAGCCTATACTTAGTCACTCGGCCTCTTGGATAAAGAGGGAGTGGCCGAGTGAGGATAATCTTGACTAATATCCAATTGGTAAGCATTATCGTTTATCCTCTTTAACACTCTGAATGGACCATCTCCTCTAGGTGCCAATTTGCTTCTCCTCTTATGTGGAAACCGTTCTGGTCTGAAATGTAACCACACCCAATCACCCTTCTTAAAAACAACTGATTTGCGCCCTTTGTTATGTTGCTTCTCATAGGCGGTTGTTCTCTTCTCTATGTTCTCCTTCACTTTCTAATGAAGCTTCTTGACAAATTCAGCCTTAAAATTATTAGAGGGAATGAAGCCAAGGCCGAAGGACTTCATGGTACAATGCAATAACCATGTGTGAAGCTTGTCTCAGCCACTTGGACTTGATATGTCCAAGCCGTAACCATGATCCATACTCTTTTTCCCTTAGTTGGTTTTATCCCAATGGGTTTTCCACTAAGGTTTTTAATGAGGTGGGGAGTTACAACTTTCAAGCTTGACCTTAATGAATCACATTGCGGATTCAAGCTTGAGGGGGAGTGTTAAACATTGTGAACCAAGTAAGGTTGCAGATTGTGTGGAACGCAAGGCACAACCAAGAAACTAATGTGCAGATCAAATAGAGCTGTTGGGACTTGTGGGCCACGTGATTAGTCTCTAGTTTGCTTATGAGCCAACTAGAAGCTTAACTAGAAGCAACAAAGTCACATGTGTTGGTTTGACTCAGCTGAAAGTCACATGTGACTAATTCTAGCTGTTGGAACATTTGTGGTAAGGAGACAACCCTCCTTTGGCTGGTTCAGTTTGTGTGTGTCCCATTTTAGGTAATTTTTTGTCATATAGTGTTTGTATGTTTGTAGAGAACCCTAGCTAGTCTTTGTGTATAAATAGGATCACATGTAATTCTTTGTAAACTAAGAAAGAATACACTCACTTTCTTCACATACTCTCTTATTCTCTCAGCCACCATGGCCAACAAATCTCCAAATCTCATTATTCTCACAAATCTCAACTATACTCTCTATCATTCTCAAATCTCATCCATTCTCATTTATATTCCGCAAATTCTAACATGGTATCAGAGCAAGATCCATGGTGACTTTGTGTTCTTGCTGTTTGTTGCTTGAAAAACGTTTTCCAAAATTGTTTTCAAACCGATTTTCGCAAAATGTTGTTTTTTTCTAAAATCAATTTCTTTTGAGACAATAAGGAGAATGAATATTGCTGAGCTTAAAAACCTTTTATTTGAGCATCATATCATCTCCAAGTCTCAGCTGGTTCAAAAGGAAAGAATTTCTTTGTGTTCTTGATGTTTTTTAAACCGATTTTAAAATCTGTTTTGGAAAAATGTTTTGTTCCTCATTTGCCTTCTTTAAATCATTTTTCTTGTTGATTTACTTGAAGATTTCAAAGTTAAAATCTCTGTTTCGTGACCATGAAGAGGGAAGAAAGGTTGATGTGGTGAAGAACCACAAGAGAGAGAAAGAAATAGATGGTCACATGCTTATATACGTTGGACAATAGAGGGATCTCCTTTGGAGTGACTTTGACCACGGTTTGCTTGGCTTATTCACTCTATTTTCTCTTACTTTAAGCATCATTTTTACCTCTAAGTCACACCTTGCTTTGTTGATTGATTTACTTTCAATTTGAATTTCAAAAACGTTTTTGTTATGTCCATTAGACAAAAGTATAGTCTCTTTCAAGAAAGTTGTGTTGTCTTATTTGCTGAATCTTTGTGAGACCAAGCTAGCATTTAAGACTTATTTTTCATCAATTTCTTGAGTTCAAACCGTATGAGTGTAAACCTTGGGTTGGTTTTCCTTCTTGTGAAGTGTAGAGCCATAAATCCATTGTATTTTTCGACTTTGTTTTGCGGTTTGAACCAAGCTTTAAAATCGTGAACCATGGTTAAATACACTTTATTCTTATGAATTAGAGTGTGTAAAATCATGTTGAATCCATCTGTTTTACATTGAAAAATCTTGGACCGAGTTGTATTTCATAAATCTCTCGGTTGGTATCTTATGAAGAATGTTCAAAATTATTGTGTTTGTTTCTAACAATTGTGTGAGTTTTGGTTTCTAACCTCTGTGTTGTAGCTAGGTGAGCTCCATGAGGGAGTGAAGCCAGCCGTGATGGATGGGAAGGCAAACCAAAACCGCAACTCGTTTTGTCTTGTTTGGCACCTCTTTTGCTTGGAGAGTTAGAACCAATGGCCTCAGCTCGTGTGGAGTCTGATGGAAGGTGTTGAATCAGCCGATAAGTAAAGGAGTGTGTCCTCATTTATGTGGTGGAAAGACGTGTTCGTTTGGCGCATCACTTACTTGTGGAGTTAGAACCAATGGCCTCAGCTTCAAGGACCCAACGTTGCATTGTGGTGAAGAGTCTGATGGAAGGTGATGAATCAGCCCACAAGCAGATGAATCAGCCCACAAGCAAAGGAGTGTGTCCATATTTGTGTGGTAAAAAGAAGTGCTCTTGTTCTTGCAAACCCGAGCCACTTATGGAGCAAATAAAGGCTATCTCTAAAACCTCCTCTTATTTATTCTCTTACACTCTCTTTTGCTTGTCTTTACTAGCCTAGTTACTCATATTCATATAGTTGGTTTCATTATGCTTCATGTCTTGGAGCCCTCAATGTCAAATGCTTTAAAATCTCTTATACCTTGTGTGAAGGTGTAATTCGGAGCTTTGCTTGAGTATTCCCAAGAGGAGATGGATGGAAAAGAGCAAGCTATTGGGTATTGAAATAGTGTTAAGGAGGACAAGTATGGTGATGGTCTTGGTATGGAAAGGACCAAGTCATTGCAACCGTTTGGAGGAGGAAGAAGAGTAAACCGAATGAAGCTCCATAGTGTTGGCGGATTGATGGAATGGCTTCTCAAGATGGTGTTGATGAAGCGGATCCATAGTTGTGCAGTTCAAATGAACCCAATTAATTCTTCATGAAGAGTCTCTACCAAAAGCTTGTGCCACAAGTTTGGTAGCCAAGGTATGAGAACTCAAACAATAAATCTCCTTTGGTATTGATGCCCGGTTTCCTCTTGTCTTCCTAAGCTAGGAATAGGTGCTAAGTACATTCAAAGTAGTTAAGGAATGAGAAGCTTGGGATTGTGCCAAAATCCGTGAAATCAAGGCTTAGAGAAGCAAGGGATTTCACTTCAAACTCTTGGTGATCTCCACTAAAGCTTGTAGAGACAAGTTGTGGAGAGAAGTGGTTCACACTAAGGCTTGTGAAAGAAGTCTAAGGTGTGATGGAAGTGTGAGATGTGGCGTGTGCAAGAAGGATCTTCTTTGCCCTAAGCCGCAACTAGGACATAATGATCAATGACATCCTAAAGAGCTGAAGCTAAGGGAGTGTCAAAGATGGATTTGTTGAAGATGAAACCATTGAAGATGGTTCCCTAAGGAGTGTTGACCGAAAGGGGGAGCCTCTCCAAGTGTTGTTGCCGCTTTCAAGCTTGGCCTTTGGTGTACCTTGCAGTCCAAGCTTGAGGGGGAGTATTAGAGGGAATGAAGCCAAGGCCGAAGGACTTCATGGTACAATGCAATAACCATGTGTGAAGCTTGTCTCAGCCACTTGGACTTGATATGTCCAAGCCGTAACCATGATCCATACTCTTTTTCCCTTAGTTGGTTTTATCCCAATGGGTTTTCCACTAAGGTTTTTAATGAGGTGGGGAGTTACAACTTTCAAGCTTGACCTTAATGAATCACATTGCGGATTCAAGCTTGAGGGGGAGTGTTAAACATTGTGAACCAAGTAAGGTTGCAGATTGTGTGGAACGCAAGGCACAACCAAGAAACTAATGTGCAGATCAAATAGAGCTGTTGGGACTTGTGGGCCACGTGATTAGTCTCTAGTTTGCTTATGAGCCAACTAGAAGCTTAACTAGAAGCAACAAAGTCACATGTGTTGGTTTGACTCAGCTGAAAGTCACATGTGACTAATTCTAGCTGTTGGAACATTTGTGGTAAGGAGACAACCCTCCTTTGGCTGGTTCAGTTTGTGTGTGTCCCATTTTGGGTAATTTTTTGTCATATAGTGTTTGTATGTTTGTAGAGAACCCTAGCTAGTCTTTGTGTATAAATAGGATCACATGTAATTCTTTGTAAACTAAGAAAGAATACACTCACTTTCTTCACATACTCTCTCATTCTCACAGCCACCATGGCCAACAAATCTCCAAATCTCATTATTCTCACAAATCTTAACTATACTCTCTATCATTCCCAAATCTCATCCATTCTCATTTATATTCCGCAAATTCTAACAAGAATCACCCTCTAGACTCACGGCTTCAGCAGGTGGTAGTGGCGTGAGGTCAAGTGGTGAATTCGGGTTGAATGGTAAACACTCCAGCCATGTCTTCAAGTTCTTTCCAATGGTAGCTCGCAGCAAGGTAGACAATGTGCGATTCACGACTTCTGTTTGTCCATCCATCTGCGGATGACAACTAGTTGATAAGAGCAATTTCGTCCCCAACTTCCTCCAAAGTGCACGCCAAAAATGGGACAGGAACTTGGTGTCCAGTCTGAAACAATCATCCTCGGGATTCCATGTAGGCGCACAACCTCTTTGAAGAATAAGGCTGCAGTTTGCGTGGCATCATTCGTCTTTGCACAAGGTATGAAATGTGCCATCTTCGAAAACCTGTCTACAAAAACAAAAATGGCGTCTTTGTGGTTCTGCTTAGGTAATCCTAGCACAAAGTCCATAGATATGTCAGTCCAAGGAGTAGTAGGAATAGGTAAAGGAAGATATAACCCGTGAGGATGAACTCTGGATTTCCACTTCCGGCATGTTAAGCAACGAGCACAATGAGCCTCCACGTCTCTCTTCATATGCGGCCAGTAGAAGTGCTCCTTAAGCATGCTCAGCGTCTTATCTACTCCAAAATGACCCATAAGACCGCCTCCATGCGCCTCTCTAATCAGCAGCTCTCGCATGGATCTTTTTAGGATGCACAACTGTTTTTCCCTGAAAAGAAAACCATCAAACAGATAAAACTTGTTATATAAACCTTTACCATGCTCTGCGAATGGTTCCTTGTTTGGTGAGGGTCCGTTGTTTGGTTCGGAATTGCTTGACTCATCCGATGGTTTGACATTGTTGGCCCGAGGATGATCTTTGAATTTATTTGGCTTGAGATGTGGGTGTAGGATCCAACATTTGTCCTTAATGTGTCCTTTCTTCTTGCAATGGTCACACATTAAGTTCTTCCTATCCGTTGGTTTATATACGCCCTTGTTTGCCTCAGCGAGTTCTCCTATGCCTCCAAAGAGTCCTAGGCTTCCTTTTTCCTTTTGGATCCGAGCACATACCTCATCAAGGTCTGGAAGTTTGTCATCCCTTAGTATGTGAACAATGAGGTTGTTTTACTTCGGACTTAGTGTAAAGAGAAGGCTAAAGACTCGATCTTCTTCACACCTTTTGTTGAGAATTTCCGGATCGATTGTGATTGGGCAAAGCATCTCAAGTTCAGCCCATAGTACACGCCACTTCCCATAGTGTGATGTGAACTCGATATCATCTTGGCTTAGTGCATTGATAGCTTTTTTGTACTTCAAAGACTCGGGTAAAGTTTGAGATATTGCCAAACACCTTTTTAAGAGTCTCCCAAAGTTCTTTGGCCGTTTCGCAATATGAGTAAGACTCATGAATTGGCGGATCTAGCGAACTTTGAATGATAGCCATACAACCTGATCTTCTTGGAACCATTTGCTATTATCGCCGGAGACCACCACTTGTTTCCCATCCACATTAGTGACTTGGTTTGGGGCGGCACCGAGCTCAACATGTTCCCATAGGCCACGTCCACAAAGGATGGTCTTGGCATTCCTTGACCATAGTAGGTAGTTTGGACCTTTTAAGGGTAACATGTACACCGAGTGGCTTGAAGCTTTCCATGTTTACTCACCAAACACGCTATTGTCCACCGGATAAAAGAGATTTTGAGAGAATGGAAGAGAATTGTTTGGATGAAACAAACGAGAATGAGAAGATTAAGCTAGATTTGAAGAGAAATAGAGTGAAGTGTGATCTTTTGCTCTGATACCATGTTAGAATTTGAAGAGTAGCTTGCGGAAGTATGAGGAAGAGAGTGAGAGAACCGAGTGTAAGAGAAAGAGAATCAACTCATAATTCTCATTGCAAAAGTGTATGTTACATATGTTGTCTTACAACCTATTTAAAGAGGAACAAGAAGAGAGTAATGGTCATATGCTTCTGCCGCAGTCCTTGGTGGTCCTCAAGAGTGATGGAGACATGTGGAGATCCCAAGGTGAAAGTGACTTGTCCCTACATGTCTTTTTCATTCTCGGTTTTGGGAAGGAGAGAAGAGTCACATGTTTCTCAAAGCTCCAACGGTCATGTGCCTCTTCTTAGGATCCAACTAGGCCTTTGTAACCAGTCTTTATATCATAAGGAAGCCAATTCTTCATTATTGAAAGTGTTGACTTTTTCCTGAAATCGTTGACCGTCCGTTGACCGTACTGCGGTACATAGTTTCTTGACCCGCGGTACGTGATCCTCGACCTGCGGTACGTGATCCTCGGCCATCAGTCTTCCCGCATTGCTAATCACTTTAAATCGAAATTGAAGGTACTAAGAACAGACAATGGAGGTGAATATATGAGCAAAGCATTCCAAGAGCATCTAACCAAACAAGGAATCCTTCACCAAACTAGTTGTCCATACAATCCACAACAAAATGGTGTGGCCGAGAGGAAAAACCGCCACTTGATGGAGGTCACAAGGTCTCTCATGTTCCACATGCAAGTCCCTAAACGTTTTTGGGGAGATGTTGTCATGACAGCATGCTACTTAATCAATCGGACACCCACCAAAGTCCTCCAAGATGAATCTCCATATAAGGTACTAACCAAAACCGAACCGCCATTAGATCACTTACGTGTTTTTGGATGTGTGTGTTTTGCTCTAGTACCCGGAGAGCTTAGGAACAAACTTGAAGCCAAGAGCAAGAAGTGTATGTTCATAGGCTACTCATCTACACAAAAGGGCTACAAGTGTTACGATCCAGAGACTAGAAGAGTTCATGTATCCCGGGATGTGCGATTCTTTGAAGACCGTGGATACTATGACAAGAAAAATTGGGATGATCTTCAAGACTTAGCTGAACCCGCAATGGATAGGGTAGCAAGCTTGCAATTTCTACTCAACCATCTAGGTGTACCAAATGGTGGAACCAACCCACCAAATCCGGTCCCAAAGACTGATCAAACGCACCTCAAGCTGAGAGCTCGAGCTCCAAGTACTAGTGGTGATCATACTGCGGCTCCAAGTCAGACACCCGACATAACTACAGAGGGTCACAATTCACCATCAGTACCAGCTCCTATAGACACTAAGCCTGACATGAACATCTCAGCTGAACTCAACTTGAGTAGATCAGATCGAGGCACGGACTTGAGTTCACCAACATCAGGGGCTTCTGGTCAAACATCATCCTCCGTATCGGTTCCAGCCCCGATACATGAACTGCCAGCCCCAATTCAACCCCTTCGTCGGAGTACAAGGATTCGTAAGGACCCCTCTCAGTGGAAGCACACAAGGGTCTATTACAATGCACAAGTTGTAGCTCATCCAGAACAAACGGTATTTTCTATTGACCTCTTACCATCTGAGTTCCATGCGTTTCTTGGTAAGCTTGAGCAGGATCAGGTTCCACATAGCTTTGAGGAAGCTAAGCAGAACCAGAAATGGCTAGACGCTGTTGATGCTGAGGTGGATGCTATGGAAAGAAATTGCACTTGGGAAGAAGCAGACTTACCACGAGGCAAGAAAGCTGTATCTTCAAGATGGGTGTTCACTATCAAATATAAGAGCAATGGAGATGTTGAACGATACAAGGCTCGACTTGTGGCCCGTGGATTCACTCAAACATACGGGACAGATTACACGGATACATTCGCTCCGGTTGCTAAGTTACACACGGTAAGAGTTCTTCTTTCCTTAGCTACTAACTTATCTTGGGAGTTATGGCAGATGGATGTCAAGAATGCTTTCCTCCAAGGAGACCTCGAGGAAGAAGTGTATATGACACCACCACCAGGCCTAGAAGCAAAGGTTAGCTCCGGGAAAGTACTGCGACTAAGGAAAGCCATCTATGGACTCAAACAATCACCAAGAGCATGGTACCATAAGTTGAGCTTTACTCTCCACGACCATGGTTTCCGGAAATCAAAAGCTGACCACACCTTGTTCACTCTTAAGCGCACAACCGGTATTGTAGTGGTGCTGATTTTTGTGGATGACCTTATCATCTCCGGGGATGATAAGGAAGGTATCTCTGCCACTAAATCCTACCTTCATTCTGTTTTTGATATTAAGGATCTTGGAGAATTAAAGTATTTCCTAGGAATTGAAATTTGTCGGATATTGCTGGGTATTGTGATGCAGATTGGGCTGGAGATAGAAACGATAGGAAATCGACAACAGGATATTGTACATTCATTGGAGGCAACTTGGTGACTTGGAAGACAAAGAAACAGAAGGTGGTAGCTTGTTCAAGTGCTGAGGCAGAGTATAGGGCAATGAGAAGGCTGACGGATGAGCTAGTATGGCTGAGAGCAGTTCTCAAGGATCTGGGTCAAGAAACTAAGGAGCCAATCACTATGCACTGTGACAATCAAGCCGCTATCCATATAGCATCTAATCCAGTCTTCCAGGAGAGAACCAAGCACGTTGAAGTGGACTGCCATAAAGTCCGAGAAAGGATTGAAGAAGGAGTTGTGATTCCGTGTTACACACCAAGTGAAGATCAACTGGCGGATATCTTCACCAAAGCTGCGAGTACCAAAGTTTGCAACCATATCTATGGCAAGCTTGGACTTGCGAGCTTACACCGCCCTTGACCTCATGTCCTCTAACCCGAGGTTCGCATGCTCTTTTTCCCTTGATAAGGTTTTGTCCCACGTGGTTTTCCTTACTAAGGTTTTTAATGAGGTGTTGAACTTCGGGTTCCCAAGCTAAGCCTTCGTTCCTTGCGGCTTAGCTTGAGGGGGAGTATTAGTCAAGATTATCCTCATTCGGCCACTCCCTCTTTATCCAAGAGGCCGAGTGACTAAGTATAGGCTGAGAGACTTTGATCCATCAAGAGAAGAAGAAATGAAGCCCATAGGAGTGCAGCCCACTCTGCCATGTGACTGTTGGCTTAACCACACCCTAACCACACTATATAGCCGTTGGAACCAGAGTTAGAGTGTGGTTGGGTTTGTGGTCCCAACAAAGTGGTCCAAAAGAGTTGGGTTTGTGGTCCCAGCAAAGTGGTCCCAACAGAGTGGTCCCAAAAGAGTTGTAGAATGTTGCAGAATGTGGTCCCCAATGTATTAGGCTGTATTCTACTCTTGTTTCTATTTATACATTCTGTAAGCTACCATTTCAAATTAATGAGAATCAGTCTTCTTCCTCACTATACTCCTCTTCATTTTCGAAACTCTCTAATGGCTGTTGGAAGTTGTCTTTGATTAACAAAACCAACAAGGAGTGTATGGAGTACTTGTTTGGTGCTCTATTCTGTTCTTTGCTAAGTATTGTTTGAACCTTTGACTTGTGTACTCTCCACCATTATCCGATCGCAAGCTTTTCACATTAGAATTATAGTGATTAGTTACATATGTGTGAAAGTTGACAAAAGCATCATAGACACGATCTTTTGAAGGTAAGAGTGTTAGCCAAGTATATTTTGATTTTTCATCTATGAATGTCACAAAGTATTTTTGATTGTCTCTAGACAAGCAAGGTGAAGACCATACATCCGAATGTACTAATTCAAAGCATTTTTCATAACTTGAATTTGATTTAGGAAAGACGGTCTTACAATGTTTGCCACGGATACATGCCTCACATTCAAGATTGTTAAAGGTACTACTTGGTAACATTAATTCAAAAGCTCTACTATGCGGATGGCCTAATCTAGCATGCCAAATATCATTAAAACTACTAGCAACTACGGAATTTAAAGCATTAGATAGGGTAGGAGAATCCTTTGTGTCTCCAAGCACATAAAGTCCTCCTTGAGTCACTCCACTTCCAAGGATGGATCCAGTCTCAATATCCTGAAACTTTACATCATTAGGACTAAAGATCGCTTTACAATTTAAATCATTAGTCGTTTTATGGACCGAAAGAAGATTGGATGTAAATTTTGGAAGATAGAAAGCTTTGCTATTCTTTTTAAATAATTTTAAGTCTCCAATACCCTCTAAGGGAACCTTATGGCCATTCGCAACAATCACATTCCCAATAGCCGGTTTGATGTTGTGAATTAGGCTCGGGTCACAAATCATATGGTGAGATGCACCCGAGTCCACAACTAAGGATTTTGGAGTTTTCATTGTAAGTAAAGCGTTACCGGATTCCTTAAGTTGTGTGACTGATTTGATGAGAGAGTCCAAGTTGAGGCGTCTCTCCGCCTCTTGCACAGCCGCCGTGTGAGCAAGTCCCGAGTCCACGTCCATTGGTGAGGGTCCGTTGTTTGGTTTGGAATTGCTTGACTCATCCGATGGTTTGACATTGTTGGCCCGAGGATGATCTTTGAATTTATTTGGCTTGAGATGTGGGTGTAGGATCCAACATTTGTCCTTAATGTGTCCTTTCTTCTTGCAATGGTCACACATTAAGTTCTTCCTATCCGTTGGTTTATATACGCCCTTGTTTGCCTCGGCGAGTTCTCCTATGCCTCCAAAGAGTCCTAGGCTTCCTTTTTCCTTTTGGATCCGAGCACATACCTCATCAAGATCTGGAAGTTTGTCATCCCTTAGTATGTGAACAATGAGGTTGTTATACTTCAGACTTAGTGTAAAGAGAAGGCTAAAGACTCGATCTTCTTCACGCCTTTTGTTGAGAATTTCCGGATCGGTTGTGATTGGGCAAAGCATCTCAAGTTCAGCCCATAGTACACGCCACTTCCCATAGTGTGATGTGAACTCGATATCATCTTGGCTTAGTGCATTGATAGCTTTTTGTACTTCAAAGACTCGGGTAAAGTTTGAGATATTGCCAAACACCTTTTTAAGAGTCTCCCAAAGTTCTTTGGCCGTTTCGCAATATGAGTAAGACTCATGAATTGGCGGATCTAGCGAACTTTGAATGATAGCCATCACAACCTGATCTTCTTGGAACCATTTGCTATTATCACCGGAGACCACCACTTGTTTCCCATCCACATTAGTGACTTGGTTTGGGGCGGCACCGAGCTCAACATGTTCCCATAGGCCACGTCCACAAAGGATGGTCTTGGCATTCCTTGACCATAGTAGGTAGTTTGGACCTTTAAGGGTAACATGTACACCGAGTGGCTTGAAGCTTTCCATGTTTACTCACCAAACACGCTATTGTCCACCGGATAAAAGAGATTTTGAGAGAATGGAAGAGAATTGTTCGGATGAAACAAACGAGAATGAGAAGATTAAGCTAGATTTGAAGAGAAATAGAGTGAAGTGTGATCTTTTAATCTGATACCATGTTAGAATTTGAAGAGTAGCTTGCGGAAGTATGAGGAAGAGAGTGAGAGAACCGAGTGTAAGAGAAAGAGAATCAACTCATAATTCTCATTGCAAAAGTGTATGTTACATATGTTGTCTTACAACCTATTTAAAGAGGAACAAGAAGAGAGTAACGGTCATATGCTTCTGCCGCAGTCCTTGGTGGTCCTCAAGAGTGATGGAGACATGTGGAGATCCCAAGGTGAAAGTGACTTGTCCCTACATGTCTTTTTCATTCTCGGTTTTGGGAAGGAGAGAAGAGTCACATGTTTCTCAAAGCTCCAACGATCATGTGCCTCTTCTTAGGATCCAACTAGGCCTTTGTAACCAGTCTTTATATCATAAGGAAGCCAATTCTTCATTATTCAAAGTGTTGACTTTTTCCTGAAATCGTTGACCGTCCATTGACCGTACTGCGGTACATAGTTTCTTGACCCGCGGGACGTGATCCTCGACCCGCGGTACGTGATCCTCGGCCATCAGTCTTCCCGCGGTACTGTTAGAATTTAGAGAAATATTGAAGAATAAAGAAGAAGAATCAGATTGGCAAGAATGAAGAATGGAGAAGAAGAACTTGTCTTCTATATTTCTTAATGGTTACATGTTGTCTCTTTAAATAGCCACAGCAACCATCTAGGGTTGTACATAAAGAAGAACAAAATTAAACAAGAGAGAAGAGGACCACACAAATGTCTTGACAAATAAGGAAAGGAGGGGGGGACCACACGACAAGCATCTCCAACAGTCACCTGCAGCTGGTGTGGACCACCTTGAAGCTGGTGTGGACCACTTTGAAGCTTTATCCCTTTCCTCCCTTATTCCAACGGCTCCTTCTTCACTCCTTAGTGGGCTGAGCTGAGCCACTTGTTCTTATGGGCTTCTTATTCATATTTGTTGGATCACTCAGCCTCTTGGTTAATGGGCTATGTGGCTGAGTGGTATCATGATCAATACTCCCCCTCAAGCTTAGCTCTATGGAGAAGTGCTAAGCTTGGAGTCCGCAAGTCCTCACCTCATTAAAAACCTTACACCCAAAACCTCATGGGAAAAAGAGTGTCAAGGGAAAAAGAGTGTGAGTCCTTACGGCTTAGGCGACATGAGATCAAGGGCGAGTCAAGTCCACAAGTCCCAACTTGTTGTTGATGTGATCACACACCTTGAGGCTTGCAGCTTTGGTGAAGATGTCCGCCAATTGATCTTAACTCTTAGTATAACACGGAAGGGTCACTCCTTCTTCAATCTTCTCTCGCACTTTGTGACAATCCATCTCAATATGCTTAGTCCTCTCATGAAAAACTGAATTGGATGCACAATGAATGGCAGCTTGGTTATCGCAATGCATGATGATCGGCTTGGGTGATTCAATGCCAAGGTCCTTAAGCAGCGCTTTCAGCCATGTCAACTCGTTGGTTAGCTTCCTCATGGCTCTATATTCCGCTTCAGCACTTGAACAAGATACAACCTTTTGCTTCTTTGTCTTCCATGTGACTAGGTTCCCTCCAATAAAAGTGCAATAGCCAGTTGTGGATTTCTGATCATTCCTATCTCCAGCCCAATCCGCATCACAATATCCCACAATCTCAGTGTTCTCATTCTTTCCCATCCAAATGCCACGACCCGGGCTGCCTTTGAGGTATCGTAGAATTCGTTCTATCATGCTCCAATGATACACCGTAGGAGTTTGCATATGTTGGCTGACCTGATTCACGGCAAAGCACAAGTCAGGGCGTGTAATAGTCAAATAGATTAGCTTACCAACCAAGCGACGGTATTGAGCCGGATCCTCATATGGTGTATCATCCCTCTCCCCCTTTCGAGCAACCTTGTAGCCATCTTCAAGGGGAGTCTTGGCTGGCCTAGCTCCCAGCTTTCCTGTTTCATTTAAAAGATCTAGCACATACTTCCGTTGTGATAGAAACAAGCCTTCCGAAGAACGGCAAACTTCGATACCTAGGAAGTATTTAAGTTCTCCAAGGTCTTTAATATCAAAAACACTCTTAAGAAAGGCTTTAGTTTCAGCAATACCAGAGATGTCATTTCCCGAAATGATCAAGTCAGCAACATAAATAAGCACAACGATAATACCTCGAGAGCTATTAAATGTAAAAAGTGTATGATCTGCCTCGGATTTGCGAAATCCTCTTGATTTGAGCGTGGAGCTAAGCTTATGGTACCAAGCTCGTGGTGATTGCTTAAGACCATATATCGCCTTTCTTAACTTAAGAACTTTACCGGGTGTAATGGAGCTTTCTAAGCCCAGAGGAGGATACATGTATACCTCATCCTCTAATTCGCCTTGGAGGAATGCATTCTTCACATCCATCTGCCACAACTCCCAAGACAAGTTAGTTGCTAAAGATAACACAACTCTTACCGTGTGGAGCTTTGCAACCGGAGCAAATGTGTCTGTATAGTCCTCTCCATACGTTTGTGTAAATCCTCTAGCAACCAGCCGAGCCTTATATCTCTCTATGTCTCCGTTGCTATGATACTTGATGGTGAAAACCCACTTGGAGCTAACGGCTTTCTTCCCATTAGGCAGATCCGTTTCTTCCCATGTGTGGTTCTTTTCCATTGCACTAACTTCAGCACCAATGGCTTCACACCACTCCTTAATCCTTTTAGCCTCCTCATAGGTCGTTGGAATGGTGTGCATCTCTATTTTGCCAAGAAACGCTTGGTGATCTGATGGCATGAGGGTGATCGAACAAACGGCTTGAATAGGATGAGCAACAGCCTGATTGTTGTAGTAGACTCTGGTGTTGATCCAATTGGAAGGATCCTTGCGGAGCCTAGTACTTCTTCTCAAGGGTGGAGCTTCGGCAATCTCCCCCTCACGTTCGGCCTGATGTGGAGTTGCTTCAATAACCAGAACTCTCTCGTGATTACTGAGCATGTTTGGGCACTCTCTCCATCATTTTGCAAGTCCGGATCATTCTCCCCATCATTTGGCAAGTCCGGGTAACTAGTTTCATTACTTGGCAAGACCGGTTCAACTTCTGCCTCCTCTTGTGGTACATCATGTGATCCCGGCCGTGCAGTGTTGTTGAAGGTACCCGAGGAAACATTTGGAGTACTTGATGTCTCCTTCTCCCTTCTAAGGCCAAGTTGTTCTAATAGATGTCTCAAGCTGGCCGATCTATCCGATGTTGAGTGAGCTAAGTCTTCCAAGTCTTCCCACCTTATCTTATCAAAGTACCCTTGTTCTTCAAGGAACTTTACATCACGTGATACATAAGTCTTCCCGGTAGTTGGGTCAATGCACTTAAATCCCTTTTGTGATGTAGAGTATCCAATAAACATGCACCGATTGCTCTTTGGGTCTAACTTGTTCCTTAGCTCACCTGGTACCAACACAAAACACACACAACCAAACACCTTTAGATGATCAAGTGATGGTTTCAGGCCATTTAATACCTCAAATGGAGACCGGTCTTTGAGGGTTCTCGTTGGAGTCCGATTGATCAAATAACATGCCGTCATGACCGCATCACCCCAAAACCTTCTTGGAACCTTTGCATGAAACATCATAGATAGTGCAACCTCCATAAGATGTCGGTTTTTCCTTTCCGCCACTCCATTTTGTTGTGGTGTGTAAGGACAGCTTGTTTGATGAATTATGCCATGCTTTGCTAAGTGTTCTTTGAACTTATTGCTTGTGTACTCTCCGCCATTGTCTGACCTTAGTACCTTAATTTTTGCATTAAATTGATTAGTCACATAATTCTGAAAGTTTAAGAATGCATCAAACACACGATCTTTAGATGGGAGCAATGTTATCCAAGTGTATTTTGATCTTTCATCTATGAAGGTCACAAAATACTTAAGATTATCCCTAGAAACGCATGGAGATGTCCAAACATCAGAGTGAATCAAATCAAAGCAATGATCATAAATAGTAGAAGAGTCTGAAAACACACTCTTACAATGTTTACCCAAAATACAAGATTCGCAAAGAGTATGATCAAATTTGATATTAGGTAACATTAGTTCAATAGCACGAGCATGAGGATGACCTAATCTAGCATGCCAAATGGAATTCAAAGCAACAACAATATTAGAAGTAAAAGCGGGCGATTCTAAGGAACTTGGTGTGACATCTCCTAACACATAGAGACCGTCCTTTGTTCCACCTTCTCCAAGGATATTTCCACTCTTAGTATCCTGAAAATGAACACTATTAGATCCAAATATAGCCCAACAATCAAGATCAGTTGTTGCTTTCTTAACTGAGAGTAAATTTGAAGTAAACTTAGGCATATAGAAAGCCTTGGAAGTTTTATCAAATAGCTTCAAATCCCCTACTCCTTTAATCGGAACTTTAGTGCCATTTGCTACCACTACATTTCCTATAGCCGGTTCTATGTTCTCTATCAACCTAGGGTTACTAATCATATGGTGAGAAGCACCCGAGTCAACTATTAGAGATTCAGCCGGGTTTTGAGAAAAATAGGTGATACCGAAATCTTTTAAGGAAGCAATGGATTTGAGAAGCTTCTTCACATCCGACTTCCTCATAATGTCATCCTCAGGTATAGCCTTCATAGCCACGACTTCACTTGATTTTGAGGTCCCAGCTTGGTCACCTTCATTTGCAGATTGGGAAAGGTTTGCCTTTTGTTCTTTGAACTTGTTTGGTTTAAGGTGAGGATGAAGAATCCAGCACCTATCCTTGCTGTGTCCTTTCCTCTTGCAATGCTCACAAACCAGCCGCTTCCTTTCTTCATAGGGAAGAGACGCCTTGTATGCTGAGGCTTGTTCCACTTGGTTTGCCATGACTAGTTCACCTTTGCTAACCAATCCGTGTGAACCTTGCTCTTTAAGAATTTGGGAGCTCACTTCATCAACACTAGGAATCCTTTCTTGCCTTAGAATGTGCTTGGTGAGGTCATTGAAGTTTGTATTCAAACCGCCTAGCAACCTGAATACCTTGTCTTGTTCTTGCCGTTCCTTTATCACCAAAGGATCGCTAGTTCCTGGCCTTAACATGTCTAGCTCAGCCCACAATGAGCTAAGCTTTCCAAAATATGCCGAAAACTCCATTTCCTCTTGATTTAGAGTATTGATAGCCTTCTTGACTTCATATACTCGAGTAAGGTTGGAGACATTCCCAAACACCTTTTTGAGAATGTCCCATAACTGTTTGGCTGTGTCACAAAAGGAGTATGATTCGATGAGATGAGTATCAAGGGAGCTTGTAAGGATAGCTAGGACAGTCTGGTCTTCTTGGAACCACTTGCTGTCTTCTGCCAACGTCATTTCTCCCTCATCTTCACTGCTATCTTCCTCAATCGGTTGAGAAGAAACTATGTGCCTCCACATCCCTTTGCTACACAAAATCATCCTTGCTGTTCTTGCCCACAGCAAATAATTAGGCCCTTTCAACACCACAGGAATTATCATGCTCTTTGTGTTCTCCATGGTTTGAATTTTGAAAAAAAAAACCCAGATTTTTGAAAATGGAACTAAGAATACTAAATGATAGAGAATAGTTGGATAAGATTAAGAGAATAAGGATCAAGAATGCTCTGATACCATGTTAGAATTTAGAGAAATATTGAAGAATAAAGAAGAAGAATCAGATTGGCAAGAATGAAGAATGGAGAAGAAGAACTTGTCTTCTATATTTCTTAATGGTTACATGTTGTCTCTTTAAATAGCCACAGCAACCATCTAGGGTTGTACATAAAGAAGAACAAAATTAAACAAGAGAGAAGAGGACCACACAAATGTCTTGACAAATAAGGAAAGGAGGGGGGGACCACACAACAAGCATCTCCAACAGTCACCTGCAGCTGGTGTGGACCACCTTGAAGCTGGTGTGGACCACTTTGAAGCTTTATCCCTTTCCTCCCTTATTCCAACGGCTCCTTCTTCACTCCTTAGTGGGCTGAGCTGAGCCACTTGTTCTTATGGGCTTCTTATTCATATTTGTTGGATCACTCAGCCTCTTGGTTAATGGGCTATGTGGCTGAGTGGTATCATGATCAATAGGTACACGACCCGCTTGTTGACTTCTGCTGCTACCGTTGGCTCGTCCTGCGGTACTTAGTTTCTCGGGCCGCGGTACATGTCTCTCGACCATCGACCTTCCCGCGGTACGTGACCCGATATGTTGACTTTTACTGCTACCGTTGACCCGACCCGTGTTACGCATCCTTCCGACCAACGGTACACGATCCTCAACCCGCGGTACGTGCCTCTCGACCATCGACCTTCCCGCGGTACTTGACCCGTTTTGTTGACTTTTCTTGTTTCCGTTGACCCGACCCTTGGCTCGTGTTTTCTCGACCCGTGGTTAGTGCCTCTCGACCTGATGCCTTACCGCGGTACACAAAAACCCGACCATTGACTTTCTCGACATTCCGTTGACTTTATTTGGACTTTATTATTTTATTCATCTTGATCAATACTCCCCCTCAAGCTTAACCATAAATGGACATGTTGGTTAAGATTGGAAGACCCGAGACCTACACCTCATTAAAAACCTTGGAGAGAAAACCACGTGGGACAAAACTCAACCAAGGGAAAAAGAGTGTGTATTTCCCGGGAGAGGGGACCTTTGATCAAGGTCTAGTGGGGTCCACGAGTCCAAGTTTGTTGTAGATGTGATCACAAACTTTGAGACTCGCGGCTTTGGTGAAGATATCCGCCAATTGGTCTTCACTCCTTGTGTAGCACGGAAGAGTTACTCCTTCCTCAATCTTTTCCCGAAACTTATGGCAATCTATCTCAATGTGTTTGGTCCGTTCATGGAACACGGAGTTTGATGCAATGTGTATTGCGGCTTGATTGTCACAATGTATGGTGATTGGCTTGTCGGATTCAATGCCAAGATCCTTGAGGAGAGCCTTCAGCCATGTTACTTCATTTGTTAGCTTTCTCATTGCCCGGTATTCGGCCTCGACACTTGAGCAAGAGACAATCTTTTGCTTCTTGGTCTTCCAAGTTACCAAGTTTCCCCCAATGAATGTGCAATAACCCGTTGTAGACTTCCTATCATTCCGATCACCGGCCCAATCCGCATCACAATACCCCACGATCTCGGTATGGTTGTTCTTACCCATCCATATGCCACGACCCGGGCCTCCTTTGAGGTATCTCAAGATCCGTTCCACCATACTCCAATGGTATACCGTTGGGACTTGCATATGTTGACTTACTTGATTCACGGCATAGCATATGTCCGGCCTTGTTATTGTCAAGTAGATAAGTTTCCCCACAAGCCTTCGGTATTGAGATGCATTGTCATATGGCTCATCATTTTTCTCCCCCTTTCGACTGACCTTGTAGCCATCCTCTAATGGTGTCTTGGCTGGTTTAGACCCTATTTTTCCTGTTTCATGCAAAAGATCAAGGGTATACTTTCTTTGAGAAAGGAAAAGGCCATCCGGAGAACGGCACACTTCAATTCCTAGAAAGTATTTTAGTTCACCAAGATCTTTAATACCAAAAATGGATTTAAGGTAAGTTTTGGTAGAAGAGATACCGTCCTTATCACTTCCCGTGATGATCAAGTCATCTGCATAGATGAGGACCACAATTGTACCATTGGATCCGTGCGATGTGAATAATGTATGATCGGCTTCCGACTTGGTGAACCCTCTTTCCTTTAATGTGGCACTCAGCTTGTGATACCAAGCTCTTGTGATTGCTTGAGTCCATAGATAGCCTTCTTAAGTCGTAAGACTTTTCCGGGTTGAACCGTATCCTCGAGGCCCGGAGGTGGATACATGTAGACCTCATTTTCAAGCTCACCTTGGAGGAAGTCGTTCTTGACGTCCATTTGCCATAGGTCCCACTCAAGGTTGGTGGCCACGGATAGTACAACCCGTACCGTGTGAAGTTTGGCTACGGGTGCAAATGTATCGGTGTAATCTTCGCCGTATGTTTGGGTGAAACCACGTGCAACCAGGCGGGCCTTGTGGCGTTCTATATCACCATTGCTTAGATATTTGATGGTGAATACCCAGCGAGATGTGACTGCCTTCTTCCCTGGGGGTAAGTCCATTTCAACCCATGTATGGTTCCGCTCCATGGCTTCTCTTTCAGCACCAACCACATCTCGCCATACCTTGTGTTCCTTGGCCTCTTCATAGGTCTTAGGTATCTGCTCAAGATCAAGTTTGCCAAGGAAAGATTGATGCTCATATGGTACAAGGTCAAGAGAACAAACCGTTTGGATCGGGTGAGCCATGGCTTTATTGTTGTAGTAGACACGAGTATTGACCCAATTTGAGGGGTCTTTTCGGAGTCTAGTACTTCTTCTCAAGGGTGGAGGAGGTGGCGGTGTTGATAGATTATCCATTTGATCGTGTCCATGTGCGGTGTGTTCCTCGGGTGGTTCACCCCCATATGGCCCGGGTTGGTCGAAAGAATTGTCATCCGTCTGGCCGGAATGATCATCGATGTGTCCGGGTGATTCGGTTGCATCTCCGGATTGATCCATCCGGCCTTGACCCAATCCCTCGGATGATTCTTGTGGTACTTCCGGACCTCGATCGGACCCGTCCTTTTTCTCGCCCGCCGAGCCACCACCTCGAAGCCCTTCTAAAATGTACTTAAGGCTTTCCGCCCTATCCGATGTGTGATTGGCTAGGTCTTTGAGTTCATTCCAATTTTCCACATCATGGTAGCCTTTGCTTTCAATGAATTTCACGTTTCTTGAAATCATGATTCTCCTTGTTACCGGGTTGTAACACTTGTATCCTTTTTGGGTTGTGGAGTAGCCAATGAACATGCATCTTGTGCTTTTCTCATCCAACTTATCCCTTAGTTCACCTGGTACTAACACATAACAAACACACCCAAAAACTCGTAAATGGTTAAGTGATGGTTTTGTGTTGTTTAGTACCTCAAAGGGCGACTTGTCTTGGAGAATTTTTGTTGGTGTTCGATTGATTAGGTAGCAAGCGGTCATCACGGCATCACTCCAAAACCTTCTTGGAACACTTGTGTGAAACATCATGGATCTAGTCACTTCCATTAAGTGACGATTTTTCCTTTCCGCAACTCCATTTTGTTGAGGAGTATTAGTCAAGATTATTCTCACTCGGCCACTCCCTCTTTATCCAAGAGGCCGAGTGACTAAGTATAGGCTGAGAGACTTTGATCCATCAAGAGAAGAAGAAATGAAGCCCATAGGAGTGCAGCCCACTCTGCCATGTGACTGTTGGCTTAACCACACCCTAACCACACTATATAGCCGTTGGAACCAGAGTTAGAGTGTGGTTGGGTTTGTGGTCCCAACAAAGTGGTCCAAAAGAGTTGGGTTTGTGGTCCCAGCAAAGTGGTCCCAACAGAGTGGTCCCAAAAGAGTTGCAGAATGTTGCAGAATGTGGTCCCCAATGTATTAGGCTGTATTCTACTCTTGTTTCTATTTATACATTCTGTAAGCTACCATTTCAAATTAATGAGAATCAGTCTTCTTCCTCACTATACTCCTCTCCATTTTCGAAACTCTCTAATGGCTGCTGGAAGTTGTCTTTGATTAACAAAACCAACATGGTATCAGAGCAATGATCTTTGGCTCATTCTCTCCTCTTCTCATTCTGAATCTCTATTCTTCTCTTTTCAATCTTAAATCTCTGAAATCTCTCCACCTCATTCCGCTGCACTCTCCATTTGCTCCCTAGATAATCTGAACAAAGAGAAAGCTTGTATCTTTTGCTCTCAAACTCCTGAATCTTCTCAGTCCACTTCGCAGTTCTCGGCTAAAGCTTCAGTTTTTCCTCCATTTCTCTCCAAAAGAGGTCGAATCTCTCTCTCAGCAACTGTGATGGATTCCATGAAGAACCCCCTTGTTCCTATCACTCTTAAAGGAGTAAACTATCTTCTGTGGGCTCGGACTGCCAAGACAGCCATCTGCACAAGAAGAGGCTACTGGAGCCACATTGTGAAGGCAAGACCTCCGAGGGAAGATAACTCAAGTGAAGATGAAGATGGAGAAGAGGCTCTCGATGAAGATGATGAATGGTTTCAAGTTGACCAAGTGGTAAAATCAATCATTCAAAACTCTCTGGATCCGCCGATTCTTGAAGCCTATTCTTACTGTGAGACATCAAAGGAGTTGTGGGACACACTAAAGAAAGTGTATGGTAATGTCTCTAACCTTACTCGTGTGTTTGAAGTGAAAAAGGCTCTAGCAAATCTGCTTCAAGATGGTGCGGAATTTACTGAGTTCTTTGGGAAGTATAGATCCTTGTGGGCTGAACTAGACATGCTCAGGCCAGTCACTATGGATCCTCGTGTCATTCTGGAAAGGAATGAGGAAGACAAGGTCTTTGGTCTGCTGATGAATCTTGACCCAACATACAAGGATCTAGTCAAGCACATCTTGAGATCAGCTGCAAGTAACAACACTCTCCCTAGCCTTGAAGAGGTATGTTCTCAAATTCAGAAAGAACAAGGTTCCACTGAGCTGATTGAAGGGAAGGGAAGTCTGGGGTAAATTCTGGCATATAGAATGCTCTAGTTTTCTTGTTAAAGAGTCCTAAATTCCCTACTCCACTAACCGATATCCTATGACCGTTAGCTATCACAACACTCCCAAAAGCCGGTTCTACATTGCTAATTAAGCTCTTATCACTAATCATATGATGAGAAGCTCCGGAATCAACAACGAGCGGTTTAAAGAGTTTGTGAGAGTAGAAACAAATACCAGAATCCCTTAAGGATTTAAGGGAGTTGATTAGAGCCTCAAGGTCTGATCTTTTGATCACATCTCCGTTGAACGTTGATGTGGCTGCGGTTAAGGGCTCATGCTCCTTAGGTGCTGACGGTGAGGCTGAGCCACTTGTAGTGCATCGTTCAGCTGAGCTCGAGACATCCTGTGACAGATTGGCTTTTAACTCTTTAAATTTGGCTGGCTTGAGATGGGGATGTAACAGCCAACACTTGTCCTTCATATGACCCTTCTTCTTGCAATGCTCACAAACCAGCTTCTTTCGGTCTTCAAACCTTCCTTGAGCCTTATTAGTTGCAGAATGTGGTCCCCAATGTATTAGGCTATATTCTACTCTTGTTTCTATTTATACATTCTGTAAGCTACCATTTCAAATTAATGAGAATCAGTCTTCTTCCTCACTATACTCCTCTCCATTTTTGAAACTCTCTAATGGCTGTTGGAAGTTGTCTTTGATTAACAAAATCAACAAGGAGTGTATGGAGTACTTGTTTGGTGCTCTATTCCGTTCTTTGCTAAGTATTGTTTGAACCTTTGACTTGTGTACTCTCCACCATTATCCGATCGCAAGCTTTTCACATTAGAATTATAGTGATTAGTTACATATGTGTGAAAGTTGACAAAAGCATCATAGACACGATCTTTTGAAGGTAAGAGTGTTAGCCAAGTATATTTTGATTTTTCATCTATGAATGTCACAAAGTATTTTTGATTGTCTCTAGACAAGCAAGGTGAAGACCATACATCCGAATGTACTAATTCAAAGCATTTTTCATAACTTGAATTTGATTTAGGAAAGACGGTCTTACAATGTTTGCCACGGATACATGCCTCACATTCAAGATTGTTAAAGGTACTACTTGGTAACATTAATTCAAAAGCTCTACTATGCGGATGGCCTAATCTAGCATGCCAAATATCATTAAAACTACTAGCAACTACGGAATTTAAAGCATTAGATAGGGTAGGAGAATCCTTTGTGTCTCCAAGCACATAAAGTCCTCCTTGAGTCACTCCACTTCCAAGGATGGATCCAGTCTCAATATCCTGAAACTTTACATCATTAGGACTAAAGATCGCTTTACAATTTAAATCATTAGTCGTTTTATGGACCGAAAGAAGATTGGATGTAAATTTTGGAAGATAGAAAGCTTTGCTATTCTTTTTAAATAATTTTAAGTCTCCAATACCCTCTAAGGGAACCTTATGGCCATTCGCAACAATCACGTTCCCAATAGCCGGTTTGATGTTGTGAATTAGGCTCGGGTCACAAATCATATGGTGAGATGCACCCGAGTCCACAACTAAGGATTTTGGAGTTTTCATTGTAAGTAAAGCGTTACCGGATTCCTTAAGTTGTGTGACTGATTTGATGAGAGAGTCCAAGTTGAGGCGTCTCTCCGCCTCTTGCACAGCCGCCGTGTGAGCAAGTCCCGAGTCCACGTCCATTGGTGAGGGTCCGTTGTTTGGTTTGGAATTGCTTGACTCATCCGATGGTTTGACATTGTTGGCCCGAGGATGATCTTTGAATTTATTTGGCTTGAGATGTGGGTGTAGGATCCAACATTTGTCCTTAATGTGTCCTTTCTTCTTGCAATGGTCACACATTAAGTTCTTCCTATCCGTTGGTTTATATACGCCCTTGTTTGCCTCGGCGAGTTCTCCTATGCCTCCAAAGAGTCCTAGGCTTCCTTTTTCCTTTTGGATCCGAGCACATACCTCATCAAGATCTGGAAGTTTGTCATCCCTTAGTATGTGAACAATGAGGTTGTTATACTTCAGACTTAGTGTAAAGAGAAGGCTAAAGACTCGATCTTCTTCACGCCTTTTGTTGAGAATTTCCGGATCGGTTGTGATTGGGCGAAGCATCTCAAGTTCAGCCCATAGTACACGCCACTTCCCATAGTGTGATATGAACTCGATATCATCTTGGCTTAGTGCATTGATAGCTTTTTGTACTTCAAAGACTCGGGTAAAGTTTGAGATATTGCCAAACACCTTTTTAAGAGTCTCCCAAAGTTCTTTGGCCGTTTCGCAATATGAGTAATATTAGTCAAGCATCTTCACTCGGTCACATGTAAACCTATCCAAGAGACCGAGTGACATATTTACTTGAGTAGCAAGGGAAGCATAACAAGGATAGGCTCAGCTGTAGGGGATTGCTGGTGGATAAGAAGCAAAAGTGGTCCCAACATGGTCAATATGACCGTTGGAGACTAGTACTAGATGGTCCCCTCCACCCAGCTGGCTACCAAATGGTCCCCTCCACCCAGCTGGCACTTCTCTCTCCTTTCTTATGCTTTTATGTATCTAGAATAAGTCTATTTAAGCTTACCCATGTAACCATTTTCGAAATTAATGAGAACATGATGTTTTCTTCACTATTCTACTCAGTCTCTCTCTAAAATCTCTTAAAGCTTCCGCAGCCATAGTTCATGTTTTGATTCCAAAACCAACATGGTATCAGAGCATTGATCCTTGGATCATTCTCTTCTCATTCTCATGTTCTCATTCAACCATTCTCTGTTCTACACTCACTCTCTTCTCATCAGCTCTATGTCCGCATTCAAGCTTTCAAAATCCGAACTTTGTTGCTAGTGGAGAAAGCTCTCGTTTTTGGTCAGAATCTCATCAAGCTTGCTCCTTTCTGGTGTTATTCACTCAAAGATGTCACCTTTCTCAAGTTTCTTCAAAGAAAGTTCAGAACTTTCTCAAGAAAAACCTTAAAGCTTAGCTTTTTCAGATCTGCAAGGAAAGACTCAAACTTTCTCAAGATCTCATGGATACAACTAAGTTTCCAATTGTTCCAATAACTCTCAAGGGTGTGAACTATCTTCTATGGGCCAGAACAGTGAAGACAACAATCTGCACTAGGAAAGGGTTTTGGGGCCATGTGGTGAAGGAAAGACCTCCAAAGGAACCTCAGTCCAGCGATGAAGAAGAAGAAGACCTTCTTGATGAGGATGATGAGTGGTTTCAAGTGGATCAAGCTGTCAAGTCCATCATCCAGAGCTCCCTAGATCCGCAAATCCTTGAGGCATATTCATACTGTGAAACGGCAAAGGAGTTATGGGACACCTTGAAGAAGGTTTATGGTAACATTTCAAACTTAACTAGAGTATTTGAGGTTAAGAGAGCTCTGTCTAATCTTCTTCAAGAAGAAATGGAATTTACTGAATACTTTGGGAAGTTTAGATCATTATGGGCTGAGTTAGATATGTTAAGGCCAATGACTATGGATCCGAAGGTGATTAGGCAGAGGAATGAAGAGGATAAGGTCTTCGGCCTTATGATGAATCTGAACCCTGGATATAAGGATCTTGTGAAACATATCCTAAGGTCAGCTGCAAGCACTAGCTCTCTTCCCAGTCTTGAAGAAGTTTGTTCTCAAATCCAGAAGGAACAAGGGTCCATTGAGCTGTTTGAGGGAAAAGGAAATTCTGGTCTTATTATAGCAAACAAAGCTCAAGGAAGGTTTGAAGATAGGAAGAAGCTCCTTTGTGACCATTGCAAGAAGAAGGGTCATGTCAAGGAAAAATGCTGGCTGCTCCATCCTCACCTTAAACCAGCCAAGTTCAAGGATTCAAAGGCCAATCTGTCTCATGAAGTCTTGGATGATCAAGGTTCCATGATGGGCTCAGCCGCTGCCTCTTCATCCAAGGACCAAGAGCACTTGACTGCAGCTGCTGCCTCATCATTTCAGGGAGATGTCATCAAGAAATCGGACCTTGAAGCTCTCATCAACACCCTCAAATCGCTAAAGGATTCCGGTATCTGTTTCTATTCCCATAAGCTCTTTAAACCTATTGTTGTTGATTCTGGAGCTTCTCATCATATGATTAGTGATAAGAGCTTGATTAGCAACATAGAACCGGCTTTAGGGAGTGTTGTGATAGCAAATGGCAATAGGATATCGGTTAGTGGAGTAGGGAAGCTAGGCTTGTTTAACAAAAAGTCTAGAGCTTTTTATATGCCGGAATTTACCTCTAATCTTCTCTCGGTTAGAAAGGCTGTTATGGACTTATATTGTAATGTTATTTTTGGACCTAACGATGTGAAGTTTCAGGATATTGAGACGGGAAAGTTACTTGGACAAGGGAGAGTGGAACATGGGCTTTACATTCTTGAAGACCCAAAGTTTTTATCTTCGTTTTGTGGCAATAGTGTGGCTGTTTCTAATTCGGTTGTTAGTAGTTTAAATGACTCAGTTTGGCATGCTAGAGCTGGCCACCCTCATTTTCGTGCCTTGAGACTTATGTTACCTAATTTATCTTTTGACAATGTTGATTGTGAAGCTTGCATTCTTGGAAAACATTGCAAGGCGGTTTATCCTTTATCTTCTACCATTTATGAAAGTTGCTTTGATCTTGTACATTCTGATGTTTGGACGTCTCCTTGTGCATCTAGAGATAATCATAGATACTTTGTCACTTTCATAGATGAGAAATCAAAATATACTTGGATAACTCTTATGCCATCAAAAGATAGAGTGTTTGATGCATTTAAAAATTTTGAAGCTTACATATCTAATCATTTTAACTCGAAATTGAAGGTACTTAGAACGGATAATGGAGGAGAATATATGAGCAAAGCATTCCAAGAGCACTTAACTAAACAAGGAATACTACATCAAACTAGCTGCCCCTATAATCCACAACAAAACGGAGTGGCTGAGAGGAAGAATCGCCACCTAATGGAGGTTTCAAGATCTCTCATGTTCCACATGAATGTGCCAAAAAGATTTTGGGGTGATGCCGTCATGGCAGCCTGCTACTTGATCAATAGAACTCCAACCAAAGTCCTCAAAGATGTGTCTCCATATAAGGTATTAAACAAAACTGAACCTTCCTTAGATCACTTAAGGGTGTTTGGTTGTGTATGTTTTGTTCTAGTGCCCGGAGAGCTGAGGAACAAACTCGAAGGCAAGAGCAAGAAGTGTATATTCATAGGTTACTCCTCTACTCAAAAGGGGTATAAGTGTTATGATCCAGAAACGAGACGAGTCCATGTATCCCGAGATGTGACGTTCCGTGAAGATTGTGGATACTATGGTGAAAGGAATTGGGATGATCTTCAAGACCTATCCGAACCTGTCATGGATAGAGCCGCAAGTCTTCAATTCCTCCTCAACAAGCTTGGTGTTCCAACCAGCCAAAACAACACTCCCTCAGATCAGACAACCTCGGAAACACCTCTGGATCATGCCACCAACATGCCACGGACTGAACCAAGGACTGATCAAGGGACTGCCCCATCAACACATTTGCCTCCGAGAACCTGCCCTCAAGATCGTAGCTCACCAAAGGTGTTGGATCCGCAGAAGGAATCTGAGCCGGCCTCACAATCAGACCCAACGGGTTCAATCACTCCTCGGACTGACCCTGAGTCGTGTGTGCCCCAAGCTCAACCTGATCAACCTGAGCCACCAACTCAACCAACTCAACCCATGGAACCTCCCGCTGTGGTCCAACCTCTCAGACGTAGCACACGAGTCCGCAAAGATCCCTCTAATTGGAGGAACACAAGGGTCTATTACAATGCTCAAGCCGTGGCTCATCCCGTTACCACGGTATTTTCGATTGACCTCTTACCCTCTGATTTCCATGCCTTTCTTGGTCGAATTGAAATGGACCAGGTACCTCAAAGCTATGATGAAGCTAAGCAAATCCAACATTGGTTGGATGCGGTGAAGGCTGAGATAGGGGCTATGGAAAAGAACCACACTTGGGATGAAGTAGATATGCCATTGGGAAAGAAGGCTGTCACCTCCAAGTGGGTCTTCACTATCAAGTATAAAAGCAATGGAGAGATTGAGCGCTACAAAGCAAGGCTTGTAGCTCGCGGTTTCACACAAACCTTTGGAGTTGACTACACGGATACATTTGCTCCGGTTGCCAAACTACATACGGTAAGGGTGGTTCTTTCATTAGCTACTAACTTGTCTTGGGAATTATGGCAGATGAATGTCAAGAACGCCTTTCTTCAAGGGGAACTTGAGGAGGAGGTGTATATGACACCACCACCGGGCCTAGAATCGAAGGTTACTCCTGGAAAAGTATTGCGGCTAAGGAAAGCCATCTATGGTTTGAAGCAATCTCCAAGAGCATGGTACCACAAGCTCAGCCACACACTTAGAGATCGTGGCTTCCGCAAGTCCGAAGCTGACCATACCTTGTTCACACTCAAGAGTTCGAATGGTATTGTGGTTGTGTTGATATATGTTGATGACCTTATCATCTCCGGCGATGATAAGGAAGGTATAGCAGCCACTAAATCATATCTTCACTCTGTCTTTGACATCAAAGATCTTGGAGAACTAAAGTATTTTCTAGGGATTGAGATTTGTCGTTCTTCGGAAGGCTTATTTCTCTCTCAAAGAAAATACACTCTTGATTTGCTTCATGAGACAGGTATGGAGACCAATAGACCAGCCAAGACACCACTTGCAGATGGTTACAAGGTCAATCGAAAGGGGGAGAAAGATGATGAGCCATTTGAAGATGTTTCCAAATACCGCCGATTAGTGGGTAAGCTCATTTATCTAACCATATCTAGACCAGACCTCTGTTTTGCTGTGAACCAGGTTAGTCAATTCATGCAAGCTCCAACAAAGTATCATTGGAGTATGGTTGAGCGGATCCTCAAGTATCTCAAAGGAAGCTCGAGCCAAGGCGTATGGATGGGAAAGAATGAGAGCTCGGATGTTGCTGGATATTGTGATGCTGATTGGGCTGGAGATAGGAATGATAGGAAGTCTACCACGGGTTATTGCACATTTGTTGGAGGTAACTTGGTTACTTGGAAGACCAAGAAGCAAAAGGTTGTGGCGTGTTCAAGTGCAGAAGCGGAGTATAGAGCTATGAGGAGGCTTACGGATGAGCTAGTGTGGCTGAGAGCTCTGCTCAAGGATCTAGGACGAGACACAAAGGATCCAATTACCATGCACTGTGACAACCAAGCAGCAATCCACATAGCCTCCAATCCGGTCTTTCATGAGAGAACTAAGCACGTAGAAGTGGACTGTCACAAAGTCCGAGAGCGTATAGAGGAAGGAGTAGTTCTTCCATGTTTCACACCAAGTGGAGATCAATTGGCAGATATCTTCACTAAAGCCGCAAGTACCAAAGTTTGCAACCACATATATGGGAAGCTTGGACTTGTGCGCTTAGATCGCCCTTGACTTCATGTCCTCTAACCCGCGGTTTGCATACTCTTTTTCCCTCGGCAAGGTTTTGTCACACGTGGTTTTCCTTATTGAGGTTTTTTTAATGAGGTGTAGACTTCGGGTTTTCCAAGCTAAGCCTTCGGTCCTTTCGGCTTAGCTTGAGGGGGAGTATTAGTCAAGCATCTTCACTCGGTCACATGTAAACCTATCCAAGAGACCGAGTGACATATTTACTTGAGTAGCAAGGGAAGCATAACAAGGATAGGCTCAGCTGTAGGGGATTGCTGGTGGATAAGAAGCAAAAGTGGTCCCAACATGGTCAATATGACCGTTGGAGACTAGTACTAGATGGTCCCCTCCACCCAGCTGGCTACCAAATGGTCCCCTCCACCCAGCTGGCACTTCTCTCTCCTTTCTTATGCTTTTATGTATCTAGAATAAGTCTATTTAAGCTTACCCATGTAACCATTTTCGAAATTAATGAGAACATGATGTTTTCTTCACTATTCTACTCAGTCTCTCTCTAAAATCTCTTAAAGCTTCCGCAGCCATAGTTCATGTTTTGATTCCAAAACCAACAAGTAAGACTCATGAATTGGCGGATCTAGCGAACTTTGAATGATAGCCATCACAACCTGATCTTCTTGGAACCATTTGCTATTATCGCCGGAGACCACCACTTGTTTCCCATCCACATTAGTGACTTGGTTTGGGGCGGCACCGAGCTCAACATGTTCCCATAGGCCACGTCCACAAAGGATGGTCTTGGCATTCCTTGACCATAGTAGGTAGTTTGGACCTTTAAGGGTAACATGTACACCGAGTGGCTTGAAGCTTTCCATGTTTACTCACCAAACACGCTATTGTCCACCGGATAAAAGAGATTTTGAGAGAATGGAAGAGAATTGTTCGGATGAAACAAATGAGAATGAGAAGATTAAGCTAGATTTGAAGAGAAATAGAGTGAAGTGTGATCTTTTGCTCTGATACCATGTTAGAATTTGAAGAGTAGCTTGCGGAAGTATGAGGAAGAGAGTGAGAGAACCGAGTGTAAGAGAAAGAGAATCAACTCATAATTCTCATTGCAAAAGTGTATGTTACATATGTTGTCTTACAACCTATTTAAAGAGGAACAAGAAGAGAGTAACAGTCATATGCTTCTGCCGCAGTCCTTGGTGGTCCTCAAGAGTGATGGAGACATGTGGAGATCCCAAGGTGAAAGTGACTTCTCCCTACATGTCTTTTTCATTCTCGGTTTTGGCAAGGAGAGAAGAGTCACATGTTTCTCAAAGCTCCAACGGTCATGTGCCTCTTCTTAGGATCCAACTAGGCCTTTGTAACCAGTCTTTATATCATAAGGAAGCCAATTCTTCATTATTGAAAGTGTTGACTTTTTCCTAAAATCGTTGACCGTACTGCGGTACATAGTTTCTCGACCCGCGGTACGTGATCCTCGGCCATCAGTCTTCCTTTAGTACACGACCCACTTTTTGACTTCTGTGCTACCGTTGACTCGTCCCGCGGTACATAGTTTCTCGGCCCGAGGTACATGTCTCTCGACCATCGACCTTCCCGCGGTACGTGACCTGATATGTTGACTTTTACTGCTGCCGTTGACCCGACCCGTGGTACGCATCCTTCCGACCCACGGTACACGATCCTCAACCCGCGGTATGTGCCTCTCGACCATCGACCTTCCCGCGGTACTTGACCCGTTTTGTTGACTTTTCTTGTTTCTGTTGACCGACCCTTGGCTCGTGTTTTCTCAACCCGCAGTTAGTGCCTCTCAACCTGATGCCTTACCGCGGTAAACAAAAACCCGACCATTGACTTTCTCGACATTCTGTTGACTTTATTTGGACTTTATTATTTTATTCATCTTGATCAATACTCAAGATGCGACACATGATCAGAAAACGAAGCACTATAAACAAAAATGTCATCGAAATAAACAACAACAAACTTACTAATGTATGGCCTAAGAACATGTGATACAATCTTGATCTCGAAACTGAGTGAATCCTCAAGAGATCGTGTTTGTGTTTTCCCCAAGAGAAACTCAATTGGTTGAAGCACACAGCGGATTGAATTGGACCACACAAGCTATGGATGAACTCGTGATACACCAGGAGGAATCTTCAAAACTGAGTACAGATCTCAAGGGTTGGAAGATCGATTGGTTTGAAGTTGTTAAACGAGAAAACAAGGTAGAAAACGTTCTAGGGTTTTTAGCATAAAAGTTGTGTCTATTAATTCTGTGATTAGGCTTTATATAGAGCCTAAATCCAAAAAAACAACAAGTAGTTTGATAAAAGTACAAGCAATTCTATCTTAAAACAATAAGAAGTCTAAAACAGAACAAAAACAACAAGATGTCTACTTAATAAGAATCAAAAACGTCTAAGGCAATCTTCTAAGTATTCTAGGACCTTATTTGATGTTCAACTAGTGAACATGTCCTAGGCTGCTCACTTGGAGTGTTGCCTCGTTAAAATCCCTCCCGGAAAACCCATTGGGACAAAACCGAGAGTAGGAAAAAGAGTACAATTTCCAAGCAAGTCTTTGTGTGTCTTTACTCTTGGACGATAGTAAAGACACTAGAAGATGCTGTAGATGCCTTGAGAAGTGCCCAAAGCACCTTCAGTGAAGTAAATAGGCCACGACTGCAAGTTCCATGCTCTCCTTGCTCCAGCTCTAAATCGCCATCTTCAAGCTCCATTATGTAGCCCACGAACTGGCTGAATTTGTGGCTAAGTGCTCTAGCTTGGAGGCGAGTCATTGGTCCACTTGGCATGCTCGGAATGATAGCCTCCTGACTGGATCCGATGTCCTCATCATTCCTTCCCTCTTGAAAGAGTTTTGTCCTCAAAACTGGATCATTCTCTGCATCAAAACGTTCCAACTCAGCAACATTGAATGTAGAAGATACATTAAACTCACCTGGCAGCTCCAATTGGTAAGCATTGTCGTTTATCCTCTTCAACACTTTGAATGGACCATCTCCTCTAGGTGCCAATTTGCTTCTCCTCTTGTGTGGGAACCGTTCTGGTCTAAAATGTAACCACACCCAATCACCCTTCTTAAAAACAACTGATTTGCGCCCTTTGTTATGTTGCTTCTCATAGGCGGCTGTTATCTTCTCTATGTTCTCCTTCACTTTCTGATGAAGCTTCTTTACAAACTCAGCCTTAGAATTACCCTCTAGACTCACGACTTCAGCAGGTGGTAGTGGCGTAAGGTCAAGCGACGAATTCGGGTTTCCATACACCACTTCAAACAGTGAAAGCTTTGTTGCTGAATGTACTGCTCTGTTGTATGCAAACTCCACAAATGGTAAACACTCCAGCCATGTCTTCAAGTTCTTTCCAATGGTAGCTCACAGCAAGGTAGACAATGTGCGATTCATGTTAGTTTTGTGGAAGTATATTGAAGAATAAGAGATGAAGAATATGGCCAATAATTTTATAAATTTTCGGCTTAGTGTATACAAGAGTGGAATGGCCTTTAAATAGGCTAGATACAACATTGTCTTAATGCTAAACCTAGCCGCAATACACAAAGGGAGGAGACAAGATCTTTTCGGGATCCTCAAGGCTTGAGAGTGACCTCTCCTTGTCTCGATCCGAGAGAAAAGCAAGTTACATGTTTGAATTATTGAGAAAATCCCACAAATTCAAGACGTTGACTTTTTGGGACCGACCGTTGACCTGTCCGTGGTCCGCGAATTCACTACCCGCGGTATATGATTTCTCGGACTAGGATACGTGAAATCCTTCCCGTGGTACGTGCTCTGGTCGACCCTTGGTCTGTCCTGCGTTACTACCCGCGGTATATGTTAAGCTCGACCCATGGTACATGTACCTCGGACACTTGTCTTCCCGCGGTACATGAGCACCTCGACTGCCAGTCTCCGACCCGTCCACTGCCTGCTGTCATGAATGTTCCGACTCACAGTACCTGGACCTCGGACCATCTCCTTCCCGCAGTACCTGCCTGTCACGACCCACGACCTCGACCCGATTGCTTCCTGCGGTACACCTGTGCCTCAGACTCTGGTACATGAGCCTCGACTTGTTCCCTTCCCGCGGGACATGGTCCAACCGTTGACTTTTCCAGTGACCGTTGACCATACCCGCGGTACATAATTTCTCGGCCCGGTTGCTTCCCACGGTCGTGCCTCGCCGTCCGTTGACTTTTCCCATGACCGTTGACTTTTTCCAACATGTTTCCCTTCCTCTTTCCTTGTCAATCCTTTGATCCTTTATTCACCTTGATCAATAATTCACGACTTCCGTTTGTCCATCAGTGTGCGGATGACAACTAGTTGAGAAGAGCAATTTCGTCCCCAACTTCCTCCAAAGTGCACGCCAAAAATGGGACAGGAACTTGGTGTCACGGTCTGAAACAATCGTCTTCGGGATTCCATGTAGGCGCACAACCTCTTTGAAGAATAAGGCTGCAGTTTGCGTGGCATCATTCGTCTTTGCTCAAGGTATGAAATGTGCCATCTTCGAAAACCTGTCTACAACAACAAAAATGGAGTCTTTGTGGTTTTGCTTAGGTAATCCTAGCACAAAGTCCATAGATATGTCAGTCCAAGGAGTAGTAGGAATGTTGGTTTTTATGAGAGCAAGCTCAAAATAAACCGTGGAGACTTCACTTGGTGAAAGAAACCACTTAACCCACAAAATGGACTCGATCTCAAGACTTGTTGAATCCGAGTTTACTATGGAGTAAATCGGTTCTAGCAAGGAGAAAACTAATCTAGGTTGGATCTAATCCAAGTAAAGCATCACAACACTTGGAGTTTGTATGCTAAAGAGATCTTGGATTCTAGAACCACTCATCTAGATTTACATAAATATATATAAAGCATAAGAAGAGTTTGGTGGAGATCTAGAAGTGTTTGGGTAGAGATCTGCCATTGGGCAGCCTCTACACGAGCCAACTAGCATAGAATATACATTGAAACTACTTGCTTAAACATAAAGAGAAGAGAGAACAAAGGTCAATCTGTTTTCAAGTTTGTAACGAGAGAACAAAAGTTAAAATTTCGTGCAAATTTCGTGCTAGGGTTTGATAATAAGAGTTGTTGTTTTATTCAGCAAAAGACTTGGGTATTTATAGACCCAAAGCCTGGAAACAACAAGATGTTCACAAATAAACCACAAGTAGTTCAAAAGAAAAACAACATGAAGTTTAAATAAAAAAAAGGGAAAACAACAAGTAGTTTGAAGTAGACTACTCGAGTTTTCCAGCAAGCTTCTAAGTGTTCTAGTGACTTGTGAATGATGTTCAACTAGTGAACAAGTCCTAGACTACTCACTTGGAGTGTTGCCTCGTTAAAACCCCTCCAGAAAAACCCATTGGGACAAAACCGAGAGTAGGAAAAAGAGTACAATTTCCAAGCAAGTCTTTGTGTGTCTTTACTCTTGGAAGATAGTAAAGACACTAGAAGATGCTGTAGATGCCTTGAGAAGTGCCCAAGGCACCTTTGGTGAAGTAAATAGGCCACAGCTGCAAGCTCCATGCTCTCCTTGCTCCAGCTCTAAATTGCCATCTTCAAGCTCCATTATGTAGTCCACGAACAAGCTGAATTTGTGGCTAAGTGCTCTAGCTTGGAGGCGAGTCATTGGTCCACTTGGCATGCTTGGAATGATAGCTTCCTTGCTGGATCCGATGTCCTCATCAGGAAGTTTCGGTATGTCCACACGCCTTCGTGGTGAACGTGACCGATTCTGTTCCATCTGCTCGTTCATCTTTGCAAGTTGAGTACTGATGTTTGCCAGCATCTGCAACATTGTAGCAGATGCATCCGCACGGTCTGAACCGTCGGACATGGTACCTTGCACACCAAGCAAAGCAAAACAAAGATTGGTTAGTTTTAATCGGTTCTGTAAATTGGAGAAATCAAACCAAAAATCACTAAACCGAAAATGTTAATTAAACTAACCTATACCAACCAAAAAAATCGAATTCTAACTAACTAAACCAATCCTAATCAAAAAGTGGAAATTCTAACAGATCTTATCCTAACCAAACTAACTTTCTAAATCCTAGGGATAATTTAAACAGAATTTGAAAGAGATAAGGATAAGGAAGCTCTGGGATTTTGTGGATAAGATTTTCGAGATTCTCTTCTTCTTCCTTAGGCCACGTTTTTCTTTTCTATCCTGCAGATACAAAAACTCAAAAACACAAATCAAATTCACAAGGTAGAGATTGGTTGATTCAACACAATCTCTACGGAAACAATTGAATGTGGATTAACAAAAACGTGATGATGAAACTAACTTAGACCTACTAAAAACGTGATGAATGAAACAAAATTGATAAAGGATAGTTTTAGACACTCCCCTCAATGGATTTTCGGCTCTGATACCAGCTGATACAATCTCGTTCTCAAATCGAATGAATCCTTGAAAGATTGTGTTTGTGTTCTCCCAACGAGAAGCTCAATTGGTTGAAGCACGCAGCGGATTGAATTGGACCACACGAGTTATGGATGAACTCGTGATACACCAGAAGAGATCTTCAAAGCCGAGTACAGGTCTCAAGGATTGGAAGATCGATTGTTTCAAGTTTGTAACGAGAAAACAAGGATTAGAATTTCGTTCTAGGGTTTGATCATAAAAGTTGTGTCCATTAATTCTGTGACTTAGGCTTTATATAGAGCCTAAATCCAAAAAAACAACAAGTAGTTTGATAAAACTAAAAGTAGTTTTATATTAAAACAACAAGAAGTCTAAAACAGAACAAAAACAACAAGATGTCTAATTATTAAGAATCAAAAACGTCTAAGGCAATCTTCTAAGTATTCTATTAGTCTATATCAAAGAGACAAGGGGAAGAGGCCGAAGAGGCCGAAGACCTTTAAGGTCAAGAAGGAGAAGAAGAGGAGAGTCAAGGCCGAAATCATCAAGACAAGGCCAAAGACCACCCCAAGGACCTCCAAGAAGGAGGAAAATGGCCACCAAGTGTAAGACCGTGCAAAATCAGGGTCTTCCGGTGATAATTATCACCGTGCAAATATCGGGTCTTCTTGAAAAATGACTTGAGTTCACTTAGAACTCCACACAAATGATCCACTTCATCAACACCATCTTGAGAAGCCCTTCCTATCAATCCGTCAACCCCATGAAGCTTCATTGGTATATTCTTCTTCCTCCTCCAAACGGTTGCAATGTCTTGATTCGTTCACCTCAAGATCATCCACAACCAAGGGCAATGACTTGGTCCTTTCCATACCAAGACCATCACCATACTTGTCCTCCTTAACACTATTTCAATATCCAATAGCTTGCTCATTTCCATCCATCTCCTCTTGGGAATACTCAAGCAAAGCTATGAATTACACCTTCACACAAGGTATAAGAGATTTTAAAGCATATGACATTGAGGGCTCCAAGACATGAAACATGAATCAAACCGAACTATGAATATGAGTAACTAGGCTAGCAAAGACAAGCAAAAGAGAGTATAAGAGAATAAATAAGAGGAAGTTTTAGAGATAGCCTTTATTTGCTCCATAAGTGGCTCGGGTTCGCAAGAACAAGAGCACTTCTTTTCACCACACAAATATGGATGCACTCGTTTGCTTGTGGGCTGATTCATCACCTTCCATCAGACTCTTCACCACAATGCAACGTTGGGTCCTTGAAGTTGAGGCCATTGGTTCTAACTCCACAAGTAAGTGATGCGCCAAACAAACACATCTTTCCACCACATAAATGAGGACACACTCCTTTGCTTATCGGCTGATTCAACACCTTCCATCAGACTACACACGAGCTGAGGCCATTGGTTCTAACTCTCCAAGCAAAGGAGGCGCCAAACAAGACAAAACAAGTTGCAGTTTTCGTTTGCCTTCCCATCCATCACGGCTGGCTTCACTCCCTCATGGAGCTCACCTAGCTACAACACAGAGGTTAGATACCAAATACTCACAAAATAGTTAGAAACTAACATAACAATTTCCAACATTTTTCATAAAATACAAACCGAGAGATTTATAACAACACATCTCGGTCCAACATTTTTTAATGTAAAAGGGATGGATTCAACATGATTTTACACACTCTAATTCATAAGAATAAAGTGTATTTAACCATGGTTCATGATTTTAAAGCTTGGTTCAAACCGTCAAAACATATTAAGAATACAATGGATTTTATGGTTCTATATTTCACAAGAAAGAGAAACCAACCCAAGGTTTTCAAGTACACGGTTTGAACTCAAGAAACACATGACAAACAAGTCTTAAAAGTGAGTTTGAACTCGCAAAAGTTTCAGCAAGAAAGACAATCATGTTTGAAATCGAAACACTCTTTTACCCATCAGATAAAAGACAAAGCAATTTGAAATTTGAAATCAAGAGGTTAAACACTAACCAAAGAGTGACTTAGAGATGAGAATGATGCTTAAAGGAAGAGAAAATAGAGTGAATAAGCCAAGCAAACCGTGGTCAAAGTCACTCCAAAAGAGATCCCTCTATTGTCCAACGGATATAAGCATGTGGCCATCTATTTCTTTCTCTCTCTTGTGGTTCTTCACCACATCAACATCTCCTCTCTCTTCGTGGCCACGAAAACAGAGATTTTAACATTGAACTCTTCAAATAAATCAACAAGAAACACGATTTAAAGAAGGCAAATGAAGAACAAAACATTTCTCAAAAAAACAGATTTTAAAATCGGTTTGAAATACATCAAGAACACAAAGAAATTATTTTCTTTTGAACCAGCTGAGACTTGGAGATGATATGATGCTCAAATAAAAGGTTTTTAACCTCAGCAACATTCATTCTCCTCATTGTCTCAAAAGAAATCGAGTTTAGAAAGAAAAACAACATTTTGGAAAAATCGGTTTGAAAACAATTTTGGAAAACGTTTTTCAAGCAACAAACAACAAGAACAGAAAGTCACCATGGATTTTGCTCTGATACCATGTTAGAATTTGCGAAATATAAATGAGAATGGATGAGATTTGAGAATGATGGAGAGAATAGTTGAGATTTGTGAGAATAATGAGATTTGGAGAATTGGAGATTTGTTGGCCATGGTGGCTGAGAGAATGAGAGAGTATGTGAAGAAAGTGAGTGTATTCTTTCTTGGTTTTCAATGAGTTACATGAGGTCCTATTTATACACAGAGACTAGCTAGGATTCTCTATAAACATACAAACACTATGATGAGGACATCGGACCTACTCAGCCCTTAGAGACCATTCCGGAGGTACCAAGTGGACCAATGACTCGACAAAGGGCTAGAGCACTCAGTTACAAGTTCAGCAACCTCGTGGACTACATCATGGACTTGGAAGGTGATGATTTGGAGTTGGAGCATGGAGAGCTTGGAGCTTGCAGCCGAGACCTTCTCCTATCATCTAAGGTGCCTTGGACACTTCTCAAAGCATCTACAGCAGCTTCTAGTGTGTTCACTATCTACCCAGAGTGAATACACTAAAGACTTGTTTGGGAATTGTGCTCTTTTTCCGACTTTTGGTTTTATCCCATTGGGTTTTCCGAAAGAGGTTTTAGCGAGGCAATACCCCAAATGAGCAGTCTAGGACCAGCCTCACTAGTTAGGCAACAAATAAGGTCTTAGAAACACTTAGAAGTTTGCTTTCTTATTTTCTAATTTCTTGTTTAGACTTCATGTTGTTTTGTCTGTTATTTGAACTACTTGTTGTTTTGTCGTTTCTAAAACATCATGTAGTTCTCTTTTAGGGTTTTGGGAATCTATAAATACCCAAGACCAGAAGCTTAATGGAATATATCTTCTTTCACAATCCAAAAACGTGCCTAGCATATCATTCACGGCTTAATCAAGTTTTGAATATAATTTTCGATTCTGCAAGCCTAGAGAACTTGTACTCGGCTTCTAGGATCCCTTTGGTGTATCACGAGTCCATTCATAGCTCGTGTGGTCCAACTCAATCCGCTGTGTTTTCAACCAATTGAGCATCTCATTGGAAGATCACGAACACTCATCTTTGAGAGGTTTCATTCGGTTCGTTTTCTAGATTGCATCATCTGGTATCAGAGCTGAAGTTCCTATCAGGGGAAGTGTATAAACCTACCCTTTTGCTTTTCAAATTTCGTTTTTCATATTATAGGGTTTAGAATTTTCAATTTCGATTTATTTAGTTTTGTTTTCAAGGGCTGTGTTGTATCAACCACCCTTTTGTTTTAACGTGTGTGTTGAGTCTTAGTTGCAGGTGTTTTTCACTTGTTTGGGAGAAGAAAAAAAACGTGGCCTAAGGAGGAAGAAGAAGCCAGCGAAAAACCCTAACCATTCTTTCTTTTTTTCTTTTAAACTTTCTGTTATTTCCTTTTTAATCTTTGCCTTATCCTTTCCTAGGTTTTAGGAAGTTGTTAGTTTAGATATTATAACAGCACTTTTGGTTTAAAAAGAATTTAAATCTCAAACTTGGTTTAGTTAAAATCGGTTAGGATAATTAATTTGGCTCGGTTTAGGTTGTTAGTAAATTTTTAAAATTAGAATTTCTGGTTTAATTTATTTCAACTCCAGAACCGAACAATATACTAACCGATCTCTCTTTGTTTGTTGTGCAAGGTACTCGGTACCATGTCTGAAAGTTCGGGTCCTGCTGATGCTCAAGCAGCAATGCTGCAAATGTTAGCAAACATCAATACTCAGCTGGCTCGGATGAACGAGCAGATGGAACAAAACCGGACTCGATCACCTCAAAGGAGAACGGACAGAACGGACAATCCAGAGACTTCACATAGGCGACATGAACATGGACTAGAAAGGTCACCTACACCACCTTCTGTCCAGTTCGAGCAACCACCTAGACAGCCCATGGATGAGGAGTATCACCACCGTCCACCTCCTCCACCTTTTCAGCATCAACAACAACCCGACGTAAAGCTTACACCACCCACCTTTGCTGGACGAGTTGATCCAGAAGCATACTTGGATTGGGAGAGACGAATGGAGTATTTGTTTGAGTATTATCACTACTCGGATCCAAGGAGGGTTGCATTGGCTGCAGCTCAGTTCACGGACCATGCACTCACATGGTGGGATCGTGAAGTAGCTGAAAGAAGACGTCATAGGTATGGGCAAGTGGCTGCATGGGAAGATCTCAAGCACATCATGCGTAGAAGATATGTGCCACCACATTTCACTCGTGAGCTGCAGAAAAGATTCAGACGTCTAACACAAGGCAGCAAGAGTGTAGAGGAGTATTTTGAAGAATTTGAGCATCTTCGAAACCGTTTGGAGCTTGAAGACTCTCCTGAAACGTTGATGGCTCAGTTTTTGGATGGTTTGCAAGAGAAGATAGCTCGGAAAGTGGAAAGACAACCTTACCATGACCTTGGAGAGCTGCTGCACTTAGCCACCCAAATTGAGCAACAAAATAAGCGTAAGGCCTCTATCACAACAAATAAGCTTAAAACTAACTGGAATTCTCAATCTAAGCAGGAAGATAGGCCTAGAGGAGTGCAAGTGGAATCACGGTTCAAAAACAGAACGCAAGAACCGCCCAACGCTGCACCAAACAGCTCGCGGAACGCTCCCAGCAACCCGCGGCCTGCACCAATTCACACACCCCAGCCTACCTAGTCACGGACCAGAGATATAACATGTTTTAAATGCAGAGGACGTGGTCACATGTCACGAGAATGTCCGAACCAGCGTGTGATGATACTCACACCTTCAGGAGACTACGAGTCCGAGGATGACAAAGAAGAGTGTGAGGTGCCTTTCGATGAGGAAGTAGGGTATCCAGACTCTGGAGAATTGCTAATGATGAGAAGAGTGCTTAGCACTTCAATCAATGTGGACGAGACAGAACAGAGGGAAAATATTTTCCACACTCGGTGTACCATCAAAGGGAAGGTATGTTCTCTTATTATTGATGGAGGTTCTTGCACTAACGTTGCTAGTGTCTACATGGTTGAAAAGCTAGGTTTGGAGAAGTACAAGCATGCACAGCCATATAAGCTGAGATGGCTGAACAACAAGACGGAGCTGAATGTTACGGAGCAAGTCAAAGTCTCATTCAGCATAGGACGATACAGCGACATGGTCACCTGCGACGTGGTCCCTATGCAAGCCGGACACCTTCTGTTGGGACGGCCATGGCAATTCGATAAGGAGACTACCCATAACGGTAGAACTAACCTTTATTCGTTTATTCATGATAAGCGCAAGATTAGCTTAGCACCACTTTCACCTCAGCAAGTGAGGGAGATTCAAGTGAGAATGGCTAAGGAAAAGGGCCAGAACAGCCACGGCAACAGGGAGACTTTACTTATCAAACCGAATCTCATTCAAAAGTTTATTAGTACTAACAAGGCTAATGTGATTCTTATGGTTTTTAAGGATGTTTTGAGTGCAGAATGTACAGATATCAAGCTTCCTTCCAAGGTTGAAAGTCTACTCAAAACATATGGTGATGTGTTTCCAAATGAGCTGCCACCGGGACTACCTCCGATCCGAGGGATAGAACATCACATTGACTTTGTACCAGGTGCACAGCTACCAAACCGGGCCGCCTATCGTGTCAATCCGGAGGAAGCCAAGGAGCTTGAACGCCAAGTAAGGGAGCTCATGGCTCAGGGTTATGTACGTGAGAGCCTCAGTCCTTGTGCTGTGCCGGTTCTGCTTGTGCCAAAGAAAGACGGCAGCTGGAGAATATGCGTGGACTGTCGAGCCATAAACAACATAACCATCAAGTACAGGCACCCAATACCGCGGCTAGACGACATGCTTGATGAGCTAAGTGGAGCCACGATCTTCTCAAAAATCGATCTTAAGTCTGGCTATCATCAAGTAAGGCTGCGAGAAGGTGATGAATGGAAGACAGCATTCAAAACCAAGCAGGGGCTATACGAGTGGTTGGTTATGCGTCTGATGAACCATGTTCTTAGACCATACATTAGTAAGTTTGTTGTTGTTTATTTCGATGATATTCTTATATATAGTACTTCTTTTTCTGATCATGTGTCACATCTTGAGCAAGTGATGCAAACACTTCGTCAAGAAGGATTGTATGCGAACCTCAAGAAGTGCACATTCTGCACTGACCAAGTAGTGTTTCTAGGTTTTGTTGTAAGTTCGCAGGGACTAAAGGTTGATGAAGAAAAGATCAAAGCCATCAAGGAGTGGCCTGAGCCGAAGAATGCTAGTCAGGTCCGAAGCTTTCACGGCCTTGCGAGCTTCTACAGACGGTTTGTGAAGGACTTCAGCAGCATTGCAAGTCCGCTGACCTCAATACTCAAAAAGAGTCATGCATTTCAATGGGGAGCCGAACAAACAGAGGCGTTCCAGCGCCTAAAGGACAGCCTGATTGTTGCACCGGTCTTGGCTCTCCCGGACTTCAACAAAACTTTTGAAGTGGAATGTGATGCTTCTGGAATTGGCATAGGAGCTGTGCTAACACAAGGAGGCAAGCAGGTTGCTTTCTTCAGCGAAAAATTGAGTGGAGCAGCACTTAACTATCCAACCTATGACAAGGAGCTGTAGTCACTAGTTCGGGCCATGGAGACTTGGCAACATTACTTGCTGGCTCGTGAGTGTGTGATCCATACAGACCACCAAACGCTGCAACATCTCAAAGGCCAAACGAAATTGAAAAGGAGGCATGCTAGATGGCTGGAGTTGATAGAGACATTTCCCTACGTCATCAAATACAAAAAGGGAAAGGAAAACGTGGTCGCGGACGCTCTGTCCCGACGTTACAGCCTCATATCCATCATGCAGTCCAAGGTCTTGGGTTTCGAGCTAATCAAGGACTCATATGCAGAAGACGAGGACTTCAAGGAACCATTCACAAAGCACGGTAAAGGTTTATATAACAAGTTCTATCTGTTTGATGGTTTTCTTTTTAGGGAAAAACGGCTGTGCATCCCCAAAGGATCCGTTCGAGAGCTGCTGGTCCGTGAGGCACATGGAGGCGGTCTCATGGGACATTTTGGGGTAGACAAGACGCTGAGTATGCTTAAGGAACATTTCTACTGGCCGCACATGAAGAAAGACGTGGAAGGACATTGTGCCCGATGCTTGACATGCCGGAAGGCCAAATCCAGAGTTCATCCTCACGGGTTATACCTTCCTTTACCTATTCCTACTACTCCTTGGACTGACATTTCTATGGACTTTGTGCTAGGGTTACCTAAGCAAAACCACAAAGATTCCATCTTCGTTGTTGTAGACAGGTTTTCCAAGATGGCACACTTTATACCTTGTGCAAAGACCAACGATGCTACACAAACCGCAGCTCTGTTCTTCAAAGAAGTTGTGCGTTTACATGGAATACCGAGAACGATCGTATCGGACCGTGACACCAAGTTCCTTAGTCACTTTTGGCGTGTACTTTGGAGAAAACTAGGAACAAAGCTTCTGTTCTCAACATCTTGTCATCCGCAGACTGATGGGCAAACGGAAGTGGTTAACCGAACCTTGTCTACATTGCTGCGAGCTACGATTGGGAAGAACTTGAAGACATGGTTAGAGTGTTTGCCATTTGTGGAGTTTGCATACAACAGGGCGGTACATTCAGCTACCAAGCTTTCACCTTTTGAAGTGGTGTATGGATTCAACCCGATGTCGCCACTTGATCTCACACCACTACCACCTGCTGAAGCCGTGAGTCTAGAAGGAGATACCAAGGCCGAGTTCGTTAAGAAGCTTCACCAGAAAGTGAAGGAAAACATAGAGAAGAGGACAGCCGCTTATGAGAAGCAGCACAACAAGGGTCGCCAATCCGTAGTGTTCAAGAAGGGTGATTGGGTGTGGCTACACTTCAGACCAGAACGGTTTCCACACAAGAGAAGGAGCAAATTGGCGCCTAGAGGAGATGGTCCATTCAGGGTGTTGAAGAAAATAAATGACAATGCCTATCAGTTGGAGCTTCCAGGTGAGTTTAATGTATCTTCAACTTTCAATGTGGCTGATTTAGAACGTTTTGATGCTGGTAATGATCCTGTTTTGAGGACAATACGCTTTCAAGAGGGTGGGAATGATGAGGACATCGGACCTACTCAGCCCTTAGAGACCATTCCGGAGGTACCAAGTGGACCAATGACTCGACAAAGGGCTAGAGCACTCAGTTACAAATTCAGCAACCTCGTGGACTACATCATGGACTTGGAAGGTGATGATTTGGAGTTGGAGCATGGAGAGCTTGGAGCTTGCAGCCGAGACCTTCTCCTATCATCTAAGGTGCCTTGGACACTTCTCAAAGCATCTACAGCAGCTTCTAGTGTGTTCACTATCTACCCAGAGTGAATACACTAAAGACTTGTTTGGGAATTGTGCTCTTTTTCCGACTTTTGGTTTTATCCCATTGGGTTTTCCGAAAGAGGTTTTAGCGAGGCAATACCCCAAATGAGCAGTCTAGGACCAGCCTCACTAGTTAGGCAACAAATAAGGTCTTAGAAACACTTAGAAGTTTGCTTTCTTATTTTCTAATTTCTTGTTTAGACTTCATGTTGTTTTGTCTGTTATTTGAACTACTTGTTGTTTTGTCGTTTCTAAAACATCATGTAGTTCTCTTTTAGGGTTTTGGGAATCTATAAATACCCAAGACCAGAAGCTTAATGGAATATATCTTCTTTCACAATCCAAAAACGTGCCTAGCATATCATTCACGGCTTAATCAAGTTTTGAATATAATTTTCGATTCTGCAAGCCTAGAGAACTTGTACTCGGCTTCTAGGATCCCTTTGGTGTATCACGAGTCCATTCATAGCTCGTGTGGTCCAACTCAATCCGCTGTGTTTTCAACCAATTGAGCATCTCATTGGAAGATCACGAACACTCATCTTTGAGAGGTTTCATTCGGTTCGTGTTCTAGATTGCATCACACTATATGACAAAAATTACCCAAAATGGGTGTAACACAAACTGAACCAAGTAAAGGAGGGTTGTCTCCTTTCCACAAAAGCTCCAATAGTCATATTGTCTTAGAGAAGACATGTGACTTTTGCTGGTTGAATCCCAACCATTTAATTGCTTCCTAACCGAGACATGTATTAGTCTATATCAAAGAGATGAGGAGGATGAGGCCGAAGACCTTTAAGGTCAATAAGATGAAATGGAGGAGAGTTAAGGCCGAAGTCATCAAGACAAGGCCGAAGACCACCCCAAGGACCTCCAAGAAGGAGGAAAATAGCCACCAAGGACCCATAAAGGTCATCAAATCATCAAAAGATCAAGAAATGACCAAAAAAAGGAGTTCTGGAAATGATGAGGACATAGACGATATTGAACATGTAGCTGCGGATGTCATGGTGCCTCAAGTACCAAGTGGACCACTTACACGCCTCAAAGCAAGAGCAATCAGCCACAAATTCAGCCAGTTCGTGGAGCACATTCTAGAGCAAGGAGAAGATGACGAACCACACGCATTATCAGACCATCATGGCTTGTTTACATCATCAAATGAGCCATGGGCACTTCTCAATGTCAACACAGCAGCTTCTAGTGTCTTTACTATCATCCAAGAGTAAAGACACACAAAGACATGCTTGGGAATTGTACTCTTTTTCCTACTTTCGGTTTTGTCCCAATGGGTTTCCTGAAAGAGGTTTTAACGAGGCAACACCCCAAGTGTGTATTGATCAAGCTATTATCAAGCTTGAAGTTAGTTTGGGCCAGAAACTGAATGGATCAGATGGATCAGATGTGTGTTAACACTTTGGAGGAAGTTGGGCTAAGTTTATAAAGGCCCATGAAGGTCTTCTAGAAGGAGAGAAGACACTAAGTGGCTCAATAGCCGTTGGAGACAGCTTGAAGCTAAGGCAACATGTGACTTGCTTTCAGCAAGTTCGAGGTCTATTAAGGGAAAGGGGACACACCCCCTTTGGCTGGTGCAGATTGTGTGTGTACCATTTTAGGAAACTCTTGTCTTTAGCTACTTGTATTCTAACTAAGGAAGCATCATGTCTCCTCTATATATATGTTGTAACCAAATGTTAGAAAGACAAGTGAGTGAATACACACTCTTCTTCTTCTCTATTCTCACCTCCATACTCTCTATCTCTTCAGCTCAGTTCTGAGCTTTCTTCTATTCTCTCTCATTAATTCTTCCATTCTTACATGGTATCAGAGCATTCTAAGATCCTAATCTCTGTCATTTCTAAGCATTCTTCAGCTATATTCTCTGAACTAATTCCTCATTCTCTGTCCTAAAATTCTCAGTCCTCATTCTCTTAGATTTAAAATCTCACCATGGAAAGCTCAAAAAATATGCTGATTCCTGTGGTGTTGAAAGGTCCAAATTACTTGCTGTGGGCTAGAGCAGCAAGGATGATTCTCTGTAGCAAGGGAATGTGGAAGCACATTGTCTCATCTCGGCCTGAAGAAGAAGATGAAGCTGAGAGAGGAATGGTGTTGGCGGAAGACAGCAAGTGGTTTCAAGAGGACCAGACTGTTCTAGCCATTCTCACAAGCTCCCTTGATGTTCATCTCATTGAGTCTTACTCATTCTGTGACACAGCCAAAGATCTATGGGAAACTCTCAAAAAGGTTTTTGGGAATGTCTCCAATCTCACTCGGGTGTATGAAGTTAAAAAGGCTATTACATCCTTGAACCAAGAAGAAATGGAGTTCTCTGCCTATTTTGGAAAGCTCAGCTCTTTATGGGCTGAACTAGATATGCTAAGGCCAGGAACTAGTGATCCGTTGGTGATTAAGGAAAGACAAGAACAAGACAAGGTTTTCAAGCTGCTGGGAGGACTTAACTCAAACTTCAATGACCTCACCAAACACATTCTAAGGCAAGACAGAGTCCCTAGTGTTGATGAGGTGTGCTCCCAGATTCTCAAAGAGCAAGGATCTCACGGCTTGGTTAACAAGGGTGAGCTAGTCTCGGTAAATCAGGCAGAGTACGTCTCAGCTCATAGGGCGTCCCTCTCATATGAGGAAAGAAGGCGGTTGGTGTGTGAGCATTGTAATAAGAAGGGGCATAGCAAGGACAAGTGCTGGATTCTTCATCCCCATCTTAAACCAAACAAGTTTAAGGACCCAAAAGCAAACATTGCTCAGCCCGTGGCAGAGGGAAACCAAGCTGGGACTTCCAAACTGAGTGAAGGCGTGGCTATGAAGGCTGTACCTGAGGATGATGTCATGAGAAAGTCAGATGTTGAAAAGCTTCTCAAATCCATTGCCTCCCTAAAAGATTTCGGTATCACTTATTACTCTCAAAAACTGGTTGAATCTCTTACTGTTGACTCGGGTGCTTCTCACCATATGATTAGCAATCCTAGGTTGATAGAGAATGTAGAACCGGCCATAGGTAATGTTGTGATAGCCAATGGTACAAAAGTACCAATACAAGGTGTAGGAGATTTGAAGCTATTTGATAAAACATCTAAAGCTTTCTATATGCCTAAGTTTACTTCTAATTTGCTCTCGGTAAAGAAAGCTACCACTGACCTTGATTGTTGGGCTATATTCGGATCTAACAGTGTTCATTTTCAGGATACTAAAAGTGGAAAGATCCTTGGAGAAGGTGGAACCAAGGATGGACTCTATTGTTAGGAGATGCTGAACCAAGTTCTTTAGAATCGCCCTCTTATACTTCTAATGTTGTAGTTGCTTTAAATTCTGTTTGGCATGCTAGATTAGGTCACCCTCATGCTCGTGCAATTGAACTCATGTTACCTAATATCAAGTTTGATCATTCTGTTTGTGAAGCTTGCATCTTGGGTAAACATTGTAAGAGTGTGTTTTCAAACTCATCCACCATTTATGAGAATTGCTTTGATTTAATTCACTCGGATGTTTGGACTTCTCCATGCGTGTCTAGGGATAATCTTAAGTATTTTGTGACATTCATAGATGAAAGATCAAAATACACTTGGATCACATTGCTTCCCTCTAAGGATCGTGTGTTTGATGCATTCTTAAACTTCCAAAACTATGTGACTAATCAATTTAATGCTAAAATTAAGGTACTACGATCAGATAATGGTGGAGAATATACAAGCACCAAGTTCAAAGAGCACTTAGCAAAACATGGCATAATTCACCAAACAAGCTGCCCCTACACTCCTCAACAAAATGGAGTGGCTGAGAGGAAGAACTGACATCTTATGGAAGTTGCACGATCAATGATGTTCCATGCAAACGTTCCAAGGAGATTTTGGGGAGATGCGGTTATGACAGCTTGCTACTTGATCAACCGAACTCCAACAAAAGTTCTCAAGGACCTTTCTCCATTTGAGGTACTAAACGGCATTAAGCCATCACTTGAACATCTAAAAGTGTTTGGATGTGTGTGTTTTGTGTTGGTCCCAGGTGAGCTGAGAAACAAGTTGGATCCAAAGAGCGATAGGTGTATGTTTATTGGGTATTCTACATTGCAAAAAGGATACAAGTGCATTGATCCCAACAATGGGAAAACATATGTTTCCAGAGATGTAAGGTTCATTGAAGAGAAGGGCTATTATGATAAGATAGAGTGGGAAGACTTGAAAGACTTGGCTCACTCAACCTCGGATAGATCGGCAAGTTTAAAGCAACTCTTAGAAAACCTTGGACTTGGTCAGGAGAAAGAGGCATCACGTACTCACCCAACTCCTCCGGATTCCTCCAAAGTAACACCAACGCCTGAGTCACATGGGGAACCGCAAGGTGAGGAGGAAGGTGAGTCGGCCATGCCTAATGAGGTCTCGGATGATCAGCCCACCGAGGAAACTATAACCCAGGCTGAAAATGAGGGGGAGATTGCTGCAGCTCCACCCCTAAGAAGAAGTACTAGACTACGCAAGGATCCTTCCAATTGGATCAACACAAGAGTCTACTACAACAATCAAGCTGTTGCTCATCCTATTCAAGCTGTGTGTTCGATCGCCTTTTTGCCATCAGATCATCAAGCCTTCCTTGGAAAGATTGAGGTGCACTCCATTCCGAACACCTATGAAGAAGCTAAGGACATCAAGGAATGGTGTGAGGCTATTGGTGCAGAGGTTAGTGCAATGGAAAATAACCATACATGGGAAGAAGCTGAACTACCTAATGGAAAGAAAGCGGTCAGTTCTAAGTGGGTCTTCACCATTAAGTACCACAGCAATGGAGATATAGAGCGATACAAAGCCAGGCTTGTTGCTAGAGGGTTTACACAAACTTATGGAGAGGACTATACAGACACATTTGCTCCGGTTGCTAAGCTCCATACGGTAAGAGTCGTTTTATCCTTAGCTACTAACCTATCTTGGGAGCTATGGCAGATGGATGTGAAAAACGCTTTCCTCCAAGGGGAATTAGATGAAGAAGTCTATATGTATCCTCCTCCTGGTTTGGAAGCCTCCATTGCACCGGGAAAGGTACTCAAGTTGCACAAGGCGATTTATGGACTCAAGCAGTCACCTAGAGCTTGGTACCATAAGCTTAGCTCAACTCTCAAAACCAGAGGATTTAGGAAATCCGAGGCTGATCACACACTCTTCACATTGCAAAGTTCCAGAGGTATTATCGTTGTGCTCATTTATGTTGATGATTTGATCATATCTGGTAGTGACAAATCAGGTATTGCTGAAACTAAAGCTTTCCTTAAGAGTGTGTTTGATATCAAAGACCTTGGAGAACTTAAGTACTTCCTTGGAATAGAAGTTTGCCGCTCCTCGGAGGGTCTCTTTCTATCACAAAGGAAGTACGTGCTTGATCTTTTGAATGAGACAGGAAAACTTGGAGCAAAGCCGGCCAAGACTCCCCTTGAAGATGGCTACAAGATCGCTCAAAAGGGGGAGAAAGATGATACACCCTATGCAGATGCAGCTCAATATCGTCGGTTGGTTGGTAAGCTTATATACTTAACCATCACACGCCCTGACTTGTGTTTTGCTGTGAACCAGGTCAGTCAGCATATGCAGACCCCTACGGTGTACCATTGGAGTATGGTAGAACGGATTCTTCGATATCTCAAAGGAAGCCCAGGTCGTGGCATTTGGATGGGAAAGAATGAGGACACCGAGATTGTGGGTTACTGTGATGCAGACTGGGCTGGGGATAGGAATGACCGGAAATCCACAACAGGCTATTGCACATTCATTGGAGGAAACCTAGTCACATGGAAAACAAAGAAGCAGAAGGTTGTATCTTGTTCAAGCGCAGAAGCAGAGTATAGAGCCATGAGGAAACTGACCAATGAGTTGACATGGCTGAAGGCTCTACTCAAAGATCTCGGCATAGAGTCTCCAAGACCAATCACCATGCATTGTGACAACCAAGCTGCCATTCACATTGCATCCAATTCAGTATTTCATGAGAGGACTAAGCATATTGAGTTGGATTGTCACAAAGTGCGAGAGAAGATTGAAGAAGGAGTAACTCTTCCGTGCTATACTAAGAGTGAAGATCAGTTGGCGGATATCTTCACCAAAGCTGCAAGTCTCAAGGTGTGCGAACACATCAACAACAAGTTGGGACTTGTAGACTTAACTCGCCCTTGATCTCATGTCCTCTAATCCGTGAGCTTCATACTCTTTTTCCCTTAACACTCTTTTCTCCCATGCGGTTTTTGGGTGGTAAGGTTTTTAATGAGGTGATGTCTTGCGGATTCCAAGCTTAGCTTTACTCCATATAGCTAAGCTTGAGGGGGAGTATTGATCAAGCTATTATCAAGCTTGAAGTTAGTTTGGGCCAGAAACTGAATAAGGAAGCCAAATGGATCAGATGTGTGTTAACACTTTGGAGGAAGTTGGGCTAAGTTTATAAAGGCCCATGAAGGTCTTCTAGAAGGAGAGAAGACACTAAGTGGCTCAATATAGCCGTTGGAGACAGCTTGAAGCTAAGGCAACATGTGACTTGCTTTCAGCAAGTTCGAGGTCTATTAAGGGAAAGGGGACACACCCCCTTTGGCTGGTGCAGATTGTGTGTGTACCATTTTAGGAAACTCTTGTCTTTAGCTACTTGTATTCTAACTAAGGAAGCATCATGTCTCCTCTATATATATGTTGTAACCAAATGTTAGAAAGACAAGTGAGTGAATACACACTCTTCTTCTTCTCTATTCTCACCTCCATACTCTCTATCTCTTCAGCTCAGTTCTGAGCTTTCTTCTATTCTCTCTCATTAATTCTTCCATTCTTACAGTGTGCATTCTAGGACTTGTTCACAAGTTGAACATCATTCACAAGTCACTAGAGCACTTAGAAGGCTGAAGAATTCGTTTGTTTATTTTTACGCACATCTTGTTGTTTTTATTTTGTTATTTTAAAACTACTTGTTGTTTTTGTTTCAAACTTCATGTTTTTTTAAGACTTAGGGTTCTATAAATACCTAAGATTATGGATGAATAAAGACACAACAATTTCGTCCAAAAACCCTAGCAGCCAAAAAGCTCCTTCTCTTTCACGTTTTCTAGATCTGAAAGCTTCAATTCTTCTTGTCTTTGAGTACTAGCACTCAGCCTTGAAGAATCTCTTGGTGTATCACGAGTTCATCACCCTCGTGTGGTCCAATTCACCTTCCGCATCGTGTAAAGCAAGCTGAGCTTCTCTCTTGTGAGCACAAATACCACCTTGCGTTATAGCTTGCTTTGAATCAACCAGAACGTGTATCACCTGAGCCATAAGCTCCCTTACTTGGCGTTCAAGCTCTATGGCTTCTTCTGGATTAACACGATAGGCGGCCCGATTTGGCAGCTGTGCTCCTGGTACAAAATCGATGTGGTGCTCAATACCTCTTAGTGGAGGTAAGCCGGGTGGCAGCTCATCAGAAAACACATCAGCATATGACTTAAGTAAGCACTCGATTTCAGAAGGTAACTTAGTTTATGCAAAATCTGCACTCAAGGCTTCTTTAAACATCATCAAAATCACATTAGTCTGGTTAGTGCAAATAGTCTTATGAATGTGACTCAATTTTAAGAGAAAATTCTCCCAGTTGGCGTGGCTGGTGTGATCTTTTTCCTTAGCCATTTTAACTTGAATTTCCCTCACTTGCTGAGGTGATAGTGGTGCTAAGTTAATCATGCGCTTATCATGAACAATCGAGTAAAGGTTAGTTCTACCGTTATGGGTAGTCTCCTTGTCGAATTGCTATGGCCGTCCCAATAGAAGGTGTCCAGCTTGCATAGGGACCACGTTGCAAGTAACCATGTCGCTGTACAGTCCCACGCTGAATGACACTTTGACTTCTTCCGTCACATTCAACTCCGTCTTGTTGTTTAGTCATCTCAGCTTATATGGCTGTGCATGCTTATATTTCTCCAAACCTAGCTTTTCAACCATGTAGACACTAGCAACGTTAGTGCAAGAACCTCCATCGATTATCAGATTACATACCTTGCCCTTAATGGTGCAGCGAGTATGAAAAATGTTCTCCCGTTGCTCTGTTTCTTCTAAGTTGATTGAAGTGCTAAGCACTCTCCTCATCATCAGCATTTCTCCAGAATCTGGATACTCTACTTCTTCGTCAAATGGCTGCTCGATCTCATCCTTTTCATCTTCAGATTCATACTCTCCCAAAGGTGTGAGTATCATCACGCGTTGATTTGGGCACTCTCGAGACATATGACCACGTCCTCTGCATTTGAAACACGTAATGTCTCTGGTCCGTGATTGTGTAGGCGGTAGCGTGTGAGTTGGTGCAGCCCGTGAGTTATTTGGTGCGGTCCGTGAGCTGTTTGGTGCAGCATTAGGCGTTTCTTGAGTTCTGTTTTTGAACCTTGAATTGCTTTGCACTCCTTTGGACCTATCTTCCTGTTTAGACAGATAATTTCAGTTAGTTTTAACTCTATTTGTTGAGTTAGAAACCTTACGCTTGTTTTGTTGCTCAATTTGGATTGCTAAATGCAGCAGCTCTCCAAGGTCATGATATGGCTGTCTTTCGACCTTGCGTCCTATCTTTTCTTGTAATCCATCCAAGAACTGAGGCATAAGTGTTTCTGGAGAGTCCTCAATCTCCAAACGATTCCGAAGATGCTCAAATTCTTCGAAATACTCCTCGACACTCTTGCTGCCTTGTGTTAAACGTCTAAAACGGTTTTGTAGCTCACGAGTGAAATGTGGGGGCACATATCATCTCCTCATCACATGTTTGAGGTCCTCCCATGCTGCTATTTGTCCATATCTATGGCGCCTTCTCTCAGCCACTTCTCGATCCCACCATGTGAGTGCATGGTCAGTAAACTGAGCTGCAGCCAATGCTACCTTCCTTGGGTCAGAATATCAATAGTAGTCAAAGATGTGTTCCATCCTTCTTTCCCAATCTAGGTAAGCTTCTGGGTCTACACGTCCAGCGAATGTGGGAGGTGTAAGCTTCACGTCAATGTTTTGCTGCGGCTGTGGTGGAGGTGGTGGACGAGTTTGAAACTCTTCGTCCATGTGGTGTCTAGGCGGCTGCTCAAATCGAACTGATGGTGGTGTAGGCGACCTATCTAGCCCACGATCATGTTGCCTTTGAGAAGATTCGGGTATGTTTGCATGCCTTCGTGGTGAACGAGACCGATTCTGTTCTATCTGCTCGTTCATCCTTGCAAATTGAGTATTGATGTTAGCCAGCATCTGCAACATTGCAGCAGAAGCATCCGCACAGTCTGAACCGTCGGACATGGTACCTTGCACACCAAGCAAAGCAAAACAAAAATTGGTTAGTTTAATTGGTTCTATAAATTGGAGAAATCAAACCAAAAATCACTAAACCGAAAAATGTTAATTAAACTAACTATACCAACTAATAAAATTCGAATTCTAAACTATCTAAACCAATCCTAATAAAAAAATGGAAATTCAAACAAATCTTATCCTAACCAAACTAACTACTAAATCCTAGGGATAATCTAACAGAATTTTTAAAAGATAAGGATAAAGAAGCTTAGGGATTTTATGGATAGATTTTCGTGATTCTTCTTCTTCTTTTTCTTCCCTAAGGCCACGTTTTTCTTTTCTATCCTGCAGATACAGAAACTCAAAAACACAAATCAAATTCACAAGGTAGAGATTGGTTGATTCACCACAATCTCTACGGAAACAATTGAATGTGGATTAACAAAAATGTGATGATGAAACTAACTTAAACCTACTAAAAACGTGATGAATGAAACAAAATTGATAAAGGATAGGTTTAGACACTCCCCTCAATGGATTTTCGGCTCTGATACCAGATGATACAATCTTGATCTCAAAACCGAGTGAATCCTCAAGAGATCATGTTTGTGTTCTTCCAAAGAGAAACTCAATTGGTTGAAGCACGCAGCGGGTTGAATTGGACCACACGAGCTATGGATGAACTCGTGATACACCAGAAGCAATCTTCAAAACCGAGTACAAGTCTCAAGGGTTGGAAGATCGATTTGTTTCAAGTTGTTAAACGAGAGAGCAAGGTAGAAAACGTTCTAGGGTTTTTAGCATAAAAGTTGTGTCATTAATTCTGTGACTTAGGCTTTATATAGAGCCTAAATCATAAAACAACAAATAGTTTGATAAAACTATAAGCAGTTCTATCTTAAAAACAACAAGAAGTCAAAAACAGAAAGAAAACAACAAGATGTCTAATTATTAAAAGTCAAAAACGTCTAAGGCATTCTTCTAAGGATTCTAAGACCTTATTTGATGTTCAAATAGTGAACAAGTCTTAGACTGCTCACTTGGGGTGTTGCCTAGTTAAAACCCCTCCCGGAAAACCCATTGGGACAAAACCGAGAGTAGGAAAAAGAGTACAATTTCCAAGCAAGTCTTTGTGTGTCTTTACTCTAGGGAGATAGTAAAGACACTAGAAGATGCTGTAGATGCCTTGAGAAGTGCCCAAGGCACCTTTGGTGAAGTAAATAGGCCACAGCTGCAAGCTCCATGCTCTCCTTGCTCCAGCTCTAAATTGCCATCTTCAAGCTCCATTATATAGTCCACGAACAAGCTGAATTTGTGGCTAAGTGCTCTAGCTTGGAGGCGAGTCATTGGTCCACTTGGCATGCTTGGAATGATAGCTTCCTTGCTGGATTCGATGTCCTCATCAGGAAGTTTCGGTATGTCCACACGCCTTCGTGGTGAACGTGACCGATTCTGTTCCATCTGCTCGTTCATCTTTGCAAGTTGAGTACTGATGTTTGCCAGCATCTGCAACATTGCAGCAGATGCATCCGCACGGTCTGAACCGTCGGACATGGTACCTTGCACACCAAGCAAAGCAAAACAAAGATTGGTTAGTTTTAATCGGTTCTGTAAATTGGAGAAATCAAACCAAAAATCACTAAACCGAAAATGTTAATTAAACTAACCTATACCAACCAAAAAATCGAATTCTAACTAACTAAACCAATCCTAATAAAAAAGTGGAAATTCTAACAGATCTTATCCTAACCAAACTAACTTTCTAAATCCTAGGGATAATTTAAACATAATTTGAAAGAGATAAGGATAAGGAAGCTCTGGGATTTTGTGGATAAGATTTTCGAGATTCTCTTCTTCTTCCTTAGGCCACGTTTTTCTTTTCTATCCTGCAGATACAAAAACTCAAAAACACAAATCAAATTCACAAGGTAGAGATTGGTTGATTCAACACAATCTCTACGGAAACAATTGAATGTGGATTAACAAAAACGTGATGATGAAACTAACTTAGACCTACTAAAAACGTGATGAATGAAACAAAATTGATAAAGGTTAGTTTTAGACACTCCCCTCAATGGATTTTCGGCTCTGATACCAGCTGATACAATCTCGTTCTCAAATCAAATGAATCCTTGAAAGATTGTGTTTGTGTTCTCCCAACGAGAAGCTCAATTGGTTGAAGCACGCAGCGGATTGAATTGGACCACACGAGTTATGGATGAACTCGTGATACACCAGAAGAGATCTTCAAAGTCGAGTACAGGTCTCAAGGATTGGAAGATCGATTGTTTCAAGTTTGTAACGAGAAAACAAGGGTTAGAATTTCGTTCTAGGGTTTGATCATAAAAGTTGTGTCCATTAATTCTGTGACTTAGGCTTTATATAGAGCCTAAATCAAAAAAAACAACAAGTAGTTTGATAAAACTACAAGTAGTTTTATATTAAAACAACAAGAAGTCTAAAATAGAACAAAAACAACAAGATGTCTAATTATTAAGAATCAAAAACGTCTAAGGCAATCTTCTAAGTATTCTATTAGTCTATATCAAAGAGACAAGGGGAAGAGGCCGAAGAGGCCGAAGACCTTTAAGGTCAAGAAGGAGAAGAAGAGGAGAGTCAAGGCCGAAATCATCAAGACAAGGCCAAAGACCACCCCAAGGACCTCCAAGAAGGAGGAAAATGGCCACCAAGGACCCATAAAGGTCATCAAATCATCAAAAGATCAAGAAATGGCCAAAAGAAGGAGTTCTGGAAGCTTAAAATGAAGCCTAGATGCTCAGCAATATGACCGTTGGAGAGGAGAGAGGAAGTGTTGTTCCCAAAGCTTGAAAGTGAACGTTTTGGACCAGAAAGTCAACGGTAGGTGGTCATGGACCGCGGGTAGGCCATCGGGTCGAGAGGCACGTACCGCGGGAAGGTTTTCATGTACTGCGGGCAGACGCAGGACGGGTCAACGTTTTTTTTTTTTTTTTTTTTTTTTTAGAAGAAGTATTCTTCATTGCTTAATGAGTGTGGTTACAGCAGAAAAATATGTACAAACTTACATATGACCTAGGTGGTCCACAACTATACAAAGAGACAAAATCTATAAGGGGAAAAGGGACAACAATGCTTTGATGTGGTCCTTCTTTTTGTATGTCCAAACAGGGAAAGAAGGGAGCTGTCCCTATCATCTCCAACGGTCATATGAGGGCTTCATGGCTCGGCATCTAGAGGAAGGAGCAGCTGGTTCCAACGGTCATATCATGACCCTAATTATGCACATCTTGCACGGTGATATTTATCACCGAAAGACCCTGATTTTGCACGGTCTTACAACTTCCTCATGACTCTAATTATGCACATCTACATTTGTGACCCGATATTTGCACGGTGATAATTATCACCGGAAGACCCTGATTTTGCACGGTCTTACACTTGGTCGCCGTTTTCCTCCTTCTTGGAGGTCCTTGGGGTGGTCTTCGGCCTTGTCTTGATGACTTCGGCCTTGACTCTCCTCTTCTTCTTCTTCTTGACCTTAAAGGTCTTCGGCCTCTTCAGCCTCTTCCTCTTGTCTCTTTGATATAGACTAATACCTTCCCCCAAGCTTGGTCGTCGAGACGCTCAAGGCCAAAGGCTTAAGGACCAAAGGCCAAGCTTGCCAACCGACAAACTACCTCATTAAAAACCCTAGAGAGAAAACCACGTGGGACAAAACTCTACTAGGGGAAAAAGCCTCCGAGGGAAGATAACTCAAGTGAAGATGAAGATGATGAATGGTTTCAAGTTGACCAAGTGGTAAAATCAATCATTCAAAACTCTCTGGATCCGCCGATTCTTGAAGCCTATTCTTACTGTGAGACATCAAAGGAGTTGTGGGACACACTAAAGAAAGTGTATGGTAATGTCTCTAACCTTACTCGTGTGTTTGAAGTGAAAAAGGCTCTAGCAAATCTGCCTCAAGATGGTGCGGAATTTACTGAGTTCTTTGGGAAGTATAGATCCTTGTGGGCTGAACTAGACATGCTCAGGCCAGTCACTATGGATCCTCGTGTCATTCTGGAAAGGAATGAGGAAGACAAGGTCTTTGGTCTGCTGATGAATCTTGACCCAACATACAAGGATCTAGTCAAGCACATCTTGAGATCAGCTGCAAGTAACAACACTCTCCCTAGCCTTGAAGAGGTATGTTCTCAAATTCAGAAAGAACAAGGTTCCACTGAGCTGATTGAAGGGAAGGGAAGTCTGGGGTTAATCACAGCTAATAAGGCTCAAGGAAGGTTTGAAATGGTAGCTTACAGAATGTATAAATAGAAACAAGAGTAGAATATAGCCTAATACATTGGGGACCACATTCTGCAACTAATAAGGCTCAAGGAAGGTTTGAAGACCGAAAGAAGCTGGTTTGCGAGCATTGCAAGAAGAAGTGTCATATGAAGGACAAGTGTTGGCTGTTACATCCCCATCTCAAGCCAGCCAAATTTAAAGAGTTAAAAGCCAATCTGTCACAGGATGTCTCGAGCTCAGCTGAACGATGCACTACAAGTGGCTAGGCCTCACCGTCAGCACCTAAGGAGCATGAGCCCTTAACCGCAGCCACATCAACGTTCAACGGAGATGTGTTCAAAAGATCAGACCTTGAGGCTCTAATCAACTCCCTTAAATCCTTAAGGGATTCTGGTATTTGTTTCTACTCTCACAAACTCTTTAAACCGCTCGTTGTTGATTCCGGAGATTCTCATCATATGATTAGTGATAAGAGCTTAATTAGCAATGTAGAACCGGCTTTTGGGAGTGTTGTGATAGCTAACGGTCATAGGATATCGGTTAGTGGAGTAGGGAATTTAGGACTCTTTAACAAGAAAACTAGAGCATTCTATATGCCAGAATTTACCTCAAATCTTCTGTCTGTTAGGAAAGCGGTTATGGATTTAAATTGTTATGCTATCTTTGGACCTAATGACGTGAAATTTCAGGATATTGAGACTGGGAGCTTACTCGGACAAGGGAAAGTGCAAAATGGGCTTTACATCATTGAAGACCCTGAGCTTTTATCTCGCATTTACAACAATAGTTTAGCTGTTTCTAATTCGGCTGTTGGTAGCCTTGATAACTCTGTTTGGCATGCTAGGACTGGGCATCCTCATTTTCGGGCCTTAAGACTTATGTTACCTAAAGTTTTGATTGACAATGTTAATTGTGAGGCATGCATTCTCGGATAACATTGCAAAGCTATTTATCACTCATCTTCCACTGTTTATGACAATTGCTTTGATTTAGTGCATTCGGATGTATGGACATCACCCTGTACATCTAGAGATAACCTAAAATATTTTGTCACATTCATTGATGAAAAGTCGAAATATACATGGATAACTCTCATGACTGCAAAAGATAGGGTTTTTGATGCGTTTAAAAACTTTGAATCCTACATTGCTAATCACTTTAAATCGAAATTGAAGGTACTAAGAACATACAATGGAGGTGAATATATGAGCAAAGCATTCCAAGAGCATCTAACCAAACAAGGAATCCTTCACCAAACTAGTTGTCCATACAATCCACAACAAAATGGTGTGGCCGAGAGGAAAAACCGCCACTTGATGGAGGTCACAAGGTCTCTCATGTTCCACATGCAAGTCCCTAAACGTTTTTGGGGAGATGTTGTCATGACAACATGCTACTTAATCAATCGGACACCCACCAAAGTCCTCCAAGATGAATCTCCATATAAGGTAATCAACAAAACCGAACCGCCATTAGATCACTTACGTGTTTTTGGATGTGTGTGTTTTGCTCTAGTACCCGGAGAGCTTAGGAACAAACTTGAAGCCAAGAGCAAGAAGTGTATGTTCATAGGCTACTCATCTACACAAAAGGGCTACAAGTGTTACGATCCAGAGACTAGAAGAGTTCATGTATCCCGGGATGTGCGATTCTTTGAAGACCGTGGATACTATGACAAGAAAAATTGGGATGATCTTCAAGACTTAGCTGAACCCGCAATGGATAGGGCAGCAAGCTTGCAATTTCTACTCAACCATCTAGGTGTACCAAATGGTGGAACCAACCCACCAAATCCGGTCCCAAAGACTGATCAAACGCACCTCGAGCTGAGAGCTCGAGCTCCAAGTACTAGTGGTGATCATACTGCGGCTCCAAGTCAGACACCCGACATAACTACAGAGGGTCACAATTCACCATCAGTGCCAGCTCCTATAGACGCTAAGCCTGACATGAACATCTCAGCTGAACTCAACTTGAGTAGATCAGATCGAGGCACAGACTTGAGTTCACCAACATCAGGGGCTTCTGGTCAAACATCATCCTCCGTATTGGTTCCAGCCCCGATACATGAACCGCCAGCCCCAATTCAACCCCTTCGTCGGAGTACAAGGATTCGTAAGGACCCCTCTCAGTGGAAGCACACAAGGGTCTATTACAATGCACAAGCTGTGGCTCATCCAGAACAAACGGTATTTTCTATTGACCTCTTACCATCTGAGTTCCATGCGTTTCTTGGTAAGCTTGAGCAGGATCAGGTTCCACATAGCTTTGAGGAAGCTAAGCAGAACCAGAAATGGCTAGACGCTGTTGATGCTGAGGTGGATGCTATGGAAAGAAATTGCACTTGGGAAGAAGCAGACTTACCACGAGGCAAGAAAGTTGTATCTTCAAGATGGGTGTTCACTATCAAATATAAGAGCAATGGAGATGTTGAACGATACAAGGCTCAACTTGTGGCCCGTGGATTCACTCAAACATACGGGACATATTACACGGATACATTCGCTCCGGTTGCTAAGTTACACACGGTAAGAGTTCTTCTTTCCTTAGCTACTAACTTATCTTGGGAGTTATGGCAGATGGATGTCAAGAATGCTTTCCTCCAAGGAGACCTCGAGGAAGAAGTGTATATAACACCACCACCAGGCCTAGAAGCAAAGGTTAGCTCCGGGAAAGTACTGCGACTAAGGAAAGCCATCTATGGACTCAAACAATCACCAAGAGCATGGTACCATAAGTTGAGCTTTACTCTCCGCGACCGTGGTTTCCGGAAATCAGAAGCTGACCACACCTTGTTCACTCTTAAGCGCACAACCGGTATTGTAGTGGTGCTGATTTATGTGGATGACCTTATCATCTCCGGGGATGATAAGGAAGGTATCTCTGCCACTAAATCCTACCTTCATTCTGTTTTTGATATTAAGGATCTTGGAGAATTAAAGTATTTCCTAGGAATTGAAATTTGTCGTTCTCTGGAAGGCCTTTTTCTTTCTCAACGGAAATACACTCTTGATCTACTTCGTGAGACAGGGATGGAGCTGTGTAAACCAGCCAAGACGCCACTTGCAGATGGTTACAAGGTCAATCGAAAGGGGGAGAACAATGATGAACCGTTTGAAGACTCGGCCAAATACCGCAGACTTGTTGGTAAGCTCATTTACTTAACCATTTCTAGGCCAGATCTTTGTTTTGCTGTGAATCAGGTAAGTCAACACATGCAAACTCCGACAAAGTATCATTGGACCATGATTGAGCGGATTCTCAAATACCTCAAAGGAAGCTCAGGCCAAGGCATTTGGATGGGTAAAAACGAAAGCTCGGATATTGCTGGGTATTGTGATGCAGATTGGGCTGGAGATAGAAACGATAGGAAATCGACAACATGATATTGTACATTCATTGGAGGCAACTTGGTGACTTGGAAGACAAAGAAACAGAAGGTGGTAGCTTGTTCAAGTGCTGAGGCAGAGTATAGGGCAATGAGAAGGCTGACGGATGAGCTAGTATGGCTGAGAGCAGTTCTCAAGGATCTGGGTCAAGAAACTAAGGAGCCAATCACTATGCACTGTGACAATCAAGCCGCTATCCATATAGCATCTAATCCAGTCTTCCATGAGAGAACCAAGCACGTTGAAGTGGACTTCCATAAAGTCCGAGAAAGGATTGAAGAAGGAGTTGTGATTCCGTGTTACACACCAAGTGAAGATCAACTGGCGGATATCTTCACCAAAGCTGGGAGTACCAAAGTTTGCAACCATATCTATGGCAAGCTTGGACTTGCGAGCTTACACCGCCCTTGACCTCATGTCCTCTAACCCGAGGTTCGCATGCTCTTTTTCCCTTGGTAAGGTTTTGTCCCACGTGGTTTTCCTTACTTAGGTTTTTAATGAGGTGTTGAACTTCGGGTTCCCAAGCTAAGCCTTCGTTCATTGCGGCTTAGCTTGAGGGGGAGTATTAGTCAAGATTATCCTCACTCGGCCACTCCCTCTTTATCCAAGAGGCCGAGTGACTAAGTATAGGCTGAGAGACTTTGATCCATCAAGAGAAGAAGAAATGAAGCCCATAGGAGTGCAGCCCACTCTGCCATGTGACTGTTGGCTTAACCACACCCTAACCACACTATATAGCCGTTGGAACCAGAGTTAGAGTTATTAGTCTATATCAAAGAGACAAGAGGAAGAGGCCGAAGAGGCCGAAGACCTTTAAGGTCAAGAAGAAGAAGAAGAGGAGAGTCAAGGCCGAAGTCATCAAGACAAGGCCAAAGACCACCCCAAGGACCTCCAAGAAGGAGGAAAACGGCAACCAAGGACCCATAAAGGTCATCAAATCATCAAAAGATCAAGAAATGGCCAAAAGAAGGAGTTCTGGAAAAGTCAACATTTTGGACCAGAAAGTCAACGGTAGGTGGTCATGGACCGCGGGTAGGCCATCGGGTCGAGAGGCACATACCGCGGGAAGGTCTTCGTGTACTGCGGGCAGACGCAGGACGGGTCAACGGACGGGCGAGAAAGTCAACGGACGAGTCGTGTACCGCGGCTAGCAGATCAGGTCGAGAGGCGTGTACCGCGGGTAGCAGATCAGGTCGAGATGCGTGTACCGCGGGTCGAGACACGGACGTACCACGGGAAGGAAATTCACGTACCGCGGGTAGCAGATCAGGTCGAGAGGCGTGTACCGCGGGTCGAGACACGGATGTACCGCGGGTGAGGAATTCATGTACCGCGGGTCGAGGAATTCATGTACCGCGGATAAGGAATTCGTGTACCGCGGGTAAGGTTTCTGTGTACCGCGGGTAAGGTCAACGGCCGAGGCAAAAAGTCAACATTTTGAGAAATCTTCCAAATGTTGATTCTAATCAAATGGGATGTTATGTAAGGCTGTTAGGACCTAAATGGAGTCTAACTAGAGCCAAGAAGACCGTTAGAAACTTAAGAAGACATGTGACTCTACTTTATGCTAAGTTTAAGACTAAGGACATGTCACTTTCAAGCTTTGGGAACAACACTTCCTCTCTCCTCTCCAACGGTCATATTGCTGAGCATCTAGGCTTCATTTTAAGCTTAACCATCACCTTGTAAACTCTATAAATAGAGCTTGTATTCCCTTTGTAAACAATCCAAAAATATATACAAAGAAGTGTTGCTAAAGTTCTCTCTTCTCTTTATGTTTAAGCAAGTAGTTTCAATGTAGATTCTAGGTTAGTTGGCTCGTGTAGAGGCTGCCCAATGGCAGACCTCTACCCAAACACTTCTGGATCTCCACCAAACTCTTCTTATGCTTTATTTATATTTATGTAAATCTAGATGAATGGTTCTAGAATCCAAGATCTCTTTAGCACACAAACTCCAAGTGTTGTGATGCTTTACTTGGATTAGATCCAACCTAGATTAGTTTTCTCCTTGCTAGAACTGATTTACTCCATAGTAAACTCGGATTCAACAAGTCTTGAGATCGAGTCCATTTTGTGGGTTAAGTGGTTTCATTCACCAAGTGAAGTCTCCACGGTTTATTTTGAGCTTAGTCTCATAAAAACCAACATGGTATCAGAGCCACAAGAGCTTGGTTCCCATTAAACTCGATTCTCTTGTTTTTCGGTTTTTATGTTCTTCATCTTGTCCAATGAATCAAAAGAAGAGGACATGAATGAAGTTCTCGTTTTTCTAGGGTTTAGAGACTTTACCTCTTAGCTTTATCAATGGATATTATCTTATCTCAAATGGGGAAGGTCCTAGACTAGTTTAATTTTTGTTTTTCAAATTTCAAATTTCAAAAGGCTCATGAAAAATTCTTAAAAATGGATTATTTTGTGAGATTGTTGGAATTGCTTTTGTAAACCATGAGAAACACTAATATTTGTGTTATTTTGTGGCTCTTAATGTCTAAAGCTCACGAAAACCTTTTGGATATGTGTTATTTCGTGAGCTCCAAATCTTTAACCGGTGGATAAATTAATTGTCCATCGGTCCATAATTTGTCCCAGCCATTAAAGCACCAAGTTCTTGTTGTTCTAAGGTATTTTTGGCTGGATTTTTGAGCCAATGCTCCCTCAAAACTCATGAGTTATTTCGTGAGTTCATTCTTGTCACCATGGATAAATCAATTGTCCATTGGTTCATAATTTAGACCAGCCATTAAAGCACCGAGTTCTTGTTGTTCTAAGGTACTCTTGGCTTGGTATTTGGCAGCTAAAAGCTTCCATAAAACTCAAGAAAACAGAGCAAAATTCTGTCCACATGAACTCTTGAGCAAAAAAAATTCTTTATTCCCCCATTCTCCATTGCTTCCGCTCATATCAAAAAAAAATCTTTATTCTCCCATTCTCCATTGCTTCCGCTCATACTCTTTATTCTCAATATTCTCTTGGTTACTTATTCTCACTAATTCTCCTGTTACTTATACTCTAATCTCTCACCATCTCTTGTTGTTTTTGAGTGTATGTTTAACTCTAAAAACAGATCCGAAATTAAAAATGGTGAGAAAGCTCGTTTGCTATCTCAAAGGAGAAGTGGCGAGTTGTTGAAGAGTTGTGAATCAAGTCATGCGGACTGGAGGTCAGTTGGTGGCTACATTCAAACTCTCAAAAGGCTTCAAAAGAAGCTAGAAAAAGCACAACAAAGCTTGGTACGTGATCAAGAGGGCCACCAAGCTTTGGACTCCAAATATCTCACCTAGCTCAACACGGAAGGACTTGAAGAGGCGGACCAAAAAGGCTGACCTAAAGAGAGTGGATCCGTAGGTGTCTAAGGTGGAAGGTCAAAGTGGAGATAATAGCTGGTGGAAGGCTATGAATCAAAATCAAAACGATTTGAAGTGCCTTGAAAAATGTCAAAAATCCTCAAGGATCTACAAAAAGGCTAAACTCTAAACCTTTCCAAATTTTTTAAATATTCAATCCATTCTTAGGCTTTAAATCCTCTCATTTGGTCTTTCTTTAATTTCATTTAAGTGTTTCTTAAAACCCCACAACGTATACTTTAAAATTTCTCTTTAAATCTCATGATGAAGGTACAAAAAGAGAAGGAGGAATGTGTGGATATTCTCACAAGAAGCACTAGATGAAACAAGAGGATCATAAGAAGGGAAACAAAGTCAAGAAGGACTAATGCAAGGAATCACTTGGAAGAAGAAGGCGCCGGTTGCAAACTCATTTAAAAACCGGGGTCAAGCATTATCAAACCACCGATGAGCAATACTCTTTTTCCCCTAGTAGAGTTTTGTCCCACGTGGTTTTCTCTCTAGGGTTTTTAATGAGGTAGTCTTGTCGGTTGGCAAGCTTGGCCTTTGGTCCTTAGGCCTTTGGCCTTGAGCGTCTCGATGACCAAGCTTGGGGGAAGGTATTAGTCTATATCAAAGAGACAAGGGGAAGAGGCCGAAGAGGCCGAAGATCTTTAAGGTCAAGAAGGAGAAGAAGAGGAGAGTCAAGGCTGAAGTCATCAAGACAAGGCCAAAGACCACCCCAAGGACCTCCAAGAAGGAGGAAAATGGCCACCAAGGACCCATAAAGGTCATCAAATCATCAAAAGATCAAGAAATGGCCAAAAGAAGGAGTTCTGGAAAAGTCAACGTTTTAGACCAGAAAGTCAACGGTAGGTGGTCATGGACTGCGGGTAGGCCATCGGGTCAAGAGGCACGTACCGCATGAAGGTTTTCATGTACTGCGGGCAGACGCAGGACGGGTCAACGTTTTTTGTGGTCCGTTGACCCGTCCTGCGTCTGCCCGCAGTACACGAAGATCTTCCCGCGGTACGTGCCTCTCTACCCGATGGCCTACCCGCGGTCCATGACCACCTACCGTTGACTTTCTGGTCCAAAACGTTGACTTTTCCAGAACTCCTTCTTTTGGCCATTTCTTGATCTTTTGATGATTTGATGACCTTTATGGGTCCTTGGTGGCCATTTTCCTCCTTCTTGGAGGTCCTTGGGGTAGTCTTCGGCCTTGTCTTGATGACTTCGGCCTTGACTCTCCTCTTCTTCTCCTTCTTTACCTTAAAGGTCTTCGGCCTCTTCCCCTTGTCTCTTTGATATAGACTAATATATTCTAGGACCTTATTTGATGTTCAACTAGTGAACAAGTCCTAGACTGCTCACTTGGAGTGTTGCCTCGTTAAAACCCCTCCTAGAAAACCCATTGGGACAAAACCGAGAGTAGGAAAAAGAGTACAATTTCCAAGCAAGTCTTTGTGTGTCTTTACTCTTGGGAGATAGTAAAGACACTAGAAGATGCTGTAGATGCCTTGAGAAGTGCCCAAGGTATTGATCAAGCTATTATCAAGCTTGAAGTTAGTTTGGGCCAGAAACTGAATAAGGAAGCCAAATGGATCAGATGTGTGTTAACACTTTGGAGGAAGTTGGGCTAAGGTTATAAAGGCCCATGAAGGTCTTCTAGAAGGAAAGAAGACACTAAGTGGCTCAATATAGCCGTTGGAGACAGCTTGAAGCTAAGGCAACATGTGACTTGCTTTCAGCAAGTTCGAGGTCTATTAAGGGAAAGGGGACACACCTCCTTTGGCTGGTGCAGATTGTGTGTGTACCATTTTAGGAAACTCTTGTCTTTAGCTACTTGTATTCTAACTAAGGAAGCATCATGTCTCCTCTATATATATGTTGTAACCAAATGTTAGAAAGATAAGTGAGTGAATACACACTCTTCTTCTTCTCTATTCTCACCTCCATACTCTCTATCTCTTCAGCTCAGTTCTGAGCTTTCTTCTATTCTCTCTCATTAATTCTTCCATTCTTACATGGTATCAGAGCATTCTAAGATCCTAATCTCTGTCATTTCTAAGCATTCTTCAGCTATATTCTCTGATTCTAATTCCTCATTCTCTATCCTAAAATTCTCAGTCCTCATTCTCTCAGATTTAAAATCTCACCATGGAAAGCTCAAAAATTATGCTGATTCATGTGGTGTTGAAAGGTCCAAATTACTTGCTGTGGGCTAGAGCAGCAAGGATGATTCTCTGTAGCAAGGGAATGTGGAAGCACATTGTCTCATCTCGGCCTGAAGAAGAAGATGAAGCTGAGAGAGGAATGGTGTTGGCGGAAGACAGCAAGTGGTTTCAAGAGGACCAGACTGTTCTAGCCATTCTCACAAGCTCCCTTGATGTTCATCTCATTGAGTCTTACTCATTCTGTGACACAGCCAAAGATCTATGGGAAACTCTCAAAAAGGTTTTTGGGAATGTCTCCAATCTCACTCGGGTGTATGAAGTTAAAAAGGCTATTACATCCTTGAACCAAGAAGAAATGGAGTTCTCTGCCTACTTTGGAAAGCTCAGCTCTTTATGGGCTGAACTAGATATGCTAAGGCCAGGAACTAGTGATCCGTTGGTGATTAAGGAAAGACAAGAACAAGACAAGGTTTTCAAGCTGCTGGGAGGACTTAACTCAAACTTCAATGACCTCACCAAACACATTCTAAGGCAAGACAGAGTCCCCAGTGTTGATGAGGTGTGCTCCCAGATTCTCAAAGAGCAAGGATCTCACGGCTTAGTTAACAAGGGTGAGCTAGTCTCGGTAAATCAGGCGGAGCACGTCTCAGCTCATAGGGCGTCCCTCTCATATGAGGAAAGAAGGCGGTTGGTGTGTGAGCATTGTAATAAGAAGGGGCATAGCAAAGACAAGTGCTGGATTCTTCATCCCCATCTTAAACCAAACAAGTTTAAGGACCCAAAAGCAAACATTGCTCAGCCCGTGGCAGAGGGAAACCAAGCTGGGACTTCCAAACTGAGTGAAGGCGTGGCTATGAAGGCTGTACCTGAGGATGATGTCATGAGAAAGTCAGATGTTGAAAAGCTTCTCAAATCCATTGCCTCCCTAAAAGATTTCGGTATCACTTATTACTCTCAAAAACCGGTTGAATCTCTTACTGTTGACTCGGGTGCTTCTCACCATATGATTAGCAATCCTAGGTTGATAGAGAATGTAGAACCGGCCATAGGTAATGTTGTGATAGCCAATGGTACAAAAGTACCAATACAAGGTGTAGGAGATTTGAAGCTATTTGATAAAACATCTAAAGCTTTCTATATGCCTAAGTTTACTTCTAATTTGCTCTCGGTAAAGAAAGCTACCACTGACCTTGATTGTTGGGCTATATTCGGATCTAACAGTGTTCATTTTCAGGATACTAAAAGTGGAAAGATCCTTGGAGAAGGTGGAACCAAGGATGGACTCTATGTGTTAGGAGATGCTGAACCAAGTTCTTTAGAATCGCCATCTTATACTTCTAATGTTGTAGTTGCTTTAAATTCTGTTTGGCATGCTAGATTAGGTCACCCTCATGCTCGTGCAATTGAACTTATGTTACCTAATATCAAGTTTGATCATTCTGTTTGTGAAGCTTGCATCTTGGGTAAACATTGTAAGAGTGTGTTTTCAAACTCATCCACCATTTATGAGAATTGCTTTGATTTAATTCACTCGGATGTTTGGACTTCTCCATGCGTGTCTAGGGATAATCTTAAGTATTTTGTGACATTCATAGATGAAAGATCAAAATACACTTGGATCACATTGCTTCCCTCTAAGGATCGTGTGTTTGATGCATTCTTAAACTTCCAAAACTATGTGACTAATCAATTTAATGCTAAAATTAAGGTACTACGATCAGATAATGGTGGAGAATATACAAGCACCAAGTTCAAAGAGCACTTAGCAAAACATGGCATAATTCACCAAACAAGCTGCCCCTACACACCTCAACAAAATGGAGTGGCTGAGAGGAAGAACCGACATCTTATGGAAGTTGCACGATCAATGATGTTCCATGCAAACGTTCCAAGGAGATTTTGGGGAGATGCGGTTATGACAGCTTGCTACTTGATCAACCGAACTCCAACAAAAGTTCTCAAGGACCTTTCTCCATTTGAGGTACTAAACGGCATTAAGCCATCACTTGAACATCTAAAAGTGTTTGGATGTGTGTGTTTTGTGTTGGTCCCAGGTGAGCTGAGAAACAAGTTGGATCCAAAGAGCGATAGGTGTATGTTTATTGGGTATTCTACATTGCAAAAAGGATACAAGTGCATCGATCCCAACAATGGGAAAACATATGTTTCCAGAGATGTAAGGTTCATTGAAGAGAAGGGCTATTATGATAAGATAGAGTGGGAAGACTTGACAGACTTGGCTCACTCAACCTCGGATAGATCGGCAAGTTTAAAGCAACTCTTAGAAAACCTTGGACTTGGTCAGGAGAAAGAGGCATCACGTACTCACCCCACTCCTCCGGATTCCTCCAAAGTAACACCAACGCCTGAGTCACATGGGGAACCACAAGGTGAGGAGGAAGGTGAGCCGGCCATGCCTAATGAGGTCTCGGATGATCAGCCCACCGAGGAAACTATAACCCAGGATGATAATGAAGGGGAGATTGCTGCAGCTCCACCCCTAAGAAGAAGTACTAGGCTACGCAAGGATCCTTCCAATTGGATCAACACAAGAGTCTACTACAACAATCAAGTTGTTGCTCATCCTATTCAAGCTGTGTGTTCGATCGCCCTTTTGCCATCAGATCATCAAGCCTTCCTTGGAAAGATTGAGGTGCACTCCATTCCGAACACCTATGAAGAAGCTAAGGACATCAAAGAATGGTGTGAGGCTATTGGTGCAGAGGTTAGTGCAATGGAAAAGAACCATACATGGGAAGAAGCTGAACTACCTAATGGAAAGAAAGCGGTCAGTTCTAAGTGGGTCTTCACCATTAAGTACCACAGCAATGGAGATATAGAGCGATACAAAGCCAGGCTTGTTGCTAGAGGGTTTACACAAACTTATGGAGAGGACTATACAGACACATTTGCTCCGGTTGCTAAGCTCCATACGGTAAGAGTCGTTTTATCCTTAGCTACTAACCTATCTTGGGAGCTATGGCAGATGGATGTGAAAAACGCTTTCCTCCAAGGGGAATTAGATGAAGAAGTCTATATGTATCCTCCTCCTGGTTTGGAAGCCTCCATTGCACCGGGAAAGGTACTCAAGTTGCACAAGGCGATTTATGGACTCAAGCAGTCACCTAGAGCTTGGTACCATAAGCTTAGCTCAACTCTCAAAACCAGAGGATTTAGGAAATCCGAGGCTAATCACACACTCTTCACATTGCAAAGTTCCAGAGGTATTATCGTTGTGCTCATTTATGTTGATGATTTGATCATATCTGGTAGTGACAAATCAGGTATTGCTGAAACTAAAGCTTTCCTTAAGAGTGTGTTTGATATCAAAGACCTTGGAGAACTTAAGTACTTCCTTGGAATAGAAGTTTGCCGCTCCTCGGAGGGTCTCTTTCTATCACAAAGGAAGTACGTGCTTGATCTTTTGAATGAGACAGGAAAACTTGGAGCAAAGCCGGCCAAGACTCCCCTTGAAGATGGCTACAAGATCGCTCAAAAGGGGGAGAAAGATGATACACCCTATGCAGATGCAGCTCAATATCGTCGGTTGGTTGGTAAGCTTATATACTTAACCATCACACGCCCTGACTTGTGTTTTGCTGTGAACCAGGTCAGTCAGCATATGCAGACCCCTACGGTGTACCATTGGAGTATGGTAGAACGGATTCTTCGATATCTCAAAGGAAGCCCAGGTCGTGGCATTTGGATGGGAAAGAATGAGGACACCGAGATTGTGGGTTACTGTGATGCAGACTGGGCTGGGGATAGGAATGACCGGAAATCCACAACAGGCTATTGCACATTCATTGGAGGAAACCTAGTCACATGGAAAACAAAGAAGCAGAAGGTTGTATCTTGTTCAAGCGCAGAAGCAGAGTATAGAGCCATGAGGAAACTGACCAATGAGTTGACATGGCTGAAGGCTCTACTCAAAGATCTCGGCATAGAGTCTCCAAGACCAATCACCATGCATTGTGACAACCAAGCTGCCATTCACATTGCATCCAATTCAGTATTTCATGAGAGGACTAAGCATATTGAGTTGGATTGTCACAAAGTGCGAGAGAAGATTGAAGAAGGAGTAACTCTTCCGTGCTATACAAAGAGTGAAGATCAGTTGGCGGATATCTTCACCAAAGCTGCAAGTCTCAAGGTGTGCGAACACATCAACAACAAGTTGGGACTTGTAGACTTAACTCGCCCTTGATCTCATGTCCTCTAATCCGTGAGCTTCATACTCTTTTTCCCTTAACACTCTTTTCTCCCATGCGGTTTTTGGGTGGTAAGGTTTTTAATGAGGTGATGTCTTGCGGATTCCAAGCTTAGCTTTACTCCATATAGCTAAGCTTGAGGGGGAGTATTGATCAAGCTATTATCAAGCTTGAAGTTAGTTTGGGCCAGAAACTGAATAAGGAAGCCAAATGGATCAGATGTGTGTTAACACTTTGGAGGAAGTTGGGCTAAGGTTATAAAGGCCCATGAAGGTCTTCTAGAAGGAAAGAAGACACTAAGTGGCTCAATATAGCCGTTGGAGACAGCTTGAAGCTAAGGCAACATGTGACTTGCTTTCAGCAAGTTCGAGGTCTATTAAGGGAAAGGGGACACACCTCCTTTGGCTGGTGCAGATTGTGTGTGTACCATTTTAGGAAACTCTTGTCTTTAGCTACTTGTATTCTAACTAAGGAAGCATCATGTCTCCTCTATATATATGTTGTAACCAAATGTTAGAAAGATAAGTGAGTGAATACACACTCTTCTTCTTCTCTATTCTCACCTCCATACTCTCTATCTCTTCAGCTCAGTTCTGAGCTTTCTTCTATTCTCTCTCATTAATTCTTCCATTCTTACACAAGGCACCTTTGGTGAAGTAAATAGGCCACGGCTGCAAGCTCCATGCTCTCCTTGCTCCAGCTCTAAATCGCCATCTTCAAGCTCCATTATGTAGCCCACGAACTGGCTGAATTTGTGGCTAAGTGCTCTAGCTTGGAGGCGAGTCATTGGTCCACTTAGCATGCTCGGAATGATAGCCTCCTGACTGGATCCGATGTCCTCATCACTCGGGCTAACATCGTAAAAGGAGAAAGCAATCCAAGTCATGCTGAGCCAAGTAGCAGCGGACCTACACCAATGGAGGTTGACAATACTTTAGCTCACCACGCCTCGATACAAGACTTGGAAAGGCGCCTCAATCTTGACTCACTCATAAAATCCCTCACTCATCTCAAGGAATCCGGTAACGCTTTACATACTTTCAAAGTCATAAAACCTTTAGTTGTGGACTTGGGTGCATCTCATAATATGATTTGTGATCCGAATCTTATATACAATATCAAACCGGCCATTGGTAATGTTATGGTTGCAAAATGGCCTTAAGGTTCCCATAAATGGAGTTGGAGACTTGAAATTTTTTGATAAAAGGAGTAAAGCGTTCTATTTACCGAAATTTACATCTAACTTACTATCGGTTCATAAGACCACAAATTGAAAGAATATGAAGAATAGAAGAGTTTATGTTGCGGAAGTAGAGAAGAATGGAACCAGAGAGAATAGAGAAGAGAGAATCATTTTTCTTATTGGGAACAAAAGTTAATCTGCTTACAACCATATATAGGAAAAGTATAAAGCATAAAGCAATTCTAACGGTCATATTGACCACAAATCTTATCCATAAACGGTCACTAACAGGTTTGAATAAGCTCTTGATCCTACTCGACTCATATACTCGATCCATATGAGTCGAGTCTTGTACACTTGATACACATACTAGATCCGTATGAGTCGAGTTTTGTTTGATTCTTCCACTCGACTCCTTTTCTTGGTCCACATGAGTCGAGCCTTTGTTGATTCTCCCACTCGACTCCTATACTCGGTCCTCATGAGTTGAGTGTGAGGATTCTTGACTAATACTCCCCCTAAGCTAAGCCGCAATGAGTGAAGGCTTGGCTTGGAGAATCCGAAGTCTACACCTCATTAAAAACCTCAATAAGGAAAACCACGTGGGACAAAACCTTACTGAGGGAAAAAGAGTATGCAAACTCGGATTAGAGGACATGAAGTCAAGAGCAGTCCAAGGTCACAAGTCCAAGCTTGCCATAGATGTGGTTGCAAACCTTGGTACTTGCGGCTTTGGTGAAGATATCTGCCAACTGATCTTCGCTTGGTGTGTAACATGGGAGGATCACTCCCTCTTCCATACGCTCATGAACTTTGTGGCAGTCCACCTCTACATGCTTGGTTCTCTCATGAAATACCGGGTTTGACGCTATATGAATTGCGGCTTGGTTGTCACAACCTAAGTCCTTGAGGAGGGCCTTCAGCCATACTAACTCGTCAGTAAGTCTCCTCATAGCCCGGTACTCAGCCTCTGCACTCGAACATGCCACCACCTTCTGCTTCTTAGTCTTCCAAGTCACCAAATTGCCTCCAACAAATGTACAATACCCGGTGGTGGATTTTCTATCGTTCCTGTCTCCAGCCTAATCTATTAGTCTATATCAAAGAGATGAGGAGGATGAGGCCGAAGAGGCCAAAGACCTTTAAGGTCAATAAGATGAAATGGAGGAGAGTTAAGGCCGAAGTCATCAAGACAAGGCCGAAGACCACCTCAAGGACCTCCAAGAAGGAGGAAAATAGCCACCAAGGACCCATAAAAGTCATCAATTCATCAAAAGATCAAGAAATGGCCAAAAGAAGGAGTTCTGGAAAAGTCAACATTTTGGACCAGAAAGTCAACGGTAGGTGGTCATGGACCGCGGGTAGGCCATCGGGTCGAGAGGCACATACCGCGGGAAGGTTTTCGTGTACTGCGGGCAGACGCAGTACGGGTCAACGGACGGGCGAGAAAGTCAACGGACGAGTCGTGTATCGCGGGAAGGAAAATCACGTACCGCGGGTCAAGCCTTCACGTACCGCGGGTCGAGCCTTCATGTACCGCGGGTAAGGAATTCATGTACCGCGGGTAAGGTTTCTGTGTACCGCGGGCAAGGTCAACGGACAGAGCAAAAAGTCAACGATTTTCAAATCTTCCCAAATGTTGATTCTAATCAAATGGGATGTTATGTAAAGCTGTTAGGACCTAAATGGAGTCTAACTAGAGCCAAGAAGACCGTTGGAAGCTTAAGAAGACATGTGACTCTACTTTATGCTAAGTTCAAGACTAAGGACATGTCATTTTCAAGCTTTGGGAACAACACTTCCTCTCTCCTCTCCAACGGTCATATTGCTGAGCATCTAGGATTCATTTTAAGCTGAACCATCACCTTGTAAACTCTATTAATAGAGCTTGTATTCCCTTTGTAAAATGATCCGAAAATTAAAATACAAAGAAGTTTTGCTAAAGTTCTCTCTTCTCTTTATGTTTAAGTAAGTAGTTTCAATGTAGATTCTAGGCTAGTTGGCTCGTGTAGAGGCTGCCCAATGGCAGACCTCTACCCAAAAACTTCTAGATCTCCACCAAACTCTTCTTATGCTTTATTTATATTTATGTAAATCTAGATATATGGTTCTAGAATCCAAGATCTCTTTAGCACACAAACTCCAAGTGTTGTGATGCTTTACTTGGATTAGATCCAACCTAGATTAGTTTTCTCCTTGCTAGAACCGATTTACTCCATAGTAAACTCGGATTCAACAAGTTTTGAGATCGAGTCCATTTTGTGGGTTAAGTGGCTTCTTTCACCAAGTGAAGTCTCCACGATTTATTTTGAGCTTGCTCTCATAAAAACCAACATGGTATCAGAGCCACAAGAGCTTGGTTCCCATTAAACTCGGTTCTCTTGTTTTTTTTTTTGTGTTCTTCATCTTGTCCAATGAATCAAAAGAAGAGGACATGAATGAAGTTCTCGTTTTTCTAGGGTTTAGAGACTTTACCTCTTAGCTTTATCAATGGATATTAGCTTATCTCAAATGGGGAAGGTCCTAGACTAGTTTAATTTTCGTTTTTAAAATTTCAAATTTCAAAAGGCTCACAAAAAATTCTTAAAAATGGATTATTTTGTGAGATTGTTGGAATTGCTTTTGTCAACCATGAGAAACACTAATATTTGTATTATTTTGTGGCTCTTGATGTCTAAAGCTCACGAAAACCTTTTGGATATGTGTTATTTCGTGAGCTCCAAATCTTTAACCGGTGGATAAATTAATTGTCCATCGGTCCATAGTTTGTTCCAGCCATTAACCACCATGTTCTTGTTGTTCTAAGGTGTTCTTGGCCTGGATTTGGCAGCTAAAAGCTTCCATAAAACTCAAGAAAACAGAGCAAAACTCTGTCCACATGAACTCTTGAGCAAAAAAATTCTTTATTCTCCCATTCTCCATTGCTTCCGCTCATACTCTCTATTCTCACTAATCTCTTGGTTACTTATTCTCACTAATTCTCCTGTTACTTATACTCTAATCTCTCACCATCTCTTGTTGTTTTTGAGTGTATGTTTAACTCTAAAAACAGATCCGAAATTAAAGATGGTGGGAAAGCTCGTTTGCTATCTCAAAGGAGAAGTGGCGAGTCATTAAAAGCTTCAAATGAAGCTAGAAAAAGGCACAACAAATGGCTTGGTATTTGGTCAAGAGGGCCACCAAATTTCGGAGACCACAAGACAAGCCCAACCTAGTCCATTCGGCTGACTTGAAGAGAGCGGCTAGTTAGGTGACTATGGTGGAAGTTCAAGTGGAGAGGCAAATTGGTGGAAGGCTATGAATCAAAACCAAAGCGATTGGAAGTGCCTTGAAAAATGTCAAAAATCCTCAAGGATCTCCAAAAAGGCTAAACTCTAAACCTTTCCAAATTTTTAAATTTTCAGTCCATATCTTAGGCTTTAAATCCTCTCATTTGGTCTTTCTTTAATTTCATTTAAGTGTTTCTTAAACCCCCACAACATATACTTTAAAATTTCTCTTTGAATCTCATGATGAAGGTTCAAAAGAGAAGGAGGAATGTGTGGATATTCTCACAAGGAGCACTAGATGAAACAAGAGGATCATAAGAAGGGAAACAAATTCAAGAAGGACTAATGCAAGGAATCACTTGGAAGAAGAAGGCGCCATGCTCTTGGTGATTGCTTTAAACCATAAATGGCTTTCCTTAGTCTCAATACTTTCCCGGGACTGACTTTGGATTCAAGGCCTGGTGGTGGCGTCATGTATACTTTCTCTTCAAGATCGCCTTGAAGGAATGCATTCTTGACATCCATCTGCCACAAATCCCAAGATAAGTTAGTAGCTAAGGAAAGAACAACTCTTACCGTATGTAGTTTGGCAACCAGAGCAAATGTGTCCGTATAGTCAAGTCCATAAGTTTGAGTGAAACCACGAGCTACGTGCCGTGCTTTGTAGCGTTCAATCTCCCCATTGCTTTTATATTTGATAGTGAAGACCCATTTAGAAGTGACAACCTTCTTTCCTGGTGGCAAATCCGCTTCATCCCAAGTTCTATTTTTCTCCATGGCACACGTCTCAGCATCCACCGCCTCCAGCCTCCTTGATTTGCTTAGCCTCATCATAACTTTTGGGTACCTGATCCATCTCAATTTTTCCAAGGAAAGCTTTAAATTCAGATGGTAAAAGGTCAACCGAAAATACTGTTTGAACCGGATGAGCAACCGCTTGAGCATTGTAATAGATCCTCGTATTCACCCAATTGGATGGGCTCTTGCGAATACGAGTGCTTCTTCGGAGTGGCTGAGTAGTGGGTACCGGTTCTGACACTAGAGGTCCATCGTGAGATATACCATGCTCAGGTTCTGATAGATGACACTTGGGGCTCGACCCAGGTTCTCGAGTACCTGACTCGAGTGGGACTAGTTCAGGTATGGGAGTACCTACTGGTTGAGGACTCCACCCAAGAGCTCGAGTGTCTGACCTGAGTGGTGTCTGGCCTGTCCTAGCCTTTTCATCTGCAGTTTCAACCGGACTCGACTCACTCACTCGAGGGCTTGGCCCGAATTTAGTCCTTGGAACTGTTGCTTCTTCATTCCTCGACTTGGAATCTCGAGTGTATGACTTGAGTGGCGTTTGGTCCGTCTTTGGAGCATGTTTTGATGGCCCAGTTTTGTCATGTTGGATACCCAGTCGACTAAGGAGAAACTGTAAGCTTGCAGCTCTATCCATGGCTGGTTCGGAGAGGTCATGGAGATCATCCCAGTTCTTTTCTCCATAGTACCCACGGTCCTCGATGAATTTTACATCCCTGGATACATGGACTCGTTTTGTTTCCGGATCATAACATTTGTAGCCCTTTTGTGTAGATGAGTAACCTATGAACATACACTTCTTGCTCTTGGCTTTGAGTTTGTTCCTAAGCTTTCCGGGTACTAGTACAAAACACACAGAGCCAAAAACACGTAAGTGATCTAATGGTGGTTCGGTTTTGTTCAACACCTTGTATGGAGACACATCTTTAAGGACTTTGGTAGGAGTCCGATTAATTAAGTAACATGCCGTCATGACAGCATCTCCCCAAAATCTCTTTTGGACTTGCATGAGGAACATCATGGACCGAGTAACCTTCATCAAGTGGCGGTTTTTCCTCTCAGCCACTCCATTTTGTTGTGGGTTGTATGGGCAGCTTGTTTGGTGTATGATTCCTTGTTTGGCTAAGTGTTCTTGAAAAGCTTTTCCCATATACTCTCCACTATTGTCGGTTCTAAGTACCTTCATTTTAACATTGAATTGGTTAGTTATGTAACTTTCAAAATTTTTAAAAGCATCAAAGACTATATCTTTAGAGGGCAGCAATATTATCCATGTGTACTTAGATTTTTCATCAATGAATGTGACAAAATACTTGTGATTATCTCTAGAGCAGCAAGGTGATGTCCACACATCCGAATGAACAAGATCAAAGCAATTTTCATATATAGTAAATGAAGTTGGATAAACCGATTTGCAATGTTTGCCAAGAACACAAGCTTCACAATCAAAATTGTCAAAGGAAAATCTAGGCAACATTAGTTCCAATGCACGAGGGTGTGGATGGCCTAGCCTAGCGTGCCAAACAATGCTACTCAAGCTACCAACAGCTGAGTTTGAAACAACCGAATCACAGCTACTAATAAGAGATAAGAGATAAGAGCTTAGGATGTTCAAGAACATAGAGTCCGTCTTTGACAGTCCCCTTTCCAAGCAGGTCGCTAGTCTTAATATCCTGAAATTCAACATCATTAGGACCAAATCTCACATAGCATTGAAGATCATTTGCAGCCTTAATAACCGAGAGAAGGTTAGAGGTAAATTCCGGTAAGTAGAAGGCCTTAGACTTTTTATTGAAAAGATCTAAATTCCCTATACCACTAACTGATACCCTATTACCGTTTGCTATAATCACACTACCACTAGCCGATTTCACATTGCTAATAAGGGCTGGATCACTAATCATATGGTGAGAAGCACCCGAATCAACAACAAAAGGCTTATGAACAGTGTGAGAGTAGAGGGAGATACCGGAGTCCTTTAAGGATTTGAGAGTGTTGATGAGGGCCTCAAGGTCAGCCTTCTTGAGGATTTCACCTTGGAAGGAGGACGAAGCTGCAGACATGGTCTCAGACTTCTTTGGAGAAGCTAAGGGCGTTGCTGTGGGAGTCGAATAGTCCTCCAAGGCTTCCAGGGCTAGGTTTCCCTTTGCAGTTTTGAACTTGGCTGGCTTGAGGTGAGGGTGAAGAAGCCAACATTTTTCCTTGATATGCCCTTTCTTCTTGCAATGTTCACATACTAGCTTCTTTCGTTCCTCTGCTTTGATGCTCTCAAACCTTCGTTTGTTGGCTGTGAAACTCATCTCATCTTGGGACAGATTATTGAGAGCTTTCTTCACCTCAAACACCCTAGTAAGATTAGAGACATTACCAAAGACATTCTTAAGGGTGTCCCATAGCTCTTTAGCCGACTCACAGTAAGAGTAGCCTTCAAGAATCGGCGGATCCAAAGAGTTACGGATGATGGACAGAACTACTTGGTCCATTTGGAACCACTCATCATCTTCATCGAAGATTTCATCATCATCTTCTTCACCGCTTGAGGGATCAAACTTGACTGGCTTACTCTTTACCACATGGCTCCAGAATCCCTTGTGGCTGCACAGGGTTGTCTTAACCGTCCTAGCCCATAGGAGATAGTTAACTCCTTTGAGGACCACTGGGACATGAATATGCTTGTTAGTCTCCATTTTTCGAGGATGAAAACTTGAGAAAGCTAGAAACTTTTGCTTCTACTTGATAAAGACCGAGACTTTCCTTCACCAAAGGATTAAAAGGAAGAGCCTTTGAGGGTTTTCTGTAAGAAAAGAATAACCTTTTTGAAACCTTCAAGCTTTTGTCCGTACAACAATGGCAGAAGTGTACGGATTCTCACTCACAGCTTCTTTATTGATCATGATATCCTCACTCAGCCACACCTACATAAATCCAAGAGGCTGAGTGACTTTGAGTGTTTGTCAAGGCATTATGAAACGCAAAGAGTGCACAGCAAGTAGACTCCCACGTTTTAATGTAATGAGGTGAGGAGGTTAGTTGTGTGCTAACTAAAATAGCCAAAGAGAAAAGTCACATGGTCTAAGGAAGTGTGTTGTGCATTTAATGCTTAAACACACATGTGACTCTAAGTGTGGACCACATAATGCAAAAGAGGGAAGGTCAGCATTCTCCGTGGCCGTTGGAGTTGTTGCCTTTTTAGAGTAATGTTTATATATTGATGTATAAGCACATGTATAGCTAGGTTTAAATTGTCTCGTCTATATATATTGATTGTAACACTCAGCAAATCAATATGAGAAATAGATTTCTCTTCTCAAACTCTTTCTCTCTCGGCTCCATATTCTTCATGTCTCATTCTTCCAATCTGATTTCTATCTTGATTATTCTCCAATCTTTCTTCTAAATTCTAACATGGTATCAGAGCAGTCTTGGTCCTAATCCTATTCTCGAAATCTTTCCATCTATTTTCTCAGTTTATTCTACCATATTCTAGGTTCCTTTCTTCAAAATTCTGGGTTCTTTACAAATTCTAAACCATGGAGAACACAAAGGGTATGATAATACCTGTGGTATTGAAGGGGCCGAATTATATGATGTGGGCAAGAACAGCAAGAATGATTCTGTGTAGCAAAGGAATGTGGAGACACATCATTTCATCCCAGCCGTTGGAAGAAGACAGCAGTGAAGATAAAGGAGGAGTGGTGTTGGCGGAAGACAACAAATGGTTTCAAGAAGACCAAACAGTTCTGGCCATCCTTACAAGCTCCCTTGATGCTCATTTCATTGAGTCTTATTCCTTTTGTGACACAGCCAAGGAGTTGTGGGACACTCTTAAAAAGGTTTTTGGAAATGTTTCCAACTTCACTCGGGTATATGAGGTCAAGAAGGCCATCAATACCTTAAATCAAGAGGAAATGGAGTTTTCAGCCTATTTTGGAAAGCTGAGTTCGTTGTGGGCTGAGCTAGACATGTTAAGGTCAGGAACTAATGATCCTTTGGTGATAAAGGAAAGGCAAGAACAAAACAAGGTATTCAAGCTATTGGGCGGTTTAAATGCAAATTTCAATGACCTCACCAAGCACATTCTAAGGCAAGAAAGGGTTCCTAGTGTTGATGAAGTGTGCTCCCAAATCCTTAAAGAGCAAGGTTCACACGACTTGGTTAGCAAAGGTGAACTAGTCACGGCAAACCAAGTGGAGCAAGCTTCAGCACACAAGGCGTCTCTTACCTATGAAGAAAGGAAGCGGCTGGTTTGTGAGCATTGCAAGAGGAAAGGACATAGCAAGGATAGGTGCTGGATCCTTCATCCTCACCTTAAACCAAACAAGTTCAAGGAGCAAAAGGCAAACCTTTCTAAATCCGCAAATGAAGGTGACCAAGCTGGGACCTCAAAATCAAGTGAAACAGTGGCTATGAAGGCTATACCTGAGGATGATATTATGAGGAAGTCGGATGTGGAGAAGCTTCTCAAATCCATTGCTTCCTTAAAAGATTTCGGTATCACCTATTTTTCTCAAAAACCGATTGAATCTCTTATTGTTGACTCGGGTGCTTCTCACCATATGATTAGCAATCCTAGGTTGATAGAGAACATAGAACCGGCCATAGGGAATGTAGTGGTTGCAAATGGTACTAAAGTTCCAATTAAAGGAGTAGGGGATTTGAAGCTATTTGATAAAACATCCAAGGCTTTCTATATGCCTAAATTTACTTCAAATTTACTCTCAGTTAAGAAAGCAACAACTGATCTTGATTGTTGGGCTATATTTGGATCTAATAGTGTTCATTTTCAGGATACTAAGAGTGGAAAAATCCTTGGAGAAGGTGGAACCAAGGACGGACTCTATGTGTTAGGAGATGCTATACCAAGTTCCTTAGAATTGCCCTCTTTTACTTCTAATATTGTTGTTGCTTTAAATTCCGTTTGGCATGCTAGATTAGGTCACCCTCATGCTTGTGCTATTGAACTAATGTTACCTAATATCAAGTTTGATCATGCTGTTTGTGAAGCTTGTATTCTGGGTAAACACTGTAAGAGTGTGTTTTCAAGTTCTTCTACTATTTATGATCATTGCTTTGAGTTGATTCACTCTGATGTTTGGACATCTCCATGCACTTCTAGGGATAATCTTAAGTATTTTGTGACTTTCATAGATGAAAAATCGAAATACACTTGGATAACATTGCTCCCATCTAAAGATCGTGTGTTTGATGCATTCTTAAACTTTCAAAATTATGTGACTAATCAATTTAATGCAAAAATTAAGGTACTAAGATCAGACAATGGTGGAGAGTACACAAACAATAAGTTCAAAGAGCACTTAGCAAAGCATGGGATAATTCATCAAACAAGCTGTCCTTACACACCACAACAAAATGGAGTGGCGGAAAGGAAAAACCGACATCTTATGGAGGTTGCACGATCCATGATGTTTCATGCAAAGGTTCCAAGAAGGTTTTGGGGTGATGCGGTCATGACGGCATGCTATTTGATCAATCGGACTCCAACAAGAATCCTTAAAGACCGGTCTCCTTTTGAGGTATTAAACGGCCTGAAACCATCACTTGATCATCTAAAGGTGTTTGGTTGTGTGCGTTTTGTGTTGGTACCAGGCGAGCTAAGGAACAAGTTGGACCCAAAGAGCAATCGGTGTATGTTTGGATACTCTACATCACAAAAGGGATTCAAGTGCATTGATCCGACTACCGGGAAGACTTATGTGTCACGTGATGTAAAGTTTCTTGAAAAACAAGGGTACTTTGATAAAATAAGGTGGGAAGACTTGGAAGACTTAGCTCACTCAACATCGGATAGATCGGCCAGCTTGAAACATCTATTAGAACAACTTGGACTTAGAAGGGAGAAGGAGACATCCAGTGATCCAAATGTTTCCTCGGGTACCTTCAACAACACTCCAAGGCCGGGATCACATGATGGATCACAAGAGGAGGCAGAAGTTGAACCGGTCTTGCCAAATAATGATTCAAGTGATCCGGACCTGCCAAATGCTGACGAGAGTGATCCGAATGTGCCAAGTAATCAAGAGATAGCTCCGGTCATTGAAGCAACTCCACACCAGGCTGAAAGTGAGGGGGAGATTGCTGCAGCTCCACCCTTGAGAAGAAGTACTAAACTCCGCAAAGATCCTTCCAATTGGATCAACACTAGAGTCTACTACAACAATCAGGCTGTAGCTCATCCCATTCAAGCCGTTTGTTCGATCACTCTTATGCCATCAGATCACCAAGCGTATCTTGGCAAAATAGAGATGCACACAATTCCAAAGACCTATGAGGAGGCTAAAGAGATTAACGAATGGTGTGAAGCCATTGGTGCTGAAGTTAGTGCAATGGAAAAGAACCACACATGGGAAGAAGCGGATCTGCCTAATGGGAAGAAAGCCGTTAGCTCCAAGTGGGTTTTCACCATCAAGTATCATAGCAATGGAGACATAGAGAGATATAAGGCTAGGTTGGTTGCTAGAGGATTCACAAAAACATATGGAGAGGACTATACGGACACATTTGCTCCGGTTGCAAAGCTCCATACGGTAAGAGTTGTGTTATCTTTAGCAACTAACTTGTCTTGGGAGTTGTGGCAGATGGATGTGAAGAATGCATTCCTACAAGGCGAATTAGAGGAAGAGGTATACATGTATCCTCCACCTGGCTTGGAAAGCTCTATTGCACCCGGCAAAGTTCTTAAGTTAAGAAAGGCGATATATGGTCTTAAGCAATCACCACGAGCTTGGTACCATAAGCTTAGCTCCACGCTCAAATCAAGAGGATTTCGCAGATCCGAGGCAGATCATACACTCTTTACATCTAACAGCTCTCGAGGTATTATCGTTGTGCTCATTTATGTTGATGACTTGATCATTTCGGGAAGTGACACCTCTGGTATTGCTGAAACTAAAGCCTTCCTTAAGAGTGTTTTTGATATTAAGGACCTTGGAGAACTTAAATACTTCCTTGGTATAGAAGTTTGCCGTTCTTCGGAAGGCTTATTTCTATCACAACGGAAGTATGTTCTTGATCTTTTGAATGAAACAGGAATGCTGGGAGCTAAGCCAGCCAAGACTCCCCTCGAAGATGGCTACAAGGTTGCTCGAAAGGGGGAGAGAGATGATACACCATATGAGGATCCGGCTCAATACCGTCGCTTGGTTGGTAAGCTAATTTATTTGACTATTACATGCCCTGACTTGTGCTTCGCCGTGAACCAGGTCAGTCAGCATATGCAAACCCCTACAGTGTATCATTGGAGCATGGTAGAAAGAATTCTTCGATATCTCAAAGGCAGCCTGGGTCGTGGCATTTGGATGGGAAAGAATGAGAACACCGAGATTGTGGGATATTGTGATGCGGATTGGGCTGGAGATAGGAATGATCGGAAATCCACAACGGGTTATTGCACTTTTATTGGAGGGAATCTAGTCACATGGAAGACAAAGAAGCAAAAGGTTGTATCGTGTTCAAGTGCTGAAGCGGAATATAGAGCCATGAGGAAGCTAACCAACGAGTTGACATGGTTGAAAGCGCTGCTTAAGGACCTTGGCATTGAATCTTCCAAGCCGATCATCATGCATTGTGACAACCAAGCTGCCATACATATTGCATCCAATTCAGTTTTCCATGAGAGGACTAAGCATATTGAGATGGATTGTCACAAAGTGCGAGAGAAGATTGAAGAAGGAGTGACCCTTCCGTGTTATACTAAGAGTGAAGATCAGTTGGCGGACATCTTCACCAAAGCTGCAAGTCTCAAGGTGTGTGATCACATCAACAACAAGTTGGGACTTATGGACTTGACTCGTCCTTGATCTCATGTCGCCTAATCCGTAAGGACTCACACTCTTTTTCCCTTGACACTATTTTTCCCATGTGGTTTTGGGTGTAAGGTTTTTAATGAGGTGAGGACTTGCGGATTCCAAGCTTAGCACTACTCCATAGAGCTAAGCTTGAGGGGGAGTATTGATCATGATATCCTCACTCAGCCACACCTACATAAATCCAAGAGGCTAAGTGACTTTGAGTGTTTGTCAAGGTATTATGAAACGCAAAGAGTGCACAGCAAGTAGACTCCCACGTTTTAATGTAATGAGGTGAGGAGGTTAGTTGTGTGCTAACTAAAATAGCCAAAGAGAAAAGTCACATGGTCTAAGGAAGTGTGCTGTGCATTTAATGCTTAAACACACATGTGACTCTAAGTGCGGACCACATAATGCAAAAGAGGGAAAGTCAGCATTCTCCTTTCTTGTAGCCGTTGGAGTTGTTGCCTTTTTAGAGTAATGTTTATATATTGATGTATAAGCACATGTATAGCTAGGTTTAAATTGTCTCGTCTATATATATTGATTGTAACACTCAGCAAATCAATATGAGAAATAGATTTCTCTTCTCAAACTTTTTCTCTCTCGGCTCCATATTCTTCATGTCTCATTCTTCCAATCTGATTTCTATCTTGATTATTCTCCAATCTTTCTTCTAAATTCTAACATTCTTTAGGATGGAGATTTTTTTCGGACAGAAAGGAAGAATGGTGGGTGAAAAACACACAGAAGGAAGAATAGGCAGAGAATAATGGATCAAAACCGTTCTGATACCATGAAAGAATATGAAGAATAGAAGAGTTTATGTTGCGGAAGTAGAGAAGAATGGAACCAGAGAGAATAGAGAAGAGAGAATCATTTTTCTCATTAAAATTTTTAATGTTAGTCTGCTTACAACCATATATAGGAAAAGCATAAAGCATAAAGTAATTCCAACAGTCATATTGACCACAAATCTTATCCATAAACGGTCACTAGCAGATTTGAATATGCTCTTGATCCTACTCGACTCACATACTCGATCCATGTGAGTCGAGTCTTGTTCACTCGATATCTATACTCGATCCATATGAGTCGAGTCTTGATTGATTCTTCCACTCGACTCATTTTCTTGGTCCACATGAGTCGAGTGTGAGGAATTGGATGCCTATACTTGATGGTGATATTATTTATTGCTCTGCAGTCCACGCACATTCTCCAACTGCCATCTTTCTTTGGCACAAGCAAAACTGGTACTGCAGACGGACTAAGGCTCTCACGCACATATCCTTGAGCCATCAGCTCTCTTACTTGCCGTTCAAGCTCCTTAGCTTCTTCTGGATTTACCCTATATGCGGCCCTATTTGGCAGCTGTGCTCCAGGTACGAAGTCGATTTGATGCTCTATTCCCCTTATAGGTGGTAAACCTGGTGGCAACTCTTCAAGAAAGACATCCGCATAGGATTTGAGTATTAATCAAGGTGAATAAAGGATCAAAGGATTGACAAGGAAAGAGGAAGGGAAACATGTTGGAAAAAGTCAACGGTCATGGGAAAAGTCAACGGATGGCGAGGCACGACCGTGGGAAGCAACCGGTATTGATCAAGATGAATAAATAATAAAGTCCAAATAAAGTCAACGGAAGGTTGAAAGTCGATGGTCGGGTTCTACGTACCGCGGGAAGGCATCGGGTCGAGAGGCACTAACCACGGGTCGAGAAAACATAAGACAAGGGTCGGGTCAACGGCAACAAGGAAAGTCAACATATCGGGTCACGGATCGTGGTAAGGCTGATGGTCGAGGATCGTGTACCGGGGTCGAGGAATTCGTACCAAGGGTCGGAAGGACGCGTACCGCGGGTAGGGTCAACGGCAGCAGCAAAGTCAACATATCGGGCTATGTACCGCGGGAAGGCCGAGGGTCGAGAGACATGGACTGTGGGTCGAGAGAAGGCTTACCGCGGGTAGGAGGATCGTGCACTGGCGGACGGGTCAACGGTAACAGCAGAAGTCAACAGTCGGGTGGTACACAACGGGAAGGCTAATGACCGAGGATCATGTACCGCAGGTCGAGGATCACTTACCCCGGGTCGGACCATGTACTGCGGGATGGAGAAGGACCGAGGTCCATGTACCGCGGGTCGAGGATCTCTTACCCCAGGACCGAGGAACCATGTCCCGCGGTACGGTCAACAGACGATCAAGAAAAGTCAACGTTTTGAATAATGAAGACTTGGCTTCCTTATGGGCTAGAGATCAGTTACGAAGGTTTGGTTGAGTCCTAAGGAGAGGCACATGACCGTTGGAACTCTAAGAAACATGTGACTCTCCTCCTTTTGCCAAGACCGAGAAGAAAAGGACTTGTAGGCTCAAGTCACTTTCACCTTGGGATCTCCACATGTCCCTTTCACCCTCGAAGACCACCAAGGGCTGCGGCAGAAGAATAAGACCGTTACTCACCTTTTGTTTCTCTTTAAATAGGTTGTAAGACAACATATGTAACTTAACCATTTTTTGAAATGAAAATTATGGATTAACTCTCTCTCTCTCTCTCTTATTCTCGGTCCCTCACTCTCTTCTTCATACTTCCGCAAGTTACTCTTCAAATTCTAACATGGTATCAGAGCACAAGATCATATTTCACTCCATTTCTCTTCTAATCTAGCTCAATCTTCGCATTCTCAATCACTTCAACCGAACAAATCTCTTTCTTTCTCTCAAAATCACTTTTATCCAGCGGTCTATAGCGTGTTCGGTGTGTAAACATGGAAAGCTTCAAATCTCTCGGTGTTCATGTTACCCTAAAAGGGCCAAACTACCTCTTATGGTCAAGGAATGCCAAGACCATCCTATGTGGTCGTGGCCTATGGGAACATGTTGAGCTCGGGGCCGCACCAAACCAAGTCACGAATGTGGATGGGGAACAAGTTGTGGTCTCCGGAGACAACAACAAATGGTTTCAAGAAGATCAGGTGGTGATGGCCATCATTCAAAGTTCACTTGATCCGCCGATTCATGAATCCTACTCATATTGCGAGACGGCCAAGGAACTTTGGGAGACTCTCAAAAAGGTATTCGGTAATATATCAAACTTTACCCGAGTCTTTGAAGTACAAAAAGCTATCAATGTCCTAAGTCAAGACGACATTGAGTTCACGTCACACTATGGGAAGTGGCGTGCACTTTGGGCCGAGCTTGAGATGCTTCGCCCAATCACAACCGATCCGGAAGTTCTCAACAAAAGACGTGAAGAAGATCGGGTCTTTAGCCTTCTCCTTACATTAAGTCCGAAGTATAACAACCTCATCGTTCACATACTACGGGATGACAAACTTCCAGACCTTGATGAGGTATGTGCTCGGATCCAAAAGGAAAAAGGAAGCCTTGGACTCTTTGGAGGTCTAGGAGAACTTGCCGTGGCAAACAAGGGTGTATACAAGCCAACGGATAGGAAGAACTTGATGTGTGACCATTGCAAGAAGAAAGGACACCACAAGGATAAATGTTGGATCCTCCACCCACACCTCAAGCCAAATAAATTCAAAGATCATCCTCGGGCCAACAATGTCAAGCCATCGGATGAATCAAACAATTCCGAACCAAGCAACGGACCCTCGCCAATGGACGTGGACTCGGGCCTTGCCCACACCGCGACTATACAAGAGGCGGAGAGGCGTCTCAACTTGGATTCTCTCATCAAGTCTCTCACCCAACTTAAGGAATCCGGTAACGCTTTACTTACAATAAAAACTCCAAAACCCTTAGTTGTGGACTCGGGTGCATCTCATCATATGATTTGCGATCCGAGTCTAATTCACAACATCAAACCGGCTATGGGCAACGTGATTGTTGCAAATGGCCACAAGGTTCCCTTAGAGGGTATTGGAGACTTAAAAGTATTTAAAAAGAATAGCAAAGCCTTTTATCTTCCGAAATTTACATCCAATCTTCTCTCGGTTCATAAGACGACTAATGATTTAAAGTGTAATGCTATCTTTAGTCCTAATGATGTAAAATTTCAGGATATTGAGACCGGATCCATACTTGGAAGTGGAGTGACTCAAGGAGGACTTTATGTGCTTGGAGACACAAAGAATTCTCCTACCTTATCTAATGCTTTAAATTCCGTAGTTGCTAGTAGTTTTAATGTCATTTGGCATGCTAGATTAGGCCATCCTCATAGTAGGGCCTTTGAATTAATGTTACCAAGTAGTACATTTAACAATCTTGAATGTGAGGCATGTATCCGTGGTAAACATTGTAAGACCGTTTTTCCCAAATCGAATTCTAGTTATGAAAAATGCTTTGAATTAGTTCATTCGGATGTTTGGTCTTCACCTTGTTTATCTAGAGACAATCAAAAATACTTTGTGACATTCATAGATGAAAAATCAAAGTACACTTGGCTAACTCTCTTACCATCAAAAGATCGTGTCTATGATGCATTTGTGAATTTTTACACATATGTCACTAATCACTATAATTCTAATGTGAAAAGCTTGAGATCGGACAATGGTGGAGAGTACACAAGTCAAAGGTTCAAACAATACCTAGCAAAGAACGGAATAGAGCATCAAACAAGCTGTCCATACACTCCTCAACAAAATGGAGTTGCGGAAAGGAAAAATCGCCACTTAATGGAAGTGACGAGATCCATGATGTTTCATACAAGCGTTCCAAAAAGATTTTGGAGTGATGCCGTGATGACCGCGTGTTACCTAATCAATCGGACACCAACAAAAATACTCCAAGACAAGTCGCCATTTGAGGTACTAAACAAGACAAAACCATCACTTAATCACTTACGAGTTTTTGGGTGTGTTTGCTATGTGTTAGTACCAAGAGAATTTAGGGACAAGTTGGATGAGAAAAGCACAAGATGCATGTTCCTTGGCTACTCAACAACTCAAAAAGGATACAAATGTTACAACCCGGTAACAAGGAGAATCATGGTCTCCAGGGATGTGAAATTCATCGAGGACAAAGGCTACCATGATATGGAGAATTGGGATGAACTCAAAGACCTTGCCAATCACGCATCGGATAGGGCGGAAATCCTTAAAAATATTCTAGAGGGTCTTCAAGGAGGCGGCTCGGTGAGTGAGAAAAAGAATGAATCCAATCCGGGAGTACCTCAAGAACCATCCGAGGAATTGGAACGCAGTCGGATGGAGCGGTCCGGAGATACAGCCGGATCACCCGGACACATGAATGAGCATCCTCACGATCGACATGAACGACCCGGGCCACATGGAAATGAACCATCGGAGGAACACAATGCCTCCGAACATGATCAAACGGAAGACCTACCAACACCATCACCGCCTCCGTTAAGAAGAAGCACTAGACTCCGGAAAGACCCCTCAAATTGGGTCAATACCCGGGTCTACTACAACAATAAGGCCGTGGCTCATCCGATCCAAACGGTTTGTTCTCTTGACCTTGTGCCATATGAACATCGATCTTTCCTTGGTAAACTTGATCTTGAGCAGATACCTAAGACATATGAAGAGGCCAAGGAACACAAGGTGTGGCGAGACGCGGTTGGTGCCGAAAGAGGAGCCATGGAACGGAACCATACATGGGTTGAAACGGACTTGCCCTCAGGGAAGAAGGCAGTCACGTCACGGTGGATATTCACCATCAAGTACAAAAGCAATGGTGACATAGAACGCCACAAGGCCCGCCTTGCTGCCCGCGGTTTCACCCAAACATACGGCGAGGATTACACCGATACGTTTGCACCCGTAGCCAAACTCCACACGGTACGAGTTGTACTATCCGTGGCCACCAACCTTGAGTGGGAACTATGGCAAATGGACGTCAAGAATGCCTTCCTCCAAGGTGAGCTCGAAGATGAAGTTTACATGTATCCACCTCCCGGACTTGAGGATACGGTCCAACCCGGAAGAGTGTTACGTCTTAAGAAGGCTATCTATGGACTCAAGCAATCACCAAGAGCTTGGTATCACAAGCTTAGTGCCACACTAAAGGAAAGAGGGTTCACCAAGTCCGAAGCCGACCACACACTATTCACGTCACACGGCCCGAAGGGTACAATTGTGGTTCTCATCTATGTGGATGACTTGATCATTACGGGCAATGATAAGGACGGTATCTCCTCCACCAAAACCTATCTTAAATCCGTGTTTGATATTAAAGACCTTGGTGAACTAAAATACTTTCTAGGAATTGAAGTGTGCCGTTCTAAGGATGGCCTCTTCCTTTCTCAAAGAAAGTATACTCTTGATCTTTTGCGTGAAACAGGGAAGATAGGGTCTAAACCAGCCAAGACACCACTTGAGGATGGCTACAAGGTCAGTCGAAAGGGGGAGAAAGACGATGAGCCATATGACAATCCACCTCAATACCGAAGACTTGTGGGGAAACTTATCTACTTGACGATCACAAGACCGGACATATGCTATGCCGTGAATCAAGTGAGTCAACACATGCAAGTCCCCACGGTATACCATTGGAACATGGTGGAACGGATCTTGAGATATCTCAAAGGAGGCCCGGGCCGTGGTATATGGATGGGGAAGAACAACAACACCGAGATCGTGGGGTATTGTGATGCGGATTGGGCCGGCGATCGGAATGATAGGAAGTCCACAACCGGGTATTGTACATTCATTGGAGGGAACTTGGTAACTTGGAAGACCAAGAAGCAAAAGGTTGTCTCTTGCTCAAGTGCCGAGGCCGAATACCGAGCAATGAGAAAGCTAACAAATGAAGTAACATGGCTAAAGGCTCTCCTCAAAGATCTTGGTATGGAATCCAACAAGCCAATCACCATTCATTGTGACAATCAAGCCGCAATACACATTGCATCAAACTCCGTGTTCCATGAACGGACCAAGCACATTGAGATAGATTGCCATAAGGTCCGGGAGAAGATTGAGGAAGGAGTAACTCTTCCGTGCTACACAAGGAGTGAAGATCAATTGGCGGACATCTTCACCAAAGCCGCGAGTCTCAAAGTTTGTGATCACATCTACAACAAGCTTGGACTCGTGGACCTCACAAGACCTTGATCAAAGGTTCCCTTTCCCGGGAAATGCACACTCTTTTTCCCTTGGATGAGTTTTGTCCCATGTGGTTTTCTCTCCAAGGTTTTTAATGAGGTGTAGATCTCGGGTCTTCCAATCTTAACCAACATGTCCATTTATGGTTAAGCTTGAGGGGGAGTATTGATCAAGATGAATAAATAATAAAGTCCAAATAAAGTCAACGGAAGGTTGAAAGTCGATGGTCGGGTTCTACGTACCGCGGGAAGGCATCGGGTCGAGAGGCACTAACCACGGGTCGAGAAAACATAAGACAAGGGTCGGGTCAACGGCAACAAGGAAAGTCAACATATCGGGTCACGGATCGTGGTAAGGCTGATGGTCGAGGATCGTGTACCGGGGTCGAGGAATTCGTACCAAGGGTCGGAAGGACGCGTACCGCGGGTAGGGTCAACGGCAGCAGCAAAGTCAACATATCGGGCTATGTACCGCGGGAAGGCCGAGGGTCGAGAGACATGGACTGTGGGTCGAGAGAAGGCTTACCGCGGGTAGGAGGATCGTGCACTGGCGGACGGGTCAACGGTAACAGCAGAAGTCAACAGTCGGGTGGTACACAACGGGAAGGCTAATGACCGAGGATCATGTACCGCAGGTCGAGGATCACTTACCCCGGGTCGGACCATGTACTGCGGGATGGAGAAGGACCGAGGTCCATGTACCGCGGGTCGAGGATCTCTTACCCCAGGACCGAGGAACCATGTCCCGCGGTACGGTCAACAGACGATCAAGAAAAGTCAACGTTTTGAATAATGAAGACTTGGCTTCCTTATGGGCTAGAGATCAGTTACGAAGGTTTGGTTGAGTCCTAAGGAGAGGCACATGACCGTTGGAACTCTAAGAAACATGTGACTCTCCTCCTTTTGCCAAGACCGAGAAGAAAAGGACTTGTAGGCTCAAGTCACTTTCACCTTGGGATCTCCACATGTCCCTTTCACCCTCGAAGACCACCAAGGGCTGCGGCAGAAGAATAAGACCGTTACTCACCTTTTGTTTCTCTTTAAATAGGTTGTAAGACAACATATGTAACTTAACCATTTTTTGAAATGAAAATTATGGATTAACTCTCTCTCTCTCTCTTATTCTCGGTCCCTCACTCTCTTCTTCATACTTCCGCAAGTTACTCTTCAAATTCTAACATTCCGTAGAGCGGCAAACTTCGATACCAAGGAAGTACTTAAGTTCTCCAAGGTCTTTAATATCAAACACACTCTTAAGAAAAGCCTTAGTTTCAGCAATACCGGATGTGTCATTCCCCGAAATGATCAAGTCATCAACATAAACGAGCACAACGATAATACCTCGAGGACTTTGAGATGTAAAGAGTGTGTGATCCGCCTCAGATTTGCGAAAACCTCTAGATTTGAGTGTGGAACTGAGCTTATGATACCAAGCTCGTGGTGATTGTTTGAGGCCATATATTGCCTTTCTTAACTTAAGAACTTTGCCGGGTGCAATGGAATTCTCTAAGCCTGGTGGGGGATACATGTACACTTCGTCCTCTAATTCCCCTTGGAGGAATGCATTCTTCACATCCATCTGCCACAACTCCCAAGACAAGTTAGTAGCTAAGGATAAAACAACCCTTACCGTATGGAGCTTAGCAACCGGAGCAAATGTATCCGTGTAATCCTCTCCATAGGTCTGCGTGAAACCTCTAGCAACCAGCCTAGCCTTGTATCTTTCTATGTCTCCATTGCTACGATACTTGATAGTGAAAACCCACTTGGAACTGACCGCTTTCTTTCCATTTGGTAGGTCCGCTTCTTCCCAAGTGTGGTTCTTTTCCATTGCATTTACTTCTGCACCAATGGCCTCACACCATTCCTTAATTTCTCTAGCCTCCTCATAGGTCTTAGGAATGGTATGCATCTCTATCTTGCCAATAAATGCTTGGTGATCCGATGGCAAAAGGGTGATCGAACAACTTGCTTGAATAGGATGAGCTACAGCTTGATTGTTGTAGTAGACTCGAGTGTTGATCCAATTAGAAGGATCCTTGCGAAGTCTAGTACTTCTTCTCAAAGGTGGGGCTGCAGCAGTCTCCCCCTCACTTTCAGCTTGGTGTGGAGTTGCTTCAATAGCTGGGACTGCCTCCTCATCACCTTGCAAGTCCGAATCAGCTTCTTCATCCATAACCGGATCTGCCTCCTCACTCTCCTTGTGTGGTACCTCACGCGGCTCAGATGGTGACTCATTATCTTGTGGAACTTCCAGACGCGGAGTGCTGGGTGTATTGGTTTCCCGTCCGAGACCCAGTTGCTCCAACAAGTGCCTTAAGCTTGCCGACCTGTCCGATGTGGAGTGGGCTAAGTCCTCCAAGTCTTCCCATTTGACTTAACAACAAATAAAAGACAATATATATTTTATTCGAAATTTGAAACTTGATTCTATCTTTTTGTTTTGTAGATATGCTAACAATAGCTAAGGCTAACTAATTTTCAGAAAAATAGGAAGAAATAAGGATAAGAATTGGCTTAGGATTGTTTTTGGCTCAAGATTTTCGAAATCTCTTCTTCTTCTTCCTTAAGGCCACGTTTTTCTTTTCCTATTCTGCAGATCAGCAACTCAAAAACACAAATCAAATTCACAAGGTAGAGATTGGTTGATTCAACACAATCTCTGCAAAAAAAATTGAATGACAGAATTGATGCAATGGTGATTTTATTTTGGTTTTCAATATGAATATGAGATGGTTTTTGTGCAACAATGACAAATCAAACACAAACGAAACAGAATGAATGCAACACAAACTCAGAATAACAAATGGTGATGATATGCAAGCAATGAACAATTCGTTTTGGCTTTTAATGAATGCAGTGAGATAAAACGAAATAGAAAGAGATAGATAGGTTTAGACACTCCATGTGATGGAACTTAAGCTCTGATACCAAAAGATGATACATGTTCTGGTTGATTCAAAGCAAGCTGCAACACAAAGTGGTGTTGTGTTCGACAACTGAGATGCTCAGCTTGCTTCACACGGTTGCAGAAGTGAATTTGGACCACACGAGGGTGATGAACTCGTGATAAACCAAGAGATCCTTCAAGGCTGAGAAGAATGGAAGCTTTCAAGTCTGGAAACGTGAAAGAGAGAAAAGCTTTGGCTGCTAGGGTTTTGAGTTCGAAAATTGTGTTTATTCATCCATAAGCTTAGGTATTTATAGTACCTTAAGTCTTAAAACAACATGAAGTTCGAAACAAAACAACAAGAAGTTTAAAATAGCAGAAAAACAACAAGAAGTGCTTGTACAAATAGTAAAACGTCTTCTTCAAGCTTCTAAGTGTTCTAGTGACTTGTGAATGATGTTCAACGTGTGAACAAGTCCTAGAGTGCACCCTTGGGGTGTTGCCTCGTTAAAACCCCTTTCGGAAAACCCACTGGGACAAAACCGAAAGTAGGAAAAAGAGTACAATTCCCAAGCATGTCTTTGTGTGTCTTTACTCTTGGGAGATAGTAAAGACACTAGACGATGCTGTAAATGCCTTGAGTGTTGGTTTTTATGAGACTAAGCTCAAAATAAACAGTGGAGACTTCACTTGGTGAATGAAACCACTTAACCCACAAAATGGACTCGATCTCAAGACTTGTTGAATCCGAGTTTACTATGGAGTAAATCGGTTCTAGCAAGGAGAAAACTAATCTAGGTTGGATCTAATCCAAGTAAAGCATCACAACACTTGGAGTTTGTGTGCTAAAGAGATCTTGGATTCTAGAACCATTCATCTAGATTTACATAAATATAAATAAAGCATAAGAAGAGTTTGGTGGAGATCTAGAAGTGTTTGGGTAGAGGTCTGCCATTGGGCAGCCTCTACACGAGCCAACTAGCCTAGAATCTACATTGAAACTACTTGCTTAAACATAAAGAGAAGAGAGAACTTTAGCAACACTTCTTTGTATATATATTTTCGGATTATTTTACAAAGGGAATACAAGCTCTATTTATAGAGTTTACAAGGTGATGGTTCAGCTTAAAATGAAGCCTAGATGCTCAGCAATATGACCGTTGGAGAGGAGAGAGGAAGTGTTGTTCCCAAAGCTTGAAAGTGACATGTCCTTAGTCTTGAACTTAGCATAAAGTAGAGTCACATGTCTTCTTAAGCTTCCAACGGTCTTCTTGGCTCTAATTAGACTCCATTTAGGTCCTAACAGCCTTACATAACATCCCATTTGATTAGAATCAACATTTGGGAAGATTTGAAAATCGTTGACTTTTTGCTCTGTCCGTTGACCTTGCCCGCGGTACACAGAAACCTTACCCGCGGTACATGAAGGCTCGACCCGCGGTACGTGAAGGCTTGACCCGCGGTACGTGATTTTCCTTCCCGCGGTACGTCCGTGTCTCGACCCGCGGTACACGCCTCTCCGTTGACTTTCTCGCCCGTCCGTTGACCCGTCCTGCGTCTGCCCGCAGTACACGAAAACCTTCCCGCGGTACGTGCCTCTCGACCCGATGGCCTACCCGCGGTCCATGACCACCTATCGTTGACTTTCTGGTCCAAAACGTTGACTTTTCCAGAACTCCTTCTTTTGGCCATTTCTTGATATTTTGATGATTTGATGACCTTTATGGGTCCTTGGTGGCTAATTTCCTCCTTCTTGGAGGTCCTTGGGGTGGTCTTCGGCCTTGTCTTGATGACTTCGGCCTTAACTCTCCTCCATTTCATCTTATTGACCTTAAAGGTCTTCGGCCTCTTCGGCCTCATCCTCCTCATCTCTTTGATATAGACTAATACCTTCCCCCAAGCTTGGTCGTCGAGACGCTCAAGGCCAAAGGCCTAAGGACCAAAGGCCAAGCTTGCCAACCGACAAGACTACCTCATTAAAAACCCTAGAGAGAAAACCACGTGGGACAAAACTCTACTAGGGGAAAAAGAGTATAGCTCATCGGTGGTTTGATGATGCTTGACCCCGGTTTTTAAATGACTTTGCAACCGGCGCCTTCTTCTTCCAAGTGATTCCTTGCATTAGTCCTTCTTGACTTTGTTTCCCTTCTTATGATCCTCTTGTTTCATCTAGTGCTCCTTGTGAGAATATCCACACATTCCTCCTTCTCTTTTGAACCTTCATCATGAGATTCAAAGAAAAATTTTAAAGTATATGTTGTGGGGGTTTAAGAAACACTTAAATGAAATTAAAGAAAGACCAAATGAGAGGATTTAAAGCCTAAGAATGGATTGAATATTTTTTAAAAAAAATGGAAAGGTTTAGAGTTTAGCCTTTTTGGAGATCTTTGAGGATTTTTGACATTTTTCAAGGCACTTCCAATCGCTTTGGTTTTGATTCATAGCCTTCCACCAGCTAGCATCTCCACTTTGACCTTCCACCTTAGACACCTACGGATCCACTCTCTTTAGGTCAGCCTTTTTGGTCCGCCTCTTCAAGTCCTTCCGTGTTGAGCTAGGTGAGATATTTGGAGTCCAAAGCTTGGTGGCCCTCTTGATCACGTACCAAGCTTTGTTGTGCTTTTTCTAGCTTCTTTTGAAGCCTTTTGAGAGTTTGAATGCAGCCACCAACTGACCTCCAGTCCGCATTGTTAGAATATGAGCATTATGACAAGAATGAGAATTTGAGAATTCTAAGGTAAAGAGGATGAAGAAGAACTGATTAGATTAATTCTTGTTGGTTACAATCTGAGCCTTTAAATAGGCTCAGCACATCATCTAGGGTTTACCATACAAGATAAATCAAGTAATGGTCCAATACAAGAAAAGAGGGACCACTATACATGCTGAACCAAATAAGGGAAAGGAGGGGACCACTTCCAGCCAACATTCTCCAACGGCTAGCAAGGCTGGTGTGGACCACTTGGAGAGCTTCACTTCTTATCTGTAAGTTACAGCAAGATAATTCACTTCCTCTTAGTGGGCTCAGCTGGGCTTCTTCATTTTATTTGTTTAATGGGTCACTCAGCCTCTTGGGTTATGGTTTAATATGGCTGAGTGAGGACTTTGACTAACACTCCCCCTCAAGTTAAGCCGCAAGGGATGAAGGCTTAACTTGGAAACCCGAAGTCCACACCTCATTAAAAACCTCTATAAGAAAACCACTTGGGAAAAACCTTATAGAGGGAAAAAGAGTATGCTTTCCTCGGATTAGGGGATATGATGTCAGGGGCGGTCCATGCTTACAAGTCCAAGTTTGTTATAGATGTGATCACAAACTTTGGAACTTGCAGCCTTTGTAAAGATGTCCGCCAATTGGTCTCCACTAGGTGTATAGCATGGGAGCACCACTCCTTCTTCTATGCGTTCCCTCACCTTGTGGCAATCAACTTCAACATGCTTGGTTCTTTCATGGAAGACCGGATTGGATGCTATGTGAATTGCTGCTTGATTGTCACAATGTATAATGATCGGATCCTTTGTTTCTTGGCCTAGATCTTGAAGAAGTGCCTTTAGCCATACTAACTCGTCTGTGAGTCTCCTCATGGCTCTATATTCAGCCTCTGCACTTGAGCATGCCACCACCTTTTGCTTCTTAGTTTTCCAGGTTACCAAATTCCCTCCAATGAATGTGCAATAGCCTGTGGTGGATTTCCTATCATTCCTATCTCCAGCCCAATCAGCATCACAATATCCAACAATGGTTGAGTTCTCATTCTTTCCCATCCACACTCCTTGGTTTGAACTTCCTTTGAGATACCGCAAAATCCTTTCCACCATGGTCCAATGATGTTGTGTTGGGGCGTGCATATGTTGACTCACCTGATTCACTGCAAAACAAAGATCTGGTCTAGATATTGTTAAATATATAAGTTTACCTACCAATCGTCGATATGTGGTGATGTCTTGAAACATCTCATCCTTCTTCTCCCCCTTTCGGTTGACCTTGTAGCCATCTTCTAAGGGTGTTTTGGCCGGGGTACATGTGTCCATCCCTGTCTCACGAAGTAAGTCAAGAGTATATTTGCGTTGAGAGAGAAACAGACCCTCCGAAGAGCGACATATTTCAATTCCTAGAAAATATGTGAGCTCACCCAAGTCCTTAATATCAAATACTGAATGGAGATAAGATTTGGTAGCCTCAATGCCTTCCTTATCATCACCCGAGATGATAAGATCGTCGACATATATAAGGACTACTATAATACCTCGGTGACTTGTGGATGTGAACAAGGTGTGGTCAGCTTGAGACTTATGGAAGCCACGGTCTCGGAGTGTGTGGCTGAGTTTATGATACCACGCCCTTGGTGATTGCTTTAGGCCATAGATGGCCTTCCTTAGCCTAAAAACCTTGCCGGGGCTAACTTTGGATTCCAAACCTGGTGGTGGTGTCATGTAGACCTCCTCATCAAGTTCTCCTTGGAGGAATGCGTTTTTGACATCCATCTGCCATAAGTCCCAAGACAGGTTAGTAGCTAATGAAAGGACCACTCTTACCGTGTGAAGCTTGGCAACCGGAGCAAAGGTATCGGTGTAATCTACTCCATAGGTCTGAGTAAATCCGCGGGCAACCAGCCTAGCTTTAAACCGCTCAATTTCCCCATTGCTTTTATACTTGATAGTAAACACCCACTTTGAAGTAACAGCCTTCTTCCCTGGTGGTAAGTCGGATTCCTCCCATGTTTTATTCTTTTCCATAGCCTCAGTTTCAGCATCCACAGCCTTTACCCATTCTTTGATTTGCTTTGCTTCATCATAACTCTGGGGAACATAATCCATTGCTATCTTGCCTAAGAATGCTCTAAATTGAGATGGGAGAAGGTCAGCCGAAAATAATGCTTGCTCAGGATGAGCTACTGCTTGTGCATTGTAGTACACACGAGTATTCTTCCAATTGGAGGGATCCTTTCTAATCCTTGTACTGCGTCTAAGGGTTTGTGTAGGGATCGGAGTAGGTGTGGGTGGCTCTGGATCATCATTTGGCTCGGTTGAATTGGATGGAACTGCCGGATGAGGACTTAACTGGCTCACTTGAGGATCAACATACTCAGGCTCTGGTGTCTGAAGAGAAGATGTGGAATGGGCTGGATCTTGTGGTAAGGTCGCAGGTTGATCATTCCTTTGTGCCGAAGCCGCATCCGTAGTGTCCATGTTAGTAACTCCAAGACGGTTGAGAAGATAGTGTAGACTAGCCGCTCTATCCAAGGATGGTTCCGAGAGATCTTGAAGTTCATCCCAATTTCTTTCTCCATAGAATCCTCGTTCCTCCATGAATTTGACATCTCGAGACACATGTATTCTTCTTGTTTCTGGATCATAACACTTATAGCCCTTTTGAGTAGACGAGTAGCCAATGAACATACACTTCTTGCTTTTAGCTTCAAGCTTGTTCCTAAGCTCTCCGGGTACTAACATATAACAAACACAACCAAAAACACGTAAGTGATCTAATGGTGGTTTGGTTTTGTTTAATACCTTGTATGGGGACTCGTCTTTAAGGACTTTTGTAGGTGTCCGGTTGATTAGATAACATGCTGTCATAACAGCATCTCCCCAAAAACGTTTTGGGACCTTCATGTGAAACATGAGGGATCTTGTGACCTCCATCAAGTGGCGGTTTTTCCTCTCAGCCACTCCATTTTGTTGAGGATTATAAGGGCAGCTTGTTTGATGTGTGATGCCTTGTTTGGTTAAGTATTCTTGAAATGTTTTGCCCATATATTCTCCACCATTGTCGGTTCTAAGTACCTTCATTTTCACATCAAATTGATTAGTTATGTAACTTTCAAAATTTTTGAATGCATCAAAGACTCTATCTTTAGAAGGCATCAATGTTATCCATGTGTACTTCGATTTCTCATCAATGAAGGTAACAAAATACTTATGATTATCTCTAGACAAACAAGGTGATGTCCAAACATCTGAATGAACAAGATCAAAACAATTTTCATAAGTGGTAGGAGAATTAGAATAAACCGATTTGCAATGTTTACCAAGAACACAAGCCTCACAATCAAAATTGTTAAACAAAACATTTGGTAACATTAGTCCTAATGCACGAGAATGAGGATGGCCTAGTCTAGCATGCCAAACTACATTGCTAAGGCTACCAACAGCCGAATTAGAAACACCGGAAACACAGCCACTAATAAGAGATAAAAGCTTAGGATCTTCAAGAATGTAGAGTCCTTCTTTGACAGTCCCTTTTCCCAACACGCCTCCGGTTTTAATATCCTGAAATTCAACATCATTAGGACCAAATCTCACATAGCATTGTAGATCATTAGCAGCCTTTATAACCGATAGGAGGTTCGAGGTAAATTCTGGTAAGTAAAAAGCCTTAGATTGCTTATTGAATAAGTCTACATTCCCTACACCTCTAACCGATACCTTACTGCCATTTGCTATGATTACACTACCACTAGCCGGTTTAACATTATTGATAAGGGCTGGATCACTAATCATGTGGTGTGAAGCACCCGAATCAACAATAAATGGCTTATGGACATTATGAGAGTTATATGAAATACCAGAGTCCCTTAGGGAGGTTAGAGTGTGAATGAGAGCTTCAAGGTCAGCCCTTTTGATAGTCTCTCCGTGAGATGATGATGTAGCAGCTGCCATGTTTCCAGGTGCTTTAGAAGTTGTTGGTTGAGGCTGCGGAGTAATGACTGAGCTATCTCCTGTAGCTTCGTGAGCTGTGTACCCTCTTGCATCCTTAAACTTGGCTGGTTTGAGATGAGGGTGAAGAAGCCAACACTTGTCCTTTGTGTGTCCTTTCTTCTTGCAGTGATCACATATGAGCCTCTTCCTTTCCTCAGTCCTATTGTTTTCAAACCGTCCTTTGTTAGCCATGAGCAGCCCAACATCTCCTTTTCCTCCAAATAACTCTATAGACCCTTGTTCCTTTTGAATCTGAGCACATACATCATCAAGGCTTGGGAGCTTGTTGGCTCTAAGGATGTGCTTGATAAGGTCATTGAATCCCGGATTGAGGTTGAGAAGAAGGCTAAAGACCTTGTCTTGTTCATTTCGTTCTTGAATCTCCTTTGGATCCTTAGTGGATGGCCTTAGCATATCAAGTTCAGCCCATAAAGACCGAAACTTTCCGAAAAAATCTGTGAAGCTCATCTCATCTTGAGAAAGGTGGTTTAGGGCTTTCTTTACTTCAAACACCCTTGTAAGGCTAGAGACATTGCCATAGACATTCTTGAGAGTTTCCCACAGTTCCTTGGCTGTCTCACAGTAGGAATAGCCTTCAAGGATTGAGGGCTCTAAAGAGTTGCGGATGATGGATAGCACAGCCTGATCGATTTGGAACCACTCGTCCTCCTCATCAAGAACTTCTTCTCCATCTCCTTCACCATCAGAGAGGTCCAGCTTCATCGGCTTGCTTTTCACCACATGGCTCCAAAGCCCTTTGTGGCTGCAGAGAGTAGTTTTGACTGTCCTTGCCCATAGGAGGTAGTTAACTCCCTTGAGGACCACAGGCACCTGAACATGTTTGTTGGTCTCCATTGAATCTTGAATGAAGACTTGAAGGTGCAGATTCAAAACTTGCACTTCAAAACCTGAGACTTTCCTTCACAGCACCGAGAGGAATGCCTTTGGGGTAAAGAATGAGATTTTGGGAACTTTCTGAGAAAAACACCACAAAGATGGAAGCTTTTGTCCGTACAACAATGGAGGAACAATCAGCAGCGGAATAGAGATTGGGTGGGACTAAGAAGAAATGCTAAGAGTTTAGAGCAGAGAATAAGGACCAGAAGAATAAAAGAGAGAATGGATCAGAATAGCTCTGATACCATGTTAGAATATGAGCATTATGACAAGAATGAGAATTTGAGAATTCTAAGGTAAAGAGGATGAAGAAGAACTGATTAGATTAATTCTTGTTGGTTACAATCTGAGCCTTTAAATAGGCTCAGCACATCATCTAGGGTTTACCATACAAGATAAATCAAGTAATGGTCCAATACAAGAAAAGAGGGACCACTATACATGCTGAACCAAATAAGGGAAAGGAGGGGACCACTTCCAGCCAACATTCTCCAACGGCTAGCAAGGCTGGTGTGGACCACTTGGAGAGCTTCACTTCTTATCTGTAAGTTACAGCAAGATAATTCACCTCCTCTTAGTGGGCTCAGCTGGGCTTCTTCATTTTATTTGTTTAATGGGTCACTCAGCCTCTTGGGTTATGGTTTAATATGGCTGAGTGAGGACTTTGACTAACAATGAATGCTAGAATGAACAGAATGGAGGAAGCTTCACCTGGTAGAAGAGCTAATGTGCCAGAAGGTTCACGGAGGAGAGGAGAACGTGATTCGGATGGTTCCCCAACACCTCCATCAATGCAACATGACCCCCGGATAACACACACACCCAAAGACTCGTAAGTGGTTAATGGATGGTTTAGAGTTGTTTAATACCTTAAATGGAGACTTGTCTTGAAGTATTTTGGTTGGAATGCGATTTATGAGGTAGCATGTCGTTGTTACGGCATCTCCTCAATAGCTCTTTGGGACGCTCCTATGGAACATCATTGAACGGGCCACTTCCATCAAATGCCTATTTTTCCGTTCGGCCACACCATTTTGTTGTGGTGTGTAGGGACAACTAGTTTGGTGGAGTATGCCTTGTTTTGTAAGATGTTCTTGGAAGGAATGGCCCATATATTCCCCTCCGTTATCCGTCCTTAGTACCTTTATTTTAACATTGTAGTGATTAGTGACATAGAACTCAAAGTTTTTAAATGCATTAAACACTTGGTCTTTGGAATGGAGAAGGGTTATCCAAGTATATTTTGATTTCTCATCTATGAATGTGACAAAATATTTAGACTTTTCCCTAGAGAGACATGGAGATGTCCACACATCCGAGTGAATGAGATCAAAACATTTTTCATAAATAGTTGATGACTTGGGAAACACGGTTCTACAATGTTTTCCAAGGATGCAAGCCTCACAACTATGATCATTAAATGAAAAACTTGGCAACATAAGTTTAAGAGCTCTAGAGTGAGGATGACCCAATCTACTATGCCAATCTATACTACTCAAACTACAAAAGGAAGTTAAAGCATGCGAAATATTAGAGATAAACTTGGTGTCTTCAAGAACATAGAGTCCGCCCTTGATAGTTCCTTCACCAATGACTTTCCCGGTCTTAATATCCGGAGTCCCTAAGGAGTTTAAGGAGAGCCTCAATGTTGGATTGTTTGAGAACCCCCTCTTGTTTGCTTGTTGTAGCCGCAGCCCCTATTTCTTGTCCGGATGTGCTTGGTGCATCTTGATCTTCGGCCGCCTTTTGAGAGACATTTGCTCTTGGTGTGTCTTTGAACTTGGCAGGCTTGAGATGGGGGTGAAGGAGCCAGCACTTGTCCTTGATATGTCCCCTTTTCTTGCAATGATCGCAAATGAGAGTTTTCTTATCCTCTTGCTTGTAGCTCACCTTGCTTGCCATAAGAAGATCACTTTTTCCCCCAAATAGGCCAAGTGACCCTTGCTCGTTGTGGATGTGGCTGCACACTTCATCAAGAGTTGGAAGCTTGTCCGCCCTTAGCATGTGTTTGATGAGGTCGGAGTACGTTGAATCAAGTGTAAGGAGTAAGTTGAAGACCTTGTCTTGCTCTCTTCTTTCACGGAGGATTGTGGGATCAATGGTAGTGGGCCTCAACATTTCTAATTCGGCCCACAAGCTTCTCCACTTACCAAAGTGTTTGGTAAACTTGAGGCCTTCTTGAGAGAGGTTGTTGAGAGCCTTTTGAATTTCAAACACTCTAGTTACGTTTGAAATTTTCCCATAAACTTTGGTGAGAGTTTCCCATAATTCCTTTGCCGTCTCACAATAGGAATATGCTTCATGGATCGCCGGGTCAAGTGAGTTGTGGATGAGAACCAACACGGTTTGGTCATCTTGAGACCATTTTTCATCATCTTCAACCGCAGTTCCCGAGGATCCTTCCTTGTCTTTTCCTCTTAACACGGCTTGGGGTGGTTTTGAATTTGGACCTTCAATATGGCTCCAAAGACCACGGCTGCGTAAGACGGATTTTGTGGTTCTTGCCCACAGCAGATAGTTTGGTCCTTTTAGGACCACCGAGATGTAGGGAGCTTTAGTGTTCTCCATAGATTAAAGTTTTGAGAATTTTGAGAGTTTGAATCGAAGATTTGGAACAAGAATAGAAAGATTTGAGATTAGAGAAGAGATTTCGAACCAAAATGCTCTGATACCATGTTAGTTTTGCGTAAGTATATTGAAGAATAAGAGATGAAGAGTATGGCCAATAATTTTATAAATTTTCGGCTTAATGTATACAAGTGTGGAATGACCTTTAAATAGGCTAGATACAACATTGTCTTAATGCTAGACCTAGCCACAATACACAAAGGGAGGAGACAAGATCTTTTCGGGATCCTCAAGGCTTGAGAGTGACCTCTCTCGGGATCCGCAAGGCTTGAGAGTGACCTCTCATTGTCTCGATCCGAGAGAAAAGCAAGTCACATTTTTGAATTAGCTCCAACGGTCCTCAAGTCTTCAACGGTCGGTCTTTAGGCTTCTAGAAGGTCCTCATGGTCAACCAAGGAAGTGGGCTTCATGGGCTGTGTGGAATTATTGAGAAAATCCCACAAATTCAAGGCGTTGACTTTTTGGGACCGACCGTTGACCTGTCCGTGGTCCGCGGATTCACTACCCGCGGTACATGATTTCTCGGACTGGGATACGTGAAATCCTTCCCGCGGTACGTGCTCTGGTCGACCCTTGGTCTGTCCTGCGTTACTACCCGCGGTATATGTTAAGCTCGACCCATGGTACATGTACCTCAGACACTTGTCTTCCCGCGGTACATGAGCACCTCGAATGCCAGTCTCCGACCCGTCCACTGCCTGCGGTCATGAGCTCTAGCTGCAGCTCAGTTCACAGACCATGCTCTTACTTGGTGGGACAGAGAAGTAGCTGAAAGGAGGAGAAATCGATATGGACAGATAGCTGCTTGGGAAGATCTCAAACACATCATGAGGAGACGCTATGTGCCACCACATTTCCACCGAGAGTTACAAAAATGTTTTAGACGTTTAAATCAGGGCACCAAAAGTGTGGAGGAGTATTTTGAGGAGTTTGAGCACCTGCGGAATAGGCTGGAGCTTGAGGACTCACCAGAAACACTCATGGCACAATTTCTGGATGGATTGCAAGAAAATAGCAAGAAAAGTGGAACGGCAGCCATACCATGATCTTGGAGAGCTGTTGCACCTTGCCATCCAAATCGAACAGCAAAACAAGCGTAAGCAATCTAATGTTGTTTCTAGGCCTAAGACTAACTGGCATTCTATCCCTAAACAGGTTGAAAGGAACAATGGAGGACCAAACGACTCACGGTTCAAAACCAGAACCAACGAAGGAGTTAAAAACGCACCAGCACCTATGCGTGCTACACAAGGAACGTCGCAGCTGCCACAACAACAGCGGACCAGAGACATTACGTGCTTCAAATGTAGAGGCAGAGGTCACATGTCAAGAGATTGCCCCAACCAGCGGGTGATGATTCTCACCTCTACCGGTGATTACGAATCACAAGATGAGGGAGATGACGAACCAGAACCAAATGATGGTGATGAGGTGGAGTATCCGGATTCCGGAGAGATGTTGATGATGAGGCGTGTTCTCAGCTCAATGGTGGAGCCGGAAACCGAACAGCGTGAAAATATCTTTCACACTAGATGCACCATCAAGGGAAAGGTTTGCTCTTTAATTATCGATTGTGGTTCTTGCACAAATGTTGCTAGTTTATATATGGTAGAAAAACTCGGTCTAGAGAGAACTAAACACCCTCAGCCTTATAAGCTAAGGTGGCTCAATGACAAGGCTGAGTTACGCATTACTGATCAAGTAAAGGTCTCCTTTAGTGTAGGCCGATACAATGATCAAGTATTGTGTGATGTGGTTCCAATGCAGGCTGGCCATCTCTTATTGGGACGTCCATGGCAGTTTGATAAGGAAACCACACACAATGGACGTACTAACTTGTATTCTTTTGTTCATGATAAGCGCAGGATTAATCTAGCACCATTATCACCACAGCAAGTGCACGAAATGCAAATCAAAATGGCTAAAGATAAAAGCAACTGCAAAGAGAATTTCCTAGTAAAATCTAGTGTTATTCGGAAGACTATTGCTACTAACAACACTAACGTTTTTCTTATGGTGTTTAAAGAGCTTTTGAGTGCAGATTATATAGATATCAAGCTACCATCAGAAGTTAACAAGTTGTTGGAAACGTATGCGGATGTATTTCCTGAAGAGCTACCACCTGGATTACCGCCTGTTAGAGGCATTGAGCACAACATTGACTTCATTCCAGGAGCACAGCTACCAAACAGACCCGCTTACCGTGTCAATCCAGAGGAAGCCAAAGAACTTGAGCGGCAAGTAAGAGAGCTGATGGCACAAGGGTATGTCCGAGAGAGTCTCAGGCCATGTGCAGTACCAGTTCTACTCGTGCCTAAGAAAGATGGCAGCTGGAGAATGTGTGTAGATTGCCGAGCCATCAACAACATTACAATCAAATACCGGCACCCCATACCTCGACTCGATGACATGCTGGACGAGTTGAGTGGAGCAACCGTATTCTCAAAAATTGATTTAAAGAGTGGTTATCATCAAGTGAGAATGCGGGAAGGGGATGAGTGGAAGACAGCCTTCAAGACCAAGCACGGTTTGTATGAATGGCTGGTCATGCCATTCGGTTTGTCTAATGCCCCCAGCACCTTTATGCGCCTAATGAACCATGTACTTAGGCCATACATCAGTAAGTTTGTTGTTGTTTACTTTGATGATATACTTATCTATAGCTCATCTTATTCTGAATATGTGACACATCTTGAGCTGGTATTACAAACACTTCGAAGGGAAGGATTGTTTGCCAACTTAAAGAAGTGCACATTCTGCATTGATCAAGTAGTTTTCCTAGGTTTTGTTGTTAGTTCACAGGGATTACTGGTTGATGAAGACAAGATTCGAGCTATGAAAGAATGGCCAACACCAACGAGTATCAGCCAAGTGAGAAACTTTCACGGTTTGGCCAGCTTCTATCGTCGGTTTGTAAAGGATTTCAGCAGTATTGCCAGCCCCTTGACGTCCATAGTTAAGAAGAACAATGAGTTCAAATGGGGAGAAGAACAAGAGCAAGCATTTCAGCGCTTGAAAGAGAAACTCACAGCTGCACCGGTTTTAGCTCTACCAGACTTCAACAAGACATTTGAACTAGAGTGTGACGCATCTGGAGTGGGAATAGGAGCTGTACTAACCCAAGGAGGCAGACCAGTAGCTTACTTCAGTGAGAAGCTAAGTGGAGCAGCATTGAATTACCCAACCTATGACAAAGAGTTATACGCCTTAGTGAGGGCTATGGAGTCTTGGCAACACTATTTGTTGGCTAGGGAATGTGTTATACACACGGACCATCAGACATTGCAGCATTTGAAGGGTCAAACTAAGCTGAAAAAGAGGCATGCACGCTGGCTGGAATTCATCGAAACATTTCCCTATGTGATCAAGTATAAGAAGGGAAAGGAAAATGTTGTAGCTGATGCCTTGTCTAGAAGACATACTCTCATCTCGGTTATGGAAGCCAAAGTGTTAGGATTTGAGTTAATGAAGGAGCTATACACAGTAGATGAAGACTTCAAGGAGATCTTCAAGGAACACGGCAAAGGAGCTTACACCAAATTCTACTTGTTTGATGGGTTCCTGTTCAAAGAGAAGAGGCTGTGCATTCCCAAAGGCTCTATACGAGATTTGCTGTTGAAGGAAGCACATGGAGGTGGCTTGATGGGTCACTTTGGAGTTGACAAAACGTTAGACATGTTGAGGAAACATTTCTATTGGCCTCATCAAAGGCGTGACGTTGAAGCACACTGTGCTAGGTGCTTGGTGTGTCGGAAGGCCAAATCCAGAGCACACCCTTACGGTTTATACATGCCTTTGCCCATTCCTACTACTCTTTGGACTGACATTTCTATGGACTTTGTGCTAGGCTTGCCTAAGATAAACCACAAAGATTCCATTTTTGTTGTTGTAGACAGGTTTTCGAAGATGGCTCACTTCATACCATGTTCCAAGACCAACGATGCATCTCAAACTGCAACATTGTTCTTTAAAGAAGTAGTGAGGTTACATGGTATTCCGAGAACCATAGTATCAGATCGTGACACCAAGTTCCTCAGCCACTTTTGGAGAGCTTTATGGAAGAAATTAGGAACCAAGCTGCTCTTCTCCACCACATGTCATCCCCAAACAGATGGACAAACGGAAGTGGTGAATCGCACTTTATCCACATTGCTGAGAGCCACCATTGGCAGGAACTTGAAGACGTGGCTGGAATGTATCCCATTCATCGAGTTTGCTTACAACCGAGCTGTGCATTCTGCCACCAGAATGTCTCCTTTTGAGATCGTCTATGGATTCAATCCCAACTCGCCTCTTGATCTCACACCATTACCACCAGCCGAAGTAGTAAGCTTGGAGGGAGAAACAAGGGCAGAATACATCAAAAAGATTCATCAGAAAGCAAAGGAGAATATAGAAAAGAAAACAGAAGCTTATGCAAAGCAAGCCAACAAAGGAAGGAAACAAGTTACCTTCAAAAAAGGAGATTGGGTTTGGTTGCACTTTAGGTCCGAAAGGTTTCCACAAAAGAGGAAGAGCAAGCTTGCACCGCGGGGAGATGGACCTTTCCGAGTCATAAAGAGGATAAATGAAAACGCATATCAACTGGAGCTGCCAGGTACGTTTAACGTTTCTCCAACATTCAATGTTGCTGACTTAGAATTGTTTGATGTAGGTAAGGATCCAGTTTTGAGGACAAAACGTTGCGAAGGGGGAGGGAATGATGAGGACATAGACGATGTTGAACATGTAGCTGCGGATGTCATGGTGCCTCAAGTACCAAGTGGACCACTTACACGCCTCAAAGTAAGAGCAATCAGCCACAAATTCAGCCAGTTCGTGGAGCATATTCTAGAGCAAGGAGAAGATGACAAACCACACGCATTATCAGACCATCATGGCTTGTTTACATCATCAAATAAGCCATGGGCACTTCTCAATGTCAACACAGCAGCTTCTAGTGTCTTTACTATCATCCAAGAGTAAAGACACACAAAGACATGCTTGGGAATTGTACTCTTTTTCCTACTTTCGGTTTTGTCCCAATAGGTTTCCTGAAAGAGGTTTTAACGAGGCAACACCCCAAGTGTGCATTCTAGGACTTGTTCACAAGTTGAACATCATTCACAAGTCACTAGAGCACCTAGCAGCCAAAAAGCTCCTTCTCTTTCACGTTTTCTAGATCTGAAAGCTTCAATTCTTCTTGTCTTTGAGTACTAGCACTCAGCCTTGAAGAATCTCTTGGTGTATCACGAGTTCATCACCCTCGTGTGGTCCAATTCACCTTCCGCATCGTGTAAAGCAAGCTGAGCTTCTCTCTTGTGAGCACAAACACCACCTTGCGTTATAGCTTGCTTTGAATCAACCAGAACGTGTATCATCTTTTGGTATCAGAGCTGAAGTTCCATCACATGGAGTGTCTAAACCTATCTTTTCTATTTTGTTTTCTTTCATTGCATTCATTCTCTCTCGTTTTTGTTTAACTTTCATTGTTAGTTGTTTCTTGTCGTTTGATTCAATCAAATTCGTGTCTTCTATTGTTGTTACAATCAAATTCGTGTCTTCTAGTGTTTGTTCCATTAAATTCGCGTCTATTAGGGTTGTTAAGAAATTATGTTGTTTCAACCAATTTTGTTTGTGCAATTTGATCTGTTTTTGTGAGCTTTTCTTTTTGGCAGAAAACAACCAACGAAAATTTGGGAAGAAGAAGAGGAATTTCAAAAATTCTATCCACAAATCCCTAAGCTTTCTTATCCCTTTTATTTCTCTTTTAGATTTAACAAAATTCTGTTAGGAATCTTATCTAGAAAATCATTAAATTCTATCCAAATCTAACTTGTGTCTTTTCCTTTTTCTGTTTTGTTTGTTTTAATTTATAGGAAATCATGGCTGCTGATTCGGACCCTGAGGAAGCAATCAACGCCATGATACAGATGCTGGCTACAATCAACGCACAACTCACTAGTATGAATGCTAGAATGAACAGAATGGAGGAAGCTTCACCTGGTAGGAGAGCTAATGTGCCAGAAGGTTCACGGAGGAGAGGAGAACGTGATTCGGATGGTTCCCCAACACCTCCATTAATGCAACATGACCCCCGGATAACACACACGCCCAAAGACTCGTAAGTGGTTAATGATGGTTTAGAGTTGTTTAATACCTTAAATGGAGACTTGTCTTGAAGTATTTTGGTTGGAATGCGATTTATGAGGTAGCATGTCGTTGTTACGGCATCTCCTCAATAGCTCTTTGGGACGCTCCTATGGAACATCATTGAACGGGCCACTTTCATCAAATGCCTATTTTTCCGTTCGGCCACACCATTTTGTTATGGTGTGTAGGGACAACTAGTTTGGTGGAGTATGCCTTGTTTTGTAAGATGTTCTTGGAAGGAATGGCCCATATATTCCCCTCCGTTATCCGTCCTTAGTACCTTTATTTTAACATTGTAGTGATTAGTGACATAGAACTCAAAGTTTTTAAATGCATTAAACACTTGGTCTTTGGAATGGAGAAGGGTTATCCAAGTATATTTTGATTTCTCATCTATGAATGTGACAAAATATTTAGACTTTTCCCTAGAGAGACATGGAGATGTCCACACATCCGAGTGAATGAGATCAAAACATTTTTCATAAATAGTTGATGACTTGGGAAACACGGTTCTACAATGTTTTCCAAGGATGCAAGCCTCACAACTATGATCATTAAATGAAAAACTTGGCAACATAAGTTTAAGAGCTCTAGAGTGAGGATGACCCAATCTACTATGCCAATCTATACTACTCAAACTACAAAAGGAAGTTAAAGCATGCGAAATATTAGAGATAAACTTGGTGTCTTCAAGAACATAGAGTCCGCCCTTGATAGTTCCTTCACCAATGACTTTCTCGGTCTTAATATCCGGAGTCCCTAAGGAGTTTAAGGAGAGCCTCAATGTTGGATTGTTTGAGAACCCCCTCTTGTTTGCTTGTTGTAGCCGCAGCCCCTATTTCTTGTCCGGATGTGCTTGGTGCATCTTGATCTTCGACCGCCTTTTGAGAGACATTTGCTCTTGGTGTGTCTTTGAACTTGGCAGGCTTGAGATGGGGGTGAAGGAGCCAGCACTTGTCCTTGATATGTCCCCTTTTCTTGCAATGATCGCAAATGAGAGTTTTCTTATCCTCTTGCTTGTAGCTCACCTTGCTTGCCATAAGAAGATCACTTTTTCCCCCAAATAGGCCAAGTGACCCTTGCTCGTTGTGGATGTGGCTGCACACTTCATCAAGAGTTGGAAGCTTGTCCGCCCTTAGCATGTGTTTGATGAGGTCAGAGTACGTTGAATCAAGTGTAAGGAGTAAGTTGAAGACCTTGTCTTGCTCTCTTCTTTCACGGAGGATTGTGGGATCAATGGTAGTGGACCTCAACATTTCTAATTCGGCCCACAAGCTTCTCCACTTACCAAAGTGTTTGGTAAACTCGAGGCCTTCTTGAGAGAGGTTGTTGAGAGCCTTTTGAATTTCAAACACTCTAGTTACGTTTGAAATTTTCCCATAAACTTTGGTGAGAGTTTCCCATAATTCCTTTGCCGTCTCACAATAGGAATATGCTTCATGGATCGCCGGGTCAAGTGAGTTGTGGATGAGAACCAACACGGTTTGGTCATCTTGAGACCATTTTTCATCATCTTCAACCGCAGTTCCCGAGGATCCTTCCTTGTCTTTTCCTCTTAACACGGCTTGGGGTGGTTTTGAATTTGGACCTTCAATATGGCTCCAAAGACCACGGCTGCGTAAGATGGATTTTGTGGTTCTTGCCCACAGCAGATAGTTTGGTCCTTTTAGGACCACCGAGATGTAGAGAGCTTTAGTGTTCTCCATAGATTAAAGTTTTGAGAATTTTGAGAGTTTGAATCGAAGATTTGGAACAAGAATAGAAAGATTTGAGATTAGAGAAGAGATTTCGAACCAAATTGCTCTGATACCATGTTAGTTTTGCGGAAGTATATTGAAGAATAAGAGATGAAGAGTATGGCCAATAATTTTATAAATTTTTGGCTTAATGTATACAAGTGTGGAATGACCTTTAAATAGGCTAGATACAACATTGTCTTAATCCTAAACCTAGCCACAATACACAAAGGGAGGAGACAAGATCTTTTCGGATCCTCAAGGCTTAAGAGTGATCTCTCTCAGGATCCGCAAGGCCTTAGAGTGACCTCTCATTGTCTCGATCCGAGAGAAAAGCAAGTCACATGTTTGAATTAGCTCCAACGGTCCTCAAGTCTTCAACGGTCGGTCTTTAGGCTTCTAGAAGGTCCTCATGGTCAACCAAGGAAGTGGGCTTCATGGGCTGTGCGGAATTATTGAGAAAATCCCACAAATTCAAGGCGTTGACTTTTTGGGACCGACCGTTGACCTGTCCGTGGTCCGCGGATTCACTACCCGCGGTACATGATTTCTCGGACTGGGATACGTGAAATCCTTTCCGCGGTACGTGCTCTGGTCGACCCTTGGTCTGTCCTGCGTTACTACCCGCGGTATATGTTAAGCTCGACCCATGGTACATGTACCTCGGACACTTGTCTTCCCGCGGTACATGAGCACCTCGACTGCCAGTCTCCGACCTGTCCACTGCCTGCGGTCATGAATGTTCCGACTCTCAGTACCTAGACCTCGGACCATCTCCTTCCCGCAGTACCTGCCTGTCACAACCCACGACCTCGACCCGATTGTTTCCTGCGGTACACCCGTGCCTCGGACTCTGGTACCTGAGCCTCGACTTGTTTCCTTCCCGCGGTACATGGTCCGACCGTTGACTTTTCCAGCGACCGTTGACCATACCCGCGGTGCATCATTTCTCGGCCCGGTTGCTTCCCACGGTCGTGCCTCGCCGTCCGTTGACTTTTCCCATGACCGTTGACTTTTTCCAACATGTTTCCCTTCCTCTTTCCTTGTCAATCCTTTGATCCTTTATTCACCTTGATCAATAGTAATGCTAGAACTGGTGCATTTGTAAGCTTCTCCTTCAAACGCTGAAAAGCTTGTGTTTGTGCTTCACCCCACTTGAACTCGGTGTTCTTCTTGATTAAAGTTGTTAGAGGGCTGGCAATGCTACTGAAATCCCTCACAAACTGTCTATAGAAGTTGGCCAGTCCGTGAAAGTGATGAGGACATCGGATCCAGCAAGGAGGCTATCATTCTGAGAATGCCAAGTGGACCAATGACTCGCGTCAAAGCTAGAGCACTTAGCCACAAATTCAGCCAGTTCGTGGACTACATAATGGAGCTTGAAGATGGTGAATTAGAGCTGGAGCAAGGAGAGCATGGAGCTTGCAGCCGTGGCCTATTTACTTCACCAAAGGTGCCTTGGGCACTTCTCAATATTAGTCTATATCAAAGAGATGAGGAGGATGAGGCCGAAGAGGCCGAAGACCTTTAAGGTCAATAAGATGAAATGGAGGAGAGTTAAGGCCGAAGTCATCAAGACAAGGCCGAAGACCACCCCAAGGACCTCCAAGAAGGAGGAAATTACCACCAAGGACCCATAAAGGTCATCAAATCATCAAAAGATCAAGAAATGGCCAAAAGAAGGAGTTCTGGAAAAGTCAACATTTTGGACCAGAAAGTCAACGGTAGGTGGTCATGGACCGCGGGTAGGCCATCGGGTCGAGAGGCACGTACCGCGGGAAGGTTTTCGTGTACTGCGGGCAGACGCAGGACGGGTCAACGGACGGGCGAGAAAGTCAACGGAGAGGCGTGTACCGCGGGTCGAGACACGGACGTACTGCGGGAAGGAAAATCACGTACCGCGTGTCAAGCCTTCACGTACCGCGGGTCGAGCCTTCATGTACCGCGGGTAAGGTTTCTGTGTACCGCGGGCAAGGTCAACGGACAGAGCAAAAAGTCAACGATTTTCAAATCTTCCCAAATGTTGATTCTAATCAAATGGGATGTTATGTAAGGCTGTTAGGACCTAAATGGAGTCTAACTAGAGCCAATAAGACCGTTGGAAGCTTAAGAAGACATGTGACTCTACTTTATGCTAAGTTCAAGACTAAGGACATGTCACTTTCAAGCTTTGGGAACAACACTTCCTCTCTCCTCTCCAACGGTCATATTGCTGAGCATCTAGGCTTCATTTTAAGCTGAACCATCACCTTGTAAACTCTATAAATAGAGCTTGTATTCCCTTTGTAAAATAATCCGAAAATATATATACAAAGAAGTGTTGCTAAAGTTCTCTCTTCTCTTTATGTTTAAGCAAGTAGTTTCAATGTAGATTCTAGGCTAGTTGGCTCGTGTAGAGGCTGCCCAATGGCAGACCTCTACCCAAACACTTCTAGATCTCCACCAAACTCTTCTTATGCTTTATTTATATTTATGTAAATCTAGATGAATGGTTCTAGAATCCAAGATCTCTTTAGCACACAAACTCCAAGTGTTGTGATGCTTTACTTGGATTAGATCCAACCTAGATTAGTTTTCTCCTTGCTAGAACCGATTTACTCCATAGTAAACTCGGATCCAACAAGTCTTGAGATCGAGTCCATTTTGTGGGTTAAGTGGTTTCATTCACCAAGTGAAGTCTCTACGGTTTATTTTGAGCTTAGTCTCATAAAAACCAACATGGTATCAGAGCCACAAGAGCTTGGTTCCCATTAAACTCGATTCTCTTGTTTTTCGGTTTTTATGTTCTTCATCTTGTCCAATGAATCAAAAGAAGAGGACATGAATGAAGTTCTCGTTTTTCTAGGGTTTAGAGACTTTACCTCTTAGCTTTATCAATGGATATTAGCTTATCTCAAATGGGGAAGGTCCTAGACTAGTTTAATTTTCGTTTTTCAAATTTCAAATTTCAAAAGGCTCATGAAAAATTCTTAAAAATGGATTATTTTGTGAGATTGTTGGAATTGCTTTTGTCAACCATGAGAAACACTAATATTTGTGTTATTTTGTGGCTCTTGATGTCTAAAGCTCACGAAAACCTTTTGGATATGTGTTATTTCGTGAGCTTCAAATCTTTAACCGGTGGATAAATTAATTGTCCATCGGTCCATAACTTGTCTCAGCCATTAAAGCACCTAGTTCTTGTTGTTCTAAGGTATTTTTGGCTGGATTTTTGAGCCAATGCTCCCTCAAAACTCATGAGTTATTTCGTGAGTTCATTCTTGTCACCATGGATAGATCAATTGTCCATTGGTTCATAATTTAGACCAGCCATTAAAGCACCGAGTTCTTGTTGTTCTAAGGTGCTCTTGGCTTGGTATTTGGCAGCTAATGCTTCCACAAAACTCAAGAAAACAGAGAACAAAACTCTGTCCACATGAACTCTTGAGCAAAAATCTCTTATTCTCTATTCTCCATTGCTTCCGCTCATTCTCTCTTATTCTTAATATTCTCTCAGTTACTTATTCTCAATATTCTCTTGGTTACTTATTCTCACTAATTCTCTTGTTACTTATACTCTAATCTCTCACCATCTCTTGTTGTTTTGAGTGTATGTTTAACTCTAAAAACAGATCCGGAATTAAAAATGGTGAGAAAGCTCGTTTGCTATCTCAAAGGAGAAGTGGCGAGTTGTTGAAGAGTTGTGAATCAAGTCATGCGTGTTAGTCAAAGTCCTCACTCAGCCATATTAAACCATAACCCAAGAGGCTGAGTGACCCATTAAACAAATAAAATGAAGAAGCCCAGCTGAGCCCACTAAGAGGAGGTGAATTATCTTGCTGTAACTTACAGATAAGAAGTGAAGCTCTCCAAGTGGTCCACACCAGCCTTGCTAGCCGTTGGAGAATGTTGGCTGGAAGTGGTCCCCTCCTTTCCCTTATTTGGTTCAGCATGTATAGTGGTCCCTCTTTTCTTGTATTGGACCATTACTTGATTTATCTTGTATGGTAAACCCTAGATGATGTGCTGAGCCTATTTAAAGGCTCAGATTGTAACCAACAAGAATTAATCTAATCAGTTCTTCTTCATCCTCTTTACCTTAGAATTCTCAAATTCTCATTCTTGTCATAATGCTCATATTCTAACATGGTATCAGAGCTATTCTGATCCATTCTCTCTTTTATTCTTCTGGTCCTTATTCTCTGCTCTAAACTCTTAGCATTTCTTCTTAGTCCCACCCAATCTCTATTCCGCTGCTGATTGTTCCTCCATTGTTGTACGGACAAAAGCTTCCATCTTTGTGGTGTTTTTCTCAGAAAGTTCCCAAAATCTCATTCTTTACCCCAAAGGCATTCCTCTCGGTGCTGTGAAGGAAAGTCTCAGGTTTTGAAGTGCAAGTTTTGAATCTGCACCTTCAAGTCTTCATTCAAGATTCAATGGAGACCAACAAACATGTTCAGGTGCCTGTGGTCCTCAAGGGAGTTAACTACCTCCTATGGGCAAGGACAGTCAAAACTACTCTCTGCAGCCACAAAGGGCTTTGGAGCCATGTGGTGAAAAGCAAGCCGATGAAGCTGGACCTCTCTGATGGTGAAGGAGATGAGAAGAAGTTCTTGATGAGGAGGACGAGTGGTTCCAAATCGATCAGGCTGTGCTATCCATCATCCGCAACTCTTTAGAGCCCTCAATCCTTGAAGGCTATTCCTACTGTGAGACAGCCAAGGAACTGTGGGAAACTCTCAAGAATGTCTATGGCAATGTCTCTAGCCTTACAAGGGTGTTTGAAGTAAAGAAAGCCCTAAACCACCTTTCTCAAGATGAGATGAGCTTCACAGATTTTTTCGGAAAGTTTCGGTCTTTATGGGCTGAACTTGATATGCTAAGGCCATCCACTAAGGATCCAAAGGAGATTCAAGAACGAAATGAACAAGACAAGGTCTTTAGCCTTCTTCTCAACCTCAATCCGGGATTCAATGACCTTATCAAGCACATCCTTAGAGCCAACAAGCTCCCAAGCCTTGATGATGTATGTGCTCAGATTCAAAAGGAACAAGGGTCTATAGAGTTATTTGGAGGAAAAGGAGATGTTGGGCTGCTCATGGCTAACAAAGGACGGTTTGAAAACAATAGGACTGAGGAAAGGAAGAGGCTCATATGTGATCACTGCAAGAAGAAAGGACACACAAAGGACAAGTGTTGGCTTCTTCACCCTCATCTCAAACCAGCCAAGTTTAAGGATGCAAGAGGGTACACAGCTCACGAAGCTACAGGAGATAGCTCAGTCATTACTCCGCAGCCTCAACCAACAACTTCTAAAGCACCTGGAAACATGGCAGCTGCTACATCATCATCTCACGGAGAGACTATCAAAAGGGCTGACCTTGAAGCTCTCATTCACACTCTAACCTCCCTAAGGGACTCTGGATTTCATATAACTCTCATAATGTCCATAAGCCATTTATTGTTGATTCGGGTGCTTCACACCACATGATTAGTGATCCAGCCCTTATCAATAATGTTAAACCGGCTAGTGGTAGTGTAATCATAGCAAATGGCAGTAAGGTATCGGTTAGAGGTGTAGGGAATGTAGACTTATTCAATAAGCAATCTAAGGCTTTTTACTTACCAGAATTTACCTCGAACCTCCTATCGGTTATAAAGGCTGCTAATGATCTACAATGCTATGTGAGATTTGGTCCTAATGATGTTGAATTTCAGGATATTAAAACCGGAGGCGTGTTGGGAAAAGGGACTGTCAAAGAAGGACTCTACATTCTTGAAGATCCTAAGCTTTTATCTCTTATTAGTGGCTGTGTTTCCGGTGTTTCTAATTCGGCTGTTGGTAGCCTTAGCAATGTAGTTTGGCATGCTAGACTAGGCCATCCTCATTCTCGTGCATTAGGACTAATGTTACCAAATGTTTTGTTTAACAATTTTGATTGTGAGGCTTGTGTTCTTGGTAAACATTGCAAATCGGTTTATTCTAATTCTCCTACCACTTATGAAAATTGTTTTGATCTTGTTCATTCAGATGTTTGGACATCACCTTGTTTGTCTAGAGATAATCATAAGTATTTTGTTACCTTCATTGATGAGAAATCGAAGTACACATGGATAACATTGATGCCTTCTAAAGATAGAGTCTTTGATGCATTCAAAAATTTTGAAAGTTACATAACTAATCAATTTGATGTGAAAATGAAGGTACTTAGAACCGACAATGGTGGAGAATATATGGGCAAAACATTTCAAGAATACTTAACCAAACAAGGCATCACACATCAAACAAGCTGCCCTTATAATCCTCAACAAAATGGAGTGGCTGAGAGGAAAAACCGCCACTTGATGGAGGTCACAAGATCCCTCATGTTTCACATGAAGGTCCCAAAACGTTTTTGGGGAGATGCTGTTATGACAGCATGTTATCTAATCAACCGGACACCTACAAAAGTCCTTAAAGACGAGTCCCCATACAAGGTATTAAACAAAACCAAACCACCATTAGATCACTTACGTGTTTTTGGTTGTGTTTGTTATATGTTAGTACCCGGAGAGCTTAGGAACAAGCTTGAAGCTAAAAGCAAGAAGTGTATGTTCATTGGCTACTCGTCTACTCAAAAGGGCTATAAGTGTTATGATCCAGAAACAAGAAGAATACATGTGTCTCGAGATGTCAAATTCATGGAGGAACGAGGATTCTATGGAGAAAGAAATTGGGATGAACTTCAAGATCTCTCGGAACCATCCTTGGATAGAGCGGCTAGTCTACACTATCTTCTCAACCGTCTTGGAGTTACTAACATGGACACTACGGATGCGGCTTCGGCACAAAGGAATGATCAACCTGCGACCTTACCACAAGATCCAGCCCATTCCACATCTTCTCTTCAGACACCAGAGCCTGAGTATGTTGATCCTCAAGTGAGCCAGTTAAGTCCTCATCCGGCAGTTCCATCCAATTCAACCGAGCCAAATGATGATCCAGAGCCACCCACACCTACTCCGATCCCTACACAAACCCTTAGACGCAGTACAAGGATTAGAAAGGATCCCTCCAATTGGAAGAATACTCGTGTGTACTACAATGCACAAGCAGTAGCTCATCCTGAGCAAGCATTATTTTCGGCTGACCTTCTCCCATCTCAATTTAGAGCATTCTTAGGCAAGATAGCAATGGATTATGTTCCCCAGAGTTATGATGAAGCAAAGCAAATCAAAGAATGGGTAAAGGCTGTGGATGCTGAAACTGAGGCTATGGAAAAGAATAAAACATGGGAGGAATCCGACTTACCACCAGGGAAGAAGGCTGTTACTTCAAAGTGGGTGTTTACTATCAAGTATAAAAGCAATGGGGAAATTGAGCGGTTTAAAGCTAGGCTGGTTGCCCGCGGATTTACTCAGACCTATGGAGTAGATTACACCGATACCTTTGCTCCGGTTGCCAAGCTTCACACGGTAAGAGTGGTCCTTTCATTAGCTACTAACCTGTCTTGGGACTTATGGCAGATGGATGTCAAAAACGCATTCCTCCAAGGAGAACTTGATGAGGAGGTCTACATGACACCACCACCAGGTTTGGAATCCAAAGTTAGCCCCGGCAAGGTTTTTAGGCTAAGGAAGGCCATCTATGGCCTAAAGCAATCACCAAGGGCGTGGTATCATAAACTCAGCCACACACTCCGAGACCGTGGCTTCCATAAGTCTCAAGCTGACCACACCTTGTTCACATCCACAAGTCACCGAGGTATTATAGTAGTCCTTATATATGTCGACGATCTTATCATCTCGGGTGATGATAAGGAAGGCATTGAGGCTACCAAATCTTATCTCCATTCAGTATTTGATATTAAGGACTTGGGTGAGCTCACATATTTTCTAGGAATTGAAATATGTCGCTCTTCGGAGGGTCTGTTTCTCTCTCAACGCAAATATACTCTTGACTTACTTCGTGAGACAGGGATGGACACATGTACCCCGGCCAAAACACCCTTAGAAGATGGCTACAAGGTCAACCGAAAGGGGGAGAAGAAGGATGAGATGTTTCAAGACATCACCACATATCGACGATTGGTAGGTAAACTTATATATTTAACAATATCTAGACCAGATCTTTGTTTTGCAGTGAATCAGGTGAGTCAACATATGCACGCCCCAACACAACATCATTGGACCATGGTGGAAAGGATTTTGCGGTATCTCAAAGGAAGTTCAAACCAAGGAGTGTGGATGGGAAAGAATGAGAACTCAACCATTGTTGGATATTGTGATGCTGATTGGGCTGGAGATAGGAATGATAGGAAATCCACCACAGGCTATTGCACATTCATTGGAGGGAATTTGGTAACCTGGAAAACTAAGAAGCAAAAGGTGGTGGCATGCTCAAGTGCAGAGGCTGAATATAGAGCCATGAGGAGACTCACAGACGAGTTAGTATGGCTAAAGGCACTTCTTCAAGATCTAGGCCAAGAAACAAAGGATCCGATCATTATACATTGTGACAATCAAGCGGCAATTCACATAGCATCCAATCCGGTCTTCCATGAAAGAACCAAGCATGTTGAAGTTGATTGCCACAAGGTGAGGGAACGCATAGAAGAAGGAGTGGTGCTCCCATGCTATACACCTAGTGGAGACCAATTGGCGGACATCTTTACAAAGGCTGCAAGTTCCAAAGTTTGTGATCACATCTATAACAAACTTGGACTTGTAAGCATGGACCGCCCCTGACATCATATCCCCTAATCCGAGGAAAGCATACTCTTTTTCCCTCTATAAGGTTTTTCCCAAGTGGTTTTCTTATAGAGGTTTTTAATGAGGTGTGGACTTCGGGTTTCCAAGTTAAGCCTTCATCCCTTGCGGCTTAACTTGAGGGGGAGTGTTAGTCAAAGTCCTCACTCAGCCATATTAAACCATAACCCAAGAGGCTGAGTGACCCATTAAACAAATAAAATGAAGAAGCCCAGCTGAGCCCACTAAGAGGAGGTGAATTATCTTGCTGTAACTTACAGATAAGAAGTGAAGCTCTCCAAGTGGTCCACACCAGCCTTGCTAGCCGTTGGAGAATGTTGGCTGGAAGTGGTCCCCTCCTTTCCCTTATTTGGTTCAGCATGTATAGTGGTCCCTCTTTTCTTGTATTGGACCATTACTTGATTTATCTTGTATGGTAAACCCTAGATGATGTGCTGAGCCTATTTAAAGGCTCAGATTGTAACCAACAAGAATTAATCTAATCAGTTCTTCTTCATCCTCTTTACCTTAGAATTCTCAAATTCTCATTCTTGTCATAATGCTCATATTCTAACAATGCGGACTGGAGGTCAGTTGGTGGCTGCATTCAAACTCTCAAAAGGCTTCAAAAGAAGCTAGAAAAAGCACAACAAAGCTTGGTACGTGATCAAGAGGGCCACCAAGCTTTGGACTCCAAATATCTCACCTAGCTCAACACGGAAGGACTTGAAGAGGCGGACCAAAAAGGCTGACCTAAAGAGAGTGGATCCGTAGGTGTCTAAGGTGGAAGGTCAAAGTGGAGATGCTAGCTGGTGGAAGGCTATGAATCAAAACCAAAGCGATTGGAAGTGCCTTGAAAAATGTCAAAAATCCTCAAAGATCTCCAAAAAGGCTAAACTCTAAACCTTTCCATTTTTTTAAAAAAATATTCAATCCATTCTTAGGCTTTAAATCCTCTCATTTGGTCTTTCTTTAATTTCATTTAAGTGTTTCTTAAACCCCCACAACATATACTTTAAAATTTTTCTTTGAATCTCATGATGAAGGTTCAAAAGAGAAGGAGGAATGTGTGGATATTCTCACAAGGAGCACTAGATGAAACAAGAGGATCATAAGAAGGGAAACAAAGTCAAGAAGGACTAATGCAAGGAATCACTTGGAAGAAGAAGGCGCCGGTTGCAAAGTCATTTAAAAACCGGGGTCAAGCATCATCAAACCACCGATGAGCTATACTCTTTTTCCCCTAGTAGAGTTTTGTCCCACGTGGTTTTCTCTCTAGGGTTTTTAATGAGGTAGTCTTGTCGGTTGGCAAGCTTGGCCTTTGGTCCTTAGGCCTTTGGCCTTGAGCGTCTCGACGACCAAGCTTGGGGGAAGGTATTAGTCTATATCAAAGAGATGAGGAGGATGAGGCCGAAGAGGCCGAAGACCTTTAAGGTCAATAAGATGAAATGGAGGAGAGTTAAGGCCGAAGTCATCAAGACAAGGCCGAAGACCACCCCAAGGACCTCCAAGAAGGAGGAAATTAGCCACCAAAGACCCATAAAGGTCATCAAATCATCAAAATATCAAGAAATGGCCAAAAGAAGGAGTTCTGGAAAAGTCAACGTTTTGGACCAGAAAGTCAACGATAGGTGGTCATGGACCGCGGGTAGGCCATCGGGTCGAGAGGCACGTACCGCGGGAAGGTTTTCGTGTACTGCGGGCAGACGCAGGACGGGTCAATGGACGGGCGAGAAAGTCAACGGAGAGGCGTGTACCGCGGGTCGAGACACGGACGTACCGCGGGAAGGAAAATCACGTACCGCGGGTCAAGCCTTCACGTACCGCGGGTCGAGCCTTCATGTACCGCGGGTAAGGTTTCTGTGTACCGCGGGCAAGGTCAACGGACAGAGCAAAAAGTCAACGATTTTCAAATCTTCCCAAATGTTGATTCTAATCAAATGGGATGTTATGTAAGGCTGTTAGGACCTAAATGGAGTCTAATTAGAGCCAAGAAGACCGTTGGAAGCTTAAGAAGACATGTGACTCTACTTTATGCTAAGTTCAAGACTAAGGACATGTCACTTTCAAGCTTTGGGAACAACACTTCCTCTCTCCTCTCCAACGGTCATATTGCTGAGCATCTAGGCTTCATTTTAAGCTGAACCATCACCTTGTAAACTCTATAAATAGAGCTTGTATTCCCTTTGTAAAATAATCCGAAAATATATATACAAAGAAGTGTTGCTAAAGTTCTCTCTTCTCTTTATGTTTAAGCAAGTAGTTTCAATGTAGATTCTAGGCTAGTTGGCTCGTGTAGAGGCTGCCCAATGGCAGACCTCTACCCAAACACTTCTAGATCTCCACCAAACTCTTCTTATGCTTTATTTATATTTATGTAAATCTAGATGAATGGTTCTAGAATCCAAGATCTCTTTAGCACACAAACTCCAAGTGTTGTGATGCTTTACTTGGATTAGATCCAACCTAGATTAGTTTTCTCCTTGCTAGAACCGATTTACTCCATAGTAAACTCGGATTCAACAAGTCTTGAGATCGAGTCCATTTTGTGGGTTAAGTGGTTTCATTCACCAAGTGAAGTCTCCACTGTTTATTTTGAGCTTAGTCTCATAAAAACCAACACTCAAGGCATTTACAGCATCGTCTAGTGTCTTTACTATCTCCCAAGAGTAAAGACACACAAAGACATGCTTGGGAATTGTACTCTTTTTCCTACTTTCGGTTTTGTCCCAGTGGGTTTTCCGAAAGGGGTTTTAACGAGGCAACACCCCAAGGGTGCACTCTAGGACTTGTTCACACGTTGAACATCATTCACAAGTCACTAGAACACTTAGAAGCTTGAAGAAGACGTTTTACTATTTGTACAAGCACTTCTTGTTGTTTTTCTGCTATTTTAAACTTCTTGTTGTTTTGTTTCGAACTTCATGTTGTTTTAAGACTTAAGGTACTATAAATACCTAAGCTTATGGATGAATAAACACAATTTTCGAACTCAAAACCCTAGCAGCCAAAGCTTTTCTCTCTTTCACGTTTCCAGACTTGAAAGCTTCCATTCTTCTCAGCCTTGAAGGATCTCTTGGTTTATCACGAGTTCATCACCCTCGTGTGGTCCAAATTCACTTCTGCAACCGTGTGAAGCAAGCTGAGCATCTCAGTTGTCGAACACAACACCACTTTGTGTTGCAGCTTGCTTTGAATCAACCAGAACGTGTATCATCTTTTGGTATCAGAGCTTAAGTTCCATCACATGGAGTGTCTAAACCTATCTATCTCTTTCTATTTCGTTTTATCTCACTGCATTCATTAAAAGCCAAAACGAATTGTTCATTGCTTGCATATCATCACCATTTGTTATTCTGAGTTTGTGTTGCATTCATTCTGTTTCGTTTGTGTTTGATTTGTCATTGTTGCACAAAAACCATCTCATATTCATATTGAAAACCAAAATAAAATCACCATTGCATCAATTCTGTCATTCAATTTTTTTTGCAGAGATTGTGTTGAATCAACCAATCTCTACCTTGTGAATTTGATTTGTGTTTTTGAGTTGCTGATCTGCAGAATAGGAAAAGAAAAACGTGGCCTTAAGGAAGAAGAAGAAGAGATTTCGAAAATCTTGAGCCAAAAACAATCCTAAGCCAATTCTTATCCTTATTTCTTCCTATTTTTCTGAAAATTAGTTAGCCTTAGCTATTGTTAGCATATCTACAAAACAAAAAGATAGAATCAAGTTTCAAATTTCGAATAAAATATATATTGTCTTTTATTTGTTGTTAAGTCTTACAGAAGATTCGTTGTATCTCTTTTGCTAGGTACAATATGGCTGAAGATACCGATCATGAAGAAGCTACAAACGCCATGATCCAATTGTTGGCAACAATCAACGCACAACTCACTAGTATGAATGCTAGAATGAACAGAATGGAGGAAGTTTCACCTGGTAGGAGAGCTAATGTGCCAGAAGGTTCACGGAGGAGAGGAGAACGTGATTCGGATGGTTCCTCAACACCTCCATCAATGCAACATGAGCCACGGATGAGAGAACAAATGGATGAGGAGCTGCCAACTCGAACACCACCACTAGCACCAGCTCAGCCGCAGCTAGATGTGAAACTAACACCTCCTACATTTTCTGGTAGAGTAGACCCAGAGGCGTATCTTGATTGGGAGAGACGCATGGAGCACATCTTTGACTACTACCGGTATTCTGACCCAAGGAGAGTAAACCTCGCAGCAGCTCAGTTCACGGACCATGCACTAACATGGTGGGACAGAGAAGTAGCTGATAGGAGGAGGAATCGCTACGGTCAGATAGCTGCTTGGGAGGACCTTAACCACGTCATGAGAAGACGTTATGTACAACCACATTTCCACCGAGAATTACAAAAATGTTTTAGACGTATCACTCAAGGCACAAAAAGTGTTGAGGAGTATTTTGAGGAGTTTGAGCACCTGCGGAATAGGCGGCTGGAGCTTGAGGATTAACCAGAAACACTCATGGCACAATTTCTGGATGGATTGCAAGAGAAAATAGCAAGAAAGTGGAACGACAACCATACCATGATCTTGGAGAGCTGCTGCACCTTGCCATCCAAATCGAACAGCAAAACAAGCGTAAGCTATCTAACTCAACAAATAAGGTTAAGACTAACTGGAATTCTCTGTCTAAATAGGAAGATAGGTCCAAAGGAGTGCAAAGCGATTCAAGGTTCAAAAACAGAACTCAAGAAACGCCCTAATGCTGCACCAAATAGTTCACGGACCGCACCAAATAACTCACGGGCTGCACCAACTCACACGCTACAGCCTTCACAATCCCAGACCAGAGACATTACTTGTTTCAAATGCCGAGGGCGTGGCCATATGTCTCGTGAGTGCCCGAATCAACGCGTGATGATACTCACACCTTCAGGAGAGTACGAGTCTGAGGATGAAAAAGAAGAGTGTGAGGCGCCATTGGATGAGGAAGTAGAGTATCCAGATTCTGGAGAAATGCTGATGATGAGGAGAGTGCTTAGCACTTCAATCAACTTAGACGAGACAGAACAGCGGGAAAACAAACATTTTCCACACTCGTTGTACCATCAAAGGGAAGGTATGTTCTCTTATCATTGACGGAGGTTCTTGCACTAACGTTGCTAGTGTCTATATGGTTGAAAAGCTAGGTTTGTAGAAGTACAAGCATGCGCAGCCATATAAGCTGAGATGGTTGAACAACAAAACGGAGCTAAGTGTAACGGAGCAAGTCAAAGTATCATTTGGGACGGTACAGTGATATGGTTACTTGCGATGTGGTTCCCATGCAAGCTGGCCACCTATTATTAGGACGCCCATGGCAGTTTGATAAGGAACCACGCATGATGGACGGACTAACTTGTACTCGTTTGTTCATGATAAGCGCATGATTAATGATATGAGAATGGACAGCCTAAAACAAGGATTCAAGAAACCACCAAGCACCAAGACACTTATGAAGTTTAAACAAGGCACAAAGACTACCAACCGCAAGAAAGGCATTGGCGATTGGTACAAAGACACTCATGAAGCTTTGAAGAGGAAGCATAAACGAATCACTCAATGGGTAAGTGAGTCATGTTGTGCTCTTTTTCCCTCCTCCAAGTTTTGTCCATGTTGGTTTTTATGAGAACAAGCTCAAAATAAACCGTGGAGACTTCACTTGGTAAAGGAAACCACTTAACCCACAAAATGGACTCGATCTCAAGACTTGTTGAATCCGAGTTTAATATGGAGTAAATCAATTCTAGCAAGGAGAAAACTAATCTAGGTTGGATCTAATCCAAGTAAAGCATCACAACACTTGGAGTTTGTGTGCTAAAGAGATCTTGGATTCTAGAACCATTCATCTAGATTTACATAAATATAAATAAAGCATAAGAAGAGTTTGGTGGAGATCTAGAAGTGTTTGGGTAGAGGTCTGCCATTGGGCAGCCTCTACACGAGCCAAAGTTGTTCCCAAAGTTTGAAAGTGACATGTCTTCTTAAGCTTCCAACGGTCTTCTTGGCTCTAGTTAGACTCCATTTAGGTCCTAACAGCATTACATAAGATCCCATTTGATTAGAATCAACATTTGGAAAGATTTGAAAATCGTTGACTTTTTGCTTCGGTCCGTTGACTTTCTCTGCAGACGTCCGGATCATGTCCTGCGGACGCCCGGATCATTTCTTGCAGTACGTACTGGGTCCTTCCCGCGGTACATGAAGGCTCGACCCGCGGTACGTGAATTTCCTTCTCGCGGTACGTCTGTGTCTCGACCCGCGGTACACGCCTCTCGACCTGATCTGCTACCGGCGGTACACGACTCGTCCGTTGACTTTCTCGCCCATTCGTTGACCCGTCCTGCGTCTGTCCGCAGTACACAAAAACCTTCCCGCGGTACGTGCCTCTCGACCCGATGGCCTACCCGCGGTACATGACCACCGACCGTTGACTTTCTGCCTCAGCCGTTGACCTTACCCGCGGTACACAAAAATCTTACCCGCGGCACACAGATACCTTACCCGCGGTACATGCCTCTCGACCCGATGGCCTACCCGCGGTCTATGACCACCTACCGTTGACTTTCTGGTCCAAAACGTTGACTTTTCCAGAACTCCTTCTTTTGGTCATTTCTTGATCTTTTGATGATTTGATGACCTTTATGGGTCCTTGGTGGCTATTTTCCTCCTTTTTGAAGGTCCTTGGGGTGGTCTTCGGCCTTGTCTTGATGACTTCGGCCTTAACTCTCCTCCATTTCATCTTATTGACCTTAAAGGTCTTCGGCCTCATCCTCCTCATCTCTTTGATATAGACTAATAGTCCCAATGGGTTTTCTTGGAAAGGTTTTTAAGGAGGTAAATGACCCACTTATCAAATGGCCCATTAGTGATTCTCATTAAAGTCCAGCAAGCAAAAGGAAGGACCATTTACTCTTGGAATGGCGTGGGAGAGTTCCAAAGAGTCCTTCCAACTATCCATTTATGTTGTTTCATTTTCTAGACAAGTTTGCATTTAAATTTGTTGTATTTTCTAGAATAGTCTCTTTGACTACCTCTCTTCCTTTCTCTATTTAAACTCTTTAGATTTCACTATGTAATCATCCTGGATTTGGATCACAAACAAATGCAAAACTCTTTATCAAAACTCTCTCAAAATTGTGTATGATTTGCTGTCTCTTCAGCTTCTGAACACTCTGGTTGTTCTTCTCTATCTTTGTAGTCGTTTCTATTCACTCGTTCGTCGGAACGAGCTGAAACTTTACCACCAAACTCATCCGCCTCTAAATTCCTTGGCTATCAATTGTCATCCAATTCCGAGTTCTCTCGACCTCTAACTCGATCACTACACTCGAGGGTCGAATCTACAGCCACAACCGAAGGACTTTCCGCTGCTCTTTCTTCTAGAAGCCGAGCCATGAAGCCCTCATATGACCGTTGGAGATGATAGGGACAACTCCACTCTTTCCCTGTTTGGCCATACAAAAAGAAGGACCACATCAAAGCATTGTTGTCCCCTTTCCTCTTATAGATTTTGTCTCTTTGTATAGTTGTGGACCACCTAGGTCTTATGTAATGTTGTCTATAAATATTTACTGTAACTTCTCTCATTAAGCAATGAAGAAATAATCTTCTTCTTCTCCATTCTTCAATTTGAAACTCTCTTTCTCATACTTTCATTCTCGGGTTCATCTTTCACAAAACTAACATGGTATCAGAGCTAAAGATCACCTATTCTCCATTCTAATCCGCTCAATCTCTCCTATTCTCTTCCTTCTTCTCATTCTGGTCCGCTATTCTCCATTGTCACCACCTCAAGTTCTGTTTTTTCGGTTAAGCTATGGAAAACTCGAGAAACTTTGGGATTCATGTCACTCTTAAGGGCGTGAATTATCTGTTGTGGTCTAGGACTGTCAAATCAGTCTTGAGCGGCCGAGGACTTTGGAGTCATGTTGAGATAGAGGCTCCAATCAGGTCGGTTATTAGTCAAGAATCCTCACACTCGACTCATATGGACCGAGTATAGGAGTCGAGTGGGAGAATTAACCAAAACTCGACTTATATGGATCGAGTTGGGTGTCGAGTGACAACGACTCGACTCATGAGGATCGAGTATTTGAGTCGAGTGGGAACAAGCACATATTCAAAATCTATCGTTGACCGTTTGTGGATAAGATTTGTGGTCAATATGACCGTTGGAACCACTTTATGCTTTCCTATATATGGTTGTAAGAAGACTAACATAAAAATTAATGGAAAATGTTTCCCTCATCTCTATTCTCTCTCTGCTCTCTCTAGTCTCTAATATTTCCGCAATATTCTTCATATTCTCACATGGTATCAGAGCTCTTTGATCCAATACTCTACTCTTATTCTTCCTCTGTGTGTCTCTCAATCAGCACTCTTCCTCTCGGTCCATAATCTCATCAGTCTAAAGAAGCTTCTCCTCTGAATCCATACAATACCTCCATTGTTGTACGGACAAAAGCTTGCATCCTTGCGTTTCCTTCAGAAAGGTCACTCCTTTTTGCGGTGTCATTCACTCAAAGGTTCCATCTTTTATCATTTCTTCAAAGAAAGTTCAAAGCTTTCTCAAGAAAATCCATAAAGCTTCAAACTTTTTCAAATCTGAAAAGAAAGGTTTGAGCTTTCTCAAAGTATAATGGATAACAACAAGTCTCCGATTGTTCCAGTAACTCTCAAGGGTGTAAACTACCTTCTCTGGGCCAGAACTGTGAAGACAACAATCTGCACCAGGAAAGGGTTTTGGAGTCATGTTGTGAGGGAAAGGCCTCCAAAGGAACCTCTTTCAAGCGATGAGAAGGAAGAAGACCTTCTGGATGAAGATGACGAGTGGTTTCAGGTTGATCAAGCTGTCAAATCCATCATCCAGAGCTCTCTAGACACACCAATCCTTGAGGCATATTCATACTGTGAAACAGCAAAGGAGCTATGGGACACCTTGAAGAAGGTTTATGGTAACATCTCAAACTTAACTAGGGTATTTGAGGTTTGTCTAATCTTCTCCAGGAAGAAATGGAGTTTACCGAATACTTTAGAAAGTTTAGATCTCTGTGGGCGGAGCTTGATATGTTAAGACCTATGTCTATGGATCCAAAGGTGATTAGGGAAAGAAATGAAGAAGATAAGGTCTTCAGCCTAATGATGAACTTAAACCCTGGATACAAAGATCTTGTGAAACATATTCTAAGGTCAGCTGCAAGCACTAGCTCTCTTCCCAGCCTTGAGGAAGTATGTTCTCAAATCCAGAAAGAACAAGGTTCCATCGAGCTGTTTGATGGAAAAGGGAATTCGGGTCTCATGACTGCAAACAAGGCTCAAGGAAAGTTCGAAGATAGGAAGAAGCTCCTTTGTGACCACTGCAGGAAGAAGGGTCACTTGAAAGACAAATGCTGGCTGCTTCATCCGCATCTCAAACCAGCAAAATTCAGGGATTCAAAAGCTAATCTGTCCCATGAAGTCTCAGATGGTCAAAGCTCAAGAGGGTTCAACTGCTGCCTCATCAGCCAAGGATAATGAACACCTGACTGCTGCTTCCTCATCATTCCATGGAGATGTCATAAAGAAATCGGACCTTGAGGCACTCATCAACTCCCTCAAATCACTAAAGGATTCCGGAATCTGTTTCTATTCTTATAATCTATTTAAACCGATTGTTGTTGATTCTGGAGCCTCTCATCACATGATTAGTGATAAGAGCTTAATTAGCAACATAGAATCGGCTTTAGGGAGTGTTGTGATAGCAAACGGCAATAGGATATCGGTTAGTGGAGTAGGGAAGCTTGGGCTATTTAATAAGCAGTCTCGAGCGTTTTATATGCCTGAATTCACCTCCAATCTTCTATCAGTTAGAAAGGCTGTTATGGATTTATATTGCAATGTCATATTTGGACCTAACGATGTGAAATTTCAGGATATTGAGACGGGAAGTTTGATTGGACAAGGCAGAGTGGAAAATGGGCTTTACATCCTTGAAGACCCTAAGCTTTTATCTCGTTTTTATGACACTAGTTTGGCTGTTTCTAATTCCGTTGTTAGTAGTTCAAGTGACTCTCTTTGGCATGCTAGAACTGGCCACCCTCATTTTCGTGCTTTAAGACTTATGTTGCCTCAGTTATCTTTTGACAATGTTGATTGTGAAGCGTGCATTTTAGGAAAACATTGCAAGGCAGTTTATTCTTTATCCTCTATTGTTTATGAAAGTTGCTTTGATCTTGTGCATTCTGATGTTTGGACCTCACCATGTGCATCCAGAGATAATCATAGATACTTTGTCACCTTCATAGATGAGAAATCAAAATATACTTGGATAACCCTTATGCCTTCAAAAGATAGAGTGTTTGATGCCTTTAGAAATTTCGAAGCTTATATATCTAATCAGTTTAACTCGAAATTGAAGGTACTTAGAACGGATAATGGAAGGGAATACATGAGCAAAGCATTTCAAGAATACCTAAACAAACAAGGAATACTACACCAAACTAGTTGTCCTTACAATCCACAACAAAACGGTGTGGCTGAGAGGAAGAACCGCCACATGCAAGTTCCAAAGCGTTTTTGGGGAGATGCTGTCATGACAGCATGTTATTTAATCAATCGGACACCTACCAAAGTTCTTAAAGATGTGTCTCCATACAAGGTATTAAACAGAACCGAACCACCATTAGATCACTTACGTGTTTTTGGATGTGTGTGTTTTGTGTTAGTGCCCGGAGAGCTAAGAAACAAACTTGACGCCAAGAGCAAGAAGTGTATGTTCATAGGTTACTCTTCTACTCAGAAAGGATACAAGTGTTATGATCCGGAAACCAAAAGAGTCCAGGTATCCAGGGATGTCAAATTTATTGAAGACCGTGGGTACTATGGAGAAAGGAATTGGGATGACCTTCAAGACCTATCCGAACCAGCTATGGATAGAGCAACAATTCCTCCTTAATCAACTCGGAGTTCCGAACAACGGAAATGGGCCATCAAACCAACATACTAGGACTGACCACACACCACTCGAGTCAGAACCTCGAGTTCTTGGGTCGAGCTCTGGCCAAACTACGGTTCCAAGTGCCAGCCAACCACCACTCGAGCCGACCACTCGAGTGCCTGAGTCGAGCCCCGAACAATCCGAGTCTCCGATGACTGAACAAGTTCCACTCGAGTCAGAACCTCGAGTTCCTGGGTCGAGCTTAAGCCTTCATCTATCCGAACCTGGACCCTGTTTACATCATGATGGACCCCTAGTCTCGGAACAAGCACCTACTACCCAGCCCCTCCGCAGAAGCACTCGTATTCGTAAAGACCCATCCAATTGGGTGAATACGAGGGTCTATTACAACGCCCAAGCGGTTGCTCATCCGGTTCAAACGGTATTTTCGGTTGACCTTTTACCATCTGACTTTCAAGCTTTTCTTGGCAAGATTGAGATGGATCAGGTACCCCAAAGTTATGATGAGGCTAAGCAAATCAAGGAATGGCTGGAGGCGGTGGATGCTGAGACGTGTGCCATGGAGAAAAATAGAACTTAGGATGAAGCGGATTTGCCACCAGGAAAGAAGGCTGTCACTTCCAAATGGGTCTTCACTATCAAATATAAAAGCAATGGGGAAATTGAACGCTACAAAGCAAGACTGGTAGCTCGCGGTTTCACTCAAACTTATGGAATTGACTATACGGACACTTTTATTAGTCAAGATTATCCTCACTCGGCCACTCCCTCTTTATCCAAGAGGCCGAGTGACTAAGTATAGGCTGAGAGACTTTGATCCATCAAGAGAAGAAGAAATGAAGCCCATAGGAGTGCAGCCCACTCTACCATGTGACTGTTGGCTTAACCACACCCTAACCACACTATATAGCCGTTGGAACCAGAGTTAGAGTGTGGTTGGGTTTGTGGTCCCAACAAAGTGGTCCAAAAGAGTTGGGTTTGTGGTCCCAGCAAAGTGGTCCCAACAGAGTGGTCCCAAAAGAGTTGCAGAATGTTGCAGAATGTGGTCCCCAATGTATTAGGCTGTATTCTACTCTTGTTTCTATTTATACATTCTGTAAGCTACCATTTCAAATTAATGAGAATCAGTCTTCTTCCTCACTATACTCCTCTCCATTTTCGAAACTCTCTAATGGCTGCTGGAAGTTGTCTTTGATTAACAAAACCAACAACTTTTGCTCCGGTTGCCAAACTACACACGGTAAGGGTAATTCTTTCCTTAGCTACTAACTTGTCTTGGGAGTTGTGGCAGATGGATGTCAAGAATGCATTCCTTCAAGGAGATCTTGAGGAGGAAGTATACATGACACCACCACCAAGTCTTGAATCCAAAGTCCGTCCCGGGAAAGTATTACGACTAAGGAAAGCTATCTACGGTTTAAAGCAATCACCAAGAGCATGGTACCATAAACTCAGTCACACACTTAGAGATCGTGGTTTCCGCAAGTGATGAGGACATAGACGATGTTGAACATGTAGCTGCGGATGTCATGGTGCCTCAAGTACCAAGTGAACCACTTACACGCCTCAAAGCAAGAGCAATCAGCCACAAATTCAGCCAGTTCGTGGAGCACATTCTAGAGCAAGGAGAAGATGACGAACCACACGCATTATCAGACCATCATGGCTTGTTTACATCATCAAATGAGCCATGGGCACTTCTCAATGTCAACACAGCATCTTCTAGTGTCTTTACTATCATCCAAGAGTAAAGACACACAAAGACATGCTTGGGAATTGTACTCTTTTTCCTACTTTCGGTTTTGTCCCAATGGGTTTCCTGAAAGAGGTTTTAACGAGGCAACACCCCAAGTGTGCATTCTAGGACTTGTTCACAAGTTGAACATCATTCACAAGTCACTAGAGCACTTAGAAGGCTGAAGAATTCGTTTGTTTATTTTTACGCACATCTTGTTGTTTTTTTCTTGTTATTTTAAAACTACTTGTTGTTTTTGTTTCAAACTTCATGTTGTTTTAAGACTTAGGGTTCTATAAATACCTAAGCTTATGGATGAATAAAGACACAACAATTTCGTCCAAAAACCCTAGCAGCCAAAAAGCTCCTTCTCTTTCACGTTTTCTAGATCTGAAAGCTTCAATTCTTCTTGTCTTTGAGTACTAGCACTCAGCCTTGAAGAATCTCTTGGTGTATCACGAGTTCATCACCCTCGTGTGGTCCAATTCACCTTCCGCATCGTGTAAAGCAAGCTGAGCTTCTCTCTTGTGAGCACAAACACCACCTTGCGTTATAGCTTGCTTTGAATCAACCAGAACGTGTATCATCTTTTGGTATCAGAGCTGAAGTTCCATCACAGGGAGTGTCTAAACCTATCTTTTCTATTTCGTTTTCTTTCATTGCATTCATTCTCTCTCGTTTTTGTTTAACTTTCATTGTTAGTTGTTTCTTGTCGTTTGATTCAATCAAATTCGTGTCTTCTATTGTTGTTACAATCAAATTCGTGTCTTCTAGTGTTTATTCCATTAAATTCGTGTCTATTAGGGTTGTTAAGAAATTATGTTGTTTCAACCAATTTTGTTTGTGCAATTTGATCTGTTTTTGTGAGCTTTTCTTTTTGGCAGAAAACAACCAACGAAAATTTGGGAAGAAGAAGAGGAATTTCAAAAATTCTATCCACAAATCCCTAAGCTTTCTTATCCCTTTTATTTCTCTTTTAGATTTAACAAAATTCTGTTAGGAATCTTATCTAGAAAATCATTAAATTCTATCCAAATCTAACTTGTGTCTTTTCCTTTTTCTGTTTTGTTTGTTTTAATTTATAGGAAATCATGGCTGCTGATTCGGACCCTGAGGAAGCAACCAACGCCATGATACAGATGCTGGCCACAATCAACGCACAACTCACTAGTATGAATGCTAGAATGAACAGAATGGAGGAAGCTTCACCTGGTAGGAGAGCTAATGTGCCAGAAGGTTCACGGAGGAGAGGAGAACGTGATTCGGATGGTTCCCCAACACCTCCATCAATGCAACATGACCCCCGGATGAGAGAACAGATGGAAGAAGAGCTGCCAGCTCGATTTCCGCCACCACCACCACCTCAGCCACATCTTGATGTGAAGCTGACACCTCCAACCTTTGCTGGAAGAGTTGATCCAGAGGCATACCTCGATTGGGAGAGACGAATGGAGCATATCTTTGAATATTATCGATATGCTGACCCAAGAAGAGTAGCTCTAGCTGCAGCTCAGTTCACAGACCATGCTCTTACTTGGTGGGACAGAGAAGTAGCTGAAAGGAGGAGAAATCGATATGGACAGATAGCTGCTTGGGAAGATCTCAAACACATCATGAGGAGACGCTATGTGCCACCACATTTCCACCGACAGTTACAAAAACGTTTTAGACGTTTAAATCAGGGCACCAAAAGTGTGGAGGAGTATTTTGAGGAGTTTGAGCACCTGCGGAATAGGCTGGAGCTTGAGGACTCACCAGAAACACTCATGGCACAATTTCTGGATGGATTGCAAGAGAAAATAGCAAGAAAAGTGGAACGGCAGCCATACCATGATCTTGGAGAGCTGTTGCACCTTGCCATCCAAATCGAACAGCAAAACAAGCGTAAGCAATCTAATGTTGTTTCTAGGCCTAAGACTAACTGGCATTCTATCCCTAAACAGGTTGAAAGGAACAATGGAGGACCAAACGACTCACGGTTCAAAACCAGAACCAACGAAGGAGTTAAAAACGCACCAGCACCTATGCGTGCTACACAAGGAACGTCGCAGCTGCCACAACAACAGCGGACCAGAGACATTACGTGCTTCAAATGTAGAGGCAGAGGTCACATGTCAAGAGATTGCCCCAACCAGCGGGTGATGATTCTCACCTCTACCGGTGATTACGAATCACAAGATGAGGGAGATGACGAACCAGAACCAAATGATGGTGATGAGGTGGAGTATCCGGATTCCGGAGAGATGTTGATGATGAGGCGTGTTCTCAGCTCAATGGTGGAGCCGGAAACCGAACAGCGTGAAAACATCTTTCACACTAGATGCACCATCAAGGGAAAGGTTTGCTCTTTAATTATCGATGGTGGTTCTTGCACAAATGTTGCTAGTTTATATATGGTAGAAAAACTCGGTCTAGAGAGAACTAAACACCCTCAGCCTTATAAGCTAAGGTGGCTCAATGACAAGGCTGAGTTACGCATTACTGATCAAGTAAAGGTCTCCTTTAGTGTAGGCCGATACAATGATCAAGTATTTTGTGATGTGGTTCCAATGCAGGCTGGCCATCTCTTATTGGGACGTCCATGGCAGTTTGATAAGGAAACCACACACAATGGACGTACTAACTTGTATTCTTTTGTTCATGATAAGCGCATGATTAATCTAGCACCATTATCACCACAGCAAGTGCACGAAATGCAAATCAAAATGGCTAAGATAAAAGCAACTGCAAAGAGAATTTCCTAGTAAAATCTAGTGTTATTCGGAAGACTATTGCTACTAACAACACTAACGTTTTTCTTATGGTGTTTAAAGAGCTTTTGAGTGCAGATTATATAGATATCAAGCTACCATCAGAAGTTAACAAGTTGTTGGAAACGTATGCGGATGTATTTCCTGAAGAGCTACCACCTGGATTACCGCCTGTTAGAGGCATTGAGCACAACATTGACTTCATTCCAGGAGCACAGCTACCAAACAGACCCGCTTACCGTGTCAATCCAGAGGAAGCCAAAGAACTTGAGCGGCAAGTAAGAGAGCTGATGGCACAAGGGTATGTCCGAGATAGTCTCAGCCCATGTGCAATACCAGTTCTACTCGTGCCTAAGAAAGATGGCAGCTGGAGAATGTATGTAGATTGCCGAGCCATCAACAACATTACAATCAAATACCGGCACCCCATACCTCGACTCGATGACATGCTGGACGAGTTGAGTGGAGCAACCGTATTCTCAAAAATTGATTTAAAGAGTGGTTATCATCAAGTGAGAATGCGGGAAGGGGATGAGTGGCAGACAGCCTTCAAGACCAAGCACGGTTTGTATGAATGACTGGTCATGCCATTCGGTTTGTCTAATGCCCCCAGCACCTTTATGCGCCTAATGAACCATGTACTTAGGCCATACATCAGTAAGTTTGTTGTTGTTTACTTTGATGATATACTTATCTATAGCTCATCTTATTCTGAACATGTGACACATCTTGAGCTGGTATTACAAACACTTCGAAGGGAAGGATTGTTTGCCAACTTAAAGAAGTGCACATTCTGCACTGATCAAGTAGTTTTCCTAGGTTTTGTTGTTAGTTCACAGGGATTACAGGTTGATGAAGACAAGATTCGAGCTATCAAAGAATGGCCAACACCAACGAGTATCAGCCAAGTGAGAAGCTTTCACGGTTTGGCCAGCTTCTATCGTCGGTTTGTAAAGGATTTCAGCAGTATTGCCAGCCCCTTGACGTCCATAGTTAAGAAGAACAATGAGTTCAAATGGGGAGAAGAACAAGAGCAAGCATTTCAGCGCTTGAAAGAGAAACTCACAGCTGCACCGGTTTTAGCTCTACCAGACTTCAACAAGACATTTGAACTAGAGTGTGACGCACCTGGAGTGGGAATAGGAGCTGTACTAACCCAAGGAGGCAGACCAGTAGCTTACTTCAGTGAGAAGCTAAGTGGAGCAGCATTGAATTACCCAACCTATGACAAAGAGTTATACGCTTTAGTGAGGGCTATGGAGTCCTTGGCAACACTATTTGTTGGCTAGGGAATGTGTTATACACACGGACCATCAGACATTGCAGCATTTGAAGGGTCAAACTAAGCTGAAAAAGAGGCATGCACGCTGGCTGGAATTCATCGAAACATTTCCCTATGTGATCAAGTATAAGAAGGGAAAGGAAAATGTTGTAGCTGATGCCTTGTCTAGAAGACATACTCTCATCTCGGTTATGGAAGCCAAAGTGTTAGGATTTGAGTTAATGAAGGAGCTATACACAGTAGATGAAGACTTCAAGGAGATCTTCAAGGAACACGGCAAAGGAGCTTACACCAAATTCTACTTGTTTGATGGGTTCCTGTTCAAAGAGAAGAGGCTGTGCATTCCCAAAGGCTCTATACGAGATTTGCTGTTGAAGGAAGCACATGGAGGTGGCTTGATGGGTCACTTTGGAGTTGACAAAACGTTAGACATGTTGAGGAAACATTTCTATTGGCCTCATCAAAGGCGTGACGTTGAAGCACACTGTGCTAGGTGCTTGGTGTGTCGGAAGGCCAAATCCAGAGCACACCCTTACGGTTTATACATGCCTTTGCCCATTCCTACTACTCCTTGGACTGACATTTCTATGGACTTTGTGCTAGGCTTGCCTAAGATAAACCACAAAGATTCCATTTTTGTTGTTGTAGACAGGTTTTCGAAGATGGCTCACTTCATACCATGTTCCAAGACCAACGATGCATCTCAAACTGCAACATTGTTCTTTAAAGAAGTAGTGAGGTTACATGGTATTCCGAGAACCATAGTATCAGATCGTGACACCAAGTTCCTCAGCCACTTTTGGAGAGCTTTATGGAAGAAATTAGGAACCAAGCTGCTCTTCTCCACCACATGTCATCCCCAAACAGATGGACAAACGGAAGTGGTGAATCGCACTTTATCCACATTGCTGAGAGCCACCATTGGCAGGAACTTGAAGACGTGGGCTGGAATGTATCCCATTCATCGAGTTTGCTTACAACCGAGCTCTGCATTCTGCCACCAGAATGTCTCCTTTTGAGATCGTATATGGATTCAATCCCAACTCGCCTCTTGATCTCACACCATTACCACCAGCCGAAGTAGTAAGCTTGGAGGGAGAAACAAGGGCAGAATACATCAAAAAGATTCATCAGAAAGCAAAGGAGAATATAGAAAAGAAAACAGAAGCTTATGCAAAGCAAGCCAACAAAGGAAGGAAACAAGTTACCTTCAAGAAAGGAGATTGGGTTTGGTTGCACTTTAGGTCCGAAAGGTTTCCACAAAAGAGGAAGAGCAAGCTTGCACCGCGGGGAGATGGACCTTTCCGAGTCCTAAAGAGGATAAATGAAAACGCATATCAACTGGAGCTGCCAGGTACGTTTAACGTTTCTCCAACATTCAATGTTGCTGACTTAGAATTGTTTGATGTAGGTAAGGATCCAGTTTTGCGGACAAAACATTGCGAAGGGGGAGGGAATGATGAGGACATAGACGATGTTGAACATGTAGCTGCGGATGTCATGGTGCCTCAAGTACCAAGTGGACCACTTACACGCCTCAAAGCAAGAGCAATCAGCCACAAATTCAGCCAGTTCGTGGAGCATATTCTAGAGCAAGGAGAAGATGACGAACCACACGCATTATCAGACCATCATGGCTTGTTTACATCATCAAATGAGCCATGGGCACTTCTCAATGTCAACACAGCAGCTTCTAGTGTCTTTACTATCATCCAAGAGTAAAGACACACAAAGACATGCTTGGGAATTGTACTCTTTTTCCTACTTTCGGTTTTGTCCCAATGGGTTTCCTGAAAGAGGTTTTAACGAGGCAACACCCCAAGTGTGCATTCTAGGACTTGTTCACAAGTTGAACATCATTCACAAGTCACTAGAGCACTTAGAAGGCTGAAGAATTCGTTTGTTTATTTTTACGTACATCTTGTTGTTTTTTTCTTGTTATTTTAAAACTACTTGTTGTTTTTGTTTCAAACTTCATGTTGTTTTAAGACTTAGGGTTCTATAAATACCTAAGCTTATGGATGAATAAAGACACAACAATTTCGTCCAAAAACCCTAGCAGCCAAAAAGCTCCTTCTCTTTCACGTTTTCTAGATCTGAAAGCTTCAATTCTTCTTGTCTTTGAGTACTAGCACTCAGCCTTGAAGAATCTCTTGGTGTATCACGAGTTCATCACCCTCGTGTGGTCCAATTCACCTTCCGCATCGTGTAAAGCAAGCTGAGCTTCTCTCTTGTGAGCACAAACACCACCTTGCGTTATAGCTTGCTTTGAATCAACCAGAACGTGTATCAGCAAGTCCGAGGCTGATCATACCCTCTTTACGCTTTAGAGTGTGACAGGTATTGTGGTTGTGTTGATATATGTTGATGACCTTATAATCTCCGGGGTTGATAAGGCAGGTATAGCAGCCACAAAGACATACATTCACTCTGTTTTTGATATTAAGTATTTGGGAGAACTAAATTATTTTCTAGGGATTGAGATTTGCCGTTCTTTGGAAGACCTATTTCTCTCTCAGAGAAAATACACTCTTGATTTGCTTCTTGAGACAGGTATGACAGATTGTAGACCAGCCAAGACACCACTTGAGGATAGGTACAAGGTCAACCGAAAGGGGGAGAAGAATGACTAACCGTTTAAAGACAGTCAACGATACCGACGACTAGTAGGTAAACTCATCTATTTAACTATCTCTCGACCTGACCTTTGCTTTGCTGTGAACCAGGTCAGTCAGCACATGCAAGCACCCACAAAGCACCATTGGACCATGATTGAGCGGATTCTCAAATACCTCAAAGGAAGCTCGGGTCAAGGTGTTTGGATGGGCAAGAACGAGAGCTCTGATGTGGCTGGATATTGTGACGCTGATTGGGCTGGAGACAGGAACGATAGGAAATCTACCACTGGTATTGTACATTTGTTGGAGGCAATTTGGTGACTTGGAAGACTAAGAAGCAGAAAGTGGTGGCGTGTTCGAGTGTGGAGGCTGAATACCGGGCTATGAGGAGACTTACTGATGAGTTAGTATGGCTGAAGGCTCTCCTCAAGGACTTAGGCCGAGACACCAAAGATCCAATCACCATGCACTGTGACAACCAAGCCGCAATTCACATTGCTTCCAACCCAGTCCTTCATGAAAGAACCAAGCATGTAGAGGTGGACTGTCACAAAGTTCATGAGCGTATGGAAGAGGGAGTGATCCTCCCATGTTACACACCAAGTGGAGATCAGCTGGCAGATATCTTCACCAAGGCAGCAAGTACCAAGGTTTGCAACCACATCTATGGTAAACTTGGTCTTGTGACCTTGGGTCGCTCTTGACTTCATGTCCTCTAATCCGCGGTTTGCACACTCTTTTTCCCTCAGTAAGGTTTTGTCCCATGTGGTTTTCCTTATTGAGGTTTTTTTAATGAGGTGTAGACTTCGGATTCTCCAAGCTAAGCCTTCAGTCATTTCGGCTTAGCTTGAGGGGAGTATTAGTCAAGAATCCTCACACTCGACTCATATGGACCGAGTATAGGAGTCGGGTGGGAGAATTAACCAAGACTCGACTTATATGGATCGAGTTGGGTGTCGAGTGACAACTACTCGACTCATGAGGATCGAGTATTTGAGTCGAGTGGGAGCAAGCACATATTCAAAATCTATTGTTGACCGTTTGTGGATAAGATTTGTGGTCAATATGACCGTTGGAACCACTTTATGCTTTATGCTTTCCTATATATGGTTGTAAGAAGACTAACATAAAAATTAATGGAAAATGTTTCCCTCATCTCTATTCTCTCTCTGCTCTCTCTAATCTCTAATATTTCCGCAATATTCTTCATATTCTCACATCGATCCATTCTGTGGGTAAGGCTAAAGAAGGTGATGGAAGCAAGGCAGCTGAAGCTAGGGCTGTGGACGAAGAGAAGTGGTATCAAGATGACCAAGTGGCTCTCGTTCTAATGCAAAGCTCCCTTGACCCAGCCATTCATGAAGCCTACTCTTATTGTGAGAGTGCCAAACACCTTTGGGATACACTTAAGAAAGTGTATGGTAATCTCTCAAACCTTAGCCGTGTGTATGAGGTCAAGAAGGCCATAAGTGATCTCAGTCAAGAAGATATGGAGTTCACTCAATGGTTTGGAAAGTATAGACTGAGTGATATGCACTAATTTTACCATGTTTTGGAGTCCCATTTAGCTTAATTTTCATGCATACCCACAGCATTCTCATCATCATAGCATCATTCTAGACCCAAAACGTACTCGTTGCACTCACATTGCATGCACACTGCATATGTTTCACCACCAGGTACATTGGAAGGAAATCGGGCGACGACGGGAACTGATGATCGTGAGGAAAAATGTGAACCGGAACGGAGTGCCGATTGTGACCAAAAGATGGAACCAAGTGCGTAGCCAGGCGGACTCGAATACCATACTCAACCTACACTGAGCCGAGTTAGGAATCTAAGGCAGTCTCATCCGCCACTCGACCAAGCTACTCGATCAGGAGGGTCGAGCTCTGCTAAGGCCAGGTGTGACAACTCGACTCCTGAAGGCACGGCCCGGCACCCGAGCTACCAACCTGTCTAAACCAGGGAAAAGACTCGATACAAAGACTCGAGTGGTTGAGTGTCGAGTGGTGGAGCCTCGACTTGAGACTCGGACTAGAGACCCTCAAGCGACCACAACTCGCCTGAGTGACTCGACCTGCTCTTGGTCGAGTCACCCATCCGTACACAGCTTCATTGAATTTTTCTCTGTTGACTTAGGTCATTTTTGTAAGAAGCCTATAAATACACTTGGCCTGCCCACATCCAGGGGGTTCGAATCGACGTTTTTAAGAACACCTTTTTCTCTAGTTTTTCTCTGATTTTCATGTATTGAATGCTTGATTTAGCAATGGTTAATTGAGAATTTGCTTTTGATTCCTTCTTCATTGTTGTTTATCTTCTCATCATCTTTCTAATCATGTCACTTGCATTAAATTCCGAGTTGATTCATCTGCCCATGATTAGTGAGTAGTTTTCTTATGGGTACTAAGGAAATGAGGTAGATTCATGTGGAGCTAGGGGAATCCAGATTGCTTAAGCTTAATGTTAGTAGATTCTCATCAGATTTAATGAGCCTAATGCTTGTTTCTTGCTAGCTACTTGTATATGATCTTTGCATTCATCCACCTACCAAGTGTTCGATGAAATGTTTGAATGAGTTAGATTCTGTGATTTGCATTTCTAGCCTAAGGGATTAGATGTCTAGGGTGCGTATTGGCCGATGTGGGTTGTTTCTTTATGCTTGTTGGGTTAGGTACTGTTAACGGTGTTGGTTTTGGAATCAAAACATGAACTATGGTTGCGGAAGCTTTAAGAGATTTTAGAGAGAGACTGAGTAGAATAGTGAAGAAAACATCATGTTCTCATTAATTTCGAAAATGGTTACATGGGTAAGCTTAAATAGACTTATTCTAGATACATAAAAGCATAAGAAAGGAGAGAGAAGTGCCAGCTGGGTGGAGGGGACCATTTGGTAGCCAGCTGGGTGGAGGGGACCATCTAGTACTAGTCTCCAACGGTCATATTGACCATGTTGGGACCACTTTTGCTTCTTATCCACCAGCAATCCCCTACAGCTGAGCCTATCCTTGTTATGCTTCTCTTGCTACTCAAGTAAATATGTCACTCGGTCTCTTGGATAGGTTTACATGTGACCGAGTGAAGATGCTTGACTAATACTCCCCCTCAAGCTAAGCCGAAAGGACCGAAGGCTTAGCTTGGAAAACCCGAAGTCTACACCTCATTAAAAAAACCTCAATAAGGAAAACCACGTGGGACAAAACCTTGCCGAGGGAAAAAGAGTATGCAAACCGCGGGTTAGAGGACATGAAGTCAAGGGCGATCTAAGCGCACAAGTCCAAGCTTCCCATATATGTGGTTGCAAACTTTGGTACTTGCGGCTTTAGTGAAGATATCTGCCAATTGATCTCCACTTGGTGTGAAACATGGAAGAACTACTCCTTCCTCTATACGCTCTCGGACTTTGTGACAGTCCACTTCTACGTGCTTAGTTCTCTCATGAAAGACCGGATTGGAGGCTATGTGGATTGCTGCTTGGTTGTCACAGTGCATGGTAATTGGATCCTTTGTGTCTCGTCCTAGATCCTTGAGCAGAGCTCTCAGCCACACTAGCTCATCCGTAAGCCTCCTCATAGCTCTATACTCTGCTTCTGCACTTGAACACGCCACAACCTTTGCTTCTTGGTCTTCCAAGTAACCAAGTTACCTCCAACAAATGTGCAATAACCCGTGGTAGACTTCCTATCATTCCTATCTCCAGCCCAATCAGCATCACAATATCCAGCAACATCCGAGCTCTCATTCTTTCCCATCCATACGCCTTGGCTCGAGCTTCCTTTGAGATACTTGAGGATCCGCTCAACCATACTCCAATGATACTTTGTTGGAGCTTGCATGAATTGACTAACCTGGTTCACAGCAAAACAGAGGTCTGGTCTAGATATGGTTAGATAAATGAGCTTACCCACTAATCGGCGGTATTTGGAAACATCTTCAAATGGCTCATCATCTTTCTCCCCCTTTCGATTGACCTTGTAACCATCTGCAAGTGGTGTCTTGGCTGGTCTACTGGTCTCCATACCTGTCTCATGAAGCAAATCAAGAGTGTATTTTCTTTGAGAGAGAAATAAGCCTTCCGAAGAACGACAAATCTCAATCCCTAGAAAATACTTTAGTTCTCCAAGATCTTTGATGTCAAAGACAGTGAAGATATGATTTAGTGGCTGCTATACCTTCCTTATCATCGCCGGAGATGATAAGGTCATCAACATATATCAACACAACCACAATACCATTCGAACTCTTGAGTGTGAACAAGGTATGGTCAGCTTCGGACTTGCGGAAGCCACGATCTCTAAGTGTGTGGCTGAGCTTGTGGTACCATGCTCTTGGAGATTGCTTCAAACCATAGATGGCTTTCCTTAGCCGCAATACTTTTCCGGGAGTAACCTTCGATTCTAGGCCCGGTGGTGGTGTCATATACACCTCCTCCTCAAGTTCCCCTTGAAGAAAGGCGTTCTTGACATCCATCTGCCATAATTCCCAAGACAAGTTAGTAGCTAATGAAAGAACCACCCTTACCGTATGTAGTTTGGCAACCGGAGCAAATGTATCCGTGTAGTCAACTCCAAAGGTTTGTGTGAAACCGCGAGCTACAAGCCTTGCTTTGTAGCGCTCAATCTCTCCATTGCTTTTATACTTGATAGTGAAGACCCACTTGGAGGTGACAGCCTTCTTTCCCAATGGCATATCTACTTCATCCCAAGTGTGGTTCTTTTCCATAGCCCCTATCTCAGCCTTCACCGCATCCAACCAATGTTGGATTTGCTTAGCTTCATCATAGCTTTGAGGTACCTGGTCCATTTCAATTCGACCAAGAAAGGCATGGAAATCAGAGGGTAAGAGGTCAATCGAAAATACCGTGGTAACGGGATGAGCCACGGCTTGAGCATTGTAATAGACCCTTGTGTTCCTCCAATTAGAGGGATCTTTGCGGACTCGTGTGCTACGTCTGAGAGGTTGGACCACAGCGGGAGGTTCCATGGGTTGAGTTGGTTGAGTTGGTGGCTCAGGTTGATCAGGTTGAGCTTGGGGCACACACGACTCAGGGTCAGTCCGAGGAGTGATTGAACCCATTGGGTCTGATTATGAGGCCGGCTCAGATTGCTTCTGCGGATCCAACACCTTTGGTGAGCTACGATCTTGAGGGCAGGTTCTCGGAGGCAAATGTGTTGATGGGGCAGTCCCTTGATCAGTCCTTGGTTCAGTCCGTGGCATGTTGGTGGCATGATCCAGAGGTGTTTCTGAGACTGTCTGATCTGAGGGAGTGTTGTTTTGGCTGGTTGGAACACCAAGCTTGTTGAGGAGGAATTGAAGACTTGCGGCTCTATCCATGACAGGTTCGGATAGGTCTTGAAGATCATCCCAATTCCTTTCACCATAGTATCCACAATCTTCACGGACGTCACATCTCGGGATACATGGACTCGTCTCGTTTCTGGATCATAACACTTATACCCCTTTTGAGTAGAGGAGTAACCTATGAATATACACTTCTTGATCTTGCCTTCGAGTTTGTTCCTCAGCTCTCCGGGCACTAGAACAAAACATACACAACCAAACACCCTTAAGTGATCTAAGGAAGGTTCAGTTTTGTTTAATACCTTATATGGAGACACATCTTTGAGGACTTTGGTTGGAGTTCTATTGATCAAGTAGCAGGCTGCCATGACGGCATCACCCCAAAATCTTTTTGGCACATTCATGTGGAACATGAGAGATCTTGAAACCTCCATTAGGTGGCGATTCTTCCTCTCAGCCACTCCGTTTTGTTGTGGATTATAGGGGCAGCTAGTTTGATGTAGTATTCCTTGTTTAGTTAAGTGCTCTTGGAACGCTTTGCTCATATTATCTCCTCCATTATCCGTTCTAAGTACCTTCAATTTCGAGTTAAAATGATTAGATATGTAAGCTTCAAAATTTTTAAATGCATCAAACACTCTATCTTTTGATGGCATAAGAGTTATCCAAGTATATTTTGATTTCTCATCTATGAAAGTGACAAAGTATCTATGATTATCTCTAGATGCACAAGGAGACGTCCAAACATCAGAATGTACAAGATCAAAGCAACTTTCATAAATGGTAGAAGATAAAGGATAAACCGCCTTGCAATGTTTTCCAAGAATGCAAGCTTCACAATCAACATTGTCAAAAGATAAATTAGGTAACATAAGTCTCAAGGCACGAAAATGAGGGTGGCCAGCTCTAGCATGCCAAACTGAGTCATTTAAACTACTAACAACCGAATTAGAAACAGCCACACTATTGCCACAAAACGAAGATAAAAACTTTGGGTCTTCAAGAATGTAAAGCCCATGTTCCACTCTCCCTTGTCCAAGTAACTTTCCCGTCTCAATATCCTGAAACTTCACATCGTTAGGTCCAAAAATAACATTACAATATAAGTCCATAACAGCCTTTCTAACCGAGAGAAGATTAGAGGTAAATTCCGGCATATAAAAAGCTCTAGACTTTTTGTTAAACAAGCCTAGCTTCCCTACTCCACTAACCGATATCCTATTGCCATTTGCTATCACAACTCTCCCTAAAGCCGATTCTATGTTGCTAATCAAGCTCTTATCACTAATCATATGATGAGAAGCTCCAGAATCAACAACAATAGGTTTAAAGAGCTTATGGGAATAGAAACAGATACCGGAATCCTTTAGCGATTTGAGGGTGTTGATGAGAGCTTCAAGGTCCGATTTCTTGATGACATCTCCCTGAAATGATGAGGCAGCAGCTGCAGTCAAGTGCTCTTGGTCCTTGGATGAAGAGGCAGCGGCTGAGCCCATCATGGAACCTTGATCATCCAAGACTTCATGAGACAGATTGGCCTTTGAATCCTTGAACTTGGCTGGTTTAAGGTGAGGATGGAGCAGCCAGCATTTTTCCTTGACATGACCCTTCTTCTTGCAATGGTCACAAAGGAGCTTCTTCCTATCTTCAAACCTTCCTTGAGCTTTGTTTGCTGTTATAAGACCAGAATTTCCTTTTCCCTCAAACAGCTCAATGGACCCTTGTTCCTTCTGGATTTGAGAACAAACTTCTTCAAGACTGGGAAGAGAGCTAGTGCTTGCAGCTGACCTTAGGATATGTTTCACAAGATCCTTATATCCAGGGTTCAGATTCATCATAAGGCCGAAGACCTTATCCTCTTCATTCCTCTGCCTAATCACCTTCGGATCCATAGTCATTGGCCTTAACATATCTAACTCAGCCCATAATGATCTAAACTTCCCAAAGTATTCAGTAAATTCCATTTCTTCTTGAAGAAGATTAGACAGAGCTCTCTTAACCTCAAATACTCTAGTTAAGTTTGAAATGTTACCATAAACCTTCTTCAAGGTGTCCCATAACTCCTTTGCCGTTTCACAGTTTGAATATGCCTCAAGGATTTGCGGATCTAGGGAGCTCTGGATGATGGACTTGACAGCTTGATCCACTTGAAACCACTCATCATCCTCATCAAGAAGGTCTTCTTCTTCTTCATCGCTGGACTGAGGTTCCTTTGGAGGTCTTTCCTTCACCACATGGCCCCAAAACCCTTTCCTAGTGCAGATTGTTGTCTTCACTGTTCTGGCCCATAGAAGATAGTTCACACCCTTGAGAGTTATTGGAACAATTGGAAACTTAGTTGTATCCATGAGATCTTGAGAAAGTTTGAGTCTTTCCTTGCAGATCTGAAAAAGCTAAGCTTTAAGGTTTTTCTTGAGAAAGTTCTGAACTTTCTTTGAAGAAACTTGAGAAAGGTGACACCTTTGAGTGAATAACACCAGAAAGGAGCAAGCTTGATGAGATTCTGACCAAAAACGAGAGCTTTCTCCACTAGCAACAAAGTTCGGATTTTGAAAGCTTGAATGCGGACATAGAGCTGATGAGAAGAGAGTGAGTGTAGAACAGAGAATGGTTGAATGAGAACAGGAGAATGAGAAGAGAATGATCCAAGGATCAATGCTCTAATACCATGTTGGTTTTGGAATCAAAACATGAACTATGGCTGCGGAAGCTTTAAGAGATTTTAGAGAGAGACTGAGTAGAATAGTGAAGAAAACATCATGTTCTCATTAATTTCGAAAATGGTTACATGGGTAAGCTTAAATAGACTTATTCTAGATACATAAAAGCATAAGAAAGGAGAGAGAAGTGCCAGCTGGGTGGAGGGGACCATTTGGTAGCCAGCTGGGTGGAGGGGACCATCTAGTACTAGTCTCCAACGGTCATATTGACCATGTTGGGACCACTTTTGCTTCTTATCCACCAGCAATCCCCTACAGCTGAGCCTATCCTTGTTATGCTTCCCTTGCTACTCAAGTAAATATGTCACTCGGTCTCTTGGATAGGTTTACATGTGACCGAGTGAAGATGCTTGACTAATACTCCCCCTCAAGCTAAGCCGAAAGGACCGAAGGCTTAGCTTGGAAAACCCGAAGTCTACACCTCATTAAAAAAACCTCAATAAGGAAAACCACGTGGGACAAAACCTTGCCGAGGGAAAAAGAGTATGCAAACCGCGGGTTAGAGGACATGAAGTCAAGGGCGATCTAAGCGCACAAGTCCAAGCTTCCCATATATGTGGTTGCAAACTTTGGTACTTGCGGCTTTAGTGAAGATATCTGCCAATTGATCTCCACTTGGTGTGAAACATGGAAGAACTACTCCTTCCTCTATACGCTCTCGGACTTTGTGACAGTCCACTTCTACGTGCTTAGTTCTCTCATGAAAGACCGGATTGGAGGCTATGTGGATTGCTGCTTGGTTGTCACAGTGCATGGTAATTGGATCCTTTGTGTCTCGTCCTAGATCCTTGAGCAGAGCTCTCAGCCACACTAGCTCATCCGTAAGCCTCCTCATAGCTCTATACTCTGCTTCTGCACTTGAACACGCCACAACCTTTGCTTCTTGGTCTTCCAAGTAACCAAGTTACCTCCAACAAATGTGCAATAACCCGTGGTAGACTTCCTATCATTCCTATCTCCAGCCCAATCAGCATCACAATATCCAGCAACATCCGAGCTCTCATTCTTTCCCATCCATACGCCTTGGCTCGAGCTTCCTTTGAGATACTTGAGGATCCGCTCAACCATACTCCAATGATACTTTGTTGGAGCTTGCATGAATTGACTAACCTGGTTCACAGCAAAACAGAGGTCTGGTCTAGATATGGTTAGATAAATGAGCTTACCCACTAATCGGCGGTATTTGGAAACATCTTCAAATGGCTCATCATCTTTCTCCCCCTTTCGATTGACCTTGTAACCATCTGCAAGTGGTGTCTTGGCTGGTCTACTGGTCTCCATACCTGTCTCATGAAGCAAATCAAGAGTGTATTTTCTTTGAGAGAGAAATAAGTCTTCCGAAGAACGACAAATCTCAATCCCTAGAAAATACTTTAGTTCTCCAAGATCTTTGATGTCAAAGACAGTGAAGATATGATTTAGTGGCTGCTATACCTTCCTTATCATCGCCGGAGATGATAAGGTCATCAACATATATCAACACAACCACAATACCATTCGAACTCTTGAGTGTGAACAAGGTATGGTCAGCTTCGGACTTGCGGAAGCCACGATCTCTAAGTGTGTGGCTGAGCTTGTGGTACCATGCTCTTGGAGATTGCTTCAAACCATAGATGGTTTTCCTTAGCCGCAATACTTTTCCGGGAGTAACCTTCGATTCTAGGCCTGGTGGTGGTGTCATATACACCTCCTCCTCAAGTTCCCCTTGAAGAAAGGCGTTCTTGACATCCATCTGCCATAATTCCCAAGACAAGTTAGTAGCTAATGAAAGAACCACCCTTACCGTATGTAGTTTGGCAACCGGAGCAAATGTATCCGTGTAGTCAACTCCAAAGGTTTGTGTGAAACCGCGAGCTACAAGCCTTGCTTTGTAGCGCTCAATCTCTCCATTGCTTTTATACTTGATAGTGAAGACCCACTTGGAGGTGACAGCCTTCTTTCCCAATGGCATATCTACTTCATCCCAAGTGTGGTTCTTTTCCATAGCCCCTATCTCAGCCTTCACCGCATCCAACCAATGTTGGATTTGCTTAGCTTCATCATAGCTTTGAGGTACCTGGTCCATTTCAATTCGACCAAGAAAGGCATGGAAATCAGAGGGTAAGAGGTCAATCGAAAATACCGTGGTAACGGGATGAGCCACGGCTTGAGCATTGTAATAGACCCTTGTGTTCCTCCAATTAGAGGGATCTTTGCGGACTCGTGTGCTACGTCTGAGAGGTTGGACCACAGCGGGAGGTTCCATGGGTTGAGTTGGTTGAGTTGGTGGCTCAGGTTGATCAGGTTGAGCTTGGGGCACACACGACTCAGGGTCAGTCCGAGGAGTGATTGAACCCATTGGGTCTGATTGTGAGGCCGGCTCAGATTCCTTCTGCGGATCCAACACCTTTGGTGAGCTACGATCTTGAGGGCAGGTTCTCGGAGGCAAATGTGTTGATGGGGCAGTCCCTTGATCAGTCCTTGGTTCAATCCGTGGCATGTTGGTGGCATGATCCAGAGGTGTTTCCGAGACTGTCTGATCTGAGGGAGTGTTGTTTTGGCTGGTTGGAACACCAAGCTTGTTGAGGAGGAATTGAAGACTTGCGGCTCTATCCATGACAGGTTCGGATAGGTCTTGAAGATCATCCCAATTCCTTTCACCATAGTATCCACAATCTTCACGGAACGTCACATCTCGGGATACATGGACTCGTCTCGTTTCTGGATCATAACACTTATACCCCTTTTGAGTAGAGGAGTAACCTATGAATATACACTTCTTGATCTTGCCTTCGAGTTTGTTCCTCAGCTCTCCGGGCACTAGAACAAAACATACACAACCAAACACCCTTAAGTGATCTAAGGAAGGTTCAGTTTTGTTTAATACCTTATATGGAGACACATCTTTGAGGACTTTGGTTGGAGTTCTATTGATCAAGTAGCAGGCTGCCATGACGGCATCACCCCAAAATCTTTTTGGCACATTCATGTGGAACATGAGAGATCTTGAAACCTCCATTAGGTGGCGATTTTTCCTCTCAGCCACTCCGTTTTGTTGTGGATTATAGGGGCAGCTAGTTTGATGTAGTATTCCTTGTTTAGTTAAGTGCTCTTGGAACGCTTTGCTCATATTATCTCCTCCATTATCCGTTCTAAGTACCTTCAATTTCGAGTTAAAATGATTAGATATGTAAGCTTCAAAATTTTTAAATGCATCAAACACTCTATCTTTTGATGGCATAAGAGTTATCCAAGTATATTTTGATTTCTCATCTATGAAAGTGACAAAGTATCTATGATTATCTCTAGATGCACAAGGAGACGTCCAAACATCAGAATGTACAAGATCAAAGCAACTTTCATAAATGGTAGAAGATAAAGGATAAACCGCCTTGCAATGTTTTCCAAGAATGCAAGCTTCACAATCAACATTGTCAAAAGATAAATTAGGTAACATAAGTCTCAAGGCACGAAAATGAGGGTGGCCAGCTCTAGCATGCCAAACTGAGTCATTTAAACTACTAACAACCGAATTAGAAACAGCCACACTATTGCCACAAAACGAAGATAAAAACTTTGGGTCTTCAAGAATGTAAAGCCCATGTTCCACTCTCCCTTGTCCAAGTAACTTTCCCGTCTCAATATCCTGAAACTTCACATCGTTAGGTCCAAAAATAACATTACAATATAAGTCCATAACAGCCTTTCTAACCGAGAGAAGATTAGAGGTAAATTCCGGCATATAAAAAGCTCTAGACTTTTTGTTAAACAAGCCTAGCTTCCCTACTCCACTAACCGATATCCTATTGCCATTTGCTATCACAACACTCCCTAAAGCCGATTCTATGTTGCTAATCAAGCTCTTATCACTAATCATATGATGAGAAGCTCCAGAATCAACAACAATAGGTTTAAAGAGCTTATGGGAATAGAAACAGATACCGGAATCCTTTAGCGATTTGAGGGTGTTGATGAGAGCTTCAAGGTCCGATTTCTTGATGACATCTCCCTGAAATGATGAGGCAGCAGCTGCAGTCAAGTGCTCTTGGTCCTTGGATGAAGAGGCAGCGGCTGAGCCCATCATGGAACCTTGATCATCCAAGACTTCATGAGACAGATTGGCCTTTGAATCCTTGAACTTGGCTGGTTTAAGGTGAGGATGGAGCAGCCAGCATTTTTCCTTGACATGACCCTTCTTCTTGCAATGGTCACAAAGGAGCTTCTTCCTATCTTCAAACCTTCCTTGAGCTTTGTTTGCTGTTATAAGACCAGAATTTCCTTTTCCCTCAAACAGCTCAATGGACCCTTGTTCCTTCTGGATTTGAGAACAAACTTCTTCAAGACTGGGAAGAGAGCTAGTGCTTGCAGCTGACCTTAGGATATGTTTCACAAGATCCTTATATCCAGGGTTCAGATTCATCATAAGGCCGAAGACCTTATCCTCTTCATTCCTCTGCCTAATCACCTTCGGATCCATAGTCATTGGCCTTAACATATCTAACTCAGCCCATAATGATCTAAACTTCCCAAAGTATTCAGTAAATTCCATTTCTTCTTGAAGAAGATTAGACAGAGCTCTCTTAACCTCAAATACTCTAGTTAAGTTTGAAATGTTACCATAAACCTTCTTCAAGGTGTCCCATAACTCCTTTGCCGTTTCACAGTTTGAATATGCCTCAAGGATTTGCGGATCTAGGGAGCTCTGGATGATGGACTTGACAGCTTGATCCACTTGAAACCACTCATCATCCTCATCAAGAAGGTCTTCTTCTTCTTCATCGCTGGACTGAGGTTCCTTTGGAGGTCTTTCCTTCACCACATGGCCCCAAAACCCTTTCCTAGTGCAGATTGTTGTCTTCACTGTTCTGGCCCATAGAAGATAGTTCACACCCTTGAGAGTTATTGGAACAATTGGAAACTTAGTTGTATCCATGAGATCTTGAGAAAGTTTGAGTCTTTCCTTGCAGATCTGAAAAAGCTAAGCTTTAAGGTTTTTCTTGAGAAAGTTCTGAACTTTCTTTGAAGAAACTTGAGAAAGGTGACACCTTTGAGTGAATAACACCAGAAAGGAGCAAGCTTGATGAGATTCTGACCAAAAACGAGAGCTTTCTCCACTAGCAACAAAGTTCGGATTTTGAAAGCTTGAATGCGGACATAGAGCTGATGAGAAGAGAGTGAGTGTAGAACAGAGAATGGTTGAATGAGAACAGGAGAATGAGAAGAGAATGATCCAAGGATCAATGCTCTAATACCATGTTGGTTTTGGAATCAAAACATGAACTATGGCTGCGGAAGCTTTAAGAGAATTTAGAGAGAGACTGAGTAGAATAGTGAAGAAAACATCATGTTCTCATTAATTTCGAAAATGGTTACATGGGTAAGCTTAAATAGACTTATTCTAGATACATAAAAGCATAAGAAAGGAGAGAGAAGTGCCAGCTGGGTGGAGGGGACCATTTGGTAGCCAGCTGGGTGGAGGGGACCATCTAGTACTAGTCTCCAACGGTCATATTGACCATGTTGGGACCACTTTTGCTTCTTATCCACCAGCAATCCCCTACAGCTGAGCCTATCCTTGTTATGCTTCCCTTGCTACTCAAGTAAATATGTCACTCGGTCTCTTGGATAGGTTTACATGTGACCGAGTGAAGATGCTTGACTAATACTCCCCCTCAAGCTAAGCCGAAAGGACCGAAGGCTTAGCTTGGAAAACCCGAAGTCTACACCTCATTAAAAAAACCTCAATAAGGAAAACCACGTGGGACAAAACCTTGCCGAGGGAAAAAGAGTATGCAAACCGCGGGTTAGAGGACATGAAGTCAAGGGCGATCTAAGCGCACAAGTCCAAGCTTCCCATATATGTGGTTGCAAACTTTGGTACTTGCGGCTTTAGTGAAGATATCTGCCAATTGATCTCCACTTGGTGTGAAACATGGAAGAACTACTCCTTCCTCTATACGCTCTCGGACTTTGTGACAGTCCACTTCTACGTGCTTAATTCTCTCATGAAAGACCGGATTGGAGGCTATGTGGATTGCTGCTTGGTTGTCACAGTGCATGGTAATTGGATCCTTTGTGTCTCGTCCTAGATCCTTGAGCAGAGCTCTCAGCCACACTAGCTCATCCGTAAGCCTCCTCATAGCTCTATACTCTGCTTCTGCACTTGAACACGCCACAACCTTTTGCTTCTTGGTCTTCCAAGTAACCAAGTTACCTCCAACAAATGTGCAATAACCCGTGGTAGACTTCCTATCATTCCTATCTCCAGCCCAATCAGCATCACAATATCCAGCAACATCCGAGCTCTCATTCTTTCCCATCCATACGCCTTGGCTCGAGCTTCCTTTGAGATACTTGAGGATCCGCTCAACCATACTCCAATGATACTTTGTTGGAGCTTGCATGAATTGACTAACCTGGTTCACAGCAAAACAGAGGTCTGGTCTAGATATGGTTAGATAAATGAGCTTACCCACTAATCGGCGGTATTTGGAAACATCTTCAAATGGCTCATCATCTTTCTCCCCCTTTCGATTGACCTTGTAACCATCTGCAAGTGGTGTCTTGGCTGGTCTACTGGTCTCCATACCTGTCTCATGAAGCAAATCAAGAGTGTATTTTCTTTGAGAGAGAAATAAGTCTTCCGAAGAACGACAAATCTCAATCCCTAGAAAATACTTTAGTTCTCCAAGATCTTTGATGTCAAAGACAGTGAAGATATGATTTAGTGGCTGCTATACCTTCCTTATCATCGCCGGAGATGATAAGGTCATCAACATATATCAACACAACCACAATACCATTCGAACTCTTGAGTGTGAACAAGGTATGGTCAGCTTCGGACTTGCGGAAGCCACGATCTCTAAGTGTGTGGCTGAGCTTGTGGTACCATGCTCTTGGAGATTGCTTCAAACCATAGATGGTTTTCCTTAGCCGCAATACTTTTCCGGGAGTAACCTTCGATTCTAGGCCTGGTGGTGGTGTCATATACACCTCCTCCTCAAGTTCCCCTTGAAGAAAGGCGTTCTTGACATCCATCTGCCATAATTCCCAAGACAAGTTAGTAGCTAATGAAAGAACCACCCTTACCGTATGTAGTTTGGCAACCGGAGCAAATGTATCCGTGTAGTCAACTCCAAAGGTTTGTGTGAAACCGCGAGCTACAAGCCTTGCTTTGTAGCGCTCAATCTCTCCATTGCTTTTATACTTGATAGTGAAGACCCACTTGGAGGTGACAGCCTTCTTTCCCAATGGCATATCTACTTCATCCCAAGTGTGGTTCTTTTCCATAGCCCCTATCTCAGCCTTCACCGCATCCAACCAATGTTGGATTTGCTTAGCTTCATCATAGCTTTGAGGTACCTGGTCCATTTCAATTCGACCAAGAAAGGCATGGAAATCAGAGGGTAAGAGGTCAATCGAAAATACCGTGGTAACGGGATGAGCCACGGCTTGAGCATTGTAATAGACCCTTGTGTTCCTCCAATTAGAGGGATCTTTGCGGACTCGTGTGCTACGTCTGAGAGGTTGGACCACAGCGGGAGGTTCCATGGGTTGAGTTGGTTGAGTTGGTGGCTCAGGTTGATCAGGTTGAGCTTGGGGCACACACGACTCAGGGTCAGTCCGAGGAGTGATTGAACCCATTGGGTCTGATTGTGAGGCCGGCTCAGATTCCTTCTGCGGATCCAACACCTTTGGTGAGCTACGATCTTGAGGGCAGGTTCTCGGAGGCAAATGTGTTGATGGGGCAGTCCCTTGATCAGTCCTTGGTTCAATCCGTGGCATGTTGGTGGCATGATCCAGAGGTGTTTCCGAGACTGTCTGATCTGAGGGAGTGTTGTTTTGGCTGGTTGGAACACCAAGCTTGTTGAGGAGGAATTGAAGACTTGCGGCTCTATCCATGACAGGTTCGGATAGGTCTTGAAGATCATCCCAATTCCTTTCACCATAGTATCCACAATCTTCACGGAACGTCACATCTCGGGATACATGGACTCGTCTCGTTTCTGGATCATAACACTTATACCCCTTTTGAGTAGAGGAGTAACCTATGAATATACACTTCTTGATCTTGCCTTCGAGTTTGTTCCTCAGCTCTCCGGGCACTAGAACAAAACATACACAACCAAACACCCTTAAGTGATCTAAGGAAGGTTCAGTTTTGTTTAATACCTTATATGGAGACACATCTTTGAGGACTTTGGTTGGAGTTCTATTGATCAAGTAGCAGGCTGCCATGACGGCATCACCCCAAAATCTTTTTGGCACATTCATGTGGAACATGAGAGATCTTGAAACCTCCATTAGGTGGCGATTTTTCCTCTCAGCCACTCCGTTTTGTTGTGGATTATAGGGGCAGCTAGTTTGATGTAGTATTCCTTGTTTAGTTAAGTGCTCTTGGAACGCTTTGCTCATATTATCTCCTCCATTATCCGTTCTAAGTACCTTCAATTTCGAGTTAAAATGATTAGATATGTAAGCTTCAAAATTTTTAAATGCATCAAACACTCTATCTTTTGATGGCATAAGAGTTATCCAAGTATATTTTGATTTCTCATCTATGAAAGTGACAAAGTATCTATGATTATCTCTAGATGCACAAGGAGACGTCCAAACATCAGAATGTACAAGATCAAAGCAACTTTCATAAATGGTAGAAGATAAAGGATAAACCGCCTTGCAATGTTTTCCAAGAATGCAAGCTTCACAATCAACATTGTCAAAAGATAAATTAGGTAACATAAGTCTCAAGGCACGAAAATGAGGGTGGCCAGCTCTAGCATGCCAAACTGAGTCATTTAAACTACTAACAACCGAATTAGAAACAGCCACACTATTGCCACAAAACGAAGATAAAAACTTTGGGTCTTCAAGAATGTAAAGCCCATGTTCCACTCTCCCTTGTCCAAGTAACTTTCCCGTCTCAATATCCTGAAACTTCACATCGTTAGGTCCAAAAATAACATTACAATATAAGTCCATAACAGCCTTTCTAACCGAGAGAAGATTAGAGGTAAATTCCGGCATATAAAAAGCTCTAGACTTTTTGTTAAACAAGCCTAGCTTCCCTACTCCACTAACCGATATCCTATTGCCATTTGCTATCACAACTCTCCCTAAAGCCGATTCTATGTTGCTAATCAAGCTCTTATCACTAATCATATGATGAGAAGCTCCAGAATCAACAACAATAGGTTTAAAGAGCTTATGGGAATAGAAACAGATACCGGAATCCTTTAGCGATTTGAGGGTGTTGATGAGAGCTTCAAGGTCCGATTTCTTGATGACATCTCCCTGAAATGATGAGGCAGCAGCTGCAGTCAAGTGCTCTTGGTCCTTGGATGAAGAGGCAGCGGCTGAGCCCATCATGGAACCTTGATCATCCAAGACTTCATGAGACAGATTGGCCTTTGAATCCTTGAACTTGGCTGGTTTAAGGTGAGGATGGAGCAGCCAGCATTTTTCCTTGACATGACCCTTCTTCTTGCAATGGTCACAAAGGAGCTTCTTCCTATCTTCAAACCTTCCTTGAGCTTTGTTTGCTGTTATAAGACCAGAATTTCCTTTTCCCTCAAACAGCTCAATGGACCCTTGTTCCTTCTGGATTTGAGAACAAACTTCTTCAAGACTGGGAAGAGAGCTAGTGCTTGTAAGAATGGAAGAATTAATGGAAGAAAGCTCATAGAGAGAGAGAGAGAATGGGGGCGAGAATGAAGAAGAAGAAGAGTGTGTATTCACTCACTTAACATTACAAATGGTTGCTACATGGTTTATATAGGCATACAATTGGTTGCCCTAGATTCTACAAGACAAACACAAAGAGACAAGAATTGCCTAAAATGGATCAGCAAAATCTGCTGAGACAAAAGGAGATGGAGCCTCTTTCCTCTTTTGTTCAAACAAAGTCACATGTCTTCCCTAACCTTCTCTCAGCCTCCAACGGTTATATTGAACCATTTGGAGTCTTCTTTCCTTCTAGAAGACATTCATGGGCCTTTATAACCTCAGCCCAACTTCCTCCAAAGTGTTAACACACATCTGATCCATTTGGCTTCCTTATTCAGTTTCTGGCCCAAAGTAACTTCAAGCTTGATAATAGCTTGATCAATACTCCCCCTCAAGCTTAGCTATATGGAGTAAAGCTAAGCTTGGAATCCGCAAGACATCACCTCATTAAAAACCTTACCACCCAAAAACCACATGGGAGAAAAGAGTGTTAAGGGAAAAAGAGTGTGAAGCTCACGGATTAGAGGACATGAGATCAAGGGCGAGTTAAGTCTACAAGTCCCAACTTGCTGTTGATGTGTTCGCACACCTTGAGACTTGCAGCTTTGGTGAAGATGTCCGCCAACTGGTCTTCACTCTTTGTATAGCATGGAAGGGTTACTCCTTCCTCGATCTTCTCACGTACTTTGTGACAATCCATCTCAATATGCTTAGTCCTCTCATGAAATACTGAGTTGGATGCAATGTGAATGGCAGCTTGGTTGTCACAATGCATAGTAATTGGTCTTGGAGACTCTATGCCGAGGTCTTTTAGAAGAGCCTTCAGCCATGTTAACTCATTAGTTAGCTTCCTCATGGCCCTATACTCCGCTTCCGCACTCGAACAAGATACAACCTTCTGCTTCTTTGTTTTCCACGTGACTAAGTTTCCTCCAATGAATGTGCAATAGCCTGTTGTGGATTTCCGATCATTCCTATCCCCAGCCCAGTCTGCGTCACAGTAACCCACGATCTCGGTGTTCTCATTCTTTCCCATCCAAATGCCACGACCTGGGCTTCCTTTGAGATATCGAAGAATCCGTTCTACCATACTCCAATGGTACACCGTAGGGGTCTGCATATGCTGACTGACCTGGTTCACAGCAAAACACAAGTCAGGGCGTGTGATGGTTAAGTATATAAGCTTACCAACCAGACGACGGTATTGAGCTGGATCTTCATAAGGTGTATCATCTTTCTCCCCCTTTCGAGCGACCTTGTAGCCATCTTCGAGGGGAGTCTTGGCCGGCTTTGCTCCAAGCTTTCCTGTCTCATTCAAAAGATCAAGCACGTACTTCCTTTGGGATAGAAAGAGACCATGCGAGGAGCGGCACACTTCTATTCCAAGGAAGTACTTAAGTTCTCCAAGGTCTTTGATATCAAACACACTCTTAAGGAAAGCTTTAGTTTCAGCAATACCTGATTTGTCACTACCAGAAATGATCAAATCATCAACATAAATGAGCACAACGATAATACCTCTGGAACTTTGCAATGTGAAGAGTGTGTGATCAGCCTCGGATTTCCTAAATCCTCTGGTTTTGAGAGTTGAGCTAAGCTTATGGTACCAAGCTCTAGGTGACTGCTTGAGTCCATAAATCGCCTTGCGCAACTTGAGTACCTTTCCCGGTGCAATGGAGGCTTCCAAACCAGGAGGAGGATACATATAGACGTCTTCATCTAATTCCCCTTGGAGGAAAGCGTTTTTCACATCCATCTGCCATAGCTCCCAAGATAGGTTAGTAGCTAAGGATAAAATGACTCTTACCGTATGGAGCTTAGCAACCGGAGCAAATGTGTCTGTATAGTCCTCTCCATAAGTTTGTGTAAACCCTCTAGCAACCAGCCTGGCTTTGTATCGCTCTATATCTCCATTGCTGTGGTACTTAATGGTGAAGACCCACTTGGAACTGACCGCTTTTTTTCCATTAGGTAGTTCAGCTTCTTCCCATGTATGGTTCTTTTCCATTGCACTAACTTCTGCACCAATAGCCTCACACCATTCTTTGATGTCCTTAGCTTCTTCATAGGTGTTCGGAATGGAGTGCACCTCAATCTTTCCAAGGAAAGCTTGATGATCTGATGGCAAAAGGGCGATCGAACACACAGCTTGAATAGGATGAGCAACAGCTTGATTGTTGTAGTAGACTCTTGTGTTGATCCAATTGGAAGGATCCTTGCGTAGCCTAGTACTTCTTCTTAGGGGTGGAGCGACAGCAATCTCCCCCTCATTATCAGCCCGGTTTAGAGTTTCCTCGGTGGGTTGATCATCCGAGACCTCATTAGGCATGGCCGGCTCACCTTCCTCCTCACCTTGTGGTTCAATGTTGCCTTGTGGTTCCCCATGTGACTCAGGTGTTGGTGTTACTTTGGAGGAATCCGGAGGAGTTGGGTGAGTACGTGATGCCTCTTTCTCCTGACCAAGTCCAAGGTTCTCTAAGAGTTGCTTTAAACTTGCCGATCTATCCGAGGTTGAGTGAGCCAAGTCTTTCAAGTCTTCCCACTCTATCTTATCATAATAGCCCTTCTCTTCAATGAACCTTACATCTCGAGAAACATATGTTTTCCCATTGTTGGGATCAATGCACTTGTATCCTTTTTGCGATGTAGAATACCCAATAAACATACACCTATTGCTCTTTGGATCCAACTTGTTCCTCAACTCACCTGGAACCAACACAAAACACACACATCCAAAAACTTTTAGATGTTCAAGTGATGGCTTAATGCCGTTTAGTACCTCAAATGGAGAAAGGTCCTTGAGAACTTTTGTTGGGGTTCGGTTGATCAAGTAACAAGCTGTCATAACCGCATCTCCCCAAAATCTCCTTGGAACATTTGCATGGAACATCATTGATCGTGCAACTTCCATAAGATGTCTGTTCTTCCTCTCAGCCACTCCATTTTGTTGTGGAGTATAAGGGCAGCTTGTTTGGTGAATTATGCCGTGTTTTGCTAAGTGCTCTTTGAACTTGGTGCTTGTATATTCTCCACCATTGTCTGATCTTAGTACCTTAATTTTAGCATTGAATTGATTAGTCACATAGTTTTGGAAGTTTAAGAATGCATCAAACACACGATCCTTAGAGGGAAGTAATGTAATCCAAGTGTACTTTGATTTTTCATCTATGAATGTCACAAAATACTTGAGATTATCCCTAGAAACGCATGGAGAAGTCCAAACATCTGAGTGAACTAAATCGAAGCAATTATCATAGATTGTAGATGAATTTGGAAACACACCCTTACAATGTTTACCCAAGATACAAGCTTCACAAACAGAATGATCAAACTTAATATTAGGCAACATGAGTTCAATAGCACGAGCATGAGGATGACCTAATCTAGCATGCCAAACAAAATTTAAAGCAACTACAACATTAGAAGTAAAAGAGGGTGAATCTAAAGAACTTGGTTCAGCATCTCCTAACACATAGAGCCCATCCTTGGTTCCACCTTCTCCAAGGATCTTTCCACTCTTAATATCCTGAAAATGAACATTGTCAGATCCAAATATAGCCAAACAATCAAGATCAGTGGTTGCTTTCTTCACCGAGAGCAAATTAGAAGTAAACTTAGGCATGTAGAATGCTTTAGATGTTTTCTCAAATAGCTTCAAGTCTCCTACACCTTGTATTGGTACTCTTGTACCATTGGCTATCACAACATTACCTACTGCCGGTTCTACATTCTCTATTAACCTAGGATTGCTAATCATGTGGTGAGAAGCACCTGAGTCAATAATAAGAGATTCAACCGGTTTTTGAGAGTAATAAGTGATACCGAAATCTTTTAGGGAGGCAATGGACTTGAGAAGCTTTTCAACATCTGACTTTCTCATGACATCATCCACAGGTACAGCCGTCATAGCCACGCCTTCACTTTGTTTAGACGTCCCTGCTTGGTCTCCTTCTGCCACAGACTGAGAGATGTTTGCTTTTGGGTCCTTAAACTTGTTTGGTTTAAGGTGTGGATGAAGAATCCAGCACTTGTCCTTGCTATGCCCCTTCTTCTTGCAGTGCTCACAGACCAACCGCCTTCTTTCCTCATATGTGAGAGATGCCCTATGAGCTGAGACGTGCTCCACCTGATTTGCTGAGACTAGCTCACCTTTATTAACCAAGCCGTGTGAGCCTTGTTCTTTGAGGATTTGGGAGCACACCTCATCAACACTAGGGATTCTGTCTTGCCTTAGAATATGTTTAGTGAGGTCGTTGAAGTTTGAGTTGAGTCCACCAAGCAGCTTGAACACCTTATCTTGTTCTTGTCTTTCCTTGATCACCAACGGATCATTAGTTCCTGGCCTTAGCATATCTAGTTCAGCCCACAAAGAACTGAGCTTTCCAAAGTAGGCAGAGAACTCCATTTCTTCTTGGTTCAAGGATGTGATAGCCTTCTTGACTTCATACACTCGAGTAAGATTAGAGACATTCCCAAAAACCTTTTTGAGAGTTTCCCATAGATCTTTGGCTGTGTCACAGAATGAGTAAGACTCAATGAGGTGAGCATCAAGGGAGCTTGTGAGAATGGCTAAAACAGTCTGGTCCTCTTGAAACCACTTGCTGTCTTCCGCCAACACCATTCCTCTCTCAGCTTCATCATCTTCTTCAGGTCGAGATGAGACTATGTGCCTCCACATTCCCTTGCTACAGAGAATCATCCTTGCTGCTCTGGCCCACAACAAGTAATTTGGACCTTTCAACATCACAGGAATCAGCATATTCTTTGAGTTCTCCATGGTGTGAGTTTAAATCCGAGAGAATGAAGTTCAAAACAGAGAATAAGAGATGAGTTTTAGAACAGAGAATGGACTTGGAACAGAGAATAAGGAATTAGAGTTGGAGAATATAGGTGAAGAATGCTTAGAAATGACAGAGAATAGGAGAGATTAGGATCTTAGAATGCTCTGATACCATGTAAGAATGGAAGAATTAATGGAAGAAAGCTCATAGAGAGAGAGAGAGAATGGGGGCGAGAATGAAGAAGAAGAAGAGTGTGTATTCACTCACTTAACATTACAAATGGTTGCTACATGGTTTATATAGGCATACAATTGGTTGCCCTAGATTCTACAAGACAAACACAAAGAGACAAGAATTGCCTAAAATGGATCAGCAAAATCTGCTGAGACAAAAGGAGATGGAGCCTCTTTCCTCTTTTGTTCAAACAAAGTCACATGTCTTCCCTAACCTTCTCTCAGCCTCCAACGGTTATATTGAACCATTTGGAGTCTTCTTTCCTTCTAGAAGACATTCATGGGCCTTTATAACCTCAGCCCAACTTCCTCCAAAGTGTTAACACACATCTGATCCATTTGGCTTCCTTATTCAGTTTCTGGCCCAAAGTAACTTCAAGCTTGATAATAGCTTGATCAATAGTGCTTGCAGCTGACCTTAGGATATGTTTCACAAGATCCTTATATCCAGGGTTCAGATTCATCATAAGGCCGAAGACCTTATCCTCTTCATTCCTCTGCCTAATCACCTTCGGATCCATAGTCATTGGCCTTAACATATCTAACTCAGCCCATAATGATCTAAACTTCCCAAAGTATTCAGTAAATTCCATTTCTTCTTGAAGAAGATTAGACAGAGCTCTCTTAACCTCAAATACTCTAGTTAAGTTTGAAATGTTACCATAAACCTTCTTCAAGGTGTCCCATAACTCCTTTGCCGTTTCACAGTTTGAATATGCCTCAAGGATTTGCGGATCTAGGGAGCTCTGGATGATGGACTTGACAGCTTGATCCACTTGAAACCACTCATCATCCTCATCAAGAAGGTCTTCTTCTTCTTCATCGCTGGACTGAGGTTCCTTTGGAGGTCTTTCCTTCACCACATGGCCCCAAAACCCTTTCCTAGTGCAGATTGTTGTCTTCACTGTTCTGGCCCATAGAAGATAGTTCACACCCTTGAGAGTTATTGGAACAATTGGAAACTTAGTTGTATCCATGAGATCTTGAGAAAGTTTGAGTCTTTCCTTGCAGATCTGAAAAAGCTAAGCTTTAAGGTTTTTCTTGAGAAAGTTCTGAACTTTCTTTGAAGAAACTTGAGAAAGGTGACACCTTTGAGTGAATAACACCAGAAAGGAGCAAGCTTGATGAGATTCTGACCAAAAACGAGAGCTTTCTCCACTAGCAACAAAGTTCGGATTTTGAAAGCTTGAATGCGGACATAGAGCTGATGAGAAGAGAGTGAGTGTAGAACAGAGAATGGTTGAATGAGAACAGGAGAATGAGAAGAGAATGATCCAAGGATCAATGCTCTAATACCATGTTGGTTTTGGAATCAAAACATGAACTATGGCTGCGGAAGCTTTAAGAGAATTTAGAGAGAGACTGAGTAGAATAGTGAAGAAAACATCATGTTCTCATTAATTTCGAAAATGGTTACATGGGTAAGCTTAAATAGACTTATTCTAGATACATAAAAGCATAAGAAAGGAGAGAGAAGTGCCAGCTGGGTGGAGGGGACCATTTGGTAGCCAGCTGGGTGGAGGGGACCATCTAGTACTAGTCTCCAACGGTCATATTGACCATGTTGGGACCACTTTTGCTTCTTATCCACCAGCAATCCCCTACAGCTGAGCCTATCCTTGTTATGCTTCCCTTGCTACTCAAGTAAATATGTCACTCGGTCTCTTGGATAGGTTTACATGTGACCGAGTGAAGATGCTTGACTAATACTCCCCCTCAAGCTAAGCCGAAAGGACCGAAGGCTTAGCTTGGAAAACCCGAAGTTTACACCTCATTAAAAAAACCTCAATAAGGAAAACCACGTGGGACAAAACCTTGCCGAGGGAAAAAGAGTATGCAAACCGCGGGTTAGAGGACATGAAGTCAAGGGCGATCTAAGCGCACAAGTCCAAGCTTCCCATATATGTGGTTGCAAACTTTGGTACTTGCGGCTTTAGTGAAGATATCTGCCAATTGATCTCCACTTGGTGTGAAACATGGAAGAACTACTCCTTCCTCTATACGCTCTCGGACTTTGTGACAGTCCACTTCTACGTGCTTAATTCTCTCATGAAAGACCGGATTGGAGGCTATGTGGATTGCTGCTTGGTTGTCACAGTGCATGGTAATTGGATCCTTTGTGTCTCGTCCTAGATCCTTGAGCAGAGCTCTCAGCCACACTAGCTCATCCGTAAGCCTCCTCATAGCTCTATACTCTGCTTCTGCACTTGAACACGCCACAACCTTTTGCTTCTTGGTCTTCCAAGTAACCAAGTTACCTCCAACAAATGTGCAATAACCCGTGGTAGACTTCCTATCATTCCTATCTCCAGCCCAATCAGCATCACAATATCCAGCAACATCCGAGCTCTCATTCTTTCCCATCCATACGCCTTGGCTCGAGCTTCCTTTGAGATACTTGAGGATCCGCTCAACCATACTCCAATGATACTTTGTTGGAGCTTGCATGAATTGACTAACCTGGTTCACAGCAAAACAGAGGTCTGGTCTAGATATGGTTAGATAAATGAGCTTACCCACTAATCGGCGGTATTTGGAAACATCTTCAAATGGCTCATCATCTTTCTCCCCCTTTCGATTGACCTTGTAACCATCTGCAAGTGGTGTCTTGGCTGGTCTACTGGTCTCCATACCTGTCTCATGAAGCAAATCAAGAGTGTATTTTCTTTGAGAGAGAAATAAGTCTTCCGAAGAACGACAAATCTCAATCCCTAGAAAATACTTTAGTTCTCCAAGATCTTTGATGTCAAAGACAGTGAAGATATGATTTAGTGGCTGCTATACCTTCCTTATCATCGCCGGAGATGATAAGGTCATCAACATATATCAACACAACCACAATACCATTCGAACTCTTGAGTGTGAACAAGGTATGGTCAGCTTCGGACTTGCGGAAGCCACGATCTCTAAGTGTGTGGCTGAGCTTGTGGTACCATGCTCTTGGAGATTGCTTCAAACCATAGATGGTTTTCCTTAGCCGCAATACTTTTCCGGGAGTAACCTTCGATTCTAGGCCTGGTGGTGGTGTCATATACACCTCCTCCTCAAGTTCCCCTTGAAGAAAGGCGTTCTTGACATCCATCTGCCATAATTCCCAAGACAAGTTAGTAGCTAATGAAAGAACCACCCTTACCGTATGTAGTTTGGCAACCGGAGCAAATGTATCCGTGTAGTCAACTCCAAAGGTTTGTGTGAAACCGCGAGCTACAAGCCTTGCTTTGTAGCGCTCAATCTCTCCATTGCTTTTATACTTGATAGTGAAGACCCACTTGGAGGTGACAGCCTTCTTTCCCAATGGCATATCTACTTCATCCCAAGTGTGGTTCTTTTCCATAGCCCCTATCTCAGCCTTCACCGCATCCAACCAATGTTGGATTTGCTTAGCTTCATCATAGCTTTGAGGTACCTGGTCCATTTCAATTCGACCAAGAAAGGCATGGAAATCAGAGGGTAAGAGGTCAATCGAAAATACCGTGGTAACGGGATGAGCCACGGCTTGAGCATTGTAATAGACCCTTGTGTTCCTCCAATTAGAGGGATCTTTGCGGACTCGTGTGCTACGTCTGAGAGGTTGGACCACAGCGGGAGGTTCCATGGGTTGAGTTGGTTGAGTTGGTGGCTCAGGTTGATCAGGTTGAGCTTGGGGCACACACGACTCAGGGTCAGTCCGAGGAGTGATTGAACCCATTGGGTCTGATTGTGAGGCCGGCTCAGATTCCTTCTGCGGATCCAACACCTTTGGTGAGCTACGATCTTGAGGGCAGGTTCTCGGAGGCAAATGTGTTGATGGGGCAGTCCCTTGATCAGTCCTTGGTTCAATCCGTGGCATGTTGGTGGCATGATCCAGAGGTGTTTCCGAGACTGTCTGATCTGAGGGAGTGTTGTTTTGGCTGGTTGGAACACCAAGCTTGTTGAGGAGGAATTGAAGACTTGCGGCTCTATCCATGACAGGTTCGGATAGGTCTTGAAGATCATCCCAATTCCTTTCACCATAGTATCCACAATCTTCACGGAACGTCACATCTCGGGATACATGGACTCGTCTCGTTTCTGGATCATAACACTTATACCCCTTTTGAGTAGAGGAGTAACCTATGAATATACACTTCTTGATCTTGCCTTCGAGTTTGTTCCTCAGCTCTCCGGGCACTAGAACAAAACATACACAACCAAACACCCTTAAGTGATCTAAGGAAGGTTCAGTTTTGTTTAATACCTTATATGGAGACACATCTTTGAGGACTTTGGTTGGAGTTCTATTGATCAAGTAGCAGGCTGCCATGACGGCATCACCCCAAAATCTTTTTGGCACATTCATGTGGAACATGAGAGATCTTGAAACCTCCATTAGGTGGCGATTTTTCCTCTCAGCCACTCCGTTTTGTTGTGGATTATAGGGGCAGCTAGTTTGATGTAGTATTCCTTGTTTAGTTAAGTGCTCTTGGAACGCTTTGCTCATATTATCTCCTCCATTATCCGTTCTAAGTACCTTCAATTTCGAGTTAAAATGATTAGATATGTAAGCTTCAAAATTTTTAAATGCATCAAACACTCTATCTTTTGATGGCATAAGAGTTATCCAAGTATATTTTGATTTCTCATCTATGAAAGTGACAAAGTATCTATGATTATCTCTAGATGCACAAGGAGACGTCCAAACATCAGAATGTACAAGATCAAAGCAACTTTCATAAATGGTAGAAGATAAAGGATAAACCGCCTTGCAATGTTTTCCAAGAATGCAAGCTTCACAATCAACATTGTCAAAAGATAAATTAGGTAACATAAGTCTCAAGGCACGAAAATGAGGGTGGCCAGCTCTAGCATGCCAAACTGAGTCATTTAAACTACTAACAACCGAATTAGAAACAGCCACACTATTGCCACAAAACGAAGATAAAAACTTTGGGTCTTCAAGAATGTAAAGCCCATGTTCCACTCTCCCTTGTCCAAGTAACTTTCCCGTCTCAATATCCTGAAACTTCACATCGTTAGGTCCAAAAATAACATTACAATATAAGTCCATAACAGCCTTTCTAACCGAGAGAAGATTAGAGGTAAATTCCGGCATATAAAAAGCTCTAGACTTTTTGTTAAACAAGCCTAGCTTCCCTACTCCACTAACCGATATCCTATTGCCATTTGCTATCACAACACTCCCTAAAGCCGATTCTATGTTGCTAATCAAGCTCTTATCACTAATCATATGATGAGAAGCTCCAGAATCAACAACAATAGGTTTAAAGAGCTTATGGGAATAGAAACAGATACCGGAATCCTTTAGCGATTTGAGGGTGTTGATGAGAGCTTCAAGGTCCGATTTCTTGATGACATCTCCCTGAAATGATGAGGCAGCAGCTGCAGTCAAGTGCTCTTGGTCCTTGGATGAAGAGGCAGCGGCTGAGCCCATCATGGAACCTTGATCATCCAAGACTTCATGAGACAGATTGGCCTTTGAATCCTTGAACTTGGCTGGTTTAAGGTGAGGATGGAGCAGCCAGCATTTTTCCTTGACATGACCCTTCTTCTTGCAATGGTCACAAAGGAGCTTCTTCCTATCTTCAAACCTTCCTTGAGCTTTGTTTGCTGTTATAAGACCAGAATTTCCTTTTCCCTCAAACAGCTCAATGGACCCTTGTTCCTTCTGGATTTGAGAACAAACTTCTTCAAGACTGGGAAGAGAGCTAGTGCTTGCAGCTGACCTTAGGATATGTTTCACAAGATCCTTATATCCAGGGTTCAGATTCATCATAAGGCCGAAGACCTTATCCTCTTCATTCCTCTGCCTAATCACCTTCGGATCCATAGTCATTGGCCTTAACATATCTAACTCAGCCCATAATGATCTAAACTTCCCAAAGTATTCAGTAAATTCCATTTCTTCTTGAAGAAGATTAGACAGAGCTCTCTTAACCTCAAATACTCTAGTTAAGTTTGAAATGTTACCATAAACCTTCTTCAAGGTGTCCCATAACTCCTTTGCCGTTTCACAGTTTGAATATGCCTCAAGGATTTGCGGATCTAGGGAGCTCTGGATGATGGACTTGACAGCTTGATCCACTTGAAACCACTCATCATCCTCATCAAGAAGGTCTTCTTCTTCTTCATCGCTGGACTGAGGTTCCTTTGGAGGTCTTTCCTTCACCACATGGCCCCAAAACCCTTTCCTAGTGCAGATTGTTGTCTTCACTGTTCTGGCCCATAGAAGATAGTTCACACCCTTGAGAGTTATTGGAACAATTGGAAACTTAGTTGTATCCATGAGATCTTGAGAAAGTTTGAGTCTTTCCTTGCAGATCTGAAAAAGCTAAGCTTTAAGGTTTTTCTTGAGAAAGTTCTGAACTTTCTTTGAAGAAACTTGAGAAAGGTGACACCTTTGAGTGAATAACACCAGAAAGGAGAAAGCTTGATGAGATTCTGACCAAAAACGAGAGCTTTCTCCACTAGCAACAAAGTTCGGATTTTGAAAGCTTGAATGCGGACATAGAGCTGATGAGAAGAGAGTGAGTGTAGAACAGAGAATGGTTGAATGAGAACAGGAGAATGAGAAGAGAATGATCCAAGGATCAATGCTCTGATACCATGTTGGTTTTGGAATCAAAACATGAACTATGGCTGCTTTAAGAGATTTTAGAGAGAGACTGAGTAGAATAGTGAAGAAAACATCATGTTCTCATTAATTTCGAAAATGGTTACATGGGTAAGCTTAAATAGACTTATTCTAGATACATAAAAGCATAAGAAAGGAGATAGAAGTGCCAGCTGGGTGGAGGGGACCATTTGGTAGCCAGCTGGGTGGAGGGGACTATCTAGTACTAGTCTCCAACGGTCATATTGACCATGTTGGGACCACTTTTGCTTCTTATCCACCAGCAATCCCCTACAGCTGAGCCTATCCTTGTTATGCTTCCCTTGCTACTCAAGTAAATATGTCACTCGGTCTCTTGGATAGGTTTACATGTGACCGAGTGAAGATGCTTGACTAATAAACGGGAGTTAGGTCTGGTTCTAGCCGCAAAACGTTCAATAGTCATGGGAGTTATATTGATTGCGCTGAATCCTCGGTCTGAGATCAGTGCTTGTCGGTTTGTCAAGTAGTCTAGAGTCCCCTAACTAAGCATGAATCAATAACCTTACTCCTCAGTGCCCAGCTTTCCGTTAATCGCTTATTCTCATATTAACCGCTCTGCTTTCGTTCATTGCTTTAATTCCGCTTGCTGAGTTGTTTGCTTCTTGTTTCCGCTTTATTGTTATGCTTCAGTTCCGTGACACTTGATGAACTGAATACTAACTTGGATTAGGTAGATCCGCATAGTTCCGATTTTTAGCAACACACTTGAGTTGGATTGACACCTATTACACTACAACGACATATTAGTGTTCTAGGATTTTTTTGATCTGGTTGCACAAACACGTAAAAATCTTGCTATCACTGAGCTTGAAATGTTGAGGCCTCCAACGGCAGATCCAAAGGTGATGAGTGAAAGAATTGAGCAAGATAAGGTGTTTGGGCTGATGATGAACTTGAATCCAGCCTACAATGATCTCATTCGTCACCTCCTAAGGCAAGAGAAACTCCCTGGTTTGGAAGAGGTTTGCGGTTTTATTCAAAGGGAGCAAGGGTGTGTGATCATTGCAAGAAGAAGGGACACTCAAAGGATCGATGTTGGATTCTTTACCCTCATCTCAAACAAAACCGGTGGGACAAGGCTAAAGCAAATGCGGCTAATGGAGAGAGGGATGCTCATGTGACAGAGGGATCTTCTTCTTAACAAGCTGTGGATGATGTTAAGGCTTTGGTCGCCACACAAGATGAGTATGTGAGGAAGTCGGACATAGCCGAGCTCATCAAAACCATTAACTCTCTTAAGGAATCTGGTAACTCTTTTCATGTCTCCAAAATTACTAAACCATTGATTGTAGATTCAGGAGCATCTCATCACATGATTAGTAGTAGGAGCTTGCTTGAAAATGTTAAACCAGCCTTAGGTAAAGTTGAAATTGCAAATGGTTCTAAGGTTCCCATTAAAGGAATAGGCGATTTGAAATTGTTTGATAAATCATCTAGACCTTTTTATATGCCCGAGTTCACATCCAACTTATTGAGTGTTAACAAAACTGTATGTGATTTGAATTGCAAAGCCATATTTGAGCCTAACAAAGTGTATTTTCAGGATATTGAGTCCGATCAAATTCTTGGAGAAGGAGTCACCAAGAATGGATTGTATCTTCTTGAGGATCTTAAGAGCAATCCAAATTTATCTTGTTTTTCTAGTACTAGTAGTAATGTTGAGAATGTTGTGTGGCACGCTAGACTTGGTCATCCCCATAGCCGAGCTTTAAACTTGTTATTGCCAAATGTTTTCTTTATGAATGATGACTGTGAGGCTTGCATACTTGGGAAACATTGCAAGTCGGTGTTTCCTAAGTGTTCAACCGTTTATGAACATTGCTTTGAATTAATTCATTCAGATGTATGGTCTTCTCCTTGTGAGTCTCGCGAAAACCATAAGTATTTTGTCACCTTTATAGATGAGAAATCTAAGTACACTTGGTTAACCTTGTTACCTTCAAAGGATAGGGTGCTAGATGCTTTCACCAATTTCCAAACTTATGTGATTAACTATTATAATGCAAGGATTAAAATTTTGAGAACAGATAATGGTGGTGAATACACAAGCAATTCATTCAAACAACTCCTAGCCAAACTCGGAATTATGCACCAAACTAGCTGTCCGTATACACCCCAACAAAATGGTGTGGCTGAGAGGAAGAATAGACATCTTATGGAGGTTGCAAGGGCCATGATGTTCCACACAAACATGCCAAAACGTTTTTGGAGTGATGCAGTTGTAGCTGCTTGTTATGTGATCAATCGGATCCCAACTAAAGTGTTGAATGACATATCGCCTTTTGAGGTACTCAATCAAACAAAACCTGCTATTACTCGACCCAATACCTCGACATGACAGACCTCGAGTCAAACCTCACGTCAAAGAAACCCCACTCTCCAAGCCACACGACCAACCAGCTCGACTTGTAGGAACCCGAGTCGCACCTGTGGATGGCCAAAACCAGCCCAAATCCAGGCCACCAAGTTCACTCGACCAGCCCCCTCGACCTGACACGACTCGAGCTGTCCCTCCTAACGCAGAAAACACTTTGCGCAAGCCTCTGACTCCACCACTGTACAAACCTCAACTGCCTTTTCCCCAGCGGTTCAAGAAAGACCTAGCTGCGAAGTACAAGGCCCTTTTCGATAAGCAGATGAAAGACATGGAAGTAAAGATACCGCTCCTAGATGCCTTTATGCTAATGCCCCCCTATCAAAAGTTCCTGAAGGTATTAGTCAAGATTATCCTCACTTGGCCACTCCCTCTTTATCCAAGAGGCCGAGTGACTAAGTATAGGCTGAGAGACTTTGATCTATCAAGAGAAGAAGAAATGAAGCCCATAGGAGTGCAGCCCACTCTGCCATGTGACTGTTGGCTTAACCACACCCTAACCACACTATATAGCCGTTGGAACCAGAGTTAGAGTGTGGTTGGGTTTGTGGTCCCAACAAAGTGGTCCAAAAGAGTTGGGTTTGTGGTCCCAGCAAAGTGGTCCCAACAGAGTGGTCCCAAAAGAGTTGCAGAATGTTGCAGAATGTGGTCCCCAATGTATTAGGCTGTATTCTACTCTTGTTTCTATTTATACATTCTGTAAGCTACCATTTCAAATTAATGAGAATCAGTCTTCTTCCTCACTATACTCCTCTCCATTTTTGAAACTCTCTAATGGCTGCTGGAAGTTGTCTTTGATTAACAAAACCAACATGGTATTAGAGCAATGATCTTTGGCTCATTCTCTCCTCTTCTCATTCTGAATCTCTATTCTTCTCTTTTCAATCTTAAATTTCTGAAATCTCTCCACCTCATTCCGCTGCACTCTCCATTTGCTCCCTAGATATCTGAACAAAGAGAAAGCTTGTATCTTTTGCTCTCAAACTCCTGAATCTTCTCAGTCCACTTCGCAATTCTCGGCTAAAGCTTCAGTTTTTCCACCATTTCTCTCCAAAAGAGGTCGAATCTCTCTCTCAGCAACTGTGATGGATTCCATGAAGAACCCCCTTGTTCCTATCACTCTTAAAGGAGTAAACTATCTTCTGTGGGCTCGGACTGCCAAGACAGCCATCTGCACAAGAAGAGGCTACTGGAGCCACATTGTGAAGGCAAGACCTCCGAGGGAAGATAACTCAAGTGAAGATGAAGATGGAGAAGAGGCTCTCGATGAAGATGATGAATGGTTTCAAGTTGACCAAGTGGTAAAATCAATCATTCAAAACTCTCTGGATCCGCCGATTCTTGAAGCCTATTCTTAATGTGAGACATCAAAGGAGTTGTGGGACACACTAAAGAAAGTGTATGGTAATGTCTCTAACCTTACTCGTGTGTTTGAAGTGAAAAAGGCTCTAGCAAATCTGCTTCAAGATGGTGCGGAATTTACTGAGTTCTTTGGGAAGTATAGATCCTTGTGGGCTGAACTAGACATGCTCAGGCCAGTCACTATGGATCCTCGTGTCATTCTGGAAAGGAATGAGGAAGACAAGGTCTTTGGTCTGCTGATGAATCTTGACCCAACATACAAGGATCTAGTCAAGCACATCTTGAGATCAGCTGCAAGTAACAACACTCTCCCTAGCCTTGAAGAGGTATGTTCTCAAATTCAGAAAGAACAAGGTTCCACTGAGCTGATTGAAGGGAAGGGAAGTCTGGGGTTAATCACAGCTAATAAGGCTCAAGGAAGGTTTGAAGACCGAAAGAAGCTGGTTTGCGAGCATTGCAAGAAGAAGGGTCATATGAAGGACAAGTGTTGGCTGTTACATCCCCATCTCAAGCCAGCCAAATTTAAAGAGTTAAAAGCCAATCTGTCACAGGATGTCTCGAGCTCAGCTGAACGATGCACTACAAGTGGCTCAGCCTCACCGTCAGCACCTAAGGAGCATGAGCCCTTAACCGCAGCGACATCAACGTTCAACGGAGATGTGATCAAAAGATCAGACCTTGAGGCTCTAATCAACACCCTTAAATCCTTAAGGGATTCTGGTATTTGTTTCTACTCTCACAAACTCTTTAAACCGCTCGTTGTTGATTCCGGAGCTTCTCATCATATGATTAGTAATAAGAGCTTAATTAGCAATGTAGAACCGGCTTTTGGGAGTGTTGTGATAGCTAACGGTCATAGGATATCGGTTAGTGGAGTAGGGAATTTAGGACTCTTTAACAAGAAAACTAGAGCATTCTATATGCCAGAATTTACCTCAAATCTTCTGTCTGTTAGGAAAGCGGTTATGGATTTAAATTGTTATGCTATCTTTGGACCTAATGACGTGAAATTTCAGGATATTAAGACTGGGAGCTTACTCGGACAAGGAAAAGTGCAAAATGGGCTTTACATCATTGAAGACCCTGAGCTTTTATCTCGCATTTACAACAATAGTTTAGCTGTTTCTAATTCGGCTGTTGGTAGCCTTGATAACTCTGTTTGGCATGCTAGGACTGGGCATCCTCATTTTCGGGCCTTAAGACTTATGTTACCTAAAGTTTTGATTGACAATGTTAATTGTGAGGCATGCATTCTCGGAAAACATTGCAAAGCTATTTATCACTCATCTTCCACTGTTTATGACAATTGCTTTGATTTAGTGCATTCGGATGTATGGACATCACCATGTACATCTAGAGATAACCTAAAATATTTTGTCACATTCATTGATGAAAAGTCGAAATATACATGGATAACTCTCATGACTGCAAAAGATAGGGTTTTTGATGCGTTTAAAAACTTTGAATCCTACATTGCTAATCACTTTAAATCGAAATTGAAGGTACTAAGAACAGACAATGGAGGTGAATATATGAGCAAAGCATTCCAAGAGCATCTAACCAAACAAGGAATCCTTCACCAAACTAGCTGTCCATACAATCCACAACAAAATGGTGTGGCCGAGAGGAAAAACCGCCACTTGATGGAGGTCACAAGGTCTCTCATGTTCCACATGCAAGTCCCTAAACGTTTTTGGGGAGATGCTGTCATGACAGCATGCTACTTAATCAATCGGACACCCACCAAAGTCCTCCAAGATGAATCTCCATATAAGGTACTCAACAAAACCGAACCGCCATTAGATCACTTACGTGTTTTTGGATGTGTGTATTTTGCTCTAGTACCCGGAGAGCTTAGGAACAAACTTGAAGCCAAGAGCAAGAAGTGTATGTTCATAGGCTACTCATCTACACAAAAGGGCTACAAGTGTTACGATCCAGAGACTAGAAGAGTTCATGTATCCCGGGATGTGCGATTCTTTGAAGACCGTGGATACTATGACAAGAAAAATTGGGATGATCTTCAAGACTTAGCTGAACCCGCAATGGATAGGGCAGCAAGCTTGCAATTTCTACTCAACCATCTAGGTGTACCAAATGGTGGAACCAACCCACCAAATCCGGTCCCAAAGACTGATCAAACGCACCTCGAGCTGAGAGCTCGAGCTCCAAGTACTAGTGGTGATCATACTGCGGCTCCAAGTCAGACACCCGACATAACTACAGAGGGTCACAATTCACCATCAGTACCAGCTCCTATAGACGCTAAGCCTGACATGAACATCTCAGCTGAACTCAACTTGAGTAGATCAGATCGAGGCACGGACTTGAGTTCACCAACATCAGGGGCTTCTGGTCAAACATCATCCTCCGTATCGGTTCCAGCCCCGATACATGAACCGCCAGCCCCAATTCAACCCCTTCGTCGGAGTACAAGGATTCGTAAGGACCCCTCTCAGTGGAAGCACACAAGGGTCTATCACAATGCACAAGCTGTAGTTCATCCAGAACAAACGGTATTTTCTATTGACCTCTTACCATCTGAGTTCCATGCGTTTCTTGGTAAGCTTGAGCAGGATCAGGTTCCACATAGCTTTGAGGAAGCTAAGCAGAACCAGAAATGGCTAGACGCTATTGATGCTGAGGTGGATGCTATGGAAAGAAATTGCACTTGGGAAGAAGCAGACTTACCACGAGGCAAGAAAGCTGTATCTTCAAGATGGGTGTTCACTATCAAATATAAGAGCAATGGAGATGTTGAACGATACAAGGCTCGACTTGTGGCCCGTGGATTCACTCAAACATACGGGACAGATTACACGGATACATTCGCTCCGGTTGCTAAGTTACACACGGTAAGAGTTCTTCTTTCCTTAGCTACTAACTTATCTTGGGAGTTATGGCAGATGGATGTCAAGAATGCTTTCCTCCAAGGAGACCTCGAGGAAGAAGTGTATATGACACCACCACCAGGCCTAGAAGCAAAGGTTAGCTCCGGGAAAGTACTGCGACTAAGGAAAGCCATCTATGGACTCAAACAATCACCAAGAGCATGGTACCATAAGTTGAGCTTTACTCTCCGCGACCGTGGTTTCCGGAAATCAGAAGCTGACCACACCTTATTCACTCTTAAGCGCACAACCGGTATTGTAGTGGTGCTGATTTATGTGGATGACCTTATCATCTCCGGGGATGATAAGGAAGGTATCTCTGCCACTAAATCCTACCTTCATTCTGTTTTTGATATTAAGGATCTTGGAGAATTAAAGTATTTCCTAGGAATTGAAATATGTCGTTCTCTGGAAGGCCCTGTTCTTTCTCAACGGAAATACACTCTTGATCTACTTCGTGAGACAGGGATGGAGCTGTGTAAACCAGCCAAGACGCCACTTGCAGATGGTTACAAGGTCAATCGAAAAGGGGAGAACAATGATGAACCGTTTGAAGACTCGGCCAAATACCGCAGACTTGTTGGTAAGCTCATTTACTTAACCATTTCTAGGCCAGATCTTTGTTTTGCTGTGAATCAGGTAAGTCAACACATGCAAACTCCGACAAAGTATCATTGGACCATGATTGAGCGGATTCTCAAATACCTCAAAAGCTCAGGCCAAGGCATTTGGATGGGTAAAAATGAAAGCTCGGATATTGCTGGGTATTGTGATGCAGATTGGGCTGGAGATAGAAACGATAGGAAATCGACAACAGGATATTGTACATTCATTGGAGGCAACTTGGTGACTTGGAAGACAAAGAAACAGAAGGTGGTAGCTTGTTCAAGTGCTGAGGCAGAGTATAGGGCAATGAGAAGGCTGACGGATGAGCTAGTATGGCTGAGAGCAGTTCTCAAGGATTTGGGTCAAGAAACTAAGGAGCCAATCACTATGCACTGTGACAATCAAGCCGCTATCCATATAGCATCTAATCCAGTCTTCCACGAGAGAACCAAGCACGTTGAAGTGGACTGCCATAAAGTCCGAGAAAGGATTGAAGAAGGAGTTGTGATTCCGTGTTACACACCAAGTGAAGATCAACTGGCGGATATCTTCACCAAAGTTGCGAGTACCAAAGTTTGCAACCATATCTATGGCAAGCTTGGACTTGCGAGCTTACACCGCCCTTGACCTCATGTCCTCTAACCCGAGGTTCGCATGCTCTTTTTCCCTTGGTAAGGTTTTGTCCCACGTGGTTTTCCTTACTAAGGTTTTTAATGAGGTGTTGAACTTCGGGTTCCCAAGCTAAGCCTTCGTTCCTTGCGGCTTAGCTTGAGGGGGAGTATTAGTCAAGATTATCCTCACTTGGCCACTCCCTCTTTATCCAAGAGGCCGAGTGACTAAGTATAGGCTGAGAGACTTTGATCCATCAAGAGAAGAAGAAATGAAGCCCATAGGAGTGCAGCCCACTCTGCCATGTGACTGTTGGCTTAACCACACCCTAACCACACTATATAGCCGTTGGAACCAGAGTTAGAGTGTGGTTGGGTTTGTGGTCCCAACAAAGTGGTCCAAAAGAGTTGGGTTTGTGGTCCCAGCAAAGTGGTCCCAACAGAGTGGTCCCAAAAGAGTTGCAGAATGTTGCAGAATGTGGTCCCCAATGTATTAGGCTGTATTCTACTCTTGTTTCTATTTATACATTCTGTAAGCTACCATTTCAAATTAATGAGAATCAGTCTTCTTCCTCACTATACTCCTCTCCATTTTCGAAACTCTCTAATGGCTGCTGGAAGTTGTCTTTGATTAACAAAACCAACAGAAGGATGCAGTGAAAGAAAGAACTAAAGAAGTAGAAGGCATGGTCGTACTCACCCATGAGATTAGTGCAATAATTCAGAGAAAGGTGATCCAAAACAAACTAGATGATCCAGGGACCTTCACCATCCCATGTGCCTTAGGGCCATTATCTTTCAGCAAATGCCTCTGTGACCTAAGCGCGTCGATCAACCTAATGCCTCTTTCTGTTGCCAAGAAACTCGGATTTGACGATTACAAGCCATGCAAGATATCTCTAATGCTTGCAGACAGATCAATTAGAATCCCTCACGGTGTATTGGAAGATTTACTTGTACGAGTCGGCAATGCGGAAATACCTACAGATTTCGTGGTTCTAGACATGGACATAGAGCCAAAAGACCCATTACTTCTTTGCAGACCTTTCCTAGCAACCGCAAGTGCTGTAATCAATGTGCCGAAGGGAGAAATCCAGTTGAACCTTGGAAAGGATTGTAGAATGACATTCAACATAGGGGACATCATAAAAAAAACCCAAAATCGAAGCTCAGCTATTCTGGATACAAGAAATGGACGTACTAGCGAAAGAGCTGTTGGAAGAGCTGGCAGAAGAAGACGTTCTGAAAACCGCCTTGACAAAAATTGGCGAAGACGGATATCTTCGCATTGAGACATAAGGGTATAGACAGCTACTGGATTCCAACAAACCGATCATGGGACCAAATGTGTTTGATGACTTGGGGCGAGCGAACCGTGAAATGGGAGAATCATCTAAGAACAACCGACACCTGGTTGATCATTATCACGACGCCTACATGTTAGACTCAACCACCCCACTCGACTTGCAGGTGGTCGAGGCTGACCAGACCACACCGAGCGATGACTGCTCTGAGCTCAAGGCCCCTGCCGTCGAACTTAAGCCGCTTCCCGCTGGGCTAAGGTACGCTTACTTGGGCGCTAACTCTACTTACCCCGTTATAGTCAATGATGCCCTGAATGATGATGAACTGAATATGTTGTTAGCGGAACTTAAGCGGTTTAGAAAGGCCATAGGATATTCTCTTAACGATATTAAAGGCATATCACCTGTTTTCTACACTCATAGAATACACTTAGAAAATGAGTCTTCATCTAGTTGGAACCCCAAAGGAGATTAAATCCAAATCTGAAAGAAGTTGTGAAAAAGGAGATTAAATCCAAATCTGAAAGAAGTTGTGAAAAAGGAGATTCTTAAGCTGTTAGATGCCGATGTTATTTACCCAATCTCTGATAGTAAATGGGTTTCCCCTATTCATTGTGTGCCTAAGAAGGGAGGTATGACTGTGATTAAAAATGATAAAGACGAGTTAATTCCCACTAGAACTATCACTGGCCACATGATGTGTATAGACTATAGGAAACTTAATGCATCCACTAGAAAGGATCATTTTTCGCTCCCATTCATTCATCTAAATGGTAGAACGATTAGCCAACCACCCATACTACTGTTTTCTTGACGGGTATAGTGGTTTTTTCCAAATCCCCATATACCCGGATGATCAGGAAAAAACCACTTTTACATGCCCATATGGCACCTTCGCATATAGAAGGATGCCATTCGGTTTGTGTAATGCCCCTGCGACGTTTCAACGATGTATGACATCTATCTTTTCATATCTAATCGAGGAAATGGTTGAAGTATTTATGGACGATTTCTCTGTCTATGGCTCTTCCTATTCCTCGTGTTTGTCAAATTTGTGCATGGTCTTAAGCAGGTGTGTGGAGACTAATCTAGTGCTCAATTGGGAGAAATATCATTTCATGGTTCAAGAAGGTATCGTTCTGGGGCACAAGATATCATAGAAGGGAATTGAAGTCGACCAAGCAAAGATCGAGGTTATGGTGCAGCTTCAGCCGCCACGCGCTGTCAAGGATATAAGAAGCTTCTTGGGACATGCTGGTTTCTACAGGCGATTCATCAAAGACTTCTCCAAGGTTGCAAGGCCGTTAACCTGATTGCTTTGTAAAGACACGAAGTTTGCTTTCGATTCTGAATGCCTTGAGGCATTCTCGAAGATCAAAGAAGCACTGGTGAGTGCACCGATTGTACAAGCCCCCGACTGGGACCTGCCATTTGAGATAATGTGTGATGCAAGTGACTTCGCTGTGGGTCCTGTGCTTGGGCAAAAGAAAGATAAAAAGCTGCACGTAATCTACTATGCAAGTAGAACCCTCGACGACGCTCAGATCAAATACACCACCACCGAGAAGGAACTTCTAGCTGTTGTCTTTGCAGTTGAAAAATTCAGGTCCTATCTCGTTGGATCTAAGGTAATTGTCCACACGGACCACGCTGCCCTGAAGTACTTAATGAAGAAGAAGGACGCAAAACCCCGACTGCCGAGATGGATTCTACTGCTTCAAGAGTTCAATATGGAAATTATGGATAAACCAGGAGTTGAGAACGGCATAGCCGATCACTTGTCACGATTGACAATTGAGGATTCAGTCCCCATCGACGATTCTATGCCAGAAGAACAGCTAATGAGCCTCATTAGCAGTCACTCAAGCAAACCACTCGACCAGCAGCCACTCGAGTCACATGCCACTTTTCACGCCTCGACCAAGCAGCTCGAGGCACGAGAACTCGAGCCCACCACTGCGACTGCGGAAACCCAGCCATGCCTAACGAGCAAACTGGCCGGAGGGTCAGTCCCATGGTATGCGAACCTGGTGAACTACTTAGTTGTTGGGGAGACACCTAGTGATCTAAACCCCTATCAGAAGAAGAATTTTTTTAGAGATGCAAACCACTACTTCTGGGACGAACCTTACCTGTACAAGCCAGGGCCTGATGGACTATTTAGACGGTGCATTGCTGAGAACGAAGTCCATGGGGTATTGGAACACTGCCACGGCTCATCATACGGCGGTCACTTTGCTACATTCAAGATGGTCCAGAAGATTCTGCAATCAGGATTATGGTGGCCAACCATGTTCAAGGATGCACAGAGCTTTATCTCGAGATGTGATCCATGTCAGAGAATGGGCAACATCAGCAAACGGAATGAGATGCCGCAAAACCCTATCTTAGAAATCAAGGTATTTGACTGCTAGGGAATCGACTTCATGGGACCATTCAATCCACCCTCACACGGGAACAAATACATTTTGGGTTCTGTTGACTACGTCTCTAAGTGGGTCGAAGCCGTAGCTTGCCCCACCAATGATGCTAAGGTCGTCCTCAAGCTTTTCAAAACTGTGATATTTCCCAGGTTTGGAATCCCGAGAGTTGTGATCAGTGACGGAGGTTCCCACTTCATTAACAAGCTGTTTGAGAACCTCATGAGGAAATACGGGGTTAAGGACAAGGTAGCTACACCTTATCATCCACAGACCAGTGGCCAGGTGGAAGTCTCGAACAAACAAATCAAAGCTATACTTTCCCGAATTGTTAATGTACCGAAGCGAGACTGGGCAGCAAAGCTAGACGACACATTATGGGCCTACAGAACGGCTTATAAAACCCCAATCGGAAGGACTCCCTTTCAGCTCCTGTATGGCAAGTCGTGCCACCTCCCAATGGAAATCGAGTATAAGGCAATCTGGGCAACAAAGTACCTCAACTTTGACCTTAAGACAGCTCAAGAAAAACGACTCCTAAACTTGATTGAACTGGAAGAAATAAGGCTTGATGCCTATGAGAGTTCAAAGATCTATAAAGAGAGAACCAAAGCTGCGCATGATAAGAGGATAGCTCCGAAAAGGATCGCGGCTGGGGATCAAGTGCTTTTATACAACTCGAGGCTCCTGTTCCCGGGAAAACTAAAGTCAAGATGGTCTGGTCCGTTTTGGGTAAAGGAGGTTCTACCTTACGGTGCCGTAACCCTGCTCAACAAGGAAGGTGGTGACTTCACTGTCAACGGCCAGCGAGTAAAACCCTATTTGGCCAACGATGCAATACCCGAGAAGACATATGCTCTTCTCGACGATCCGGCACACCCTTGAACGCGTAAAGGAGTCAAGCTTAGCGACTATAAATAAGCTCACTTGGGAGGAAGTCCCATGGTATCCTTGTACATATTCGTTTGCTATCTTTCTTTGTTTCTTTGGTGTCTCTTGTGTTTTAAGCCCAGGGAGTGTGTAAACACATTGTCAAGTCAAAAAGAGCGGATTTTGAAGCTCCGTTACCGAACTCGACCGCCTAACTCGATCAGCTCCCGACCGAGTTCCACTCTTACACGGCAGCCGGGGCCGACTCGAGTGCTCAACTCGACCATGCAGGTCGAGTACGCCAACTTCTAGCACGAACAAACCGCGACTCGACCCTCCCTACTCGATCAAATCAGGTCGAGCCGACCATTCCTCTCGCAGTAAACCTCGACTCAAGCATAACCCTCAACCGAACAGGGGTCGAGTTCATGCCGAAGGTCACCCCACTGGTTCTCTGGTCTACAACAAGGTACCAAACCCCTTTCACCTACTCTACAAACAATTGCATCCTTTTCATTTTGTTGCTCCTACTAGATTCCCCTTCAAGCTTTTATACACACAAGGGACTATTGGTCTATATCAAAGAGATGAGGAGGATGAAGCCGAAGAGGCCGAAGACCTTTACGGTCAATAAGATGAAATGGAGGAGAGTTAAGGCCGAAATCATCAAGACAAGGCCGAAGACCACCCCAAGGACCTCCAAGAAGGAGGAAAATAGCCACCAAGGACCCATAAAAGTTATCAAATCATCAAAAGATCAAGAAATGATCAAAAGAAGGAGTTCTGGAAAAGTCAACGTTTTAGACCAGAAAGTCAACGGTAGGTGGTCATGGACCGCGGGTAGGCCATCGGGTCGAGAGGCATGTACCACGGGTAAGGTCAACGAGGCAGAAAGTCAACGGTCGGTGGTCATGTACCGCGGGTAGGCCATCGGGTCGAGAGGCACGTACCGCGGGAAGGTTTTCGTGTACTGCGGGCAGACGCAGGACGGGTCAACGGACGGGCGAGAAAGTCAACGGACGAGTCGTGTAACGCGGGTAGCAGATCAGGTCGAGAGGCGTGTACCGCAGGTCGAGATACGGACTAATACACTCCTACTGAGAGAGAGGAGCGTCCAGGAGCAAAATCAAGAGGTTGAGATCTCCAAAACGTGGAGGACACAGATCTGGAACTGAAGAGTCAACTTAGAAACTAAAACGAGATCTGCCGTGAGAGTGATCGGATTCAAATGAAACTTTAGCAGCGGAATAATAAGAAGGGAAGGAGTCTCGTGATGAGTTTTGAGCAGATTCCGACGAGTGAGTGGGCGAGAATGAACGGAAAGATGAACAGATAACTTGACAACGTTGTGGATTGAAGAGAACTATCAAGAGCGGTGAAAGGCTCTTGATCTTCAGATCTTGCAGCCACCCAGGATATGACACACGAGGGCAAGATACAAGCTGTGGGTTTACCACGGATCAAACAAGTGAAAGAGCTTGAAAATAAAATGTTTGATGAAAATGATCAAAGGAGTTTGAGGAACATTTAAAGGAGTGAGGGAAACCCTAGAGTCTAATGGGCCACGAAAATAAAAGTTTAAAAGGCCCAAATACAACTTAAACATGAAATTAAAGCTTAGTCTATTACTTAAATCAAATCAGCCCAACTCTCTTTTTAGGTGGATTCCTCCTTTCGATCTTATTTGAGCATGTTGCCTAAGGGGTTGTAAGGAATGAGTGTATGCAACTTACCTCATTAAAAACCTTGTCTAGAAAACCCAAGTTGGGACAAAACTAGACCAAGGGAAAAAGAGTATAAGAGCATACACCTCCCTTAGGCCACCCTTAGCTAGCTTGAATCACAACCAATGTAGTTGGATTAGCTATAGAGTTAAGGTTGCTTTCACCCTGATTGAGCATTGTGTTAATGGCTGCTTGTAGTGTCTTGGCTTTGGCTCTGGTAATGGGTCCGCTTGGAATCTCCATGGCTTGCTCCAGCTCCGTGGGTCTGAGTTCTCCATGCTCTCCTTGCTCCGGTTCCAGCCGCTCAACCATTCTTATATCATCCCCTCCTTCTTGAAAAGGATTTGTCCTCAAACCCGCACCATCTACACAATAAGGAGATAAATCAGCAACATTGAAACTATTACTAACGGAATACTTACCTTGAAGATCCAACTGGTAGGCATTGTCATTAAGCTTCTTAGTAATCCGAAATGGTCCATCCATTCTCGGCATCAGCTTGGACTTCCTCTCATTAGGAAACCGTTCCTTCCTAAGATATATCCAAACTAGATCGCCTTCTTCAAACACCACCTTCTTGCGTCCCTTATTGGCTTGGCGAACATATTGAGCCGTCTAGGCTTGAATATTGATCCTTGCTTGCTCATGCATCTGCTTGACAACTTCAGCCTTCTTCTTTCCATCCATACTAACTCTTTCACTCAAAGGTAAAGGCATTAAATGTAAGAATGGAAGAATTAATGAGAGAGAATAGAAGAAAGCTCAGAACTGAGCTGAAGAGATAGAGAGTATGGAGGTGAGAATAGAGAAGAAGAAGAGTGTGTATTCACTCACTTGTCTTTCTAACATTTGGTTACAACATATATATAGAGGAGACATGATGCTTCCTTAGTTAGAATACAAGTAGCTAAAGACAAGAGTTTCCTAAAATGGTACACACACAATCTGCACCAGCCAAAGGGGGTGTGTCCCCTTTCCCTTAATAGACCTCGAACTTGCTGAAAGCAAGTCACATGTTGCCTTAGCTTCAAGCTGTCTCCAACGGCTATATTGAGCCACTTAGTGTCTTCTCTCCTTCTAGAAGACCTTCATGGGCCTTTATAAACTTAGCCCAACTTCCTCCAAAGTGTTAACACACATCTGATCCATTTGGTTTCCTTATTCAGTTTCTGGCCCAAACTAACTTCAAGCTTGATAATAGCTTGATCAATACTCCCCCTCAAGCTTAGCTATATGGAGTAAAGCTAAGCTTGGAATCCGCAAGACATCACCTCATTAAAAACCTTACCACCCAAAAACCGCATGGGAGAAAAGAGTGTTAAGGGAAAAAGAGTATGAAGCTCACGGATTAGAGGACATGAGATCAAGGGCGAGTTAAGTCTACAAGTCCCAACTTGTTGTTGATGTGTTCGCACACCTTGAGACTTGCAGCTTTGGTGAAGATATCCGCCAACTGATCTTCACTCTTTGTATAGCACGGAAGAGTTACTCCTTCTTCGATCTTCTCTCGCACTTTGTGACAATCCAACTCAATATGCTTAGTCCTCTCATGAAATACTGAATTGGATGCAATGTGAATGGCAGCTTGGTTGTCACAATGCATGGTGATTGGTCTTGGAGACTCTATGCCGAGATCTTTGAGTAGAGCCTTCAGCCATGTCAACTCATTGGTCAGCTTTCTCATGGCTCTATACTCTGCTTCTGCGCTTGAACAAGATACAACCTTCTGCTTCTTTGTTTTCCATGTGACTAGGTTTCCTCCAATGAATGTGCAATAGCATGTTGTGGATTTCCGGTCATTCCTATCTCCAGCCCAGTCTGCATCACAGTAACCACAATCTCGGTGTCCTCATTCTTTCCCATCCAAATGCCACGACCTGGGCTTCCTTTGAGATATCGAAGAATCCGTTCTACCATACTCCAATGGTACACCGTAGGGGTCTGCATATGCTGACTGACCTGGTTCACAGCAAAACACAAGTAAGGGCGTGTGATGGTTAAGTATATAAGCTTACCAACCAACCGACGATATTGAGCTGCATCTGCATAGGGTGTATCATCTTTCTCCCCCTTTCGAGTGACCTTGTAGCCATCTTCAAGGGGAGTCTTGGCCGGCTTTGCTCCAAGTTTTCCTGTCTCATTCAAAAGATCAAGCACGTACTTCCTTTGTGATAGAAAGAGACCCTCCGAGGAGCGGCAAACTTCTATTCCAAGGAAGTACTTAAGTTCTCCAAGGTCTTTGATATCAAACACACTCTTAAGGAAAGCTTTAGTTTCAGCAATACCTGATTTGTCACTACCAGAAACGATCAAATCATCAACATAAATGAGCACAACGATAATACCTTTGGAACTTTGCAATGTGAAGAGTGTGTGGTCAGCCTCGGATTTCCTAAATCCTCTGGTTTTGAGAATTGAGCTAAGCTTATGGTACCAAGCTCTAGGTGACTGCTTGAGTCCATAAATCGCTTTGTGCAACTTGAGTACCTTTCCCGGTGCAATGGAGGCTTCCAAACCAGGAGGAGGATACATATAGACTTCTTCATCTAATTCCCCTTGGAGGAAAGCGTTTTTCACATCCATCTGCCATAGCTCCCAAGATAGGTTAGTAGCTAAGGATAAAACGACTCTTACCGTATGGAGCTTAGCAACCGGAGCAAATGTGTCTGTATAGTCCTCTCCATAAGTTTGTGTAAACCCTCTAGCAACAAGCCTGGCTTTGTATCGCTCTATATCTCCATTGCTGTGGTACTTAATGGTGAAGACCCACTTAGAACTGACCGCGTTCTTTCCATTAGGTAGTTCAGCTTCTTCCCATGTATGGTTCTTTTCCATTGCACTAACCTCTGCACCAATAGCCTCACACCATTCCTTGATGTCCTTAGCTTCTTCATAGGTGTTCGGAATGGAGTGCACCTCAATCTTTCCAAGGAAGGCTTGATGATCTGATGGCAAAAAGGCGATCGAACACACAGCTTGAATAGGATGAGCAACAGCTTGATTGTTGTAGTAGACTCTTGTGTTGATCCAATTGGAAGGATCCTTGCGTAGTCTAGTACTTCTTCTTAGGGGTGGAGCTGCAGCAATCTCCCCCTCATTTTCAGCCTGGGTTATAGTTTCCTCGGTGGGCTGATCATCCGAGACCTCATTAGGCATGGCCGACTCACCTTCCTCCTCACCTTGCGGTTCCCCATGTGACTCAGGCGTTGGTGTTACTTTGGAGGAATCCGGAGGAGTTGGGTGAGTACGTGATGCCTCTTTCTCCTGACCAAGTCCAAGGTTTTCTAAGAGTTGCTTTAAACTTGCCGATCTATCCGAGGTTGAGTGAGCCAAGTCTTTCAAGTCTTCCCACTCTATCTTATCATAATAGCCCTTCTCTTCAATGAACCTTACATCTCTGGAAACATATGTTTTTCCATTGTTGGGATCAATGCACTTGTATCCTTTTTGCAATGTAGAATACCCAATAAACATACACCTATCGCTCTTTGGATCCAACTTGTTTCTCAGCTCACCTGGGACTAACACAAAACACACACATCCAAACACTTTTAGATGTTCAAGTGATGGCTTAATGCCGTTTAGTACCTCAAATGGAGAAAGGTCCTTGAGAACTTTTGTTGGAGTTCGGTTGATCAAGTAGCAAGCTGTCATAACCGCATCTCCCCAAAATCTCCTTGGAACGTTTGCATGGAACATCATTGATCGTGCAACTTCCATAAGATGTCGGTTCTTCCTCTCAGCCACTCCATTTTGTTGAGGAGTGTAGGGGCAGCTTGTTTGGTGAATTATGCCATGTTTTGCTAAGTGCTCTTTGAACTTGGTGCTTGTATATTCTCCACCATTATCTGATCGTAGTACCTTAATTTTAGCATTAAATTGATTAGTCACATAGTTTTGGAAGTTTAAGAATGCATCAAACACACGATCCTTAGAGGGAAGCAATGTGATCCAAGTGTATTTTGATCTTTCATCTATGAATGTCACAAAATACTTAAGATTATCCCTAGACATGCATGGAGAAGTCCAAACATCCGAGTGAATTAAATCAAAGCAATTCTCATAAATGGTGGATGAGTTTGAAAACACACTCTTACAATGTTTACCCAAGATGCAAGCTTCACAAACAGAATGATCAAACTTGATATTAGGTAACATGAGTTCAATTGCACGAGCATGAGGGTGACCTAATCTAGCATGCCAAACAGAATTTAAAGCAACTACAACATTAGAAGTATAAGAGGGCGATTCTAAAGAACTTGGTTCAGCATCTCCTAACACATAGAGTCCATCCTTGGTTCCACCTTCTCCAAGGATCTTTCCACTTTTAGTATCCTGAAAATGAACACTGTTAGATCCGAATATAGCCCAACAATCAAGGTCAGTGGTAGTTTTCTTTACCGAGAGCAAATTAGAAGTAAACTTAGGCATATAGAAAGCTTTAGATGTTTTATCAAATAGCTTCAAATCTCCTACACCTTGTATTGGTACTTTTGTACCATTGGCTATCACAACATTACCTATGGCCGGTTCTACATTCTCTATCAACCTAGGATTGCTAATCATATGGTGAGAAGCACCCGAGTCAACAGTAAGAGATTCAACCGGTTTTTGAGAGTAATAAGTGATACCGAAATCTTTTAGGGAGGCAATGGATTTGAGAAGCTTTTCAACATCTGACTTTCTCATGACATCATCCTCAGGTACAGCCTTCATAGCCACGCCTTCACTCAGTTTGGAAGTCCCAGCTTGGTTTCCCTCTGCCACGGGCTGAGCAATGTTTGCTTTTGGGTCCTTAAACTTGTTTGGTTTAAGATGGGGATGAAGAATCCAGCACTTGTCCTTGCTATGCCCCTTCTTATTACAATGCTCACACACCAACCGCCTTCTTTCCTCATATGAGAGGGACGCCCTATGAGCTGAGACGTGCTCCGCCTGATTTACCGAGACTAGCTCACCCTTGTTAACCAAGCCGTGAGATCCTTGCTCTTTGAGAATCTGGGAGCACACCTCATCAACACTAGGGACTCTGTCTTGCCTTAGAATGTGTTTGGTGAGGTCATTGAAGTTTGAGTTAAGTCCTCCCAGCAGCTTGAAAACCTTGTCTTGTTCTTGTCTTTTCTTAATCACCAACGGATCACTAGTTCCTGGCCTTAGCATATCTAGTTCAGCCCATAAAGAGCTGAGCTTTCCAAAATAGGCAGAGAACTCCATTTCTTCTTGGTTCAAGGATGTAATAGCCTTTTTAACTTCATACACCCGAGTGAGATTGGAGACATTCCCAAAAACCTTTTTGAGAGTTTCCCATAGATCTTTGGCTGTGTCACAGAATGAGTAAGACTCAATGAGATGAACATCAAGGGAGCTTGTGAGAATGGCTAGAACAGTCTGGTCCTCTTGAAACCACTTGCTGTCTTCCGCCAACACCATTCCTCTCTCAGCTTCATCTTCTTCTTCAGGCCGAGATGAGACAATGTGCTTCCACATTCCCTTGCTACAGAGAATCATCCTTGCTGCTCTAGCCCACAGCAAGTAATTTGGACCTTTCAACACCACAGGAATCAGCATATTTTTTGAGCTTTCCATGGTGAGATTTTAAATCTAAGAGAATGAGGACTGAGAATTTTAGGACAGAGAATGAGGAATTAGTTCAGAGAATATAGCTGAAGAATGCTTAGAAATGACAGAGATTAGGATCTTAGAATGCTCTGATACTATGTAAGAATGGAAGAATTAATGAGAGAGAATAGAAGAAAGCTCAGAACTGAGCTGAAGAGATAGAGAGTATGGAGGTGAGAATAGAGAAGAAGAAGAGTGTGTATTCACTCACTTGTCTTTCTAACATTTGGTTACAACATATATATAGAGGAGACATGATGCTTCCTTAGTTAGAATACAAGTAGTTAAAGACAAGAGTTTCCTAAAATGGTACACACACAATTTGCACCAGCCAAAGGGGGTGTGTCCCCTTTCCCTTAATAGACCTTGAACTTGCTGAAAGCAAGTCACATGTTGCCTTAGCTTCAAGCTGTCTCCAACGGCTATATTGAGCCACTTAGTGTCTTCTCTCCTTCTAGAAGACCTTCATGGGCCTTTATAAACTTAGCCCAACTTCCTCCAAAGTGTTAACACACATCTGATCCATTTGGCTTCCTTATTCAGTTTCTGGCCCAAACTAACTTCAAGCTTGATAATAGCTTGATCAATATTAAATCCAATGGAGATAGAGGATTGAATCCATAAACTATTTGGAAAGGAGAGTATTTAGTAGCAGAATGCACAGCATGATTGTATGCAAATTCAACATGAGGCAAGCATTCCTCCCAAGTTCTAAGGTTACGCTTAATCAATGCTCTAAGTAATGTCGACAATGTCCTATTAACTACTTCAGTTTGTCCATCCGTTTGAGGATGACAAGTAGTAGAGAACAACAACTTAGTTCCTAATTTAGACCACAATGTTTTCCAAAAGTAGCTAAGGAACTTAACATCACGATCAGACACAATAGACTTAGGCATTCCATGCAACCTAACAATCTCTCTAAAGAATAGATTAGCAACATTCACAGCATCATCAGTTTTATGACATGGAATAAAATGTGCCATCTTAGAGAATCTATCTACAACCACAAATATTGAATCTCGACCAGTCCTAGTCCTAGGCAATCACATTACAAAATCCATCGAGATATCATGCCATGGATGCATAGGAATAGGTAGAGGTGTATACAAACCGTTGGGCTGGGATTTGGCTTTAGCCAACTTACATGTTGTACATCTGGTACAATACCTTTCGACATCCCTTTTGAGGTTTGGCCAATAAAAGTGATCTTGCATCACTTGCAGCGTTTTATCAATCCCAAAGTGACCCATTAAGCCTCCACCGTGTGCTTCCTGAATGAAAAAATCTCTCAAAGAAGAGTGAGGAACACACAAACGATTATTATAGAAAAGGAATCCTTCATGTCTATAGAATTTCCCATGAGCAAACTTCTCACAAGCTGCAAAAACCTTCTCAAAATCCGAGTCAGAAGTATATAGAGCCTTAATGTGTTCAAAACCAAGTAACTTAGCTTCAAGAGTAGTGAGAAGTGTATACCTTCTTGATAATGCATCAGCGACTACATTATCCTTACCTTTCTTATATCTGATCACGTAAGGGAAAGTTTCGATGAACTCAACCCATCTGGCATTTCTCTTGTTGAGCTTATGTTGGCCCTTGAGGTACTTTAGAGACTCATGATCTGTGTGGATGACAAACTCCTTAGGCCACAAATAATGCTGCCACGTTTGTAAAGCTCTCACCAAGGCATAGAGTTCTTTATCATAGGTGGGATAGTTCAAGGTGGCTCCTCCAAGTTTTTCACTAAAGAATGCAATCGGTTTTTTATCCTGCATAAGAATAGCACCAATACCAATTCCAGATGCATCACATTCGATCTCAAAAGTTTTGGAAAAATCTGGAAGAGATAAGATTGGAGCATTTGTGAGCTTCTCTTTAAGTTTTGTGAATGCATCTTCTTGTGCTTGCTCCCATTTAAACCCAACGTCCTTCTTGATTATTTCTGTGAGTGGTGCAGCCAAGGAACTGAAGTCTTTAACGAATCGCCTATAGAAACCTGCAAGGCCGTGAAAACTTCTCACATCACTCACGCTTTTGGGGCTAGGCCATTCTCGGATTGCTTTCACCTTCTCCTCATCTACCTTAACGCCATCTGCACTCACAACAAAACCTAAAAAGACAAGGTTATCCGTTCCAAAAACACACTTCTTCAAATTCGCATAAAGCTTTTCTTTCCTAAGTGTTTCCAACACAAGTCTTAGATGTTCTACATGCTCAGTTAGGTTCTTGCTAAACACTAGAATGTCATCAAAATAGACAACAACAAACACGCCTATGAAAGTTCTAAGCACATGGTTCATTAGTCTCATGAATGTACTAGGTGCATTCGTCAAACCAAATGGCATTACTAGCCACTCATATAGCCCTTGTTTAGTTTTAAATGCAGTTTTCCATTCATCACCCTCCTTCATCCTAATTTGGTGATATCCACTTTTAAGATCAACCTTAGAGAACACACTAGACCCATATAATTCATCAAGCATGTCATCAAGTCTAGGTATAGGGTGACGATATTTAACCGTTATATTGTTGATGGCCCGGCAGTCTACGCACATCCTCCAGCTGCCATCTTTCTTTGCGACCAACAGAACAGGTACGGCACATTGGCTCATGCTCTCTCGGATATGGCCTTTCTCCAAGAGTTCATTCACTTGCTTTTCCAGCTCCTTAGTTTCAGCGGGGTTGGTTCGGTAAGCGGGCTTGTTTGGCAATACCGCACCAGGAACGAAATCAATTTGATGTTCAATGCCCCTTATAGGTGGCAACCCAGGTGGATTCTCCTCTGGAAAAACGTCCTTAAAAGCCTGCAACAGAGGAAGAATGCTACTCGGCACAGCCGGTTCTATCTCTGTTAGTTTAAACGAGTTTTCTTTAGGTATTATCATTAGGTTAGAAGAAACACTCCCTTCAGGTTTTGTAGTGGCGTCCTCTGATGGTTTAGCTGGTGCTTGCTTCTTTTTTCTCATGCTGAGCTGATCAAAATAGACATCACGTGGAGCCATAGGAGCCAAGACAATTTTTCTGCCATTATGCACAAAACTGTGGCGATTAGTGTAGCCATCATGTGTTACTCTCCGATCTGATTGCCAAGGTCTTCCCAACAAGATGTGGCTTGCTTCCATGGGAAGAATGTCACAGAGAACCTCATCATTATACTTTCCAATAGCTAGTGGTACCATGACTTGTTTATCCACAGAAAGTTCTCCATCTTCACTTAGCCATTGAAGCTTGTAAGGTCGTGGATGAGGGAATTCTTTTAGTTGAAGTCTCTGCACCATATCTTCACTTGCTACGTTTGTACAACTACCTCCATCTATGATCACGCTACATAGCTTATCATTGACCACGCATCTTGAGTGAAATAGGTTTGTTCGCTGCTCTTGTTCATCAGTTTTTGGGATCACACTCAAAGATCTCATAGCAACAAACAAATTTCCTTTTGGTGCTTCTTCTACATACTCATCTGTTGATTCCTCCTCTGGTTCATCTTCTGATTCAATCTCTCCAGTAGCCTTGATGATCATTACCCTTGCATTGGAGCAGGCACTAGCATAGTGCCCAATGCCATGACACTTGAAACATTTTATATCCCTAGTTCGACCAGTCACCTTTGCCTTACTTTTGGGATCAATTTCTTCAGTCTTTGGCTTGGTATAGGGCTTAGAATCCTTCTGGAGCACCACTTTGTCAACCCTTGAATAATTCAGCTTGTTTGAACCATAATTGGATCGCATGTTTCTTCGCTTGAGCTGCTTCTCAATTAGAATGTCTTTGTGAAATAGCTCCTCGATTTCTTCATAATGTTGCAGTTCCAATTGATCAGCTATGTCTCTGTGTAATCCGCCCAAGAACCTTGACATTGTAGCCTCTTGATCTTCTTGGATATCAACTCGCAGCATGAGAGTTTCCAACTCTTGGTAGTAATCCTCAACAGACTTAGTTCCTTGACTTAAATTTCGCAACCTAGAGTGCAGCTCTCTGTGATGATGTGTTGGTACAAACCTCTTACGTAGTAGCATCTTCATTCGTCTCCAACTGCGGATTGGTAGCTCCCTATTCCTTCTACGCATAGTCACTACTTGATCCCACCAGCTGAGGGCATAGTCATAGAATTCAGTAGCTGCGTATTTAACCTTATTCTCCTCTGTATAGAACTGACAATCGAATACCAACTCAATCTTCTTTTCCCATTCTAAGTATGCATCAGGATCATTCTTCCCATAGAACGGAGGAATCTTGAGCTTCAAGTTCGAGGGTGGATTGTTCAGCCGAGCTTCCTCATGTCTGCCATGCCTACGACTTCGATGACTATGTTGTGATTCACCACTACGACTTCTGTGGCTGTGTTGTGATTCGCCACTATCATCCTCATAGTATGCATCAGCCTCAACATTATGTATCATTGGTTCGGTTCCTTGCACAGGCTGAGCACGTGTTGATCGTTGGTGGTTTTGATGTGTTGTGTGTTGTTCACGTTCAGTACCAGACTGAGTAGGCTGGGATGCTCTTCTGAAAGCTTCAATCTTTTCATCCATCAGTTTGCTCATTTTAGCTGTGAAGGCTTCGAAGAAGAGTTTGTCACGCCGAGAACTACTAGTTTCCGGATCATCGGTCTCATTGTCAGCCATTTTCCTGCGGATTAACACAAACACAAGCAAGTGAACTATTCCAAAAGGCTTAATCACAATGACAGAACACTATATGGTACCTAACAACACGTTTTAGACTCAAATGATACACAAAACAGCACAAAAAATTGAGTGTCTATTCGGATTCCAATACTTTAATTGAAGATCAAAGTTGATTAACACCTTAGATCTGATTTGCGAAATGATTAGTGATTCAACTAGGACTTAAACAACTCAAATGGATCGTTTTTAACAGATCTAACACCCTACTAACCACCGAAAATGTTCACACATGAATCAACAAGTTTCAGGTGGTAAGTGATTCGAAAATGAAAAGAAGTTGAAAGGGTTAGATACAACCTGACTTGATTTGGCTCTGATACCACTTAATACACTCCTACTGAGAGAGAGGAGCGTCCAGGAGCAAAATCAAGAGGTTGAGATCTCCAAAACGTGGAGGACACAGATCTGGAACTGAAGAGTCAACTTAGAAACTAAAACGAGATCTGCCGTGAGAGTGATCGGATTCAAATGAAACTTTAGCAGCGGAATAATAAGAAGGGAAGGAGTCTCGTGATGAGTTTTGAGCAGATTCCGACGAGTGAGTGGGCGAGAATGAACGGAAAGATGAACATATAACTTGACAACGTTGTGGATTGAAGAGAACTATCAAGAGCGGTGAAAGGCTTTTGATCTTCAGATCTTGCAGCCACCCAGGATATGACACACGAGGGCAAGATACAAGCTGTGGGTTTACCACGGATCAAACAAGTGAAAGAGCTTGAAAATAAAATGTTTGATGAAAATGATCAAAGGAGTTTGAGGAACATTTAAAGGAGTGAGGGAAACCCTAGAGTCTAATGGGCCACGAAAATAAGAGTTTAAAAGGCCCAAATACAACTTAAACATGAAATTAAAGCTTAGTCTATTACTTAAATCAAATCAGCCCAACTCTCTTTTTAGGTGGATTCCTCCTTTCGATCTTATTTGAGCATGTTGCCTAAGGGGTTGTAAGGAATGAGTGTATGCAACTTACCTCATTAAAAACCTTGTCTAGAAAACCCAAGTTGGGACAAAACTAGACCAAGGGAAAAAGAGTATAAGAGCATACACCTCCCTTAGGCAACCCTTAGCTAGCTTGAATCACAACCAATGTAGTTGGATTAGCTATAGAGCTAAGGTTGCTTTCACCCTGATTGAGCATTGTGTTAATGGCTGCTTGTAGTGTCTTGGCTTTGGCTCTGGTAATGGGTCCGCTTGGAATCTCCATGGCTTGCTCCAGCTTCGTGGGTCCGAGTTCTCCATGCTCTCCTTGCTCCGGTTCCAGCCGCTCAGCAATTCTTATATCACGGACGTACCGCGGGAAGGAAATTCACGTACCGCGGGTCGAGCCTTCACGTACCGCAAGAAGGACCCAGTACGTACCGCAGGACATGATCCGGACGTCCGCAGAAAGAGTCAACGGACAGAGCAAAAAGTCAACGATTTTCAAATCTTCCCAAATGTTGATTCTAATCAAATGGGGTGTTATGTAAGGCTGTTAGGACCTAAATGGAGTCTAACTAGAGCCAAAAAGACCGTTGGAAGCTTAAGAAGACATGTGACTCTACTTTATGCTAAGTTCAAGACTAAGGACATGTCACTTTCAAGCTTTAGGAACAACACTTCCTCTCTCCTCTCCAACGGTCATATTGCTGAGCATCTAGGCTTCATTTTAAGCTGAACCATCACCTTTTAAACTCTATAAATAGAGCTTGTATTCCCTTTGTAAAAGAATCCAAAATTAAATACAAAGAAGTGTTGCTAAAGTTCTCTCTTCTCTTTATGTTTAAGCAAGTAGTTTCAATGTAAATTCTAGGCTAGTTGGCTCGTGTAGAGGCTGCCCAATGGCAGACCTCTACCTAAACACTTCTAGATCTCCACCAAACTCTTCTTATGCTTTATTTATATTTATGTAAATCTAGATGAATGGTTCTAGAATCCAAGATCTCTTTAGCACACAAACTCCAAGTGTTGTGATGCTTTACTTGGATTAGATCCAACCTAGATTAGTTTTCTCCTTGCTAGAACCGATTTACTCCATAGTAAACTCGGATTCAACAAGTCTTGAGATCGAGTCCATTTTGTGGGTTAAGTGGTTTCTTTCACCAAGTGAAGTCTCCACGGTTTATTTTGAGCTTCCTCTCATAAAAACCAACAGGGACTGTGTGATTTAAGTTTGGGGGGAGGGGGGTTCTAAGGGCTACTAATCTTTATTTCCTGTGTTCTTAGTTTTGATTTCCATGCATCGCATACATAGCATAAAAATCCATTTAGATTTTTCATTTTAAGCACTGCATATCACGCAAGGCATAGAAAAACCAAAAACATCAAAAAACCCTGTCAAAAATACACAAAAAGAGTGTCATGTAGCTGCATTTATTAGTCTATATCAAAGAGACAAGAGGAAGAGGCCGAAGACCTTTAAGGTGAAGAAGAAAAGGAAGAGGAGAGTCAAGGCCGAAGTCATCAAGACAAGGCCGAAGACCACCCAAGGACCTCCAAGAAGGAGGAAAATAGCCACCAAGGACCCATAAAGGTCATCAAATCATCGAAAGATCAAGAAATGGCCAAAAGAAGGAGTTCTGGAAAAGTCAACGTTTTGGACCAGAAAGTCAACGGTAGGAGGTCATGGACCGCGGGTAGGCCATCGGGTCGAGAGGCACGTACCGCGGGAAGGTTTTCATGTACTGCGGGCAGACGCAGGACGGGTCGACGGACGGGCGAGAAAGTCAACGGTCGGTGGTCATGTACCGCGGGTAGGCCATCGGGTCGAGAGGCACGTACCGCGGGAAGGTTTTCGTGTACTGCGGGCAGACGCAGGACGGGTCAACGGATGGGCAAGAAAGTCAACGGACGAGTCGTATACCGCGGGTAGCAGATCAGGTCGAGAGGCGTGTACCGCGGGTCGAGACATGGACGTACCACGGGTCGAGGAATTCACGTACCGCGGGTCGAGGAATTCATGTACCGCGGGTAAGAAATTCATGTACCGCGGGTAAAGTTTCTGTGTACCGCAGGTAAGGTCAACGGCCGAGGCAAAAAGTCAACGTTTTGAGAAATCTTCCAAATGTTGATTCTAATCAAATGGGATGTTATGTAAGGCTGTTAGGACCTAAATGGAGTCTAACTACAGCCAAGAAGACTGTTGGAAGCTTAAGAAGACATGTGACTCTACTTTATGCTAAGTTCAAGACTAATGACATGTCACTTTCAAGCTTTGGGAACAACACTTCCTCTCTCCTCTCCAACGGTCATATTGCTGAGCATCTAGGCTTCATTTTAAGCTTAACCATCACCTTGTAAACTCTATAAATAGAGCTTGTATTCCCTTTGTAAAATAATCCGAAAAAAAATATATAAAAAGAAGTGTTGCTAAAGTTCTCTCTTCTCTTCATGTTTAAGCAAGTAGTTTCAATGTACATTCTAGGTTAGTTGGCTCGTGTAGAGGCTGCCCAATGGCAGACCTCTACCCAAACACTTCTAGATCTCCACCAAACTCTTCTTATGCTTTATTTATATTTATGTAAATCTAGATGAATGGTTGAGACTCGGACTGGAGACCCTCAAGCGACCACAACTCGCCTGAGTGACTCGACCCGCTCTTTGTCGAGTCACCCATCTGCACACAGCTTCATTGACTTTTTCTCTGTTGACTTAGGTCATTTTTTTAAGAAGCCTATAAATACACTTGGCCTGCCCACATCCAGGGGGTTCAAATCGACGTTTTTAAGAACACCTTTTTCTCTAGTTTTTCTCTGATTTTCATGTATTGAATGCTTTATTTAGTAATGGTTAATTGAGAATTTGCTTTTGATTCCTTCTTCATTGTTCTTTATCTTCTCATCATCTTTCTAATCATGTCACTTGCATTAAATTCTGAGTTGATTCATCTGCCCATGATTAGTGAGTAGTTTTCTTATGGGTGCTGAGGAAATGAGGTAGATTCATGTGGAGCAAGGGGAATCCAGATTGCTTAAGCTTAATGTTAGTAGATTCTCATCAGATTTAATGAGCCTAATGCTTGTTTCTTGCTAGCTACTTGAAATATGATCTTTGCATTCATCCACCTACCAAGTGTTCGATGAAATGTTTGAATGAGTTAAATTCTGTGATTTGCATTTCTAGCCTAAGGGATTAGATGTCTAGGGTGCATATTGGCCGATGTGGGTTGTTTCTTTATGCTTGTTGGGTTAGGTACCGTTAACGGGAGTTAGGTCTGGTTCTAGCCGAACAACGTTCAATAGTCACGGGAGTTATATTGATTGCGCTGAATCCTCGGTCTGAGATCATTGCTTGTCGGTTTGTCAAGTAGTCTAGAGTCCCCTAACTAAGCACGAATCAATAACCTTACTCCTCATTGCCCAGCTTTCCGTTAATCTCTTATTCTCATATTAATCGCTCTGCTTTCGTTCATTGCTTTAATTCCGCTTGCTGAGTTGTTTGCTTCTTGTTTCCGCTTTATTGTTATGCTTCAGTTTCGTGACACTTGATGAACTGAATACTAACTTAGATTAGGTAGATCCGCATAGTTCCGATTGTTAGCAACACACTTGAGTTGGATTGACACCTATTACACTATAACGACATATTAGTGTTCTAGGATTTATTTGATCTGATTGCACAAACACGTAAAAATCTTGCTATCACTGAGCTTGAAATGTTGAGGCCTCCAACGGCAGATCCAAAGGTGATGAGTGAAAGACTTGAGCAAGATAAGGTGTTTGGGCTGATGATGAACTTGAATCCAGCCTACAATGATCTCATTCGTCACCTCCTAAGGCAAGAGAAACTCCCTGGTTTGGAAGAGGTTTGCGGTTTTATTCAAAGGGAGCAAAGGGAACCGAACCCTTCTTGGTGGTAAGGGGGAGCTTCTCATTGCCAACAAGGCTTTTTGACCAGAAGATAAGAAAGTTTGGGTGTGTGATCATTGCAAGAAGAAGGGACACTCAAAGGATCGATGTTGGATTCTTCACCCTCATCTCAAACAAAACCGGTGGGACAAGGCTAAGGCAAATGCGGCTAATGGAGAGAGGGATGCTCATGTGACAGAGGGATCTTCTTCTCAACAAGCTGTGGATGATGTTAAGGCTTTGGTCGCCACACAAGATGAGTATGTGAGGAAGTCGGACATAGCCGAGCTCATCAAAACCATTAACTCTCTTAAAGAATCTGGTAACTCTTTTCATGTCTCCAAAATTACTAAATCATTGATTGTAGATTCAGGAGCATCTCATCACATGATTAGTAGTAGGAGCTTGCTTGAAAATGTTAAACCAGTCTTAGGTAAAGTTGAAATTGCAAATGGTTCTAAGGTTCCCATTAAAGGAATAGGCGATTTGAAATTGTTTGATAAATCATCTAGACCTTTTTATATGCCCGAGTTCACATCCAACTTATTGAGTGTTAACAAAACTATATGTGATTTGAATTGCAAAGCCATATTTGAGCCTAACAAAGTGTATTTTCAGGATATTGAGTCCGATCAAATTCTTGGAGAAGGAGTCACCAAGAATGGATTGTATCTTCTTGAGGATCTTAAGAGCAATCCAAATTTATCTTGTTTTTCTAGTACTAGTAGAAATGTTGAGAATGTTGTGTGGCACGCTAGACTTGGTCATCCCCATAGCCGAGCTTTAAACTTGTTATTGCCAAATGTTTCCTTTATGAATGATGACTGTGAGGCTTGCATACTTGGGAAACATTGCAAGTCGGTGTTTCCTAAGTGTTCAACCGTTTATGAACATTGCTTTGAATTAATTCATTCAGATGTATGGTCTTCTCCTTGTGAGTCTCGCAAAAACCATAAGTATTTTGTCACCTTTATAGATGAGAAATCTAAGTACACTTGGTTAACCTTGTTACCTTCAAAGGATAGGGTGCTAGATGCTTTCACCAATTTCCAAACTTATGTGACTAACCATTATAATGCAAGGATTAAAAATTTGAAAACAGATAATGGTGGTGAATACACAAGCAATTCACTCAAACAACTCCTAGCCAAACTCGGAATTATGCACCAAACTAGCTGTCCGTATACACCCCAACAAATGGTGTGGCTGAGAGGAAGAATAGACATCTTATGGAGGTTGCAAGGGCCATGATGTTCCACACAAACATGCCAAAACGTTTTTGGAGTGATGCAGTTGTAGCTGCTTGTTATGTGATCAATCGGATCCCAACTAAAGTGTTGAATGACATATCGCCTTTTGAGGTACTCAATCAAACAAAACCTGCTATTAATCACTTACGTGTGTTTGGTTGTGTGTGTTTTGTCTTAGTACCAGGAGATCAAAGAAACAAGTTAGACGCCAAGAGTACTAAAGGTATATTCATTGGGTATTCAACCACACAAAAAGGATACAAGTGTTATGTTCCAGAGACAAGAAGAGTACTGGTGTCTAGGGATGTGAAATTCATGGAGAATAAAGGGTACTTTGAGGCAAGGAATTGGGAAGAGATTCAAGGGCTAGCTACACCAATGTCTCAGTCGAGCCGCGCCTCTACCTTACGAACTCTCTTGGAACAAATTAGAGCGTGTGACTCAAGGAAACCTCCATCATCACCCAGTCATCATACTCAAGGCTCAGACATGCTTAATGAATCCACAACAATCAATACCTCGAGTTCGGATCATGTTACTAATCCGGATTGTACAGCAACTCAACCGGCTTATAAAGACACAACTGAATCAGATGAGGTACCGGATGAGGCTTCAAGTGAGGGCCCAACAGTGGAAATGGAAGTCCCGGTCGTGAATGATACTCAAGAGGTTGATATTCCGCTAGTTCAGCCATTGAGACATAGCCAAAGGGTGCGCAAGGATCCCTCAAATTGGATAAATACCAGAGTATACTACAACAACAAGGCTGTAGCTCATCCCACTCAAGCCGTGTGCACTCTTGCTCACTTTCCTCCGGATCATCAAGCATTTGTGAGTAAAATTGATTAACATTTCATTCCAAACTTATATGAAGAAGCTAAGGAACACAAAGTGTGGAGAGATGCCGTGTCTGATGAACGTGGGGCTATGGAAAGGAATCATACTTGGGATGAATCAATATTACCTCCGGGAAAGAAGGCAGTCACCTCTAAGTGGGTTTTCACCATCAAGTACACTAGTGATGGTAATATTGAAAGGCACAAAGCAAGACTTGTGGCTCGGGGGTTTACACAAACCTATGGCAAAGATTTCAGCGATACATTTGCTCCGGTGGCTAAGCTACATATGGTAAGGGTTGTACTATCCATAGCTACTAACCTTGATTAGGAATTGTGGCAGATGGATGTCAAAAATGCCTTCCTTCAAGGTGAGCTAGATGAGGAAGTGTATATGGTGCCACCACCAGGATTGGAAGATATAGTGGTCCCGGGCAATGTGTTAAGACTACGTAAGGCCATCTATGGACTCAAACTATCCCCACGTGCATGGTACCACAAGCTCAGCCACACCTTGAGAGATCAAGGCTTCCGACGTTCCGAGGCTGACCATACCTTATTCACCTTTCAAAGTGAACCCGGCATTGTGGTTATTCTTATCTATGTGGATGACATCATAATCACCGGTAGCAACAAAGAAGGTATTCAAGGTATCAAACCTCATCTCAAGTCGGTTTTTGATATTAAGGACTTGGGTGAATTGAAATACTTCCTTGGCATTGAGATATGTCGATCTCCCGAAGGTCTCTTTCTCTCCCAAAGAAAGTATGCTCTTGATCTTTTACGTGAGGTAGGTACACTTGGAGCAAGGACTGCCAAGACACCACTTGAGGATGCCTACCAAGCAACGCGCAAGGGGGAGAAGAATGAAGATGATCATCCATTTGAAGATGTTCAAAAATACCGAAGGATGGTTGGTAAGTTAATTTATCTAACCATTACACGACCATACTTGTGTTTTGCTGTGAATCAGGTGAGCCAACACATGCAAAGTCCAAAGCAACGACATTGGGAGATGGTGGATAGGATCCTTCGATACATCAAAGGTGCCCCGGGTTAAGGAATATGGATGGGCCGCAATGAGAGTACCAAACTTGTGGGATACTGTGATGCGGATTGGGCCGGAGATAGACAAGACCGTAAGTCGACTACTATTGATCAAGCTTATCCATCACACATAGGCCGTCACATTCAGTAAATAATGGCCGAGTGTAAAAACAAAGAAAAGAAAAGAAGAGTTGCACAAGGATGATAGCCCAATCAATTGGAAGACTAAAGAAGCATACTAGAAGTTGGAATGTAACTCGAGTGAGGTAGATCGAGTTGCTAGATCGAGTTGGGGCTTTAGCTGTGAATAACTACATCAGAAGCGTCACTCGATGCTGTGGATCGAGCCCATGAGTCGAGTCGCCCATCAGGTTGCTTTGTGATCATCAAACTCGACCCATCTTGTCGAGTGTTAGGGTCGAGGGGTATTTGCCACAATTTGTAGCCGTTGGAGGTGGTCCCAACCAAAGTCCAACGGCTAGTTTCTCTTTGTGGTCCCAAAAGCATGACCAACGGCTCTTTTATGCTTTATTGTATTTGTCTGTAATTGTGGCTAGATTCAGAAAGATCTCTTCTCTATTTAAACTATGTAATCCAACATTAATGAATTCAAGCCCTAAGGGGCCGAGTTTCTTCCATACTCTCTCTTAACTCTCTATTCTCTTGGTCCTCAATCTCTCCATTCTTCTGAAAACTCTCCATTCTCTTTATTATTCTGCACAAACCAACATGGTATCAGAGCAAGGTAAGTTGCTCAGTATTGTTATGAGTTTCGTTTTGAAGGATTTCCAATCCAAACTTTGTGTTCAACTCTGTTTTCAGTTTTGTTTTTCAAAGCTTTTGTGGTAATGAAGAGATAAAAGGATGGGAGCTGTGATATAATCACAAAGAAAAGGGAGAAAGCTCTCATCTTTAAGCTCAATCCTCATCTCCAAATCACTAGTGGCTTCAAAGTTTGGATCTTTCTCGGTTTCTTTTCAAATCGTTTTCTCTGTTGTGTTTTAAGCATCTATTATGGTATTTATGCCAAAATCTTTCTGTTTTCTGTGACAATGAGGAGGTATGAATGGTTGCTGTGGTGTAAATCACCAGGAAGAGGAGAAAGGTCCCACCTTTAAGCTCCATTTCCACCTCCAAGTCACTAGCTTTTTCGAAAATTTCATTTTTTAAAATCTGTTTTTCATCTGTTCTTGGTTTCCTATTCTATGTGACAATGATGAGGAAAAAATGGCTGCTGTGATGTTCATCACGAGAAGGAGTAGAAAACCATCACCTTTAAGCTCCATTGACCTCTAAGTCACAAAAAGGAAGGATCTTTATGTTTTTTTTTTTTGCGACAATGAAGGGTAAAATGATGGTTGATGTGGAAAAGCTTTCACCTTTGCCTCATTCAATCCCAAAGTCGGTGTCTTTCTTATGTTTTAAGTGATAATGAAGGATAAAAATGGTGACTTTGGTGATAAATCACAAGGAAGAGAAGAAGATCTCTACTTTTGTCCCATTTAAAATTCCGAATCATATGTTTTCTTTATGATTGTTTGACAATGAAGGAAAGGATAGACTATGAATGAACATCACAAGGATTTCTACATAGTATCCCTTTCCCAAGTCTGTCCAAGCCGCTGGTGTTTTGAGTGTTTTTCAAAACCTTGGACGAAGGCCTATGTCTTCTTATGAAGTTCATGAGTTATGTAGTTCACTGTTGTTAGTTTTGCGGAAGTATGAAGGAGAGAATGATGAGAATAAGAGAGAAAAGAGTGAAGAGTATCGCCTACAATTTTATAAATTTTCGGCTTAATGTATACAAGAGTGGAATGGCCTTTAAATAGGCTAAATACTACATTGTCTTAATGTTAAACCTAGCCGCAATACACAAAGGGAGGAGACAAGATCTTTTCGGGATCCGCAAGGCGTGAGAGTGACCTCTCTCGGGATCCGCAAGGCTTGAGAGTGACCTCTCCTTGTCTCGATCCGAGAGAAAAGCAAGTCACATGTTTGAATTAGCTCCAACGGTCCTCAAGTCTTCAACGGTCGGTCTTTGGGCTTCTAGAAGGTTCTCATGGTCAACCAAGGAAGTGGGCTTCATGGGCTGTGTGGAATTATTGAGAAAATCCCACAAATTCAAAACATTGACTTTTTGGGACCGACCGTTGACCTGTCCGTAGTCCGCGAATTCACTACCCGCGGTACATGATTTCTCGGACTGGGATACGTGAAATCCTTCCCGCGGTACGTGCTCTGGTCGATCCTTGGTCTGTCCTGCGTTACTACCCGCGGTATATGTTAAGCTCGACCCATGGTACATGTACTTCGGACACTTGTCTTCCCGCGGTAAATGAGCACCTCGACTGCCAGTCTCTGACCCGTCCACTGCCTGCGGTCATGGATGTTCCGACTCACAGCACCTGGACCTCGGACCATCTCCTTCCCGCAGTACCTGCCTGTCACGACCCACGACCTCGACCCGATTGCTTCCTGCGGTACACCTGTGCCTCGGACTCTGGTACCTGAGCCTCGACCTGTTCCCTTTCCGTGGGACATGGTCCGACCGTTGACTTTTTCAGCGACCGTTGACCATACCTGCCGTGGGAAGCAACCGGGCCGAGAAATCATGTACCGCGGGTATGGTCAACGGTCGCTGAAAAAGTCAACCATTGCGATCATTGCAAGAAAAGGGGACATATCAAGGACAAGTGCTGGCTCCTTCACCCCCATCTCAAGCCGGCCAAGTTCAAAGACACACCAAGAGCAAATGTCTCTCAAAAGGCGGCCGAAGATCAAGATGCACCAAGCACATCCGGACAAGAAATAGGGACTACGGCTACAACAAGCAAACAAGAGGGGGTTCTCAAACAATCCGACATTGAAGCCCTCCTCAAACTCCTTAGGGACTCCGGTATCACCTTCCTATCTCATAAACCCGTAAACTCATTTATCATAGACTCGGGGGCTTCTCATCATATGATTTGCAATTCGAACTTGATAAATGATGTCAAACCGGCTTTAGGAAATGTGGTAATAGCTAATGGATCGAAAATACCGGTTAAAGGAGTTGGAACCTTGGAATTGTTTGATAAAAATACCAAAGCCTTTCTTATTCCGGATTTTGCCTCTAACCTTTTATCCGTAAAAAGAATAGCATGTGATCTTGATTGCTATGTTATGTTCGGTCCTAATGATGTTAAATTTCAGGATATTAAGACCGGGAAAGTCATTGGTGAAGGAACTATCAAGGGCGGACTCTATGTTCTTGAAGACACCAAGTTTATCTCTAATATTTCGCATGCTTTAACTTCCGTTTGTAGTTTGAGTAGTATAGATTGGCATAGTAGATTGGGTCATCCTCACTCTAGAGCTCTTAAACTTATGTTGCCAAGTTTTTCATTTAATGATCATAGTTGTGAGGCTTGCATCCTTGGAAAACATTGTAGAACCGTGTTTCCCAAGTCATCAACTATTTATGAAAAATATTTTGATCTCATTCACTCGGATGTGTGGACATCTCCATGTATCTCTAGGGAAAAGTCTAAATATTTTGTCACATTCATAGATGAGAAATCAAAATATACTTGGATAACCCTTCTCCATTCAAAAGACCAAGTGTTTAATGCATTTAAAAACTTTGAGTTCTATGTCACTAATCACTACAGTGTTAAAATAAAGGTACTAAGGACGGATAACAGAGGGGAATATATGGGCCATTCCTTCCAAGAACATCTTACAAACACAAGGCATACTCCACCAAACTAGTTGTCCCTACACACCACAACAAAATGGTGTGGCCGAACGGAAAAATAGGCATTTGATGGAAGTGGCCCGTTCAATGATGTTCCATAGGAGCGTCCCAAAGAGCTATTGAGGAGATGCCGTAACAACGACATGCTACCTCATAAATCGCATTCCAACCAAAATACTTCAAGACAAGTCTCCATTTAAGGTCTTAAACAACTCTAAACCATCCATTAACCACTTACGAGTCTTTGGGTGTGTGTGTTATGTCTTAGTACCAGGAGAATTACGCAACAAGTTGGAGGCTAAGAGTAAGAGGTGTGCGTTTCTTGGCTACTCAACTACACAAAAGGGATATAAATGTTACAATCCCGAAGAAAGGAAGATATATGTCTCCCGGGATGTCAAGTTTATGGAAGAAAAGGGGTACTTTGATGCTAAGGATTGGGATAAGTTACGTGATCTCTCAACCTCATCAACGGACCAAGCCACAACCCTTAGGATCTTGTTTAATCATCTCGGGATCAGCCGACCAAATGATCAAGAACCAAGATCAAATGAGGTGTTGGTTTTGGAATCAAAACATGAACTATGGCTGCGGAAGCTTTAAGAGATTTTAGAGAGAGACTGAGTAGAATAGTGAAGAAAACATCATGTTCTCATTAATTTCGAAAATGGTTACATGGGTAAGCTTAAATAGACTTATTCTAGATACATAAAAGCATAAGAAAGGAGAGAGAAGTGCCAGCTGGGTGGAGGGGACCATTTGGTAGCCAGCTGGGTGGAGGGGACCATCTAGTACTAGTCTCCAACGGTCATATTGACCATGTTGGGACCACTTTTGCTTCTTATCCACCAGCAATCCCCTACAGCTGAGCCTATCCTTGTTATGCTTCCCTTGCTACTCAAGTAAATATGTCACTCGGTCTCTTGGATAGGTTTACATGTGACCGAGTGAAGATGCTTGACTAATACTCCCCCTCAAGCTAAGCCGAAAGGACCGAAGGCTTAGCTTAGAAAACCCGAAGTCTACACCTCATTAAAAAACCTCAATAAGGAAAACCACGTGGGACAAAACCTTGCCGAGGGAAAAAGAGTATGGAAACTGCGGGTTAGAGGACATGAAGTCAAGGGCGATCTAAGCGCACAAGTCCAAGCTTCCCATATATGTGGTTGCAAACTTTGGTACTTGCGGCTTTAGTGAAGATATCTGCCAACTGATCTCCACTTGGTGTGAAACATGAAAGAACTACTCCTTCCTCTATACGCTCTCGGACTTTGTGACAGTCCACTTCTACGTGCTTAGTTCTCTCATGAAAGACCGGATTGGAGGCTATGTGGATTGCTGCTTGGTTGTCACAGTGCATGGTAATTGGATCCTTTGTGTCTCGTCCTAGATCCTTGAGCAGAGCTCTCAGCCACACTAGCTCATCCGTAAGCCTCCTCATAGCTCTATACTCCGCTTCTGCACTTGAACACGCCACAACCTTTTGCTTCTTGGTCTTCCAAGTAACCAAGTTACCTCCAACAAATGTGCAATAACCCGTGGTAGACTTCCTATCATTCCTATCTCCAGCCCAATCAGCATCACAATATCCAGCAACATCCGAGCTCTCATTCTTTCCCATCCATACGCCTTGGCTCGAGCTTCCTTTGAGATACTTGAGGATCCGCTCAACCATACTCCAATGATACTTTGTTGGAGCTTGCATGAATCGACTAACCTGGTTCACAGCAAAACAGAGGTCTGGTCTAGATATGGTTAGATAAATGAGCTTACCCACTAATCGGCGGTATTTGGAAACATCTTCAAATGGCTCATCATCTTTCTCCCCCTTTCGGTTGACCTTGTAACCATCTGCAAGTGGTGTCTTGGCTGGTCTACTGGTCTCCATACCTGTCTCATGAAGCAAATCAAGAGTGTATTTTCTTTGAGAGAGAAATAAGCCTTCCGAAGAACGACTAATCTCAATCCCTAGAAAATACTTTAGTTCTCCAAGATCTTTAATGTCAAAGACAGAGTGAAGATATGATTTAGTGGCTGCTATACCTTCCTTATCATGGCCGGAGATGATAAGGTCATCAACATATATCAACACAACCACAATACCATTCGAACTCTTGAGTGTGAACAAGGTATGGTCAGCTTCGGACTTGCGGAAGCCACGATCTCTAAGTGTGTGGCTGAGCTTGTGGTACCATGCTCTTGGAGATTGCTTCAAACCATAGATGGCTTTCCTTAGCCGCAATACTTTCCCGGGAGTAACCTTCGATTCTAGGCCCGGTGGTGGTGTCATATACACCTCCTCCTCAAGTTCCCCTTGAAGAAAGGCGTTCTTGACATCCATCTGCCATAATTCCCAAGACAAGTTTGTAGCTAATGAAAGAACCACCCTTACCGTATGTAGTTTGGCAACCGGAGCAAATGTATCCGTGTAGTCAACTCCAAAGGTTTGTGTGAAACCGCGAGCTACAAGCCTTGCTTTGTAGCGCTCAATCTCTCCATTGCTTTTATACTTGATAGTGAAGACCCACTTGGAGGTGACAGCCTTCTTTCCCAATGACATATCTACTTCATCCCAAGTGTGGTTCTTTTCCATAGCCCCTATCTCAGCCTTCACCGCATCCAACCAATGTTGGATTTGCTTAGCTTCATCATAGCTTTGAGGTACCTGGTCCATTTCAATTCGACCAAGAAAGGCACGGAAATCAGAGGGTAAGAGGTCAATCGAAAATACCGTGGTAACGGGATGAGCCACGGCTTGAGCATTGTAATAGACCCTTGTGTTCCTCCAATTAGAGGGCTCTTTGCGGACTCGTGTGCTACGTCTGAGAGGTTGGACCACAGCGGGAGGTTCCATGGGTTGAGTTGGTGGCTCAGGTTGATTAGGTTGAGCTTGGGGCACACACGACTCAGGGTCAGTCCGAGGAGTGATTGAACCTGTTGGGTCTGATTGTGAGGCCGGCTCAGATTCCTTCTGCGGATCCAATACCTTTGGTGAGCTACGATCTTGAGGGCAGGTTCTCGGAGGCAAATGTGTTGATGGGGCAGTCCCTTGATCAGTCCTTGGTTCAGTCCGTGGCATGTTGGTGGCATGATCCAGAGGTGTTTCCGAGGTTTTCTGATCCGAGGGAGTGTTGTTTTGGGTGGTTAGAACACCAAGCTTGTTGAGGAGGAATTGAAGACTTGCGGCTCTATCCATGACAGGTTCGGATAGGTCTTGAAGATCATCCCAATTCCTTTCACCATAGTATCCACAATCTTCACAGAACGTCACATCTCGGGATACATGGACTCGTCTCGTTTCTGGATCATAACACTTATACCCCTTTTGAGTAGAGGAGTAACCTATGAACATACACTTCTTGCTCTTGGCTTCGAGTTTGTTCCTCAGCTCTCCGGGCACTAGAACAAAACATACACAACCAAACACCCTTAAGTGATCTAAGGAAGGTTCAGTTTTGTTTAATACCTTATATGGAGACACATCTTTGAGGACTTTGGTTGGAGTTCTATTGATCAAGTAGCAGGCTGCCATGACGGCATCACCCCAAAATCTTTTTGGCACATTCATGTGGAACATGAGAGATCTTGAAACCTCCATTAGGTGGCGATTCTTCCTCTCAGCCACTCCGTTTTGTTGTGGATTATAGGGGCAGCTAGTTTGATGTAGTATTCCTTGTTTAGTTAAGTGCTCTTGGAACGCTTTGCTCATATATTCTCCTCCATTATCCGTTCTAAGTACCTTTAATTTCGAGTTAAAATGATTAGATATGTAAGCTTCAAAATTTTTAAATGCATCAAACACTCTATCTTTTGATGGCATAAGAGTTATCCAAGTATATTTTGATTTCTCATCTATGAAAGTGACAAAGTATCTATGATTATCTCTAGATGCACAAGGAGACGTCCAAACATCAGAATGTACAAGATCAAAGCAACTTTCATAAATGGTAGAAGATAAAGGATAAACCGCCTTGCAATGTTTTCCAAGAATGCAAGCTTCACAATCAACATTGTCAAAAGATAAATTAGGTAACATAAGTCTCAAGGCACGAAAATGAGGGTGGCCAGCTCTAGCATGCCAAACTGAGTCATTTAAACTACTAACAACCGAATTAGAAACAGCCACACTATTGCCACAAAACGAAGATAAAAACTTTGGGTCTTCAAGAATGTAAAGCCCATGTTCCACTCTCCCTTGTCCAAGTAACTTTCCCGTCTCAATATCCTGAAACTTCACATCGTTAGGTCCAAAAATAACATTACAATATAAGTCCATAACAGCCTTTCTAACCGAGAGAAGATTAGAGGTAAATTCCGGCATATAAAAAGCTCTAGACTTTTTGTTAAACAAGCCTAGCTTCCCTACTCCACTAACCGATATCCTATTGCCATTTGCTATCACAACACTCCCTAAAGCCGGTTCTATGTTGCTAATCAAGCTCTTATCACTAATCATATGATGAGAAGCTCCAGAATCAACAACAATAGGTTTAAAGAGCTTATGGGAATAGAAACAGATACCAGAATCCTTTAGCGATTTGAGGGAGTTGATGAGAGCTTCAAGGTCCGATTTCTTGATGACATCTATTAGTCTATATCAAAGAGATGAGGAGGATGAGGCCGAAGAGGCCGAAGACCTTTAAGGTCAATAAGATGAAATGGAGGAGAGTTAAGGCCGAAGTCATCAAGACAAGGCCGAAGACCACCCCAAGGACCTCCAAGAAGGAGGAAATTAGCCACCAAGGACCCATAAAGGTCATCAAATCATCAAAAGATCAAGAAATGACCAAAAGAAGGAGTTCTGGAAAAGTCAACGTTTTGGACCAGAAAGTCAACGGTAGGTGGTCATGGACCGCGGGTAGGCCATCGGGTCGAGAGGCACGTACCGCGGGAAGGTTTTCGTGTACTGCGGGCAGACGCAGGACGGGTCAACGGACGGGCGAGAAAGTCAACGGAGAGGCGTGTACCGCGGGTCGAGACACGGACGTACCGCGGGAAGGAAAATCACGTACCGCGGGTCAAGCCTTCACGTACCGCGGGTAAGGTTTCTGTGTACCGCGGGCAAGGTCAACGGACAGAGCAAAAAAGTCAACGGTAGGTGGTCATGGACCGCGGGTAGGCCATCGGGTCGAGAGGCACGTACCGCGGGAAGGTTTTTGTGTACTGCGGGCAGACGCAGGTTGGGTCAACGGACGGGCGAGAAAGTCAACGGAGAGGCGTGTACCGCGGGTCGAGACACGGACGTACCGCGGGTCAAGCCTTCACGTACCGCGGGTAAGGTTTCTGTGTACCGCGGGCAAGGTCAACGGACAGAGCAAAAAAAGTCAACGATTTTCAAATCTTCCCAAATGTTGATTCTAATCAAATGGGATGTTATGTAAGGCTGTTAGGACCTAAATGGAGTCTAACTAGAGCCAAGAAGACCGTTGGAAGCTTAAGAAGACATGTGACTCTACTTTATGCTAAGTTCAAGACTAAGGACATGTCACTTTCAAGCTTTGGGAACAACACTTCCTCTCTCCTCTCCAACGGTCATATTGCTGAGCATCTAGGCTTCATTTTAAGCTGAACCATCACCTTGTAAACTCTATAAATAGAGCTTGTATTCCCTTTGTAAAATAATCCGAAAATATATATACAAAGAAGTGTTGCTAAAGTTCTCTCTTCTCTTTATGTTTAAGCAAGTAGTTTCAATGTAGATTCTAGGCTAGTTGGCTCGTGTAGAGGCTGCCCAATGGCAGACCTCTACCCAAACACTTCTAGATCTCCACCAAACTCTTCTTATGCTTTATTTATATTTATGTAAATCTAGATGAATGGTTCTAGAATCCAAGATCTCTTTAGCACACAAACTCCAAGTGTTGTGATGCTTTACTTGGATTAGATCCAACCTAGATTAGTTTTCTCCTTGCTAGAACCGATTTACTCCATAGTAAACTCGGATTCAACAAGTCTTGAGATCGAGTCCATTTTGTGGGTTAAGTGGTTTCATTCACCAAGTGAAGTCTCCACGGTTTATTTTGAGCTTAGTCTCATAAAAACCAACATGGTATCAGAGCCACAAGAGCTTGGTTCCCATTAAACTCGATTCTCTTGTTTTTCGGTTTTTATGTTCTTCATCTTGTCCAATGAATCAAAAGAAGAGGACATGAATGAAGTTCTCGTTTTTCTAGGGTTTAGAGACTTTACCTCTTAGCTTTATCAATGGATATTAGCTTATCTCAAATGGGGAAGGTCCTAGACTAGTTTAATTTTCGTTTTTCAAATTTCAAATTTCAAAAGGCTCATGAAAAATTCTTAAAAATGGATTATTTTGTGAGATTTTTGGAATTGCTTTTGTCAACCATGAGAAACACTAATATTTGTGTTATTTTGTGGCTCTTGATGTCTAAAGCTCACGAAAACCTTTTGGATATGTGTTATTTCGTGAGCTCCAAATCTTTAACCGGTGGATAAATTAATTGTCCATCGGTCCATAACTTGTCTCAGCCATTAAAGCACCTAGTTCTTGTTGTTCTAAGGTATTTTTGGCTGGATTTTTGAGCCAATGCTCCCTCAAAACTCATGAGTTATTTCGTGAGTTCATTCTTGTCACCATGGATAGATCAATTGTCCATTGGTTCATAATTTAGACCAGCCATTAAAGCACCGAGTTCTTGTTGTTCTAAGGTGCTCTTGGCTTGGTATTTGGCAGCTAATGCTTCCACAAAACTCAAGAAAACAGAGAACAAAACTCTGTCCACATGAACTCTTGAGCAAAAATCTCTTATTCTCTATTCTCCATTGCTTCCGCTCATTCTCTCTTATTCTTAATATTCTCTCAGTTACTTATTCTCAATATTCTCTTGGTTACTTATTCTCACTAATTCTCTTGTTACTTATACTCTAATCTCTCACCATCTCTTGTTGTTTTGAGTGTATGTTTAACTCTAAAAACAGATCCGGAATTAAAAATGGTGAGAAAGCTCGTTTGCTATCTCAAAGGAGAAGTGGCGAGTTGTTGAAGAGTTGTGAATCAAGTCATGCGGACTGGAGGTCAGTTGGTGGCTGCATTCAAACTCTCAAAAGGCTTCAAAAGAAGCTAGAAAAAGCACAACAAAGCTTGGTACGTGATCAAGAGGGCCACCAAGCTTTGGACTCCAAATATCTCACCTAGCTCAACACGGAAGGACTTGAAGAGGCGGACCAAAAAGGCTGACCTAAAGAGAGTGGATCCGTAGGTGTCTAAGGTGGAAGGTCAAAGTGGAGATGCTAGCTGGTGGAAGACTATGAATCAAAACCAAAGCGATTGGAAGTGCCTTGAAAAATGTCAAAAATCCTCAAAGATCTCCAAAAAGGCTAAACTCTAAACCTTTCCAATTTTTTTAAAAAATATTCAATCCATTCTTAGGCTTTAAATCCTCTCATTTGGTCTTTCTTTAATTTCATTTAAGTGTTTCTTAAACCCCCACAACATATACTTTAAAATTTCTCTTTGAATCTCATGATGAAGGTTCAAAAGAGAAGGAGGAATGTGTGGATATTCTCACAAGGAGCACTAGATGAAACAAGAGGATCATAAGAAGGGAAACAAAGTCAAGAAGGACTAATGCAAGGAATCACTTGGAAGAAGAAGGCGCCGGTTGCAAAGTCATTTAAAAACCGGGGTCAAGCATCATCAAACCACCGATGAGCTATACTCTTTTTCCCCTAGTAGAGTTTTGTCTCACGTGGTTTTCTCTCTAGGGTTTTTAATGAGGTAGTCTTGTCGGTTGGCAAGCTTGGCCTTTGGTCCTTAGGCCTTTGGCCTTGAGCGTCTCGACGACCAAGCTTGGGGGAAGGTATTAGTCTATATCAAAGAGATGAGGAGGATGAGGCCGAAGAGGCCGAAGACCTTTAAGGTCAATAAGATGAAATGGAGGAGAGTTAAGGCCGAAGTCATCAAGACAAGGCCGAAGACCACCCCAAGGACCTCCAAGAAGGAGGAAATTAGCCACCAAGGACCCATAAAGGTCATCAAATCATCAAAAGATCAAGAAATGGCCAAAAGAAGGAGTTCTGGAAAAGTCAACGTTTTGGACCAGAAAGTCAACGGTAGGTGGTCATGGACCGCGGGTAGGCCATCGGGTCGAGAGGCACGTACCGCGGGAAGGTTTTCGTGTACTGCGGGCAGACGCAGGACGGGTCAACGGACGGGCGAGAAAGTCAACGGAGAGGCGTGTACCGCGGGTCGAGACACGGACGTACCGCAGGAAGGAAAATCACGTACCGCGGGTCAAGCCTTCAAGTACCGCGGGTAAGGTTTCTGTGTACCGCGGGCAAGGTCAACGGACAGAGCAAAAAAGTCAACGGTAGGTGGTCATGGACCGCGGGTAGGCCATCGGGTCGAGAGGCACGTACCGCGGGAAGGTTTTTGTGTACTGCGGGCAGACGCAGGACGGGTCAACGGGCGGGTGAGAAAGTCAACGGAGAGGCGTGTACCGCGGGTCGAGACACGGACGTACCGCGGGAAGGAAAATCACGTACCGCGGGTCAAGCCTTCACGTACCGCGGGTAAGGTTTCTGTGTACCGCGGGCAAGGTCAACGGACAGAGCAAAAAAAGTCAACGATTTTCAAATCTTCCCAAATGTTGATTCTAATCAAATGGGATGTTATGTAAGGCTGTTAGGACCTAAATGGAGTCTAACTAGAGCCAAGAAGACCGTTGGAAGCTTAAGAAGACATGTGACTCTACTTTATGCTAAGTTCAAGACTAAGGACATGTCACTTTCAAGCTTTGGGAACAACACTTCCTCTCTCCTCTCCAACGGTCATATTGCTGAGCATCTAGGCTTCATTTTAAGCTGAACCATCACCTTGTAAACTCTATAAATAGAGCTTGTATTCCCTTTGTAAAATAATCCGAAAATATATATACAAAGAAATGTTGCTAAAGTTCTCTCTTCTCTTTATGTTTAAGCAAGTAGTTTCAATGTAGATTCTAGGCTAGTTGGCTCGTGTAGAGGCTGCCCAATGGCAGGCCTCTACCCAAACACTTCTAGATCTCCACCAAACTCTTCTTATGCTTTATTTATATTTATGTAAATCTAGATGAATGGTTCTAGAATCCAAGATCTCTTTAGCACACAAACTCCAAGTGTTGTGATGCTTTACTTGGATTAGATCCAACCTAGATTAGTTTTCTCCTTGCTAGAACCGATTTACTCCATAGTAAACTCGGATTCAACAAGTCTTGAGATCGAGTCCATTTTGTGGGTTAAGTGGTTTCATTCACCAAGTGAAGTCTCCACGGTTTATTTTGAGCTTAGTCTCATAAAAACCAACAACATCTCCCTGAAATGATGAGGCAGCAGCTGCAGTCAAGTGCTCTTGGTCCTTGGATGAAGAGGCAGCGGCTGAGCCCATCATGGAACCTTGATCATCCAAGACTTCATGAGACAGATTGGCCTTTGAATCCTTGAACTTGGCTGGTTTAAGGTGAGGATGGAGCAGCCAGCATTTTTCCTTGACATGACCCTTCTTCTTGCAATGGTCACAAAGGAGCTTCTTCCTATCTTCAAACCTTCCTTGAGCTTTGTTTGCTGTTATAAGACCAGAATTTCCTTTTCCCTCAAACAGCTCAATGGACCCTTGTTCCTTCTGGATTTGAGAACAAACTTCTTCAAGACTGGGAAGAGAGCTAGTGCTTGCAGCTGACCATAGGATATGTTTCACAAGATCCTTATATCCAGGGTTCAGATTCATCATAAGGCCGAAGACCTTATCCTCTTCATTCCTCTGCCTAATCATCTTCGGATCCATAGTCATTGGTCTTAACATATCTAACTCAGCCCATAATGATCTAAACTTCCCAAAGTATTCAGTAAATTCCATTTCTTCTTGAAGAAGATTAGACAGAGCTCTCTTAACCTCAAATACTCTAGTTAAGTTTGAAATGTTACCATAAACCTTCTTCAAGGTGTCCCATAACTCCTTTGCCGTTTCACAGTATGAATATGCCTCAAGGATTTGCGGATCTAGGGAGCTCTGGATGATGGACTTGACAGCTTGATCCACTTGAAACCACTCATCATCCTCATCAAGAAGGTCTTCTTCTTCTTCATCGCTGGACTGAGGTTCCTTTGGAGGTCTTTCCTTCACTACATGGCCCCAAAACCCTTTCCTAGTGCAGATTGTTGTCTTCACTGTTCTGGCCCATAGAAGATAGTTCACACCCTTGAGAGTTATTGGAACAATTGGAAACTTAGTTGTATCCATGAGATCTTGAGAAAGTTTGAGTCTTTCCTTGCAGATCTGAAAAAGCTAAGCTTTAAGGTTTTTCTTGAGAAAGTTCTGAACTTTCTTTCAAGAAACTTGAGAAAGGTGACACCTTTGAGTGAATAACACCAGAAAGGAGCAAGCTTGATGAGATTCTGACCAAAAACGAGAGCTTTCTCCACTAGCAACAAAGTTCAGATTTTGAAAGCATGAATGCGGACATAGAGCTGATGAGAAGAGAGTGAGTGTAGAACAGAGAATGGTTGAATGAGAACAGGAGAATGAGAAGAGAATGATCCAAGGATCACTGCTCTGATAAATCACAAGGAAGAGAAGAAGATCTCTACTTTTGTCCCATTTAAAATTCCGAATCATATGTTTTCTTTATGATTGTTTGACAATGAAGGAAAGGATAGACTATGAATGAACATCACAAGGATTTCTACATAGTATCCCTTCCCCAAGTCTGTCCAAGCCGCTGGTATTTTGAGTGTTTTTCAAAACCTTGGACGAAGGCCTATGTCTTCTTATGAAGTTCATGAGTTATGTAGTTCACTGTTGTTAGTTTTGCGGAAGTATGAAGGAGAGAATGATGAGAATAAGAGAGAAAAGAGTGAAGAGTATCGCCTACAATTTTATAAATTTTCGGCTTAATGTATACAAGAGTGGAATGGCCTTTAAATAGGCTAGATACTACATTGTCTTAATGTTAAACCTAGCCGCAATACACAAAGGGAGGAGACAAGATCTTTTCGGGATCCGCAAGGCGTGAGAGTGACCTCTCTCGGGATCCGCAAGGCTTGAGAGTGACCTCTCCTTGTCTCGATCCGAGAGAAAAGCAAGTCACATGTTTGAATTAGCTCCAACGGTCCTCAAGTCTTCAACGGTCGGTCTTTGGGCTTCTAGAAGGTTCTCATGGTCAACCAAGGAAGTGGGCTTCATGGGCTGTGTGGAATTATTGAGAAAATCCCACAAATTCAAAACGTTGACTTTTTGGGACCGACCGTTGACCTGTCCGTAGTCCGCGAATTCACTACCCGCGGTACATGATTTCTCGGACTGGGATACGTGAAATCCTTCCCGCGGTACGTGCTCTGGTCGATCCTTGGTCTGTCCTGCGTTACTACCCGCGGTATATGTTAAGCTCGACCCATGGTACATGTACTTCGGACACTTGTCTTCCCGCGGTAAATGAGCACCTCGACTGCCAGTCTCTGACCCGTCCACTGCCTGCGGTCATGGATGTTCCGACTCACAGCACCTGGACCTCGGACCATCTCCTTCCCGCAGTACCTGCCTGTCACGACCCACGACCTCGACCCGATTGCTTCCTGCGGTACACCTGTGCCTCGGACTCTGGTACCTGAGCCTCGACCTGTTCCCTTCCCGTGGGACATGGTCCGACCGTTGACTCTTTCAGCGACCGTTGACCATACCTGCCGTGGGAAGCAACCGGGCCGAGAAATCATGTACCGCGGGTATGGTCAACAGTCGCTGAAAAAGTCAACCATTGCGATCATTGCAAGAAAAGGGGACATATCAAGGACAAGTGCTGGCTCCTTCACCCCCATCTCAAGCCGGCCAAGTTCAAAGACACACCAAGAGCAAATGTCTCTCAAAAGGCGGCCGAAGATCAAGATGCACCAAGCACATCCGGACAAGAAATAGGGACTACGGCTACAACAAGCAAACAAGAGGGGGTTCTCAAACAATCCGACACTGAAGCCCTCCTCAAACTCCTTAGGGACTCCGGTATCACCTTCCTATCTCATAAACCCGTAAACTCATTTATCATAGACTCGGGGGCTTCTCACCATATGATTTGCAATTCGAACTTGATAAATGATGTCAAACCGGCTTTAGGAAATGTGGTAATAGCTAATGGATCGAAAATACCGGTTAAAGGAGTTGGAACCTTGGAATTGTTTGATAAAAATACCAAAGCCTTTCTTATTCCGGATTTTGCCTCTAACCTTTTATCCGTAAAAAGAATAGCATGTGATCTTGATTGCTATGTTATGTTCGGTCCTAATGATGTTAAATTTCAGGATATTAAGACCGGGAAAGTCATTGGTGAAGGAACTATCAAGGGCGGACTCTATGTTCTTGAAGACACCAAGTTTATCTCTAATATTTCGCATGCTTTAACTTCCGTTTGTAGTTTGAGTAGTATAGATTGGCATAGTAGATTGGGTCATCCTCACTCTAGAGCTCTTAAACTTATGTTGCCAAGTTTTTCATTTAATGATCATAGTTGTGAGGCTTGCATCCTTGGAAAACATTGTAGAACCGTGTTTCCCAAGTCATCAACTATTTATGAAGAATATTTTGATCTCATTCACTCGGATGTGTGGACATCTCCATGTATCTCTAGGGAAAAGTCTAAATATTTTGTCACATTCATAGATGAGAAATCAAAATATACTTGGATAACCCTTCTCCATTCAAAAGACCAAGTGTTTAATGCATTTAAAAACTTTGAGTTCTATGTCACTAATCACTACAGTGTTAAAATAAAGGTACTAAGGACGGATAACAGAGGGGAATATATGGGCCATTCCTTCCAAGAACATCTTACAAACACAAGGCATACTCCACCAAACTAGTTGTCCCTACACACCACAACAAAATGGTGTGGCCGAACGGAAAAATAGGCATTTGATGGAAGTGGCCCGTTCAATGATGTTCCATAGGAGCGTCCCAAAGAGCTATTGAGGAGATGCCGTAACAACGACATGCTACCTCATAAATCGCATTCCAACCAAAATACTTCAAGACAAGTCTCCATTTAAGGTATTAAACAACTCTAAACCATCCATTAACCACTTACGAGTCTTTGGGTGTGTGTGTTATGTCTTAGTACCAGGAGAATTACGCAACAAGTTGGAGGCTAAGAGTAAGAGGTGTGCGTTTCTTGGCTACTCAACTACACAAAAGGGATATAAATGTTACAATCCCGAAGAAAGGAAGATATATGTCTCCCGGGATGTCAAGTTTATGGAAGAAAAGGGGTACTTTGATGCTAAGGATTGGGATAAGTTACGTGATCTCTCAACCTCATCAACGGACCAAGCCACAACCCTTAGGATCTTGTTTAATCATCTCGGGATCAGCCGACCAAATGATCAAGAACCAAGATCAAATGAGGTGTTGGTTTTGGAATCAAAACATGAACTATGGCTGCGGAAGCTTTAAGAGATTTTAGAGAGAGACTGAGTAGAATAGTGAAGAAAACATCATGTTCTCATTAATTTCGAAAATGGTTACATGGGTAAGCTTAAATAGACTTATTCTAGATACATAAAAGCATAAGAAAGGAGAGAGAAGTTCCAGCTGGGTGGAGGGGACCATCTAGTACTAGTCTCCAACGGTCATATTGACCATGTTGGGACCACTTTTGCTTCTTATCCACCAGCAATCCCCTACAGCTGAGCCTATCCTTGTTATGTTTCCCTTGCTACTCAAGTAAATATGTCACTCGGTCTCTTGGATAGGTTTACATGTGACCGAGTGAAGATGCTTGACTAATACTCCCCCTCAAGCTAAGCCGAAAGGACCGAAGGCTTAGCTTGGAAAACCCGAAGTCTACACCTCATTAAAAAACCTCAATAAGGAAAACCACGTGGGACAAAACCTTGCCGAGGGAAAAAGAGTATGCAAACCGCGGGTTAGAGGACATGAAGTCAAGGGCGATCTAAGCGCACAAGTCCAAGCTTCCCATATATGTGGTTGCAAACTTTGGTACTTGCGGCTTTAGTGAAGATATCTGCCAACTGATCTCCACTTGGTTTGACCATACCCGCGGTACATAATTTCTCGGCCCGGTTGCTTCTCACGGTCGTGCCTCGCCGTCTGTTGACTTTTGCCATGACCGTTGACTTTTTTCAACATGTTTCCCTTCCTCTTTCCTTGTCAATCCTTTGATCCTTTATTCACCTTGATCAATAACTGTAGTTTGCTTTATGCGGTTTGGCCTTGTCCCTGAGTGAACCATGGATTATATGCATAACTAAAGCATTTAAAAACCATGTTGAATCCTCAAGTGTTGTCTTGTAAGAAGGGAAGAGGGTCAAAATGCGCTTTGGTTCTATAAGCCTAAGCATTCAAGACCTAGTGAATCCCACAGATTCTCTCAAAGGAAAGGAATGAAATTCTTATCCTTTGTTTAGCTGTGATCCATGGCAAAATGATGTGATTCACATAAATACAATTCATAGAAGCCATGTTGTATCCATTTATCTTGGGAGGAATGAAAGTAAATGATAAGCTTTGCTCTTTTGAGTATAAGATATCAAAAGCTTAATGAATTCCATCTTATCTCACAAAACACAAGATGTGATCCTTGGTCCGCTCCTGTATGCATTAAAGACCATGATGAATCCAAATCTTGTGTGGATCTCAAGAGAAGTGAACCATTGCCAGCCATATTCCTTAGAGTTTATGCTTGAAGTATGATGAATCCAATCCTCCTGAGAAAGAAACCTTGGACCGCTTGATGCACTAAGTCCTTGGTTCGTTTTTTTAAGGAGAATTGTAAATTCGCAAAAGCTCTTATTGAGCCTCAGCCCTTAAGATTACAGTTCATCCCCTTGTATCAGACTGATAAACTTTAGTCAATTTTCCCTCTTGTGATCGGAAAACATCTAATGACTTTAGTTTATTTAATTTAAGGAAAAGCATTGGTTTGGGCTCTCTTTTGTTATGGAAGGGACATTCTACCCAGTACCATTGCTAATCCTATCTCTCAACTGAGAGTAAAGCTCTTTATGGTGAAGAACCATGATGAAGAAAACCTCTATCTACTAACCTTTGTTGTGTATATGATTAGGAATGAGTATGAGGGAAACCGCAATATGGTGTAATAAACCTTTGCTGACCCAAGATGTAGAAAGTACCAACAAAGTTGTAGGTGGTGTGGAGGATCAAATCGTGAGGGGGAGACTAGAGCTCAATTCAAAGGACTAACCAAGAATGGTGCTCCATGAGCAAAGTCTCATGTCACTTGGCCACCAACAAAGCAGCAAATAGTCAACTCGAGCAACCCACTCGAATAGTAGCAACTCGAGTGCAGCTGATATTAGACGGATTGGAGCACACTCAAGCAGCAAACTCGAACAGCAGCAGCTCGAGTGGAGTTGATAAGCTGAAGTTGGTGAGAAGCTCTCTCACATCAAGCTTGTGGTGAAACAAGCCGTGAAGGAGAATGAAGACAAGCCTTCATCGAAGACAAAAGGCTGTACCATAACTGTGAAACACCAAAGGAAGAACTAGATGGGAGTGGCTCTTGGATCATGAAATGGTGAAAGGAAGAAAGAAGGATGAACAGGATCTTGACAGAATTAGAAGCCAAGGCTGTCTCACATAGTTCATTTGTGCCATCATCAAACCGAGAAAGGGGACTACTCTCAAAACCCTCTCCTATTCGCATTATAGTCATTTAGTTATCTATTGCTCTGTGTTCTTAAGTTTTGAAGCTTAAACCTCTAGCTGCCTTATAACCCACATCAATAAACTTAAAATCTTTGAATCAATTTGTGAAGGTTCTAAGGAGTTGAGTTGTGGATACTCACATAAGGAATAGTGGGTGAGCAGAGAAGATGAATGCTCGGGAAAGAATAAAGAGAGTAGGTGAACTGCAAGCTCGATTTGATGATGAGAAAAGTTCTATAATCATGCTTGAGAAGTTTAAGACATGAAGGACTGGTGAGGAATTCTTGCCAACTCGACATTAAGACTCTACAAGCAGTCGAGTCAAGCTTCAAAAGCTCAACCAAAATGAGTTCGGATGCATGAAAGGGACTCACTCGAGACTAAGACTCGACATTACCTGATCGAGTCCATCACCAACACCTTCACTCGAGCTCAAGACTCGACTCCCTCTGATCGAGTCCAGCCGCACAACTCGACATCATTCTGGTTACCCTCGGCCAAGAGGGGGAGAACACTAAGAGATGAGATCGTGGCCGTGGCTACATTCCATAAAATCAAAAGTTTCATTAAGTTTCATTCTGTTTTAACTAATGATCTTGGCTGTTTTGTAGAGTAAGATGAGATCAGAATTCCATAAACAGTAAGATATCCAAGCTGTAAAGGAGTCAAAGTATCTACACCTCAGCTTGAAAAGACTTTCGGAATTAAGCACTTCTCTCCAACCAGACTTATGCAATCCGCAAAACCGAAAAGGCTAAAAGGCTACTTCCGAGCCTTATATTTTTCGTTTTGAAATTCATCTATCTAGATCTTGTCTTTATGCTATCTCATCTAAGCTTCTTAAACCTCCCAGCAAAGTACTTTAAAACTGCAAATCTTCTTGATTTTGGAGGAGTCAAGCTGTGGAAATCAAGACAAGAAGCAAAAGATGAGAAGGACCAATCAAGAAAAGAAATGATGTTGATCTGTTCGAACAAGGAGTGGCTCAATCAGGTGATCCGTTTGGATGCAAAGACAAGGAGAAGAGATGCCCGAGCTTTAAAGAAAAGGAAGTGATCCTTCCAAGAAGTGGAGACTACTTGGCAAATCTCTTCACTGAGTATTTTCGCCCTTGATCAAAGGTCCTCTACACTCATGAACTTCGCACACTTTTTCCCTTGCCAAGTTTTTCTCCCATGTGGTTTTGCTTGGTAAGGTTTTTAATGAGGCGATGGCTTATGAGTCTCCAAACTTAGCCTTTGATTCCTTACGGCTAAGTTTGAGGGGGAGTATTGATCAAGCTTATCCATCACACATAGGCCGTCACATTCAGTAAATAATGGCCGAGTGTAAAAACAAAGAAAAGAAAAGAAGAGTTGCACAAGGATGATAGCCCAATCAATTGGAAGACTAAAGAAGCATACTAGAAGTGAGTCATGTGACCATTGGAATGTAACTCGAGTGAGGTAGATCGAGTTGCTAGATCGAGTTGGGGCTTTAGCTGTGAATAACTACATCAGAAGCGTCACTCGATGCTGTGAATCGAGCCCATGAGTCGAGTCGCTCATCAGGTTGCTTTGTGATCATCAAACTCGACCCATCTGGTCGAGTGTTAGGGTCGAGGGGTATTTGCCACAATTTGTAGCCGTTGGAGGTGGTCCCAACCAAAGTCCAACGGCTAGTTTCTCTTTGTGGTCCCAAAAGCATGACCAATGGCTCTTTTATGCTTTATTGTATTTGTCTGTAATTGTGGCTAGATTCAGAAAGATCTCTTCTCTATTTAAACTATGTAATCCAACATTAATGAATTCAAGCCCTAAGGGGCCGAGTTTCTTCCATACTCTCTATTCTCTTGGTCCTCAATCTCTCCATTCTTCTGAAAACTCTCCATTCTCTTTATTATTCCGCACAAACCAACAACTACCGGGTATTGCACATTCCTTGGAGGCAACCTTGTCACTTGGAAGACAAAGAAACAAAAAGTGGTGTCATGTTCAAGTGCCGAGGCTGAATATAGAGGAAGCTTACAAACGAACTCACATGGCTGAAGGCTCTCCTTAATGACTTGGGGATTGAATCACAAGAACCGATCACAATGCATTGTGATAATCAAGCGGCGATTCACATAGCATCAAATCCGGTGTTTCATGAAAGAACCAAACATATTGAAGTTGACTGTCATAAAGTCGGAGAAAAGATAAAGGAAGGAGTAATCTTACCATGCTTTACAAGAAGCTCAGATCAGCTAGCAGACATATTCACCAAAGCCGCGAGTTCAAAGGTGTGTGACTTTGTGTACTCAAAGCTTGGACTAGTGGATATGTCCAAATCGTGACAAATGAACCAAGGTTTTTAACGAGGTGGTGAGTCACAACTTTCAAGCTTGTCCTTAATGTTTACATTGCGGATTCAAGCTTGAGGGGGAGTGTAAGACCGTGCAAAATCAGGGGCTTCCGGTGATAATTATCACCGTGCAAATATCGGGTCACAAATATGGTGTGCAAAATTAGGGTCATGGGAAAGTAACCGTTGGAACCAGCTGCTCTTTCTTCTAGAAGCCGAGCCATGAAGCCCTCATATGAACGTTGGAGATGATAGGGACAACTCCACTCTTTCCCTGTTTGGCCATACAAAAAGAAGGACCACATCAAAGCATTGTTGTCCCCTTTCCTCTTATAGATTTTGTCTCTTTGTATAGTTGTGGACCACCTAGGTCTTATGTAATGTTGTCTATAAATATTTGTTGTAACTTCTCTCATTAAGCAATGAAAAAATAATCTTCTTCTTCTCCATTCTTCAATCTGAAACTCTCTTTCTCATACTTTCATTCTCGGTTTCTTCTTTCACAAAACTAACAATTTAGGTGTCATTGATTGATTAAAAACGTGCTTGCTCATTAACATATCTATATTTGCTTTCAAAATTCTGTGAGAACTTTTTACTGGCTTGTTTATTTGTTTTGTATCAGGTACAAGATGGAGAACCAAGAGGAAACAGAAGGAAGCAACAACAATGCCAACAAGCTCTTGTTTGATGCAGTCTTAGCTCGTGTCGAACAAATGTTGAGAAAACATGGAGAGGAGCTGCATCAGAGAATCGATCTTCTTCAAGGACAGCCTAGGTCAAGGAGAAATCAAGAGAGAACTGAAAATCTAGATCTGGATCCTTAAAGACAGACCAGAACTGACGACAATGATGATGTTTCATTGCTAAATGGATCAAGGCGCTTTAGAACGCAAGCTGATAATGACATGAAGAACATGAAGCTAAAAATTCCTCAATTTTAGGCAAAAATGATCCAGATGCCTACCTGGAGTGGGAGAAGAAAATTGAGTTGATCTACGATTGTCAAGACTACACAGATTATAAAAAGGTGAAGCTAGCTGCTGTAAGATTTAGTGGAAATAGAGATTAGGATGCGAGATTGAAAGAGAGATTGAGAGAAGATTAGTTGCTGAAGAGTAGAGAGTATGGAAGAAGAGGAATTCTCTTGCTTAATCTTTACATTTGTGGTTTACATGCTATATATAGACAAGACAAAGTAAAACCTACCTATACATACATATACTCTTTGATACACTCCTACTGAGAGAGATGAGCGTCCAGGAGCGAAATCAAGAGGTTGAGATCTCCAAAACGTTGAGGATACAGATCTGGAACTAAAGAGTCAACTTAGGAACTAAAACAAGATCTGCCATGAGAGTAATCGGATTCGAATGAAACTTCAGCAGCGGAACGATGAGAAGCGGAGGAGTCTCGTGATGAGTTTTGAGCGGATTCCGACGTTGAACAGACAACTTGAGAACGTTGTGGATCGAAGAGAACTATCAAGAGCGGTAAGAGGCTCTTGATCTTTGATATACACTGATTTTACCATGTTCTAGAGTCCCATTTAGCTTAGTTTTCATGCATATCCGCAGCATTCTCATCATTTTTGAGTCATTCTAGGCCCTTATCACGCATTGTGCATTCGCACAGCATGCATTCCATTTTAGTGCATTCTTAGGGACTTTGGAAGGAGCTTGGGCCATTATGGGAACTGAAATGCATGAATACAAACTGGACCTGAACGGAATGACGATTGTGATCAGAAGAGACGACTAAGTATGAGAGAAGACAGGCTCGACTGGATCACTCGCCCTAATTCAGGTCGAGTCAACACTACTCGGCACCTTCACATGCAGCTCGACCACCACACTCGACTTGGAGGGTCGAGTCTTACCTCGACAATTCAGCACCCTCGTCCCTAAGAAGCTGAACGGAAATCCATCACTCGACCAGGAGACTCGATCTAGAGAGAGTCGAGTGGCATAGCGTTGACCTGAGACTCGAGCTGAGAACACCCGAGTGACCACGACTCGACCCGCTGTTGGTCGAGTCACCTACCCGCACAACAGCTTTGTTGACCTTTTCCTGTTGACTTAGGTCATTCTGTATGAAGCCTATAAATACACTTAGCTTGCCCACATTTTGGGGGGTCGAATCTACATTCTTAGGACGTTTTTATCTCTAGTTTTCCTCTGATTTTCATGTCTTGAATGCTTGATTTAGTAATGATTAATTGAGAATTTGCCTTTGATTCCTTCTTCATTGTTGTTTATCTTCTCATCATCTTTCTAATCATGTCTCTTGCATTAAATTCTGAGTTGATTCATCTGCCCATGATTAGTGAGTAGTTTTCTTATGGGTGTTGAGGAAATGAGGTAGATTCATGTGGAACTAGGGGGATCCAGATTGCTTAAGCTTAATGTTAATAGATTCTCATCAGATTCAGTGATCCTCATGCTTATTTCTTGCTAGCTACTTGAAATATGATCTCTACATTCATCCACCCACCAAGTGTTTGATAAAATGTTTGAATGAGCTAAATTCTGTGACTTGCATTTCTAGCCTAAGGGATTAGATGTCTAGAGTGCTTATTGACTGCTGTGGATTGTTTCTTTATGCTTGTTGGGTTAGGTACCGTTAACAGGAGTTAGGTCTGGTTCTAGCTCAGCAACGTTCAATAGTCACAGGAGTGGTATTGATTGCGTCGAATCCTTGGTCTGAGATCATTGCCTGTTGGTTTGTTAAGTATTCTAGAATTCCCTAGCTAAGCTAAATCAATAACCTCACTCCTCAATGCCCAGTTTTTTTTTTCGTTAATCATTTATTCTCATATTAATCGCTCTGTTTTTGTTCATTGCTTTAATTCCATTGCTTACTTAGTTGCTTGCATCCTTTACTGCTTGTTCTGTCTCCGTCGACGTTTATGCTGCTCTTATTTCGGTTCTGTGACACTTTGATGGACTGAATACTAGCTTGGATTGAATAGATCCGCATAATTCCTGAATGATAGCAACACACTTGAGTTGGATTGACACCGTTGCCAAATTAAGTGTTTGCTTGCTACATTCGGGGAACTTGGATCGTTTGAGATCAAGCCCCCCCCACATTTCCTGAGGCACTGACTGTTGGTTTTGTTAATCAAAGACAACTTCCAGCAGCCATTAGAGAGTTTCGAAAATGGAGAGGAGTATAGTGAGGAAGAAGACTGATTCTCATTAATTTGAAATGGTAGCTTACATAATGTATAAATAGAAACAAGAGTAGAATACAGCCTAATACATTGGGGACCACATTCTGCAACATTCTGCAACTCTTTTGGGACCACTTTGCTGGGACCACAAACCCAACTCTTTTGGACCACTTTGTTGGGACCACAAACCCAACCACACTCTAACTCTGGTTCCAACAGCTATATAGTGTGGTTAGGGTGTGGTTAAGCCAACAGTCACATGGCAGAGTGGGCTGCACTCCTATGGGCTTCATTTCTTCTTCTCTTGATGGATCAAAGTCTCTCAGCCTATACTTAGTCACTCGGCCTCTTGGATAAAGAGGGAGTGGCCAAGTGAGGATAATCTTGACTAATACTCCCTCTCAAGCTAAGCCGCAAGGAACGAAGGCTTAGCTTGGGAACCCGAAGTTCAACACCTCATTAAAAACCTTAGTAAGGAAAACCACGTGGGACAAAACCTTACCAAGGGAAAAAGAGCATGCGAACCTCGGGTTAGAGGACATGAGGTCAAGGGCAGTGTAAGCTCGCAAGTCCAAGCTTGCCATAGATATGGTTGCAAACTTTGGTACTCGCAGCTTTGGTGAAGATATCCGCCAGTTGATCTTCACTTGGTGTGTAACACGGAATCACAACTCCTTCTTCAATCCTTTCTCGGACTTTATGGCAGTCCACTTCAACGTGCTTGGTTCTCTCGTGGAAGACTGGATTAGATGCTATATGGATAGCGGCTTGATTGTCACAGTGCATAGTGATTGGCTCCTTAGTTTCTTGACCCAGATCCTTGAGAACTGCTCTCAGCCATACTAGCTCATCCGTCAGCCTTCTCATTGCCCTATACTCTGCCTCAGCACTTGAACAAGCTACCACCTTCTGTTTCTTTGTCTTCCAAGTCACCAAGTTGCCTCCAATGAATGTACAATATCCTGTTGTCGATTTCCTATCGTTTCTATCTCCAGCCCAATCTGCATCACAATACCCAGCAATATCCGAGCTTTCGTTTTTACCCATCCAAATGCCTTGGCCTGAGCTTCCTTTGAGGTATTTGAGAATCCGCTCAATCATGGTCCAATGATACTTTGTCGGAGTTTGCATGTGTTGACTTACCTGATTCACAGCAAAACAAAGATCTGGCCTAGAAATGGTTAAGTAAATGAGCTTACCAACAAGTCTGCGGTATTTGGCCGAGTCTTCAAACGGTTCATCATTGTTCTCCCCCTTTCGATTGACCTTGTAACCATCTGCAAGTGGCGTCTTGGCTGGTTTACACAGCTCCATCCTTGTCTCACGAAGTAGATCAAGAGTGTATTTCCGTTGAGAAAGAAAAAGGCCTTCCAGAGAACGACAAATTTCAATTCCTAGGAAATACTTTAATTCTCCAAGATCCTTAATATCAAAAACAGAATGAAGGTAGGATTTAGTGGCAGAGATACCTTCCTTATCATCCCCGGAGATGATAAGGTCATCCACATAAATCAGCACCACTATAATACCGGTTGTGCGCTTAAGAGTGAACAAGGTGTGGTCAGCTTCTGATTTTCGGAAACCACGGTCGCGGAGAGTAAAGCTCAACTTATGGTACCATGCTCTTGGTGATTGTTTGAGTCCATAGATGGCTTTCCTTAGTCGCAGTACTTTCCCGGAGCTAACCTTTGCTTCTAGGCCTGGTGGTGGTGTCATATACACTTCTTCCTCGAGGTCTCCTTGGAGGAAAGCATTCTTGACATCCATCTGCCATAACTCCCAAGATAAGTTAGTAGCTAAGGAAAGAAGAACTCTTACCGTGTGTAACTTAGCAACCAGAGCGAATGTATCCGTGTAATCTGTCCCGTATGTTTGAGTGAATCCACGGGCCACAAGTCGAGCCTTGTATCGTTCAACATCTCCATTGCTCTTATATTTGATAGTGAACACCCATCTTGAAGATACAGCTTTCTTGCCTCGTGGTAAGTCTGCTTCTTCCCAAGTGCAATTTCTTTCCATAGCATCCACCTCAGCATCAACAGCGTCTAGCCATTTCTGGTTCTGCTTAGCTTCCTCAAAGCTATGTGGAACCTGATCCTGCTCAAGCTTACCAAGAAACGCATGGAACTCAGATGGTAAGAGGTCAATAGAAAATACCGTTTGTTCTGGATGAGCTACAGCTTGTGCATTGTAATAGACCCTTGTGTGCTTCCACTGAGAGGGGTCCTTACGAATCCTTGTACTCCGACGAAGGGGTTGAATTGGGGCTGGCGGTTCATGTATCGGGGCTGGAACCGATACGGAGGATGATGTTTGACCAGAAGCCCCTGATGTTGGTGAACTCAAGTCCGTGCCTCGATCTGATCTACTCAAGTTGAGTTCAGCTGAGATGTTCATGTCAGGCTTAGCGTCTATAGGAGCTGGTACTGATGGTGAATTGTGACCCTCTTTAGTTATGTCGGGTGTCTGACTTGGAGCCGCAGTATGATCACCATTAGTACTTGGAGCTCGAGCTCTCAGCTCGAGGTGCGTTTGATCAGTCTTTGGGACCGGATTTGGTGGGTTGGTTCCACCATTTGGTACACCTAGATGGTTGAGTAGAAATTGCAAGCTTGCTGCCCTATCCATTGCGGGTTCAGCTAAGTCTTGAAGATCATCCCAATTTTTCTTGTCATAGTATCCACGGTCTTCAAAGAATCGCACATCCCGGGATACATGAACTCTTCTAGTCTCTGGATCGTAACACTTGTAGCCCTTTTGTGTAGATGAGTAGCCTATGAACATACACTTCTTGCTCTTGGCTTCAAGTTTGTTCCTAAGCTCTCCGGGTACTAGAGCAAAACACACACATCCAAAAACACGTAAGTGATCTAATGGCGGTTCGGTTTTGTTGAGTACCTTATATGGAGATTCATCTTGGAGGACTTTGGTGGGTGTCCGATTGATTAAGTAGCATGCTGTCATGACAACATCTCCCCAAAAACGTTTAGGGACTTGCATGTGGAACATGAGAGACCTTGTGACCTCCATCAAGTGGCGATTTTTCCTCTCGGCCACACCATTTTGTTGTGGATTGTATGGACAGCTAGTTTGGTGAAGGATTCCTTGTTTGGTTAGATGCTCTTGGAATGCTTTGCTCATATATTCACCTCCATTGTCTGTTCTTAGTACCTTCAATTTCGATTTAAAGTGATTAGCAATGTAGGATTCAAAGTTTTTAAACGCATCAAAAACCCTATCTTTTGCAGTCATGAGAGTTATCCATGTATATTTCGACTTTTCATCAATGAATGTGACAAAATATTTTAGGTTATCTCTAGATGTACATGGTGATGTCCATACATCCGAATGCACTAAATCAAAGCAATTGTCATAAACAGTGGAAGATGAGTGATAAATAGCTTTGCAATATTTTCCGAGAATGCATGCCTCACAATTAACATTGTCAATCAAAACTTTAGGTAACATAAGTCCTAAGGCCCGAAAATGAGGATGCCCAGTCCTAGCATGCCAAACAGAGTTATCAAGGCTACCAACAGCCGAATTAGAAACAGCTAAACTATTGTTGTAAATGCGAGATAAAAGCTCAGGGTCTTTAATGATGTAAAGCCCATTTTGCACTTTCCCTTGTCCGAGTAAGCTCCCAGTCTCAATATCCTGAAATTTCACGTCATTAGGTCCAAAGATAGCATAACAATTTAAATCCATAACCGCTTTCCTAACAGACAGAAGATTTGAGGTAAATTCTGGCATATAGAATGCTCTAGTTTTCTTGTTAAAGAGTCCTAAATTCCCTACTCCACTAACCGATATCCTATGACCGTTAGCTATCACAACACTCCCAAAAGCCGGTTCTACATTGCTAATTAAGCTCTTATCACTAATCATATGATGAGAAGCTCCGAAATCAACAACGAGCGGTTTAAAGAGTTTGTGAGAGTAGAAACAAATACCAGAATCCCTTAAGGATTTAAGGGAGTTGATTAGAGCCTCAAGGTCTGATCTTTTGATCACATCTCCGTTGAACGTTGATGTGGCTGCGGTTAAGGGCTCATGCTCCTTAGGTGCTGACGGTGAGGCTGAGCCACTTGTAGTGCATCGTTCAGCTGAGCTCGAGACATCCTGTGACAGATTGGCTTTTAACTCTTTAAATTTGGCTAGCTTGAGATGGGGATGTAACAGCCAACACTTGTCCTTCATATGACCCTTCTTCTTGCAATGCTCACAAACCAGCTTCTTTCGGTCTTCAAACCTTCCTTGAGCCTTATTAGCTGTGATTAACCCCAGACTTCCCTTCCCTTCAATCAGCTCAGTGGAACCTTGTTCTTTCTGAATTTGAGAACATACCTCTTCAAGGCTAGGGAGAGTGTTGTTACTTGCAGCTGATCTCAAGATGTGCTTGACTAGATCCTTGTATGTTGGGTCAAGATTCATCAGCAGACCAAAGACCTTGTCTTCCTCATTCCTTTCCAGAATGACACGAGGATCCATAGTGACTGGCCTGAGCATGTCTAGTTCAGCCCACAAGGATCTATACTTCCCAAAGAACTCAGTAAATTCCGCACCATCTTGAAGCAGATTTGCTAGAGCCTTTTTCACTTCAAACACACGAGTAAGGTTAGAGACATTACCATACACTTTCTTTAGTGTGTCCCACAACTCCTTTGATGTCTCACATTAAGAATAGGCTTCAAGAATCGGCGGATCCAGAGAGTTTTGAATGATTGATTTTACCACTTGGTCAACTTGAAACCATTCATCATCTTCATCGAGAGCCTCTTCTCCATCTTCATCTTCACTTGAGTTATCTTCCCTCGGAGGTCTTGCCTTCACAATGTGGCTCCAGTAGCCTCTTCTTGTGCAGATGGCTGTCTTGGCAGTCCGAGCCCACAGAAGATAGTTTACTCCTTTAAGAGTGATAGGAACAAGGGGGTTCTTCATGGAATCCATCACAGTTGCTGAGAGAGAGATTCGACCTCTTTTAGAGAGAAATGGAGGAAAAACTGAAGCTTTAGCCGAGAACTGCGAAGTGGACTGAGAAGATTCAGGAGTTTGAGAGCAAAAGATACAAGCTTTCTCTTTGTTCAGATATCTAGGGAGCAAATGGAGAGTGCAGCGGAATGAGGTGGAGAGATTTCAGAGATTTAAGATTGAAAAGAGAAGAATAGAGATTCAGAATGAGAAGAGGAGAGAATGAGCCAAAGATCATTGCTCTGATACCATGTTGGTTTTGTTAATCAAAGACAACTTCCAGTAGCCATTAGAGAGTTTCGAAAATGGAGAGGAGTATAGTGAGGAAGAAGACTGATTCTCATTAATTTGAAATGGTAGCTTACAGAATGTATAAATAGAAACAAGAGTAGAATACAGCCTAATACATTGGGGACCACATTCTGCAACTCTCTTGGGACCACTCTGTTGGGACCACTTTGCTGGGACCACAAACCCAACTCTTTTGGACCACTTTGTTGGGACCACAAACCCAACCACACTCTAACTCTGGTTCCAACGGCTATATAGTGTGGTTAGGGTGTGGTTAAGCCAACAGTCACATGGCAGAGTGGGCTGCACTCCTATGGGCTTCATTTCTTCTTCTCTTGATGGATCAAAGTCTCTCAGCCTATACTTAGTCACTCGGCCTCTTGGATAAAGAGGGAGTGGCCGAGTGAGGATAATCTTGACTAATACTGACTACACGTTTTTCTTCCTTTTCGTGCCTCGCAGGATCACTCGACCGGAACTGGTCGAACACCACATACAGCCACTTCAACATTTCAGCTCGAGCCAACCACTCGAGTTGCCTGACTCGAGTGCGTGCCCTTGCGCGATGGAAAGCCCAAACTCACCATGCTCTACTGCACCAACTTCGCCACCCCAACCACCCCGTTACATCGGTGCTCACGACATACCACGCACTCACACTGCCCGTTATGGCATCGCCCCGCCACCCATTCCAAATCAGCAGTTTGAGTTCAGCAGCGGACTCCTTGCCCTACTACAGACCCAATGCTTTCACGGTCTCACTCATGAAGACCCCCTTGATCACCTAGATGATTTCGAGCGAATCTGTAGCCTCACTACCATTCAGGGCCTTACCGATGATGACATTAAACTTCGCCTATTCCCTTTCTCTTTGAAAGATAAGGCGTGTAAATGGGAAAAGACCCTACCACCAGGTTCTATTACCACATGGGATGGGTGCAAGCGAGCTTTCCAAACCAAATTTTTTCCGCATTCTCACACAGCGGCTCTCCGCACAAACATCTCTACCTACACCCAACTGCACGCTAAGCCGTTCTCAGAGACTTGGGAACGCTTCAAGTCCTATATCTCCCAATGTCCTCCCCCATATTCGCCTACTCCTAGACACCGCCAGCAACGGTAACTTCCTTACCCAACAGATAGACGATGGCTGGAATCTACTTGACAACCTTGCCTTAGCGGACGGTCATTACGGTTACGACGATGATATACCATTTTTGGATACGGGCTCTGACTGCTCCGACTTACCCCGCACCTGCACTGTCCACCTCGTTAATGAAGACGACAAGAACCAGGTTGAGGAAGTCCGTTTCTTGCAGAGTCAACATAATTATGGGCACGCTACGCATGACCCCCCGCAGCCCCACGTAGCACCCGAACCTAATCTGGACATTATGGGCATGCTCCAGCAACTTCTCCACGGACAAACATCAAATGCTCAGGAGTTATTCAGAATGCAAACTGACCTACATCATAAGATCGACGCCTCTCATACCGATTTGACAGAGAAAATTGACATCCTAACCGCTCGATTGCTGCAAGTCGAGCATCAACAAACCTTCATAGCTACTATGTCAACACCTGACGACCAACCAACACCTGTGCATGCCATCACTCTACGCAGTGGCCGTAAACTCCCGGCCCGTCCCGAATGCATTCCAGATACTGAGGACAGTATCAACCAGGAGGAGGAGGATAGCCTAAGCAATGACAGAGCCGAAAACCACTCTAAACCAACAACACCATCATCACTCGACCCATCAGCTCGAGTTGCAGGAACTCGAGTCCGCTTTCAAGCCGAAGAAACCCCACCCACCAGGCCACTCGACCTACCAGCTCGATCTGCAGGAACTCGAGTTGCACCTGAGTATGAGCAAAACCAGCCCAAATCACGGCCAGGGAGTGCACTCGACCAACCCCCTCGACCTGACACAACACGAGCTGCCCCTCCGGACGCAGAAAACACTTTGCGCAAGCCTCTGACCCCACCACCGTACAAACCTCAACTGTCTTTTCCCCAGCGGTTCAAGAAAGACCTAGCTGCGAAGTACAAGGCCCTTTTCGATAAGCAGATGAAAGACATGGAAGTAAAGATACCACTCCTAGATGCCTTCATGTTAATGCCCCCTTATCAAAAGTTCTTGAAATATACGGTGAAAGAAAGAACTAAAGAAGTAGAAGGCATGGTCGTACTCACTCATGAGATCAGCGCAATAATCCAGAGGAAGGTGGTCCAGAAAAAACTATATGATCCGGGAACATTCACCATCCCATGTGCCTTGGGGCCATTACCCACAGACTTCGTGGTTCTAGATATGGACATCGAGCCAAAGGACCCATTGCTTCTTGGCTGACCTTTCTTAGCAACCGCATGTGCTGTGATCAATGTGCCAACAGGGGAAATCCAGTTGAACCTTGGGAAAGATTGTAGGATGACATTCAGCATAGGGGACATCATAAAAAAGCCTAAAATCGAACCTCAACTGGTCTGGATAAAAGAAATGGACGTTCTAGCAGATGAACTATTGGAAGAACTGGCAGAGGAAGACGGTCTGAAAACAGCCTTGACAAAGGATGCCCACGACGGATATCTTAGCATAGAGACAGAAGGGTATCGACAGCTGCTAAATTCCAACAAACCGATCCTGGGACCAAATGTGTTCGATGACTTGGAACGAGCGAGCCATGAGATGGGAAACTCATCTGAGAATAACCGGCACCTGGTTAATCATCATCATGCCTACATGTTGAACTCGAGTAAACCACTCGACCTGCAGGTGGTCGAGGGTGACCAGACTACACCTAGTGATGACTGGTCTGAACTCAAGGCCCCTACCGTCGAACTTAAGCCACTTCCCACTGGGCTAAGGTACGCTTACTTGGGCCCTAACTCTACTTACCCTGTTATAGTCAATGATGCCTTAAGTGATGATGAGCTGAATATGTTATTAGTAGAATTTAAACGGTTTAGAAAGGCCATAGGATATTCTCTAGACGATATTAAAGGCATATCACCTGTTTTCTGCACTCATAGAATACACTTAGAAAATGAATCTTCATCTAGTGTAGAACTTCAAAGGCGATTAAACCCAAATCTGAAAGAAGTTGTGAAAAAGGAGATACTTAAGCTGTTAGATGCTGATGTTATTTACCCAATCTCTGATAGTAAATGGGTTTCCCCTGTTCATTGTGTGCCTAAGAAAAGAGGTATGACAGTGATCAAAAATGATAGAGACGAGTTGATTCCCACTAGGACTATCTGATACAATCTCGTTCTCAAAATCGAATGAATCCTCAAGAGATCGTGTTTGTGTTCTCCCAACGAGAAGCTCAATCGGTTGAAGCACGCAGCGGATTGAATTGGACCACACGAGTTATGGATGGACTCGTGATACACCAGAAGAGATCTTCAAGGCCGAGTACAGGTCTCAAGTACTAGAAGATCGATTTGTTTTCAAGTTTGTAACGAGAGAACAAAGGTTAAAATTTCGTGCAAATTTCGTGCAAATTTCGTGCTAGGGTTTGATAATAAGAGTTGTTGTTTTATTCAGCAAAAGACTTGGGTATTTATAGAGCCAAAGCCTGGAAACAACAAGATGTTTACAAATAAACAACAAGTAGTTCAAAAGAAAAACAACATGAAGTTTAAATAAAAAAAAGGAAAAACAACAAGTAGTTTGAAGTAGACTACTCGAGTTTTCCAGCAAGCTTCTAAGTGTTCTAGTGACTTGTGAATGATGTTCAACTAGTGAACAAGTCCTAGAATGCTCACTTGGAGTGTTGCCTCGTTAAAACCCCTCCCAGAAAACCCATTGGGACAAAACCGAGAGTAGGAAAAAGAGTACAATTTCCAAGCAAGTCTTTGTGTGTCTTTACTCTTGGAAGATAGTAAAGACACTAGAAGATGCTGTAGATGCCTTGAGAAGTGCCCAAGGCACCTTTGGTGAAGTGAATAGGCCGCGGCTGCAAGCTTCATGCTCTCCTTGCTCCAACTCGCCATCTTCAAGCTCCATTATGTAGTCCACGAACTGGCTGAATTTGTGGCTAAGTGCTCTAGCTTGAAGGCGAGTCATTGGTTCACTTGGCATGCTCGGAATGATAGCCTCCTTACTGGATCCGATGTCCTCATCATTCCCTCCCTCTTGAAGGCGTTTTGTCCTTAAAACTGGATCATTCTCTGCATCAAAACGTTCCAAGTCAGCAACATTGAATGTAAAAGATACATTAAACTCACCTGGCAGCTCCAATTGGTAAGCATTGTCGTTTATCCTCTTCAGCACTCTGAATGGACCATCTCCTCTAGGTGCCAATTTGCTTCTCCTCTTTTGTGGGAACCGTTCTGGTCTGAAATGTAACCACACCCAATCACCCTTCTTAAAAACAACTGATTTGCGCCCTTTATTATGTTGCTTCTCATAGGCGGCTATTCTCTTCTCTATGTTCTCCTTCACTTTCTGATGAAGCTTCTTGACAAATTCAGCCTTAGAATCTCCCTCTAGACTCACGGCTTCAGCAGGTGGTAGTGGCGTGAGGTCAAGTGGTGAATTCGGGTTGAATCCATACACCACTTCAAACGGTGAAAGCTTTGTTGCTGAATGTACTGCTCTGTTGTATGCAAATTCCACAAATGGTAAACACTCCAGCCATGTCTTCAAGTTCTTCCCAATCGTAGCTCTCAGCAAATTAGACAAGGTGCGATTCACCACTTCCGTTTGTCCATCAGTCTGCGGATGACAACTAGTTGAGAAGAGTAATTTCGTCCCCAACTTCCTCCAAAGTGCACGCCAAAAATGGGAGAGGAACTTGGTATCACGGTCTGAAACAATCGTCCTTGGGATTCCATGTAGGCGCACAACTTCTTTGAAAAATAAGGCTGCAGTTTGCGTGGCATCATTCGTCTTTGCACAAGGTATGAAATGTGCCATCTTTGAAAACCTGTCTACAACAACAAAAATGGAGTCTTTGTGGTTCTGCTTAGGTAATCCTAGCACAAAGTCCATAGATATGTCAGTCCAAGGAGTAGTAGGAATAGGTAAAGGAAGATATAACCCGTGAGGATGAACTCTGGATTTCGACTTCCGGCATGTTAAACAACGAGCACAATGAGCCTCCACGTCTCTTTTCATATGCGGCCAGTAGAAGTGCTCCTTAAGCATGTACAGCGTCTTATCTACCCAAAATGACCCATAAGACCGCCTCCATGCGCCTCTCTAATCAGCAGCTCTCGAATGGATCCTTTTGGGATGCACAACTGTTTTTTCCTGAAAAGAAAACCATCATACAGATAAAAACTTGTTATATAGACCTTTACCGTGCTCTGCTAATGGTTCCTTGAAGTCCTCATTGTCTGCATAAAGCTCCTTAATCAGCTCAAATCCGAAGACTTTAGACTGCATGATCGAAATTAGGCTGTGTCTGCGTGATAGTGCATCTGCAACCACATTCTCCTTTCCCTTCTTATATTTGATGACGTAGGGAAACGTTTCTATGAACTCCAGCCATCGAGCATGTCGCCTTTTCAATTTCGTCTGTCCCTTGAGATGTTGTAAAGTCTGATGATCGGTGTGAATTACACACTCACGTGCCAGCAGGTAATGTTGCCAAGTCTCCATAGCTCGAACTAGTGCATACAGCTCCTTGTCATAAGTCGGATAGTTAAGCGCTGCTCCACTCAGTTTCTCGCTGAAGAATGCAACTGGTTTGCCTCCTTGTGTTAGCACAGCTCCTATGCCAACTCCCGAGGCATCACACTCCACCTCAAATGTTTTGTTGAAGTCCGGAAGAGCCAAAACTGGCGCAGCAATAAGGCTATCCTTTAGGCGCTGAAACGCATCTGCTTGTTCTGCTCCCCATTCAAACGCATTACTCTTCTTGAGTATTGAGGTCAACAGACTTGCAATGCTGCTAAAATCCCTCACAAATCGTCTATAGAAGCTCGCAAGACCATGAAAACTGTGCACTTGTTTAGCATTTGTAGGTGCTGGCCAATCCCGAATGGCTTTTATTTTATCCTCATCAACCTGTAATCCCTGCGAACTTACAACAAAACCTAAAAACACTACTTGGTCAGTGCAGAATGTGCACTTCTTGAGGTTCGCATACAATCCTTCTTTACGAAGTGTTTGCATTACTTGCTCAAGATGCGACACATGATCAGAAAACGAAGCACTATAAACAAGAATGTCATCGAAATAAACAACAACAAACTTACTGATGTATGGTCTAAGAACATGGTTCATTAGACGCATAAAAGTGCTAGGTGCATTAGACAGACCAAATGGCATTACCAACCATTCGTAGAGCCCTTGTTTGGTTTTGAATGCTGTCTTCCATTCATCACCTTCTCGCAACCTTACTTGGTGATAACCAGATTTGAGGTCGATTTTTGAGAAGACTGTGGCTCCACTCAATTCATCAAGCATATCGTCTAAGCGCGGAATTGGATGCCTATACTTGATGGTGATATTGTTTATTGCTCTACAGTCCACGCACATTCTCCAACTGCCATCCTTCTTTGGCACAAGCAAAACAGGTACTGCGCACGGACTAAGGCTCTCACGCACATATCCTTGATTCATCAGCTCTCTTACTTGTCGTTCAAGCTCTTTAGCTTCTTCTGGATTTACCCTATATGCGGCTCTATTTGGCAGTTGTGCTCCAGGTACGAAGTCGATTTGATGCTCTATTCCCCTTATAGGTGGTAAACCTGGTGGCAGCTCTTCAGGAAAGACGTCCGCATAGGATTTGAGTAGTGCATCGATTTCAGAAGGTAGTTTCACATCTGTGCACTCTGCACTCAAAGCTTCTTTAAACAGCATCAAAATCACATTAGTATGGTTAGTACTAATAAGCTTATGTATTTGACTCGGTTTAATAAGCAATGACTCCCTGTTGGCGTGGCTGTTCTGGCCTTTTTCCTTAGCCATTCTCACTTGAATTTCCCTCACTTGTTGAGGTGAGAGTGGTGCTAAGCTAATCATGCGCTTATCATGAATGAACGAATAAAGGTTAGTTCTACCGTTATGGGTAGTCTCCTTGTCAAATTGCCATGGCCGTCCCAGCAGAAGGTGTCCAGCTTGCATAGGGACCACGTCGCAGGTGACCATGTCGTTGTATCGTCCCACGCTGAATGACACTTTGACTTGCTCCGTCACATTCAACTCCGTCTTGTTGTTTAGCCATCTCAGCTTATATGGCTGTGCATGCTTGTATTTCTCCAAACCTAGCTTTTCAACCATATAGACACTAGCAACATTAGTGCAAGAACCTCCATCAATGATAAGAGAACATACCTTCCCTTTGATGGTAAAACGAGTGTGGAAAATGTTCTCCCGCTGCTCTGTTTCGTCTAAGTTGATTGAAGTGCTAAGCACTCTCCTCATCATCAGCATTTCTCCAGAATCTGGATACTCTACTTCCTCATCCAATGGCGCCTCACACTCTTCTTTTTCATCCTCGGATTCGTACTCTCCTGAAGGTGTGAGTATCATCGCGCGTTGATTCGGGCACTCACGAGACATATGACCACGTCCTCTGCATTTGAAACACATAATGTCTCTGGTCCGTGATTGTGTAGGCTGTGGCGTGTGAGTTGGTGCAACCCGTGAGGTATTTGGTGCAACATTAGGCGTTTCTTGAGTTCTGTTTTTGAATCTTGAATCACTTTGCACGCCTTTGGACCTATCTTCCTGTTTAGATAGAGAATTCCAGTTAGTTTTAACTCTATTTGTTGAGTTAGAAACCTTACGCTTGTTTTGTTGCTCAATCTGGATTGCTAAATGCAGCAGCTCTCCAAGGTCATGATATGGCTGTCTTTTGACCTTGCGTGCTATCTTTTCTTGTAGTCCATCCAAGAACTGAGCCATAAGTGTTTCTGGAGAGTCCTCAATCTCCAAACGGTTCCGAAGATGCTCAAATTCTTCAAAATACTCCTCGACACTCTTGCTGCCTTGCGTTAAACGTTTAAAACGTTTTTGTAGCTCACGAGTGAAATGCGGGGGCACATATCGTCTCCTCATCACATGTTTGAGGTCCTCCCATGCTGCTATTTGTCCATATCTATGGCGCCTTCTCTCAGCCACTTCTCGATCCCACCATGTGAGTGCATGGTCAGTAAACTGAGCTGCAGCCAATGCTACTTTCCTTGGATCAGAATATCGATAGTAGTCAAAGATGTGCTCCATCCTTCTTTCCCAATCCAGGTAAGCTTCTGGGTCTACACGTCCAGCAAATGTAGGAGGTGTCAGCTTCACGTCAATGTTTTACTGCGGCTGTGGTGGAGGTGGTGGACGAGTTTGGAACTCTTCGTCCATGTGATGTCTAGACGGTTGCTCAAATCGAACTGATGGTGGTGTAGGCGACCTATCTAGCCCATGATCATGTTGTCTTTGAGACAATTCGGGTATGTCTGCACGCCTTTGTGGTGAGCGAGACCGATTCTGTTCCATCTGCTCGTTCATCTTTGCAAGTGTAGTACTGATGTTAGCCAGCATCTGCAGCATTGCAGCAGATGCATCCGCACGGTCTGAACCGTCGGACATGGTACCTTGCACACCAAGCAAAGCAAAACAAAAGATTGGTTAGTTTAATCGGTTATGTAAATTTGAAACTTGAAATTTGAAATTTGAAATTGAAATTTGAAATTGAAATTTGAAATTTGAAATTTGAAATTTAAATTTTGAGATTTGAAATTTGAAATTTGAAATTTGAAATAAGATAACAACGAGATAAAATACCTTTTTTTTTTTAAATGCTAAAATCAGGATATGGATAGCTAGAATTCAAAAAAAATTAAAAAAAAAAAAAAAAAAAAATTAGAAAAAAATTCAAAAAAAAAAAAAAAGATAAGGATAAGGAAGCTTAGGGATTTTTGGATCAGATTTTCGAGATTCTTCCTCTTCTTCTTCCCTAAGGCCACGTTTTTCTTCTCTCAATACACAAGTGAATGATACCTGCAACCTAAGACTCAACACACACGTTAGAAACAAAAAGGGTGGTGGATACAACACAGCCCTTGACACAAAAACTAAAGAAATCGAAAACTTAAACCTAAAATTGTTAAAACTAAACAAATTTAAAAGAAGAAACAGGGATAGGTTTAGACACTCCCTCAATGGATTTTCGGCTCTGATACCAAATGATACAATCTCGTTCTCAAAATCGAATGAATCCTCAAGAGATTGTGTTTGTGTTCTCCCAACGAGAAGCTCAATCGGTTGAAGCACGCAGCGGATTGAATTGGACCACACGAGTTATGGATGGACTCGTGATACACCAGAAGAGATCTTCAAGGCCGAGTACAGGTCTCAAGTACTAGAAGATCGATTTGTTTTCAAGTTTGTAACGAGAGAACAAAGGTTAAAATTTCGTGCAAATTTCGTGCAAATTTCGTGCAAATTTCGTGCTAGGGTTTGATAATAAGAGTTGTTGTTTTATTCAGCAAAAGACTTGGGTATTTATAGACCCAAAGCCTGGAAACAACAAGATGTTCACAAATAAACAACAAGTAGTTCAAAAGAAAAACAACATGAAGTTTAAATAAAAAAAAGGAAAAACAACAAGTAGTTTGAAGTAGACTATCTGTGGCCAAGAAACTCGGATTTGATGATTACAAGCCATGCAAGATATCCCTAATGCTTGCAGATAGATCAGTTCGAATCCCTCATGGTGTATTAGAAGACTTACCTGTAAGGGTTGGTAATGCAGAGATACCCACAGACTTCGTGGTTCTAGATATGGACATCGAGCCAAAGGACCCATTGCTTCTTGGCAGACCTTTCTTAGCAACCGCAGGTGCTGTGATCAATGTGCCAAAAGGGGAAATCCAGTTGAACCTTGGGAAAGATTGTAGGATGACATTCAGCATAGGGGACATCATAAAAAAGCCTAAAATCGAACCTCAACTGGTCTGGATAAAAGAAATGGACGTTCTAGCAGATGAACTATTGGAAGAACTGGCAGAGGAAGACGGTCTGAAAACAGCCTTGACAAAGGATGCCCACGACGGATATCTTAGCATAGAGATAGAAGGGTATCGACAGCTGCTAAATTCCAACAAACCGATCCTGGGACCAAATGTGTTCGATGACTTGGAACGAGCGAGCCATGAGATGGGAAACTCATCTGAGAATAACCGGCACCTGGTTAATCATCATCATGCCTACATGTTGAACTCGAGTAAACCACTCGACCTGCAGGTGGTCGAGGGTGACCAGACTACACCTAGTGATGACTGGTCTGAACTCAAGGCCCCTACCGTCGAACTTAAGCCACTTCCCACTGGGCTAAGGTACGCTTACTTGGGCCCTAACTCTACTTACCCTGTTATAGTCATTGATGCCTTAAGTGATGATGAGCTGAATATGTTATTAGTAGAATTTAAACGGTTTAGAAAGGCCATAGGATATTCTCTAGACGATATTAAAGGCATATCACTTGTTTTCTGCACTCATAGAATACACTTAGAAAATGAATCTTCGTCTAGTGTAGAACTTCAAAGGCGATTAAACCCAAATCTGAAAGAAGTTGTGAAAAAGGAGATACTTAAGCTGTTAGATGCTGATGTTATTTACCCAATCTCTGATAGTAAATGGGTTTCCCCTGTTCATTGTGTGCCTAAGAAAAGAGGTATGACAGTGATCAAAAATGATAGAGACGAGTTGATTCCCACTAGGACTATCTGATACAATCTCGTTCTCAAAATCGAATGAATCCTCAAGAGATCGTGTTTGTGTTCTCCCAACGAGAAGCTCAATCGGTTAAAGCACGCAGCGGATTGAATTGGACCACACGAGTTATGGATGGACTCGTGATACACCAGAAGAGATCTTCAAGGCCGAGTACAGGTCTCAAGTACTAGAAGATCGATTTGTTTTCAAGTTTGTAACGAGAGAACAAAGGTTAAAATTTTGTGCAAATTTCGTGCTAGGGTTTGATAATAAGAGTTGTTGTTTTATTCAGCAAAAGACTTGGGTATTTATAGACCCAAAGCCTGGAAACAACAAGATGTTCACAAATAAACGACAAGTAGTTCAAAAGAAAAACAACATGAAGTTTAAATAAAAAAAAGGAAAAACAACAAGTAGTTTGAAGTAGACTACTCGAGTTTTCCAGCAAGCTTCTAAGTGTTCTAGTGACTTGTGAATGATGTTCAACTAGTGAACAAGTCCTAGAATGCTCACTTGGAGTGTTGCCTCGTTAAAACTCCTCCCGGAAAACCCATTGGGACAAAACCGAGAGTAGGAAAAAGAGTACAATTTCCAAGCAAGTCTTTGTGTGTCTTTACTCTTGGAAGATAGTAAAGACACTAGAAGATGCTGTAGATGCCTTGAGAAGTGCCCAAGGCACCTTTGGTGAAGTGAATAGGCCGCGGCTGCAAGCTTCATGCTCTCCTTGCTCCAACTCGCCATCTTCAAGCTCCATTATGTAGTCCACGAACTGGCTGAATTTGTGGCTAAGTGCTCTAGCTTGAAGGCGAGTCATTGGTCCACTTGGCATGCTCGGAATGATAGCCTCCTTACTGGATCCGATGTCCTCATCACTATCACTGGCCATAGGAAGTATTGATCAAGCTATTTCAAGCTTGAAGTTAGTTTGGGCCAGAAACTAAATAAGGAAGCCAAATGGATCAGATGTGTGTTAACACTTAGAGGAAGTTGGGCTAAGGTTATAAAGGCCCATGAAAGTCTTCTAGAAGGAAAGAAGACACTAAGTGGCTTAATATAGCCGTTGGAGACAGCTTGAAGCTAAGGCAACATGTGACTTGCTTTCAGCAAGTTCGAGGTCTATTAAGGGAAAGGGGACACACCTCCTTTGGCTGGTGCAGATTGTGTGTGTACCATTTTAGGAAACTCTTGTCTTTAGCTACTTGTATTCTAACTAAGGAAGCATCATGTCTCCTCTATATATATGTTGTAACCAAATGTTAGAAAGACAAGTGAGTGAATACACACTCTTCTTCTTCTCTATTCTCACCTCCATACTCTCTATCTCTTCAGCTCAGTTCTGAGCTTTCTTCTATTCTCTCTCATTAATACTTCCATTCTTACATGGTATCAGAGCATTCTAAGATCCTAATCTCTGTCATTTCTAAGCATTCTTCAGCTATATTCTCTGATTCTAATTCCTCATTCTCTGTCCTAAAATTCTCAGTCCTCATTCTCTCAGATTTAAAATCTCACCATGGCTTTCCTGTGGTGTTGAAAGGTCCAAATTACTTGCTGTGGGCTAGAGCAGCAAGGATGGTTCTCTGTAGCAAGGGAATGTGGAAGCACATTGTCTCATCTCGGCCTGAAGAAGAAGATGAAGCTGAGAGAGGAATGGTGTTGGCGGAAGACAGCAAGTGGTTTCAAGAGGACCAGACTGTTCTAGCCATTCTCACAAGCTCCCTTGATGTTCATCTCATTGAGTCTTACTCATTCTGTGACACAGCCAAAGATCTATGGGAAACTCTCAAAAAGGTTTTTGGGAATGTCTCCAATCTCACTCGGGTGTATGAAGTTAAAAAGGCTATTACATCCTTGAACCAAGAAGAAATGGAGTTCTCTGCCTACTTTGGAAAGCTCAGCTCTTTATGGGCTGAACTAGATATGCTAAGGCCAGGAACTAGTGATCCGTTGGTGATTAAGGAAAGACAAGAACAAGACAAGGTTTTCAAGCTGCTGGGAGGACTTAACTCAAACTTCAATGACCTCACCAAACACATTCTAAGGCAAGACAGAGTCCCTAGTGTTGATGAGGTGTGCTCCCAGATTCTCAAAGAGCAAGGATCTCACGGCTTAGTTAACAATGGTGAGCTAGTCTCGGCAAATCAGGCGGAGCACGTCTCAGCTCATAGGGCGTCCCTCTCATATGAGGAAAAAAGGCGGTTGGTGTGTGAGCATTGTAATAAGAAGGGGCATAGCAAGGACAAGTGCTGGATTCTTCATCCCTATCTTAAACCAAACAAGTTTAAGGACCCAAAAGCAAACATTGCTCAGCCCGTGGCAGAGGGAAACCAAGCTGGGACTTCCAAACTGAGTGAAGGCGTGGCTATGAAGGCTGTACCTGAGGATGATGTCATGAGAAAGTCGGATGTTGAAAAGCTTCTCAAATCCATTGCCTCCCTAAAAGATTTTGGTATCACTTATTACTCTCAAAAACCGGTTGAATCTCTTACTATTGACTCGGGTGCTTCTCACCATATGATTAGCAATCCTAGGTTGATAGAGAATGTAGAACCGGCGATAGGTAATGTTGTGATAGCCAATGGTACAAAAGTATCAATACAAGGTGTAGGAGATTTGAAGCTATTTGATAAAATGTCTAAAGCTTTCTATATGCCTAAGTTTACTTCTAATTTGCTCTCGGTAAAGAAAGCTACCACTGACCTTGATTGTTGGGCTATATTCGGATCTAACAGTGTTCATTTTCAGGATACTAAAAGTGGAAAGATCCTTGGAGAAGGTGGAACCAAGGATGGACTCTATGTGTTAGGAGATGCTGAACCAAGTTCTTTAGAATCGCCCTCTTATACTTCTAATGTTGTAGTTGCTTTAAATTCTGTTTGGCATGCTAGATTAGGTCACCCTCATGCTCGTGCAATTGAACTCATGTTACCTAATATCAAGTTTGATCATTCTGTTTGTGAAGCTTGCATCTTGGGTAAACATTATAAGAGTGTGTTTTCAAACTCATCCACCATTTATGAGAATTGCTTTGATTTAATTCACTCGGATGTTTGGACTTCTCCATGCGTGTCTAGGGATAATCTTAAGTATTTTGTGACATTCATAGATGAAAGATCAAAATACACTTAGATCACATTGCTTCCCTCTAAGGATCGTGTGTTTGATGCATTCTTAAACTTCCAAAACTATGTGACTAATCAATTTAATGCTAAAATTAAGGTACTACGATCAGATAATGGTGGAGAATATACAAGCACCAAATTCAAAAAGCACTTAGCAAAACATGGCATAATTCACCAAACAAGCTGCCCCGACACACCTCAACAAAATGGAGTGGCTGAGAGGAAGAACCGACATCTTATGGAAGTTGCACGATCAATGATGTTCCATGCAAACGTTCCAAGGAGATTTTGGGGAGATGCGGTTATGACAGCTTGCTACTTGATCAACCGAACTCCAACAAAAGTTCTCAAGGACCTTTCTCCATTTGAGGTACTAAACGGCATTAAGCCATCACTTGAACATCTAAAAGTGTTTGGATGTGTGTGTTTTGTGTTGGTCGTAGGTGAGCTGAGAAACAAGTTGGATCCAAAGAGCGATAGGTGTATGTTTATTGGGTATTCTACATTGCAAAAAGGATACAAGTGCATCGATCCCAACAATGGGAAAACATATGTTTCCAGAGATGTAAGGTTCATTGAAGAGAAGGGCTATTATGATAAGATAGAGTGGGAAGACTTGGCTCACTCAACCTCGGATAGATCGGCAAGTTTAAAGCAACTCTTAGAAAACCTTGGACTTGGTCAGGAGAAAGAGGCATCACGTACTCACCCAACTCCTCCGGATTCCTCCAAAGTAACACCAACGCCTGAGTCACATGGGGAACCACAAGGTGAGGAGGAAGGTGAGCTGGCCATGCCTAATGAGGTCTCGGATGATCAGCCCACCGAGGAAACTATAACCCAGGCTGATAATGAGGGGGAGATTGCTGCAGCTCCACCCCTAAGAAGAAGTACTAGGCTACGCAAGGATCCTTCCAATTGGATCAACACAAGAGTCTACTACAACAATCAAGCTGTTGCTCATCCTATTCAAGCTGTGTGTTCGATCGCCCTTTTGCCATCAGATCATCAAGCCTTCCTTGGAAAGATTGAGGTGCACTCCATTCCGAACACCTATGAAGAAGCTAAGGACATCAAAGAATGGTGTGAGGCTATTGGTGCAGAGGTTAGTGCAATGGAAAAGAACCATACATGGGAAGAAGCTGAACTACCTAATGGAAAGAAAGCGGTCAGTTCTAAGTGGGTCTTCACCATTAAGTACCACATCAATGGAGATATAGAGCGATACAAAGCCAGGCTTGTTGCTAGAGGGTTTACACAAACTTATGGAGAGGACTATACAGACACATTTGCTCCGGTTGCTAAGCTCCATACGGTAAGAGTCGTTTTATCCTTAGCTACTAACCTATCTTGGGAGCTATGGCAGATGGATGTGAAAAACGTTTTCCTCCAAGGGGAATTAGATGAAGAAGTCTATATGTATCCTCCTCCTGGTTTGGAAGCCTCCATTGCACCGGGAAAGGTACTCAAGTTGCGCAAAGCGATTTATGGACTCAAGCAGTCACCTAGAGCTTGGTACCATAAGCTTAGCTCAATTCTCAAAACCAGAGGATTTAGGAAATCCGAGGCTGACCACACACTCTTCACATTGCAAAGTTCCAAAGGTATTATCGTTGTGCTCATTTATGTTGATGATTTGATCATTTCTGGTAGTGACAAATCAGGTATTGCTGAAACTAAAGCTTTCCTTAAGAGTGTGTTTGATATCAAAGACCTTGGAGAACTTAAGTACTTCCTTGGAATAGAAGTTTGCCGTTCCTCGGAGGGTCTCTTTCTATCACAAAGGAAGTACGTGCTTGATCTTTTGAATGAGACAGGAAAACTTGGAGCAAAGCCGGCCAAGACTCCCCTTGAAGATGGCTACAAGGTCGCTTGAAAGGGGGAGAAAGATGATACACCCTATGCAGATGCAGCTCAATATCGTCGGTTGGTTGGTAAGCTTATATACTTAACCATCACACGCCCTGACTTGTGTTTTGCTGTGAACCAGGTCAGTCAGCATATGCAGACCCCTACGGTGTACCATTGGAGTATGGTAGAACGGACTCTTCGATATCTCAAAGGAAGCCCAGGTCGTTGATGAGGACATAGACGATGTTGAACATGTAGCTGCGGATGTCATGGTGCCTCAAGTACCAAGTGGACCACTTACACGCCTCAAAACAAGAGCAATCAGCCACAAATTCAGCCAGTTCGTGGAGCATATTCTAGAGCAAGGAGAAGATGACGAACCACACGCATTATCAGACCATCATGGCTTGTTTACATCATCAAATGAGCCATGGGCACTTCTCAATGTCAACACAGCAGCTTCTAGTGTCTTTACTATCATCCAAGAGTAAAGACACACAAAGACATGCTTGGGAATTGTACTCTTTTTCCTACTTTCGGTTTTGTCCCAATGGGTTTCCTGAAAGAGGTTTTAACGAGGCAACACCCCAAGTGTGCATTCTAGGACTTGTTCACAAGTTGAACATCATTCACAAGTCACTAGAGCACTTAGAAGGCTGAATAATTCGTTTGTTTATTTTTACGCACATCTTGTTGTTTTTTTTTGTTATTTTAAAACTACTTGTTGTTTTTGTTTCAAACTTCATGTTGTTTAAAGACTTAAGGTTCTATAAATACCTAAGCTTATGGATGAATAAAGACACAACAATTTCGTCCAAAAACCCTAGCAGCCAAAAAGCTCCTTCTCTTTCACGTTTTCTAGATCTGAAAGCTTCAATTCTTCTTGTCTTTGAGTACTAGCACTCAGCCTTGAAGAATCTCTTGGTGTATCACGAGTTCATCACCCTCGTGTGGTCCAATTCACCTTCCGCATCGTGTAAAGCAAGCTGAGCTTCTCTCTTGTGAGCACAAACACCACCTTACGTTATAGCTTGCTTTGAATCAACCAGAACGTGTATCATCTTTTGGTATCAGAGCTGAAGTTCCATCACAGGGAGTGTCTAAACCTATCTTTTCTATTTCGTTTTCTTTCATTGCATTCATTCTCTCTCGTTTTTGTTTAACTTTCATTGTTAGTTGTTTCTTGTCGTTTGATTCAATCAAATTTGTGTCTTCTATTGTTGTTACAATCAAATTCGTGTCTTCTAGTGTTTGTTCCATTAAATTCGTGTCTATTAGGGTTGTTAAGAAATTATGTTGTTTCAACCAATTTTGTTTGTGCAATTTGATCTGTTTTTGTGAGCTTTTCTTTTTGGCAGAAAACAACCAACAAAAATTTGGGAAGAAGAAGAGGAATTTCAAAAATTCTATCCACAAATCCCTAAGCTTTCTTATCCCTTTTATTTCTCTTTTAGATTTAACAAAATTCTGTTAGGAATCTTATCTAGAAAATCATTAAATTCTATCCAAATCTAACTTGTGTCTTTTCCTTTTTCTGTTTTGTTTGTTTTAATTTATAGGAAATCATGGCTGCTGATTCGGACCCTGAGGAAGCAACCAACGCCATGATACAGATGCTGGCCACAATCAACGCACAACTCACTAGTATGAATGCTAGAATGAACAGAATGGAGGAAGCTTCACCTGGTAGGAGAGCTAATGTGCCAGAAGGTTCACGGAGGAGAGGAGAACGTGATTCGGATGGTTCCCCAACACCTCCATCAATGCAACATGACCCCCGGATGAGAGAACAGATGGAAGAAGAGCTGCCAGCTCGATTTCTGCCACCACCACCACCTCAGCCACATCTTGACGTGAAGCTGACACCTCCAACCTATGCTGGAAGAGTTGATCCAGAGGCATACCTCGATTGGGAGAGACGAATGGAGCATATCTTTGAATATTATCGATATGCTGACCCAAGAAGAGTAGCTCTAGCTGCAGCTCAGTTCACAGACCATGCTCTTACTTGGTGGGACAGAGAAGTAGCTGAAAGGAGGAGAAATCGATATGGACAGATAGCTGCTTGGGAAGATCTCAAACACATCATGAGGAGACGCTATGTGCCACCACATTTCCACCGAGAGTTACAAAAACGTTTTAGACGTTTAAATCAGGGCACCAAAAGTGTGGAGGAGTATTTTGAGGAGTTTGAGCACCTGCGGAATAGGCTGGAGCTTGAGGACTCACCAGAAACACTCATGGCACAATTTCTGGATGGATTGCAAAAGAAAATAGCAAGAAAAGTGGAACGGCAGCCATACCATGATCTTGGAGAGCTGTTGCACCTTGCCATCCAAATCGAACAGCAAAACAAGCGTAAGCAATCTAATGTTGTTTCTAGGCCTAAGACTAACTGGCATTCTATCCCTAAACAGGTTGAAAGGAACAATAGAGGACTAAACGACTCACGGTTCAAAACCAAAACCAACGAAGGAGTTAAAAACGCACCAGCACCTATGCGTGCTACACAAGGAACGTCGCAGCTGCCACAACAACAGCGGACCAGAGACATTACGTGCTTCAAATGTAGAGGCAGAGGTCACATGTCAAGAGATTGCCCCAACCAGCGGGTGATGATTCTCACCTCTACCGGTGATTACGAATCACAAGATGAGGGAGATGACGAACCAGAACCAAATGATGGTGATGAGGTGGAGTATCCGGATTCCGGAGAGATGTTGATGATGAGGCGTGTTCTCAGCTCAATGGTGGAGCCGGAAACCGAACAGCGTGAAAACATCTTTCACACTAGATGCACCATCAAGGGAAAGGTTTGCTCTTTAATTATCGATGGTGGTTCTTGCACAAATGTTGCTAGTTTATATATGGTAGAAAAACTCGGTCTAGAGAGAACTAAACACCCTCAGCCTTATAAGCTAAGGTGGCTCAATGACAAGGCTGAGTTACGCATTACTGATCAAGTAAAGGTCTCCTTTAGTGTAGGCCGATACAATGATCAAGTATTGTGTGATGTGGTTCCAATGCAGGCTGGCCATCTCTTATTGGGACGTCCATGGCAGTTTGATAAGGAAACCACACACAATGGACGTACTAACTTGTATTCTTTTGTTCATGATAAGCGCAGGATTAATCTAGCACCATTATCACCACAGCAAGTGCACGAAATGCAAATCAAAATGGCTAAAGATAAAAGCAACTGCAAAGAGAATTTCCTAGTAAAATCTAGTGTTATTCGGAAGACTATTGCTACTAACAACACTAACCTTTTTCTTATGGTGTTTAAAGAGCTTTTGAGTGCAGATTATATAGATATCAAGCTACCATCAGAAGTTAACAAGTTGTTGAAAACGTATGCGGATGTATTTCCTGAAGAGCTACCACCTGGATTACCGCCTGTTAGAGGCATTGAGCACAACATTGACTTCATTCCAGGAGCACAGCTACCAAACAGACCCGCTTACCGTGTCAATCCAGAGGAAGCCAAAGAACTTGAGCGGCAAGTAAGAGAGCTGATGGCACAAGGGTATGTCCGAGAGAGTCTCAGCCCATGTGCAGTACCAGTTCTACTCGTGCCTAAGAAAGATGGCAGCTGGAGAATGTGTGTAGATTGCCGAGCCATCAACAACATTACAATCAAATACCGGCACCCCATACCTCGACTCGATGACATGCTAGACGAGTTGAGTGGAGCAACCATATTCTCAAAAATTGATTTAAAGAGTGGTTATCATCAAGTGAGAATGCGGGAAGGGGATGAGTGGAAGACAGCCTTCAAGACCAAGCACGGTTTGTATGAATGGCTGGTCATGCCATTCGGTTTGTCTAATGCCCCCAGCACCTTTATGCGCCTAATGAACCATGTACTTAGGCCATACATCAGTAAGTTTGTTGTTGTTTACTTTGATGATATACTTATCTATAGCTCATCTTATTCTGAACATGTGACACATCTTGAGCTGGTATTACAAACACTTCGAAGGGAAGGATTGTTTGCCAACTTAAAGAAGTGCACATTCTGCACTGATCAAGTAGTTTTCCTAGGTTTTGTTGTTAGTTCACAGGGATTACAGGTTGATGAAGACAAGATTCGAGCTATCAAAGAATGGCCAACACCAACGAGTATCAGCCAAGTGAGAAGCTTTCACGGTTTGGCCAGCTTCTATCGTCGGTTTGTAAAGGATTTCAGCAGTATTGCCAGCCCCTTGACGTCCATAGTTAAGAAGAACAATGAGTTCAAATGGGGAGAAGAACAAGAGCAAGCATTTCAGCGCTTGAAAGAGAAACTCACAGCTGCACCGGTTTTAGCTCTACCAGACTTTAACAAGACATTTGAACTAGAGTGTGACGCATCTGGAGTGGGAATAGGAGCTGTACTAACCCAAGGAGGCAGACCAGTAGCTTACTTCAGTGAGAAGCTAAGTGGAGCAGCATTGAATTACCCAACCTATGACAAAGAGTTATACGCTTTAGTGAGGGCTATGGAGTCTTGGCAACACTATTTGTTGGCTAAGGAATGTGTTATACACACGGACCATCAGACATTGCAGCATTTGAAGGGTCAAACTAAGCTGAAAAAGAGGCATGCACGCTGGCTGGAATTCATCGAAACATTTCCCTATGTGATCAAGTATAAGAAGGGAAAGGAAAATGTTGTAGCTGATGCCTTGTCTAGAAGACATACTCTCATCTCGGTTATGGAAGCCAAAGTGTTAGGATTTGAGTTAATGAAGGAGCTATACACAGTAGATGAAGACTTCAAGGAGATCTTCAAGGAACACGGCAAAGGAGCTTACACCAAATTCTACTTGTTTGATGGGTTCCTGTTCAAAGAGAAGAGGCTGTGCATTCCCAAAGGCTCTATACGAGATTTGCTGTTGAAGGAAGCACATGGAGGTGGCTTGATGGGTCACTTTGGAGTTGACAAAACGTTAGACATGTTGAGGAAACATTTCTATTGGCCTCATCAAAGGCGTGACGTTGAAGCACACTGTGCTAGGTGCTTGGTGTGTCGGAAGGCCAAATCCAGAGCACACCCTTACGGTTTATACATGCCTTTGCCCATTCCTACTACTCCTTGGACTGACATTTCTATGGACTTTGTGCTAGGCTTGCCTAAGATAAACCACAAAGATTCCATTTTTGTTGTTGTAGACAGGTTTTCGAAGATGGCTCACTTCATACCATGTTCCAAGACCAACGATGCATCTCAAACTGCAACATTGTTCTTTAAAGAAGTAGTGAGGTTACATGGTATTCCGAGAACCATAGTATCAGATCGTGACACCAAGTTCCTCAGCCACTTTTGGAGAGCTTTATGGAAGAAATTAGGAACCAAGCTGCTCTTCTCCACCACATGTCATCCCCAAACAGATGGACAAACGGAAGTGGTGAATCGCACTTTATCCACATTGCTGAGAGCCACCATTGGCAGGAACTTGAAGACGTGGCTGGAATGTATCCCATTCATCGAGTTTGCTTACAACCGAGTTGTGCATTCTGCCACCAGAATGTCTCCTTTTGAGATCGTCTATGGATTCAATCCCAACTTGCCTCTTGATCTCACACCATTACCACCAGCCGAAGTAGTAAGCTTGGAGGGAGAAACAAGGGCAGAATACATCAAAAAGATTCATCAGAAAGCAAAGGAGAATATAGAAAAGAAAACAGAAGCTTATGCAAATCAAGCCAACAAAGGAAGGAAACAAGTTACTTTCAAGAAAGGAGATTGGGTTTGGTTGCACTTTAGGTCCGAAAGGTTTCCACAAAAGAGGAAGAGCAAGCTTGCACCGCGGGGAGATGGACCTTTCCGAGTCCTAAAGAGGATAAATGAAAACGCATATCAACTGGAGCTGCCAGGTACGTTTAACGTTTCTCCAACATTCAATGTTGCTGACTTAGAATTGTTTGATGTAGGTAAGGATCCAGTTTTGAGGACAAAACGTTGCGAAGGGGGAGGGAATGATGAGGACATAGACGATGTTGAACATGTAGCTGCGGATGTCATGGTGCCTCAAGTACCAAGTGGACCACTTACACGCCTCAAAGCAAGAGCAATCAGCCACAAATTCAGCCAGTTCGTGGAGCATATTCTAGAGCAAGGAGAAGATGACGAACCACACGCATTATCAGACCATCATGGCTTGTTTACATCATCAAATGAGCCATGGGCACTTCTCAATGTCAACACAGCAGCTTCTAGTGTCTTTACTATCATCCAAGAGTAAAGACACACAAAGACATGCTTGGGAATTGTACTCTTTTTCCTACTTTCAGTTTTGTCCCAATGGGTTTCCTGAAAGAGGTTTTAACGAGGCAACACCCCAAGTGTGCATTCTAGGACTTGTTCACAAGTTGAACATCATTCACAAGTCACTAGAGCACTTAGAAGGCTGAAGAATTCGTTTGTTTATTTTTACGCACATCTTGTTGTTTTTTTTTGTTATTTTAAAACTGTTTGTTGTTTTTGTTTCAAACTTCATGTTGTTTAAAGACTTAGGGTTCTATAAATACCTAAGCTTATGGATGAATAAAGACACAACAATTTCGTCCAAAAACCCTAGCAGCCAAAAAGCTCCTTCTCTTTCACGTTTTCTAGATCTGAAAGCTTCAATTCTTCTTGTCTTTGAGTACTAGCACTCAGCCTTGAAGAATCTCTTGGTGTATCACGAGTTCATCACCCTCGTGTGGTCCAATTCACCTTCCGCATCGTGTAAAGCAAGCTGAGCTTCTCTCTTGTGAGCACAAACACCACCTTGCGTTATAGCTTGCTTTGAATCAACCAGAACGTGTATCAGTCGTGGCATTTGGATGGGAAAGAATGAGGACACCGAGATTGTGGGTTACTGTGATGCAGACTGGGCTGGGGATAGGAATGACCGGAAATCCACAACAGGCTATTGCACATTCATTGGAGGAAACCTAGTCACATGGAAAACAAAGAAGCAGAAGGTTGTATCTTGTTCAAGCGCAAAAGCAGAGTATAGAGCCATGAGGAAGCTGACCAATGAGTTGACATGGCTGAAGGCTCTACTCAAAGATCTCGGCATAGAGTCTCCAAGACCAATCACCATGCATTGTGATAACCAAGCTGCCATTCACATTGCATCCAATTAAGTATTTCATGAGAGGACTAAGCATATTGAGTTGAATTGTCACAAAGTGCGAGAGAAGATCGAAGAAGGAGTAACTCTTCCGTGCTATACAAAGAGTGAAGATCAGTTGGCGGATATCTTCACTAAAGCTGCAAGTCTCAAGGTGTGCGAACACATCAACAACAAGTTGGGACTTGTAGACTTAACTCGCCCTTGATCTCATGTCCTCTAATCCGTGAGCTTCATACTCTTTTTCCCTTAACACTCTTTTCTCCCAAGCGGTTTTTGAGTGGTAAGGTTTTTAATGAGGTGATGTCTTGCGGATTCCAAGCTTAGCTTTACTCTATATAGCTAAGCTTGAGGGGGAGTATTGATTAAGCTATTATCAAGCTTGAAGTTAGTTTGGGCCAGAAACTGAATAAGGAAGCCAAATTGATCAGATGTGTGTTAACACTTTAGAGGAAGTTGGGCTAAGGTTATAAAGGCCCATGAAGGTCTTCTAGAAGGAAAGAAGACACTAAGTGGCTCAATATAGCCGTTGGAGACAGCTTGAAGCTAAGGCAACATGTGAATTGCTTTCAGCATGTTCGAGGTCTATTAAGGGAAAGGGGACACACCTCCTTTGACTGGTGCAGATTGTGTGTGTACCATTTTAGGAAACTCTTATCTTTAGCTACTTGTATTCTAACTAAGGAAGCATCATGTCTCCTCTATATATATGTTGTAACCAAATGTTAGAAAGACAAGTGAGTGAATACACACTCTTCTTCTTCTCTATTCTCACCTCCATACTCTCTATCTCTTCAGCTCAGTTCTGAGCTTTCTTCTATTCTCTCTCATTAATTCTTCCATTCTTACAGGATGTGCATAGACTATAGGAAACTTAATGCGTTCCCTAGAAAGGATCATTTCCCGCTCCCATTCATCGACCAAATGGTAGAACGATTAGCCAATCACCCATACTACTGTTTTCTTGACGGGTATAGTGGATTTTTCCAGATCCCCATACACCTAGACGATCAGGAAAAAACCACTTTTACTTGCCCATATGGCACCTTCGCATATAGAAGGATGCCATTCGGCTTGTGTAATGCCCCTGCAACGTTTCAACGATGTATGACATCTATCTTTTCAGATCTAATCGAGGAAATGGTTGAAGTATTCATGGACGATTTCTCCGTCTATGGCTCTTCCTATTCCTCGTGTTTGTCAAATTTGTGCAGGGTTTTAAGCAGGTGTGTGGAGACTAACCTAGTGCTCAACTGAGAGAAATGTCACTTCATGGTGCAAGAAGGCATCGTTCTGGGGCACAAGATATCAGCAAGGGGAATAGAAGTTGATCAAGCGAAGATCGAGGTTATGGTGCAACTTCAGCCGCCACGCACTGTCAAAGATATACGAAGCTTCTTGGGACACGCTGGTTTCTACAGGCGATTCATCAAAGATTTCTCCAAGGTTGCGAGGCCACTAACCCGATTGCTTTGCAAAGACACGGAGTTTGTTTTCGATTCTGAATGCCTTGAGGCTTTCTCGAAAATCAAAGAAGCTTTGGTAAGTGCACCGATTGTGCAAGCCCCAGACTGGGACCTGCCATTTGAGATAATATGTGATGCAAGTGACTTCGCTGTGGGTGCTGTGCTTGGGCAAAAGAAAGACAAGAAACTGCATGTAATCTACTATACAAGCAGAACCCTCGATGACGCTCAGGTCAAATACGCTACCACCGAGAAGGAGCTGCTGGCTGTTGTCTTTGCGGTTGAAAAATTCAGGTCCTACCTAGTTGGATCTAAGGTGATTGTCCACACAGATCATGCTGCCCTGAAGTACCTGATGAAGAAGAAAGATGCAAAACCTCGACTGCTGAGATGGATCCTTCTGCTTCAGGAGTTCGATATGGAGATTGTTGATAAACCAGGGGTTGAGAACAGCGTAGCCGATCACCTGTCTCGACTAACAATCAAAGATTCAATCCCCATCGATGATTCTATGCCGGAAGAACAATTAATGAGACTCAGTACCACAGAGAACCATCGTACTGAAGCCGACTCGAGTGGACCACTCGACCTGCATGCGCTCGAGCCCAAGCTTCCTCTTAACGCCTCGACCAAGCAGCTCGAGTATCAGCCACTCGAGCCTCCCTCTGCGCCTGCAAGGACCCAGCCACGCTTAACGAGTATACTGGCAGGAGGTTCAGTAGCGTGGTATGCGGACCTAGTAAACTACCTAGTTGTTGGGGAGACGCCTAAGGATCTGAACTCTTATCAGAAAAAGAAATTTTTCAGAGATGTGAACCACTACTTCTGGGATGAACCTTACATGTACAAGCGAGGACCCGATGGACTATTTAGACGGTTTATTGCTGAGAGCGAAATCCACGGAGTTTTAGAACACTCCCACGGTTCATCATACGGCGGCCATTTCGCTACATTCAAGACGGTCCAGAAGATTCTGCAATCAGGGTTTTGGGTGGCCAACCATGCTCAAAGATGCACAGAGCTTCATCTCAAAGTGTGATCCATGTCAAAGAATGGGAAATATCAGCAAACGGAACGAGATGCCGCAAAACCCGATTCTGGAAATTGAGGTATTTGACTGCTGGGGAATCGACTTCATGGGACCATTCAATCCACCCTCACACGGGAACAGATACATTCTAGTCGCCGTAGACTACGTCTCCAAGTGGGTCGAAGCTGTAGCTTGCCCCGCAAATGACGCTAAGGCCAACCTCAAGCTTTTCAAGACAGTGATCTTTCCCAGATTTGGAATTCCGAGAGTTGTGATCAGTGACGGAGGTTCCCACTTCATCAACAAGCTGTTTGAGAACCTCATGAGGAAATACGGGGTTAAGCACAAGGTAGGTACACCCTATCACCCACAAACCAATGGCCAGGTGGAAGTCTCGAACAAACAAATCAAGGCTATACTTTTCCGGATTGTTAATGTATCGAAGCGAGACTGGGCAGCAAAGCTAGACGACACATTATGGGTCTATAGAACGGCTTACAAAACCCCAATAGGAAGAACTCCCTTCCAGCTCATGTATGGGAAGTCGTGCCACCTCCCAGTTGAAATCGAGTACAAGGCAATCTGGGCAACAAAGTACCTCAACTTCGACCTTAAGACAGCTCAGGAAAAACGACTCCTCAACTTGACTGAACTGGAAGAAATAAGGCTTGACGCCTATGAGAGTTCAAAGATCTATAAAGAGAGAACCAAAGCTGCGCATGATAAGAGGATAGCTCCGAAGAGGATCGCAGCTGCGGATCAAGTGCTTTTGTACAACTCAAGGCTAAAGCTTTTCCCTGGTAAATTGAAGTCAAGATGGTCTAGTCCGTTTCGCGTAAAGGAAGTCCTACCATACGGCGCCATAACCCTGCTCAACAAGGAAAGGGGAGATTTCACTGTCAACGGCCAGCGAGTAAAGCAATATTTGGCCACCGAAGCAATACCCGAGAAGACCTATGCCCTTCTCGACGATCCGGCTCGCCCCTGAACGAATAGAGAAGTCAAGCTCAGCGACTATAAACAAGCTCACTTGGGAGGAATTCCCATGGTATCCTTGTACATATCTGCTTGTAGTTTTTCTTTATTTCTTTGGTGTTTCTCGTGTTTTAAGCTCAGGGGAAGCGTGTGGCACATCATGAAGTTGAGTAAATTTGATTCTGGACGTCACCTATTTGCACTCGACCCACTACACTCGATAGGTTTCAGCTCGAGTTCATGTCTTGCACAGCAGCTAGAGCCAACTCGGGTGACAGACTCGACTGGGCAGGTCGAGTGCATTAGCATCTGGCACAAATTAACCTCAACTCGACCCTCCTCACTCGATCAATCTGGGTCGAGTTAACCATTCACCCAGTAGCTGAGCTTCACTCGAGCATGTAACTCGACCAAACAGAGGTCGAGTTAGTGCAAAAACGTGCCCCAAATTCGTTTTCTAATCCTCAACAAGGTACCAACTCCTTCCTTCACTGTAAATACCATTGCATATTTGTAAGAATGGAAGAATTAATGGAAGAAAGCTCATAGAGAGAGAGAAAGCACATAGAGCCCATCCTTGGTTCCACCTTCTCCAAGGATCTTTCCACTCTTAATATCCTGAAAATGAACACTGTCAGATCCAAATATAGCCAAACAATCAAGATCAGTGGTTGCTTTCTTCACCGAGAGCAAATTAGAAGTAAACTTAGGCATGTAGAATGCTTTAGATGTTTTCTCAAATAGCTTCAAGTCTCCTACACCTTGTATTGGTACTCTTGTACCATTGGCTACCACAACATTACCTACTGCCGGTTCTACATTCTCTATCAACCTAGGATTGCTAATCATGTGGTGAGAAGCACCTGAGTCAATAATAAGAGATTCAACCGGTTTTTGAGAGTAATAAGTGATACCGAAATCTTTTAGGGAGGCAATGGACTTGAGAAGCTTTTCAACATCTGATTTTCTCATGACATCATCCACAGGTACAGCCGTCATAGCCACGCCTTCACTTTGTTTAGACGTCCCTGCTTGGTCTCCTTCTGCCACAGACTGAGAGATGTTTGCTTTTGGGTCCTTACACTTGTTTGGTTTAAGGTGTGGATGAAGAATCCAGCACTTGTCCTTGCTATGCCCCTTCTTCTTGCAGTGCTCACAGACCAACCGCCTTCTTTCCTCATATGTGAGAGATGCCCTATGAGCTGAGACGTGCTCCACCTGATTTGCTGAGACTAGCTCACCTTTATTAACCAAGCCGTGTGAGCCTTGTTCATGTCTCGCACAGCAGCTAGAGCCAACTCGAGCGACGGACTCGACTAGGCAGGTCGAGTGGATCAGATTCTGGCACAAATTAACCTCAACTCGACCCTCTTCACTCGATCAATCTGGGTGGAGTTGACAATCAACCCAGTAGCTGAGCTTCACTCGAGCATGTAACTCGACCAAACAGAGGTCGAGTTAGTGCAAAATGTGCCCCAAATTCGTTTTCTAGTCCTCAACAAGGTACCAACTCCTTCCTCCACTGTAAATACCATTGCATCCTTTTCAATTTTGTTGCTCCTAATGGATTCCCTTTCAAGCTTTTATACACACAAGGGACTGCGTGATTTAAGTTTGGGGGGGGGTTTCTAAGGGCTACTAATCTCCACTTTATGTGTTCTTAGTTTTGATTTCCATGCATCGCATACATAACATAAAAATCCATTTAGATTTTTCATTTTAAGCACTGCATAGCACGAAAGGCATAGAAAAAACCAAAAACATCGAAAAATCCTGTCAAAAATGCATAAAAAGAGTGTCATGTAGCTGCATTCATGTAGGATTGAGTCTAGTACTGCATAGGGGATTATGATGAGTACGCCTTATTGAACTTATTGATTCTTTGTTTGCTGCATGCTTTCTTGTCCGAAATGTAAAACCGCACCATGTTAGGAAAGTCTAGCATATGCATTCATGCCTAATCGAACCATGTTGAGACCTGACGCTAATCCTTGCCTAAGTGAAAATCGTAATCTTGACTTGTAATTATCGAGTATATGCATCAATTTTTGAAGCATGTGGATTACACAGAATATTTGGATTTCCTTTACCGTCATGCAATCTATCTTGTTAATCCAAATAGACTCCCACCATGCATTGTACCTTATTTCAATCCATCCATTGCTTGTTGTGTGTTTTGTGAGGTCTGTTTTTGGTTTATCTTGGCATAAAGTGTTAGGTGAAAACCGACAAGAGCATGACTTCATGTAGATGCTGGTCCATGTTTTTTTGGACCAGATAGGACTAGGTGGTTTCGATTCTGGGTATGGGAATGTCTGAGTATGTGCGGAAAGAAAGAAAAAGGCTAAGTAAAGAGTCTACATCTAAGGAGAAAGGGGCTGGAAAACGTTTAATGGGTTCTAGTAAAGGTTTGGGTAGTGAAAAGAAAGGAAAAAAGGAAAGGTTCTAAGTAAAGAAAAAGAAGAAAAGGAAATAGGAAGAACCATGTGCTGTAACCGTTTAAAACCCAAACCGCTAAAAGCTACAAATTTATGAATTGTTAGAATTTTCGGAATAGAATGAAGAATTGAAGAGAGAGATCAGAACCATGAATGGAGAATAAGAGAAGAGAATTCTATATCAACTTGAAGTGTTTACAAGATATATATAGGCACAGAACATTAAACCTAGCTTTACATATGCATATATAATAAATATACAAAGTTGCCCAAAATGGCAACACTCCCAACGTCCACATAAAAGAGAGGAAGCTGACTTTCTTCTTTGGTCTTCAAGTGGTCCACACACCTTGAGTTCCGTGTGAACAGGTCTGAGTGTGTCCACAAACATAAGCATCACACGTGACTCTTGTTTGGTCTTGTTTTAACTTAATTAGTTGGTTCCTAACCACTTCTGTCCACCTTATATAGTTTCAGCTCCATTTCTTTATTTGAACCGAGAATACACAAGCTTGGCACTCAAGCTTCATGTTGCCTTGCCACATACTCAAAGTCACTCGGCCTCTTGGATTTATGTGGGTGTGGCCGAGTGAGGATATCATGATCAATACTCCCCCTCAAGCGTAGCTCTATGGAGTAGTGCTAAGCTTGGAACCCGCAAGTCCTCACCTCATTAAAAACCTTACCACCCAAAACCTCATGGGAAAAACTCGTGGAAGGGAAAAAGAGTATGATTCCTTATGGATTAGGCGACATGAGATCAAGGACGAGTCAAGTCCACAAGCCCTAACTTGTTGTTGATGTGATCACATACTTTGAGACTTGCAGCTTTGGTGAAGATATCCGCCAACTGATCTTCACTTTTAGTATAACACGGAAGGGTCACTCCTTCTTCAATCTTCTCTCGCACTTTGTGACAATCCATCTCAATATGCTTAGTCCTCTCATGAAAAACTGAATTGGATGCAATATGAATGGCAGCTTGGTTGTCACAATGCATGATGATTGGCTTGGAAGATTCAATGCTAAGGTCCTTAAGCAGCGTCTTCAGCCATGTCAACTTGTTGGTTAGCTTCCTCATGGCTCTATATTCGGCTTCAACACTTGAACAAGATACAACCTTTTGCTTCTTTGTCTTCCATGTGACTAGGTTCCCTCCAATAAAAGTGCAATAACCGGTTGTGGATTTCCGATCATTCCTATCTCCAGCCCAATCCGCATCACAATATCCCACAATCTCGGTGTTCTCATTCTTTCCCATCCAAATGCCACGACCCGGGCTGCCTTTGAGATATCGAAGAATTCGTTCTACCATGCTCCAATGGTACACCGTAGGGGTTTGCATATGCTGACTGACCTGGTTCACGGCAAAGCACAAGTCAGGGCGTGTAATAGTCAAATAGATTAGCTTACCAACCAAGCTACGGTATCGAGCCGGATCCTCATATGGTGTATCATCTTTCTCCCCCTTTCGAGCAACCTTGTAGCCATCTTCAAGGGGAGTCTTGGCTGGCTTAGCTCCAAGCTTTCCTGTTTCATTCAAAAGATCAAGAACATACTTCCGTTGTGATAGAAATAAGCCTTCCGAAGAACGGCAAACTTCTATACCAAGGAAGTATTTAAGTTCTCCAAGGTCCTTAATATCAAAAACACTCTTAAGAAAGGCTTTAGTTTCAGCAATACCAGAGGTGTCACTTCCCGAAATGATCAAGTCATCAACATAAATGAGCACAACGATAATACCTCGAGAGCTGTTAAATGTGAAGAGTGTATGATCTGCCTCGGACTTGCGAAATCCTCGAGATTTGAGGGTGGAGCTAAGCTTATGGTACCAAGCTCGTGGTGATTGCTTAAGACCATATATCGCCTTTCTTAACTTAAGAACTTTACCGGGTGCAATGGAGCTTTCTAAGCCCGGAGGAGGATACATGTATACCTCTTCCTCTAATTCACCTTGGAGGAATGCATTCTTCACATCCATCTGCCACAACTCCCAAGACAAGTTAGTTGCTAAAGATAACACAACTCTTACCGTGTGGAGCTTCGCAACCGGAGCAAATGTGTCTGTATAGTCCTCTCCATACGTTTGTGTAAATCTTCTAGCAACCAGCCGAGCCTTATATCTCTCTATGTCTCCATTGCTATGATACTTGATGGTGAAAACCCACTTGGAGCTAACGGCTTTCTTCCCATTAGGCAGATCCGCTTCTTCCCATGTGTGGTTCTTTTCCATTGCACTAACTTCAGCACCAATGGCTTCACACCACTCCTTAATCTCTTTAGCCTCCTCATAGGTCTTTGGAATGGTGTGCATCTCTATTTTGCCAAGAAACGCTCGGTGATCTGATGGCAAGAGGGTGATCGAACAAACGGCTTGAATGGGATGAGCTACAGCCTGATTGTTGTAGTAGACTCTAGTGTTGATCCAATTGGAAGGATCCTTGCGGAGTCTAGTACTTCTTCTCAAGGGTGGAGCTGCAGCAATCTCCCCCTCACTTTCAGCCAAGTGTGGAGTTGCTTCAATGGCCGGAACTATCTCTTCATTACTTGGCACGTTCGGATCACTCTCCTCATCATTTGGCAAGTCCAGATCACTTCGATCATCATTTGGCAAGACCAGATCAGTTTCTGCCTCCTCTTGTGGTTCATCATGTGATTCCGGCCTTGGAGTATTGTTGAAGGTACCCGAGGGAACATCCGGATTGCGTGATGTCTCTTTATCCCTCCTCAGTCCAAGCTGTTCTAATAGGTGTTTCAAGCTGGCTGATCTATCCGATGTTGAGTGAGCTAGGTCTTCCAAGTCTTCCCACTTTATTTTATCGAAGTACCCTTGCCCTTCAAGGAACTTTACATCTCGAGACACATAGGTCTTCCCGGTGTTTGGATCGATGCACTTGTACCCCTTTTGAGATGTAGAGTATCCAATGAACATACAACGATTGCTTTTCGGGTCCAACTTGTTCCTTAACTCACCTGGTACCAACACAAAGCACACACAACCAAACACCTTTAGATAATCAATTGATGGTTTCACGCCATTTAATACCTCAAATGGGCACCGGTCTTTAAGGATTCTTGTTGGGGTCCTATTGATTAAGTAGCATGCCGTCATGACCGCATCACCCCAAAACCTCCTTGGAACCTTTGCGTGAAACATCATACAGCGTGCAACCTCCATAAGATGTCTATTTTTCCTCTCCGCCACTCCATTTTGTTGTGGTGTGTATGGACAGCTTGTTTGGTGAATTATCCCATGTTTTGCTAGATGCTCTTTGAACTTAATGCTTGTGTACTCTCCACCATTGTCGGATCTTAGTACCTTAATTTTTGCATTAAATTGATTAGTCACATAATTTTGGAAATTTAAGAATGCATCAAACACACGATCTTTAGATGGGAGTAATGTTATCCAAGTGTATTTCGATCTTTCATCGATGAAGGTTACAAAATACTTAAGATTATCCCTAGAAACGCATGGAGATGTCCAAACATCCGAGTGAATTAAATCAAAGCAATGATCATAAATGGTAGATGAGTTTGGAAACACACTTTTACAATGTTTACCCAAAATACAAGCTTCACACACAGCATGATCAAACTTAACATTAGGTAACATTAGTTCAAATGCACGAGCATGGGGATGTCCTAATCGAGCATGCCAAACAGAATTTAAAGCAACAGCAACATTAGAAGTAAAAGAAGGAAGCATGTCTAAAGAGCTTGAAGCCACGACTCCTATCACATAGAGACCGTCCTTGGTTCCTCCTTCTCCAAGGATTTTTCCACTTTTAGTATCCTGAAGTTCCTGCTTGGTCACCATCAGTTGTGAATTGAGAAAGGTTTGCCCTTTGGTCCTTGAACTTGTTTGGTTTAAGATGGGGATGAAGGACCCAGCACCTATCCTTGCTATGTCCCTTCCTCTTGCAATGATCACACACCAACCGCCTCCTTTCCTCATATGTAAGGGCTGCCTTATGAGCTGAAGCTTGCTCCGCCTGATTTGCCATGATTAGTTCGCCTTTGCTAACCAAGCCATGGGAACCTTGCTCTTTAAGGATTTGGGAGCACACTTCATCAACACTCGGTACCCTTTCTTGCCTTAGGATGTGCTTGGTGAGATCATTGAAGTTTGCATTTAAACCGCCCAATAGCTTGAATATCTTGTCTTGTTCTTGCCTTTCCTTTATCACCAAAGGATCATTAGTTCCTGGCCTTAACATGTCTAGCTCAGCCCACAACGAACTCAGCTTTCCAAAATAGGCTGAAAACTCCATTTCCTCTTGGTTTAAGGTATTGATGGCCTTCTTGACCTCATATACCCTAGTGAGGTTGGAAACATTTCCAAAAACCTTTTTAAGAGTGTCCCACAACTCCTTGGCTGTGTCACAAAAGGAATAAGACTCAATGAGATGAGCATCAAGAGAGCTTGTGAGGATGGCCAGAACTGTTTGGTCTTCTTGAAACCATTTGCTGTCTTCCGCCAACACCACTCCTCCTTCATCCTCACTGCTGTCTTCTTCCAACGGCTGGGATGAAATGATGTGTCTCCACATTCCTTTGCTACAAAGAATCATTCTTGCTGTTCTTGCCCACAGTAAATAGTTAGGCCCTTTCAACACTACAGGAATTATCATGTTCTTTGTGTTCTCCATGGTTTGAATTTCGAAAAGAATCCAGAAAAAAAATTAGCTAGAAGCCGAGGAAATACACTCCCAGATTTTTGAAACAAAACCGAGAGTAATAGAGGATAGTTGGAGAGAATGGTTGACAAGAATAATAGAATGAGAGAATGAGATTAGGATCAAGAATGCTCTGATACCATGTTAGAATTTTCGGAATAGAATGAAGAATTGAAGAGAGAGATCAGAACCATGAATGGAGAATAAGAGAAGAGAATTCTATATCAACTTGAAGTGTTTACAAGATATATATAGGCACAGAACATTAAACCTAGCTTTACATATGCATATATAATAAATATACAAAGTTGCCCAAAATGGCAACACTCCCAACGTCCACATAAAAGAGAGGAAGCTGACTTTCTTCTTTGGTCTTCAAGTGGTCCACACACCTTGAGTTCCGTGTGAACAGGTCTGAGTGTGTCCACAAACATAAGCATCACACGTGACTCTTGTTTGGTCTTGTTTTAACTTAATTAGTTGGTTCCTAACCACTTCTTTCCACCTTATATAGTTTCAGCTCCATTTCTTTATTTGAACCGAGAATACACAAGCTTGGCACTCAAGCTTCATGTTGCCTTGCCACATACTCAAAGTCACTCGGCCTCTTGGATTTATGTGGGTGTGGCCGAGTGAGGATATCATGATCAATATGAATCCCCCTCCTTAGAATTGTGAATGGAAAAGCTTATGAATAAGATCTTGGTGGCTAAACAGATAAATAAGCCTTGAGTGAAAAAGGTAGTCTAGGATCAAATTCTGGGTTTAGATTGATAGGATGAAATCGATGTGGGCATACGGGTAGATGAAGTCATGTTTTTTGTATGCGCCTATTGGCTCTCACCTTTAGCATTATGCTAAACCTTATTCCATTTCATTGAGTGATCTCTGTGCATTGATTGACTAGCTACTATGTAGAGATCAAACTAATCTCTAGACCTTACCCTTAGCCAAACAAGCTTTTAAAATTGTTGCATATGCTCGATTCACGGTTCTGTGCTTAATGAATGTCAAAAGGATTAGTTGAAGTGAATGCATGTGTAGGTTAAGGCTGAACTTGTGATGGATTGTGATTAATATGGCTAATGTTTTCAGAGTATGACTTGCTTAGTTATGCATTTTAGAACATTTGAATCAATTAGTTTTGGCTCTGAATCCCCGTCTCCACCTTCTGTTCCATCTTAGTCAATTTTGTTTGCTTGAGGGCAAGCAAAATCTAAGTTTGGGGGAGTTGATATGCACTGATTTTACCATGTTGTAGAGTCCCATTTAGCTTAGTTTTCATGCATATCTGCAACATTCTCATCATTTTTAAGTCATTCTAGGCCCTTATCACGCATTGTGCATTCGCACAGCATGCATTCCATTTTAGTGCATTCTTAGGGACTTTATATTAGTCTATATGAAAGAGATGAGGAGGATGAGGCCGAAGAGGCCGAAGACCTTTAAGGTCAATAAGAAGAAATGGAGGAGAGTCAAGGCCGAAGTCATCAAGACAAGGCCGAAGACCAACCCAAGGACCTCCAAAAAGGAGGAAAATGACCACCAAGGAAAGGTCATCAAATCATCAAAAGATCAAGAAATGGCAAAAAGAAGGTGTTCTGGAAAAGTCAATGTTTTGGACCAGAAAGTCAACCGTCGGTGGTCATGTACCGCGGGTAGGCCATCGGGTCGAGAGGCACGTACTGCGGTACAGGGATTCTAGTGCAAGCTAAGAGTAGCTTCTAGTGCAAGCTAAGAGTAGCTTCTAGTGCAAGCTAAGAGTAGCTTCTTGTGCAAGCTAAGAGTAGCTTCTAGTGTAAGCTTGTATTAAGAGTGTCTCCCTATATATACCTTGTAACAACATCAATGGAAAATCAAGAGAGACAATTGTCTCCTTCACACACTCTCTACACTCGGCCTTATGGCCTTATTCTCTCAATCTCGGCCTTAATGGCCTTCAATCTCCCTAATCTTTAGTCTCTAAATCTCTTGGTTACAAATCTCTACTCTCTTCATTCTTCCAAACAAATCTTACATTCTCTTATTCTCAATCTAAATTCCGCAAATTCTAACACTTTGGAAGGAGCTTGGGCCATTATGGACCTGAACGGAATGATGATTGTGATCAGAAGAGACGACTAAGTATGAGAGAAGACAGGCTCGACTGGATCACTCGACCTAATTCAGGTCGAGTCAACACTACTCGGCACCTTCACATGCAGCTCGACCACCACACTCGACTTGGAGGGTCGAGTCTTACCTCGACAATTCAGCACCCTCGTCCCTAAGAAGCTGAACGGAAATCCATCACTCGACCAGGAGACTCGATCTGGAGAGAGTCGAGTGGCATAGCGTTGACCTAAGACTCGAGCTGAGAACACCCGAGTGACCACGACTCGACTGAACGACTCGACCCGCTATTGGTCGAGTCACCTACCCGCACAACAGCTTTGTTGACCTTTTCCTGTTGACTTAGGTCATTCTGTATGAAGCCTATAAATACACTTAGCTTGCCCACATTTTGGGGGGTCGAATCTACATTCTTAGGACGTTTTTATCTCTAGTTTTCCTCTGATTTTCATGTCTTCAATGCTTGATTTAGTAATGATTAATTGAGAATTTGCCTTTGATTCCTTCTTCATTGTTGTTTATCTTCTCATCATCTTTCTAATCATGTCTCTTGCATTAAATTCTGAGTTGATTCATCTGCCCATGATTAGTGAGTAGTTTTCTTATGGGTGTTGAGGAAATGAGGTAGATTCATGTGGAACTAGGGGGATTCAGATTGCTTAAGCTTAATGTTAATAGATTCTCATCAGATTCAGTGATCCTCATGCTTATTTCTTGCTAGCTACTTGAAATATGTTCTCTACATTCATCCACCCACCAAGTGTTTGATGAAATGTTTGAATGAGTTAAAATTCTATGATTTGCATTTCTAGCCTAAGGGATTAGATGTCTAGGGTGCATATTGGCCGATGTGGGTTGTTTCTTTATGCTTGTTGGGTTAGGTACCGTTAACGGGAGTTAGGTCTGGTTCTAGCCGAACAACGTTCAATAGTCACGGGAGTTATATTGATTGCGCTGAATCCTCGGTCTGAGATCATTGCTTGTCGGTTTGTCAAGTAGTCTAGAGTCCCCTAACTAAGCACGAATCAATAACCTCACTCCTCAATGCCTAGTTTTTTTTTTCGTTAATCATTTATTCTCATATTAATCGCTCTATTTTCGTTCATTGCTTTAATTCTGTTGCTTACTTAGTTGCTTGCGTCCTTTACTGCTTGTTCTGTCTCCGTCGACGTTTATGCTGCTCTTAGTTCGGTTCTGTGACACTTTGATGGACTGAATACTAGCTTGGATTGAATAGATCCGCATAATTCCTGAATGATAGCAACACACTTTTGTTGGATTGACACCTATTATACTACATCGACATGATAGTGTTATAGGATTTATTTGATCTGATTGCACAAAACTGTAAAAACCTTTTTATCAATCTTCTGATCTTGCAATTGCCCAGGATATGACACACGAGGGCAAAGTACAAGCTGTGGGCATACCACGGATCAAACAAGTGAAAGAAGTTTGAGATAAAATGTTTGATGAAATGGAAGGGGAAGAGTTGTGGAGTACATATAGGGGAACCCACTAGGGTTTTGTCTTAATGGGCTACTAACAAAGGAACCTAAGCCCATGAATTCAAAAGATAAGTCTCAGCCCAAATTGAAAGAGACACTAAGTGGGCTGAGAATAGAATAGTCCAAAACATAACATAACATAAATAGAAAGTAAAAATGACTAAGTATTTTCGGACCCCTTCTTCCAAGCTTGTCATCAATAGGGTAGATGTAAAGTGTGTGTTAACTTGCCTTGTTAAAAACCTTGGTCTAGAAAACCCAATGGGACAAAACTAGACTCAAGGAAAAGAGTGCAAGAACACACACCTCCCATTGACAACCCTTAATCGGCTTGAATAAAAACCAATGTGGTTCGATTAGCAATTGGACCAAGGTTACTTTCAGCCTGAATTAGCAATGCGCCATCGGCTTATTCAAGTTTTCTAGCCTTAGCACGTGTAATGGTTCCACTTGGCAAGTCTGTAGCTTGTTGTGGCTCCTCTGATCCAAGCTCTTCTAACTCTCCTACCTCCGATTCAAGCTGCTCGTCCATTCTTATATCACACTTGGTATCATATCACCTAGAAGCATACAAATCACTAGAGACAAATATTACTCGAAATGGAAAGGACTGAATCTGCTATTAGTCAAGAAACCTCACACTCGACTCATACGGTCCGAGTATAAGAGTCGAGTGGGAATATTCAATAAAGGCTCGACTTATCTGGATCGAGTGGAAGAATCAATTAAGGCTCGAGTCATGTGGATCGAGTATGGTGATCGAGTGATAAAGACTCGACTCATACAGATCGAGTATGTGAGTCGAGTCGTATCCAGAGTAATTTAAATCCGCTTGTGACCGTTTATGGAGAAGATTTGTGGTCAATATGACCGTTGTACATGCTTTATGCGTTTCCTATATATGGTTGTAAGCAGACTAAAATTATTCTCAATGAAAACTGTTTCCCTCATCTCTATTCTCTCTAGTCTCTAATATTTCCTCAATGCTCTTCATATTCTCACATGGTATCAGAGCGTTTTGTCCAATACTCTACTCTTACTCTTCCCTCTGTGCGGTTTTCATTCAACACTCTTCCTCTTGATCCTCATTCTCATCAGTTAAAGAAGCTTTCTCTTTGGATCCGTACAATACCTCCATTGTTGTACGGACATAAGCTTGCATCCTTGCGTTTTCTTCAGAAAAGTCACTCTTTTTTGTGTTATTCACTCAAAGGTTCCATCTTTCATCGTTTCTTCAAAGAAAGTTCAAAGCTTTCTCAAGAAAATCCATAAAGTTTCAAACTTTCTCAAATCTGAAAAGAAAGGTTTGATTTTTCTCAAAGTCTAATGGATAACAACAAGTCTCCGATTGTTCCAATAACTCTCAAGGGTGTAAACTACCTTCTCTGGGCCAAAACTATGAAAACAACAATCTGCACCAGGAAAGGGTTTTGGAGTCATGTGGTGAGGGAAAGGCCTCCAAAGGAACCTCTTTCAAGTGATGAGGAGGAAGAAGACCTTCTGGATGAAGATGACGAGTGGTTTCAGGTTGATCAAGCTGTCAAATCCATAATCCAAAGCTCTCTAGACACACCAATCCTTGAGGCATATTCATACTGTGAAACAGCAAAGGAGCTATGGGACACCTTGAAGAAGGTTTATGGTAACATCTCAAACTTAACTAGGGTATTTGAAGTTAAGAAAGCTCTGTCTAATCTTCTCCAGGAAGAAATGGAGTTTACCGAATACTTTGGAAAGTTTAGATCTTTGTGGGCAGAGCTTGATATGTTGAGACCTATGTCCATGGATCCAAAGGTAATCAGGGAAAGAAATGAAGAGGATAAGGTCTTCGGCCTAATGATGAACTTAAACCCTGGATACAAAGATCTTGTGAAACATATTCTAAGGTCAGCTGCAAGCACTAGCTCTCTTCCCAGCCTTGAAGAAGTTTGTTCCCAAATCCAAAAAGAACAAGGCTCCATTGAGTTTTTTGATGGACAAAGGAATTCAGGTCTCATTATTAGTCTATATCAAAGAGATGAGGAGGATGAGGCCGAAGAGGCCGAAGACCTTTAAGGTCAATAAGATGAAATGGAGGAGAGTTAAGGCCGAAGTCATCAAGACAAGGCCGAAGACCACCCCAAGGACCTCCAAGAAGGAGGAAATTAGCCACCAAGGACCCATAAAGGTCATCAAATCATCAAAAGATCAAGAAATGGCCAAAAGAAGGAGTTCTGGAAAAGTCAACGTTTTGGACCAGAAAGTCAACGGTAGGTGGTCATGGACCGCGGGTAGGCCATCGGGTCGAGAGGCACGTACCGCGGGAAGGTTTTCGTGTACTGCGGGCAGACGCAGGACGGGTCAACGGACGGGCGAGAAAGTCAACGGAGAGGCGTGTACCGCGGGTCGAGACACGGACGTACCGCGGGTCAAGCCTTCACGTACCGCGGGTCGAGCCTTCATGTACCGCGGGTAAGGTTTCTGTGTACCGCGGGCAAGGTCAACGGACAGAGCAAAAAGTCAACGATTTTCAAATCTTCCCAAATGTTGATTCTAATCAAATGGGATGTTATGTAAGGCTGTTAGGACCTAAATCGAGTCTAACTAGAGCCAAGAAGACCGTTGGAAGCTTAAGAAGACATGTGACTCTACTTTATGCTAAGTTCAAGACTAAGGACATGTCACTTTCAAGCTTCGGGAACAACACTTCCTCTCTCCTCTCCAACGGTCATATTGCTGAGCATCTAGGCTTCATTTTAAGCTGAACCATCACCTTGTAAACTCTATAAATAGAGCTTGTATTCCCTTTGTAAAATAATCCGAAAATATATATACAAAGAAGTGTTGCTAAAGTTCTCTCTTCTCTTTATGTTTAAGCAAGTAGTTTCAATGTAGATTCTAGGCTAGTTGGCTCGTGTAGAGGCTGCCCAATGGCAGACCTCTACCCAAACACTTCTAGATCTCCACCAAACTCTTCTTATGCTTTATTTATATTTATGTAAATCTAGATGAATGGTTCTAGAATCCAAGATCTCTTTAGCACACAAACTCCAAGTGTTGTGATGCTTTACTTGGATTAGATCCAACCTAGATTAGTTTTCTCCTTGCTAGAACCGATTTACTCCATAGTAAACTCGGATTCAACAAGTCTTGAGATCGAGTCCATATTGTGGGTTAAGTGGTTTCATTCACCAAGTGAAGTCTCCACGGTTTATTTTGAGCTTAGTCTCATAAAAACCAACACTCATGACTGCAAACAAGGCTCAAGGAAAGTTCAAAGATAGGAAGAAGCTCCTCTGTGACCACTGCAGGAAGAAGGGTCACCTGAAAGACAAATGTTGGCTGCTTCATCCGCATCTCAAACCAGCAAAATTCAGGGATTCAAAAGCTAATCTGTCCCATGAAGTCTCAGATGGTCAAAGCTCAATAGCTAGCTCAACTACTGCCTCTTCATCATTCCATGGAGATGTCATAAAGAAATCGGACCTTGAGGCACTCATCAACTGTTAGAATTTGAAGAGTAACTTGCGGAAGTATGAGGAAGAGAGTGAGAGAACCGAGTGTAAGAGAAAGAGAATCAATTCATAATTTTCATTTCAAAAGTATATATTACATATGTTGTCTTACAACCTATTTAAAGAGGAACAAGAAGAGAGTAACGGTCATATGCTTCTGCCGCAGTCCTTGGTGGTCCTCAAGAGTGATGGAGACATGTGGAGATCCCAAGGTGAAAGTGACTTGTCCCTACATGTCTTTTTCATTCTCGGTTTTGACAAGGAGAGAAGAGTCACATGTTTCTCAAAGCTCCAACGGTCATGTGCCTCTTCTTAGGATCCAACTAGGCCTTTGTAACCAGTCTTTATATCATAAGGAAGCCACTTCTTCATTATTGAAAGTGTTGACTTTTTCCTGAAATCGTTGACCGTTTGTTGACCGTAAGTGATCCTCGACCCGCGGTACGTGATCCTCGGCCATCAGTCTTCCCGCGGTACACGACCCGCTTGTTGACTTCTGCTGCTACCGTTGACTCGTCCCGCAGTACATAGTTTATCGGCCCGCGGTACATGTCTCTCGACCATTGACCTTCCCGCGGTACGTGACCCGAATGTTGACTTTTACTGCTGCCATTGACCCGACCCGTGGTACGCATCCTTCCGACCCACGGTACACGATCCTTAACCCGCGGTACGTGCCTCTCGACCATCGACCTTCTCGCGGTAATTGACCCGTTTTGTTGACTTTTCTTGTTTCCGTTGACCCGACCCTTGGCTCCTTTTTTCTTGACCCGCGGTTAGTGCTTCTCGACCTGATGCCTTACCGTGGTACACAAAAACCCGACCATTGACTTTCTCAACATTCCGTTGACTTTATTTTGACTTTATTATTTTATTCATCTTGATCAATACTCCCCCTCAAGCTTAACCATAAATAGACATGTTGGTTAAGATTGGAAGACCCGAGACCTACACCTCATTAAAAACCTTGGAGAGAAAACCACGTGGGACAAAACTCAACCAAGGGAAAAAGAGTGTGTATTTACCGGGAGAGGGGACCTTTGATCAAGGTCTAGTGAGGTCCACGAGTCCAAGTTTGTTGTAGATGTGATCACAAACTTTGAGACTCGCGGCTTTGGTGAAGATATCTGCCAATTGGTCTTCACTCCTTGTGTAGCACGGAAGAGTTACTCTTTCCTCAATCTTTTCCCAAACCTTATGGCAATCTATCTCAATGTGTTTGGTCCGTTCATGGAACACGGAATTTGATGCAATGTGTATTGCGGCTTGATTGTCACAATGTATGGTGATTGGCTTGTCGGATTCAATGCCAAGATCCTTGAGGAGAGCCTTCAGCCATGTAACTTCATTTGTTAGCTTTCTCATTGCCCGGTATTCGGCCTCAGCACTTGAGCAAGAGACAACATTTTGCTTCTTGGTCTTCCAAGTTACCAAGTTTCCCCCAATGAATGTGCAATAACCCGTCGTAGACTTCCTATCATTCCGATCACCGGCCCAATCCGCATCACAATACCCAACGATCTCGGTATTGTTGTTCTTACCCATCCATATGCCACGACCCGGGCCTCCTTTGAGATATCTCAAGATCCGTTCCACCATACTCCAATGGTATACCGTTGGGACTTGCATATGTTGACTTACTTGATTCACGGCATAGCATATGTCCGGCCTTGTTATTGTCAAGTAGATAAGTTTCACCACAAGCCTTCGGTATTGAGATGCATTGTCATATGGCTCATCATTTTTCTCCCCCTTTCGATTGACCTTGTAGCCATCCTCTAATGGTGTCTTGGCTGGTTTAGACCCTATTTTTCCTGTTTCATGCAAAAGATCAAGGGTATACTTTCTTTGAGAAAGGAAGAGGCCATCCGGAAAACGGCACACTTCAATTCCTAGAAAGTATTTTAGTTCACCAAGGTCTTTAATATCAAAAATGGATTTAAGGTAAGTTTTGGTAGAAGAGATACCGTCCTTATCACTTCCTGTGATGATCAAGTCATCTACATAGATGAGGACCACAATTGTACCCTTGGATCCGTGCGATGTGAATAATGTATGATCGGCTTCCGACTTGGTGAACCCTCTTTCCTTTAATGTGGTGCTCAGCTTGTGATACCAAGCTCTTGGTGATTGCTTGAGGCCATAGATAGCCTTCTTAAGTCGTAAGACTTTTCTGGGTTGAACCGTATCCTCGAGGCCCGGAGGTGGATACATGTAGACCTCATCTTCAAGCTCACCTTGGAGGAAGGCGTTCTTGACGTCCATTTGCCATAGGTCCCACTCAAGATTGGTGGCCACGGATAGTACAACCCGTACCGTGTGAAGTTTGGCTACTGGTGCAAATGTATCGGTGTAATCTTCGCCGTATGTTTGGGTGAAACCGCGTGCAACCAGGCGGGCCTTGTGGCGTTCTATATCACCATTGCTTAGATATTTGATGGTGAATACCCAGCGAGATGTGACTGCCTTCTTCCCTGGGGGTAAGTCCGTTTCAACCCATGTATGGTTCCGCTCCATGGCTTCTCTTTCAGCATCAACCACATCTCGCCATACCTTGTGTTCCTTGGTCTCTTCATAGGTCTTAGGTATCTGCTCAAGGTCAAGTTTGCCAAGGAAAGATTGATGCTCATATGGTACAAGGTCAAGAGAACAAACCATTTGGATCGGGTGAGCCACGGCTTTATTGTTGTAGTAGACACGAGTATTGACCCAATTTGAGGGGTCTTTTCGGAGTCTAGTACTTCTTCTCAAGGGTGGAGGAGGTGGCGGTGTTGATAGATTATCCATTTGATCGTGTCCATGTGCGGTGTGTTCCTCGGGTGGTTCACTCCCATATGGCCCGGGTTGGTCGAAAGAATTGTCATCCGTCTGGCCGGAATGGTCGTCCATGTGTCCGGGTGATTCAGTTGCATCTCTGGATTGATCCATCCGGCCTTGACCCAATCCCTTGGATGATTCTTGTGGTACTTCCGGACCTCGATCAGACCCACCCTTTTTCTCACCCGCCGAGCCACCACCTCGAAGCCCTTCTAAAATGTACTTAAGGCTTTCTGCCCTATCCGATGTGTGATTGGCTAGGTCTTTGAGTTCATTCCAATTTTCTAGCTCATGGTAGCCTTTGCCTTCAATGAATTTCACGTTTCTTGAAATCATGATTCTCCTTGTTACCGGGTTGTAACACTTGTATCCTTTTTGGGTTGTGGAGTAGCCAATGAACATGCATCTTGTGCTTTTCTCATCCAACTTATCCCTTAGTTCACCTGGTACTAACACATAACAAACACACCCAAAAACTCGTAAATGGTTAAGTGATGGTTTTGTGTTGTTTAGTACCTCAAAGGGCGACTTGTCTTGGAGAATTTTTGTTGGTGTTCGATTGATTAGGTAGCACGCGGTCATCACGGCATCACTCCAAAACCTTCTTGGAACACTTGTGTGAAACATCATGGATCTAGTCACTTCCATTAAGTGACGATTTTTCCTTTCCGCAACTCCATTTTGTTGAGGAGTGTATGGACAACTTGTTTGGTGCTCTATTCCGTTCTTTGCTAAGTATTGTTTGAACCTTTGACTTGTGTACTCTCCACCATTATCCGATCGCAAGCTTTTCACATTAGAATTATAGTGATTAGTTACATATGTGTGAAAGTTGACAAAAGCATCATAGACACGATCTTTTGAAGGCAAGAGTGTTAGCCAAGTATATTTTGATTTTTCATCTATGAATGTCACAAAGTATTTTTGATTGTCTCTAGACAAGCAAGGTGAAGACCATACATCCGAATGTACTAATTCAAAGCATTTTTCATAACATGAATTTGATTTAGGAAAAACGGTCTTACAATGTTTGCCACGGATACATGCCTCACATTCAAGATTGTTAAAGGTACTACTTGGTAACATTAATTCAAAAGCTCTCCTATGCGGATGGCCTAATCTAGCATGCTAAATATCATTAAGACTACTAGCAACTACGGAATTTAAAGCATTAGATAGGGTAGGAGAATCCTTTGTGTCTCCAAGCACATAAAGTCCTCCTTGAGTCACTCCACTTCCAAGGATGGATCCGGTCTCAATATCCTGAAACTTTACATCATTAGGACTAAAGATCGCATTACAATTTAAATCATTAGTCGTTTTATGGACCGAAAGAAGATTGGATGTAAATTTTGGAAGATAGAAAGCTTTGCTATTCTTTTTAAATAATTTTAAGTCTCCAATACCCTCTAAGGGAACCTTATGGCCATTTGCAACAATCACGTTGCCAATAGCCGGTTTGATGTTGTGAATTAGGCTCGGGTCACAAATCATATGGTGAGATGCACCCGAGTCCACAACTAAGGATTTTGGAGTTTTCATTGTAAGTAAAGCGTTACCGGATTCCTTAAGTTGTGTGAGTGATTTGATGAGAGAGTCCAAGTTGAGGCGTCTCTCCGCCTCTTGTACAGCTGCCGTGTGAGCAAGTCCCGAGTCCACGTCCATTGGTGAGGGTCCGTTGTTTGGTTCGGAATTGCTTGACTCATCTGATGGTTTGACATTGTTGGCCCGAGGATGATCTTTGAATTTATTTGGCTTGAGATGTGGGTGTAGGATCCAACATTTGTCCTTAATGTGTCCTTTCTTCTTGCAATGGTCACACATTAAGTTCTTCCTATCCATTGGTTTATATACGCCCTTGTTTGCCATGGCGAGTTCTCCTATGCCTCCAAAGAGTCCTAGGCTTCCTTTTTCCTTTTGGATCCGAGCACATACCTCATCAAGGTCTGGAAGTTTGTCATCCCTTAGTATGTGAACAATGAGGTTGTTATACTTTGGGCTTAGTGTAAAGAGAAGGCTAAAGACTCGATCTTCTTCACGCCTTTTGTTGAGAATTTCCGGATCGGTTTTGATTGGGCGAAGCATCTCAAGTTCAGCCCATAGTACACGCCACTTCCCATAGTGTGATGTGAACTCGATATCATCTTGGCTTAGTGCATTGATAGCTTTTTGTACTTCAAAGACTCGGGTAAAGTTTGAGATATTGCCAAATACCTTTTTAAGAGTCTCCCAAAGTTCTTTGGCCGTTTCGCAATATGAGTAAGACTCATGAATTGGCGGATCTAGTGAACTTTGAATGATAGCCATCACAACCTGATCTTCTTGGAACCATTTGCTATTATCACCGGAGACCACCACTTGTTTCCCATCCACATTAGTGACTTGGTTTGGGGCGGCACCGAGCTCAACATGTTCCCATAGGCCACGTCCACAAAGGATGGTCTTGGCATTCCTTGACCATAGTAGGTAGTTTGGACCTTTAAGGGTAACATGTACACCGAGTGGCTTGAAGCTTTCCATGTTTACTCACCAGAACACGCTATTGTCCACCGGATAAAAGAAATTTTTTGAGAGAATGGAAGAGAATTGTTTGGATGAAACGAACGAGAATGAGAAGATTAAGCTAGATTCGAAGAGAAATAGAGTGAAGTGTGATCTTGTGCTCTGATACCATGTTAGAATTTGAAGAGTAACTTGCGGAAGTATGAGGAAGAGAGTGAGAGAACCGAGTGTAAGAGAAAGAGAATCAATTCATAATTTTCATTTCAAAAGTATATATTACATATGTTGTCTTACAACCTATTTAAAGAGGAACAAGAAGAGAGTAACGGTCATATGCTTCTGCCGCAGTCCTTGGTGGTCCTCAAGAGTGATGGAGACATGTGGAGATCCCAAGGTGAAAGTGACTTGTCCCTACATGTCTTTTTCATTCTCGGTTTTGGCAAGGAGAGAAGAATCACATGTTTCTCAAAGCTCCAACGGTCATGTGCCTCTTCTTAGGATCCAACTAGGCCTTTGTAACCAGTCTTTATATCATAAGGAAGCCACTTCTTCATTATTGAAAGTGTTGACTTTTTCCTGAAATCGTTGACCGTCCGTTGACCGTCCGTTGACCGTACTGCGGTACATAGTTTCTCGACCCGCGGTACGTGATCCTCGACCATCAGTCTTCCCGCGGTACACGACCCACTTGTTGACTTCTGCTGCTACCGTTGACTCGTCCCGCGGTACATAGTTTATCGGCCCGCGGTACGTGCCTCTCGACCATCGACCTTCCCGCGGTACTTGACCCGTTTTGTTGACTTTTCTTGTTTCCGTTGATCCGACCCTTGGCTCGTGTTTTCTCGACCCGCGGTTAGTGCTTCTTGACCTGATGCCTTACCGTGGTACACAAAAACCCGACCATTGACTTTCTCAACATTCTGTTGACTTTATTTTGACTTTATTATTTTATTCATCTTGATCAATATCAACTCACTCAAATCACTAAAGGATTCCAGTATCTGTTTCTATTCTCATAATCTCTTTAAACTGATTGTTGTTGATTCTGGAGCCTCTCATCACATGATTAGTGATAAGAACCTAATTAGCAACATAGAACAAGCTTTAGGGAGTGTTGTGATAGCAAACGGCAATAGGATATCGGTTAGTGGAGTAGGGAAGCTTGGGCTATTTAATAAGCAGTCTCGTGCGTTTTATATGCCTGAATTCACCTCCAATCTTCTATCAGTTAGAAAGGCTGTTATGGATTTATATTGCAATGTCATATTTGGACTTAACGATGTGAAATTTCAGGATATTGAGACGGGACGTTTAATTGGACAAGGCAGAGTGGAAAATGGGCTTTACATCCTTGAAGACCCTAAGCTTTTATCTCGTTTTTATGGCACTAGTTTGGTTGTTTCTAATTCCGTTGTTAGTAGTTCAAGTGACTCTCTTTGGCATGCTAGAACTGACCATCCTCATTTTCGTGCTTTAAGACTTATGTTGCCTCAGTTATCTTTTGACAATGTTGATTGTGAAGCATGCATTTTGGGAAAACAATGCAAGACGGTTTACCCTTTATCTTCTACTATTTATGAAAGCTGCTTTGATCTTGTGCATTCTGACGTTTGGACCTCACCATGTGCATCTAGAGATAATCACAGATACTTTGTCACTTTCATAGATGAGAAATCAAAATATACTTGGATAACCCTTATGCCATCAAAAGATAGAGTGTTTGATGCCTTCAAAAACTTCGAAGCTTATATATCTAATCAGTTTAACCCGAAATTGAAGGTACTTAGAACAGATAATGGAGGGGAATACATGAGCAAAGCATTTCAAGAGCACCTAACCAAACAAGGAATACTACACCAAACTAGTTGTCCTTACAATCCACAACAAAACGGTGTGGCTGAGAGGAAGAACCGCCACTTGATGGAGGTCTCGAGAGCTCTCTATTAGTCAAGAAACCTCACACTCGACTCATACGGTCCGAGTATAAGAGTCGAGTGGGAATATTCAATAAAGGCTCGACTTATCTGGATCGAGGAAAGGGATCGAGTGGAAGAATCAATTAAGGCTCGAGTCATGTGGATCGAGTATGGTGATCGAGTGATAAAGAGTCGACTCATACGGATCGAGTATGTGAGTCGAGTCGTATCCAGAGTAATTTAAATCCGCTTGTTACCGTTTATGGATAAGATTTATGGTCAATATGACAGTTGTACATGCTTTATGCTTTTCCTATATATGGTTGTAAGCAGACTAAAATTATTCTTAATGAAAACTGTTTCCCTCATCTCTATTCTCTCTAGTCTCTAATATTTCCGCAATGCTCTTCATATTCTCACATGGTATCAGAGCGTTTTGATCCAATACTCTACTCTTACTCTTCCCTCTGTGCGGTTTTCATTCAACACTCTTTCTCTTGATCCTCATTCTCATCAGTTAAAGAAGCTTTCTCTCTAGATCCGTACAATACCTCCATTGTTGTACGAACAAAAGCTTGCATCCTTGCGTTTTCTTCAGAAAAGTCACTCTTTTTTGTGTTATTCACTCAAAGGTTCCAACTTTCATCGTTTCTTCAAAGAAAGTTCAAAGGTTTCTCAAGAAAATCTATAAAGTTTCAAACTTTCTCAAATCTGAAAAGAAAGGTTTGATTTTTCTCAAAGTCTAATGGATAACAACAAGTCTCCGATTGTTCCAGTAACTCTCAAGGGTGTAAACTACCTTCTCTGGGCCAGAACTGTGAAAACAACAATCTGCACCAGGGAATGGTTTTGGAGTCATGTGGTGAGGGAAAGGCCTCCAAAGGAACCTCTTTCAAGCGATGAGGAGGAAGAAGACCTTCTGGATGAAGATGACGAGTGGTTTCAGGTTGATCAAGCTGTCAAATCCATAATCCAAAGCTCTCTAGACACACCAATCCTTGAGGCATATTCATACTGTGAAACAACAAAGGAGCTATGGGACACCTTGAAGAAGGTTTATTGTAACATCTCAAACTTAACTAGGGTATTTGAAGTTAAGAAAGCTCTGTCTAATCTTCTCCAGGAAGAAATGGAGTTTACCAAATACTTTGGAAAGTTTAGATCTTTGTGGGCAGAGCTTGATATGTTGAGACCTATGTCCATGGATCCAAAGGTAATCAGGGAAAGAAATGAAGAGGATAAGGTCTTCGGCCTAATGATGAACTTAAACCCTGGATACAAAGATCTTGTGAAACATATTCTAAGGTCAGCTGCAAGCAATAGCTCTCTTCCCAGCCTTGAAGAAGTTTGTTCCCAAATCCTCATTACTCAACTCGGAGTTCCACACAATGGAAATGGGCCATCAAATCAACATACTCGAACTGACCACACACAACTCGGACAGACGACTCGAGCACCTGGGTCGAGCCAGACACCACTTGAGCCAACCACTCGAGTGCCTAAGTCGAGCCCCGAATAATTGAAGTCTCCGATGACTGAACAAGTCCCACTCGAGTCAGAACCTCGAGTTCCTGGGTCGAGCTCAAGCCTTAATCCATCCGAACCTCTGGTATTAGATGAAACCCCAGTCTCGGAACAAGCACCTACTACCCAGCCCCTCCGCAGAAGCACTCGTATTCGTAAAGACCCATCAAATTGGGTGAATACGAGGGTCTATTACAACGCTCAAGCGGTTGCTCATACGGTTCAAACGGTATTTTCGGTTGACTTTTTACCATCTGACTTTCAAGCTTTTCTTGGCAAGATTGAGATGGATCAGGTACCCCAAAGTTATGATGAGGCTAAGCAAATCAAGGAATGGCTGGGGGCGGTGGATGCTGAGACTAATGCCATGGAGAAAGATCGGACTTGGGATGAAGCAGATTTGCCACCAGGAAAGAAGGCTGTCACTTCCAAATGGGTCTTCACTATCAAATATAAAAGCAATGGGGAAATTGAACGCTACAAAGCAAGACTGGTAGCTCGCGGTTTCACTCAAACTTATGGAATCGACTATACGGACACTTTTGCTCCGGTTGCCAAACTACACACGGTAAAGGTAATTCTTTCCTTAGCTACTAACTTGTCTTGGGAGTTGTGGCAGATGGATGTCAAGAATGCATTCCTTCAAGGAGATCTTGAGGAGGAAGTATACATGACACCACCACCGGGTCTTGAATCCAAAGTCCGTCCCGGGAAAGTATTACGACTAAGGAAAGCTATCTACGGTTTAAAGCAATCACCAAGAGTATGGTACCATAAACTCAGTCACACACTTAGAGATCGTGGTTTCCGCAAGTCCGAGGCTGATCATACCTTTTTTACACTTCAGAGTGTGACAGGTATTGTGGTTGTGTTGATATATGTTGATGACCTTATCATCTCTGGGGATGATAAGGCAGGTATAGCAGCTACAAAGACATACCTTCACTCCGTTTTTGATATTAAGGATTTAGGGGAACTAAAGTATTTTCTAGGGATTGAGATTTGCCGTTCTCCGGAAGGCTTGTTTCTCTCTCAAAGAAAATACACTCTTGATTTGCTTCTTGAGACAGGTATGATAGACTGTAGACCAGCCAAGACACCACTGGAGGATGGGTACAAGGTCAACCAAAAGGGGGAGAAGAATGATGAATCGTTTGAAGACATTCAACGATATCGACGACTAGTAGGTAAACTCATCTATTTGACAATCTCTCGACCTGACCTTTGCTTTGTTGTGAATCAGGTCAGTCAGCACATGCAAGCACCCACAAAACACCATTGGACCATGATTGAGCGGATTCTCAAATACCTCAAAGGAAGCTCTGGTCAAGGTGTTTGGATGAGAAGGAACGAGAGTTCGGATGTAGCTGGATATTGTGATGCTGATTGGGTTGGAGACAGGAATGATAGGAAATCTACCACCGGTTATTGTACATTTGTTGGAGGCAATTTGGTAACTTGGAAGACTAAGAAACAGAAGGTGGTGGCGTGTTCAAGTGCCGAGGCTGAGTACCGGGCCATGAGGAGACTTACCGATGAGCTAGTATGGCTGAAGGCTCTCCTCAAGGACTTAGGTCGTGACACTAAAGATCCAATCACCATGCACTGTGACAACCAAGCCACAATTCACATTGCTTCCAACCCAGTCTTTCATGAGAGAACCAAGCATGTAGAGGTGGACTGCCACAAAGTCCGTGAGCGTATAGAAGAGGGAGTGATCCTCTCATGTTACACACCAAGTGGAGATCAGTTGGCAGATATCTTCACCAAAGCCGCAAGTACCAAGGTTTGCAAACACATCTATGGCAAGCTTGGACTTGTGACCTTGGACTGCCCTTGACTTCATGTCCGAGTTTGCATACTCTTTTTTCCTCAGTAAGGTTTTGTCCCACGTGGTTTTCCTTATTGAGGTTTTTAATGAGGTGTAGACTTCGGATTCTCCAAGCCAAGCCTTCTTTCATTACGGCTTAGCTTGAGGGGGAGTATTAGTCAAGAAACCTCACACTCGACTCATACGGTCCGAGTATAAGAGTCGAGTGGGAATATTCAATAAAGGCTCGACTTATCTGGATCGAGGAAAGGGATCGAGTGGAAGAATCAATTAAGGCTCGAGTCATTTGGATCGAGTATGGTGATCGAGTGATAAAGACTCGACTCATACGGATCGAGTATGTGAGTCGAGTCGTATCCAGAGTAACACAAAAGAAGCTTGTCCCCTTTTCCCAAACTACTCCAATGGTCACATGTTTGTCTTAGCATAGTCAAACAAGTCCATAAGCCAACATGTGACTCTTCCCTTGGTCCACAAAGCCCCAACGGTCATAATGATCTTATGGTTGTGGTTAATCCGCAGATTGTGATGTTAAAATGTGTTGCCTTGCTTCACACACAACCTGAGACCTTTCTTGCTTTACACTTCAATATTTAACACTCCTCCTCAAGCTTGAATCCGCAATGTGCATATTAAGGATAAGGTTGAAAGTTGTAACTCCCCACCTCATTAAAAACCTTAGTGGAAAACCCAATTGGGACAAACCTTAAGGTGAGTAAATGAACTCACACACCTTAGAGCTTGCGGCCTTAGTAAATATGTCCACAAGTTGATCCGAACTCTTTGTGTAGCATGGTAAGATTACTCCTTGTTCCACCTTTTCTTGGACCTTGTGACAATCAACTTCAATGTGTTTCATTCTCTCATGAAACACCGAGTTTGATGCAATGTGAATGGCAGCTTGATTATCACAATGCATTGTGATCGGTTCTTGTGTTTCAACCCCCAAATCCTTAAGTAAAGCCTTCAGCCATATAAGTTCATGTGTAAGCTTCCTCATATTGATCAAGCTTATCCATCACACATAGGCCGTCACATTCAGTAAATAAATGGCCGAGTGTAACCACAAAGAAAAGAAGAGTTGCAATGGAAGACTAAAGAAGCATGCTACAAGTGAGTCATGTGACCGTTGGAATGTAACTCGAGTGAGGTAGATCAAGTTGCTAGATCGAGTTGGGGCTTTAGCTGTGAATGATCGCATCAGAAGCGTCACTCGATGCTGTGGATCGAGCCTATGAGTCGAGTCGCCCTTCAGGTTGCTTTGTGATCATCAAACTCGACCAATCTGGTCGAGTGGTAGGGTCGAGGGGTACTTGCCACACTTTGTAGCCGTTGGAGGTGGTCCCAACAAAAGTCTAACGACTATTTTCTCTTTGTGGTCCCAAAAGCATTACCAACGGCTCTTTTATGCTTTATAGTATTTGTCTGTAATTGTGGCTAGATTCAAAAAGCTCTCTTCTCTATTTAAACTATGTAATCCAACATTAATGAATTTAAGGCCTAAGGGGCCGAGTTTCTTCCATACTCTCTCTATACTCTCTCTTAACTCTCTATTCTCTTGGTCCTCAATCTCTCCATTCTTCTGAAAACTCTCCATTCTCTTTATTATTCTGCACAAACCAACATGGTATCAGAGAAAGGTAAGTTGCTCAGTATTGTTTTGAGTTTCGTTTTTGAAGGATTTCCAATCCAAACTTTGTGTTCAACTTTGTTTTCAGTTTTGTAGAGATAATGAAGAGATAAAAGGATGGGAGCTGTGATATAATCACAAAGAAAAGGGAGAAAGCTCTCATTTTTAAGCTCCATCCTCATCTCCAAATCACTAATGACTTCAAAGTTTGGATCTTTCTCGGTTTCTTTTCAAATCGTTTTCTCTATTGTGTTTTAAGCACTTATTATGGTATTTATGCCAAAATCTTTTTGCTTTCTGTGACAATGAGGAGGTATAAATGGTTGTTGTGGTGTAAATCACCAGGAAGAGGAGAAAGGTCCCACCTTTAAGCTCCATTTCCACCTCCAAGTCACTAGCTTTTTCGAAAATTTGATTTTTAAAATCTATTTTTCATTTGTTCTTGGTTTCCTATTCTATGTGACAATGATGAGGAAAAGATGGCTGCTGTGATGTTCATCACGAGAAGGAGTAGAAAACCCTCACCTTTAAGCTCCATTGACCTCTAAGTCAAAAAAAAAGAAAAAAAAAGAAAGGATCTCTATTTTTTTTTTTGCGACAATAAAGGGTAAAATGATGGTTGATGTGGAAAAGCTTGCACCTTTGCCTCATTCAATCCCAAAGTCGGTGTCTTTCTTCTGTTTTAAGTGATAATGAAGGATAAAAATGGTGACTTTGGTGATAAATCACAAGGAAGAGAAGAAAATCTCTACTTTTGTCCCATTTAAAATCCCGAATCATATGTTTTCTTTATAATTGTTTGACAATGAAGGAAAAGATAGACTATGAATGAACTCACAAGGATTTCTACATAGTATCCCTTTCCCAAGTCTGTCCAAGCCGCTGGTGTTTGAGTATTTTTCAAAACCTTGGACGAAGGCCTATGTCTTCTTATGAAGTTCATGAGTTATTTAGTTCACTGTAGTTTGCTTTATGCGGTTTGGCCTTGGACCTGAGTGAACCATGGATTATATGCATAACTAAAGCATTTAAAAACCATGTTGAATCCTCAAGTGTTGTTTTGTAAGAAGGGAAGAGGGTCAAAATGCGCCTTGGTTCTATAAGCCTAAGCATTCAAGACCTAGTGAATCCCACAGATTCTCTCAAAGGAAAGGAATGAAATTCTTATCCTTTGTTTAGTTGTGATCCATGGCAAAATGATGTGATTCACATAAATCCAATTCATAGAAACCATGCTGTATCCATTTATCTTGGGAGGAATGAAAGTAAATGATAAGCTTTGCTCTTTTGAGTATAAGATATCAAAAGCTTAATGAATTCCATCTTATCTCACAAAACACAAGATGTGATCCTTGGTCCGCTCTTGTAAGCATTAAGACCATGATGAATTCAAATCGTGTGTAGGTCTCAAGAGAAGTGAACCACTGCCAGCAGTATTCCTTAGAGTTTATGCTGGAAGTATGATGAATCCAATCCTCTTGAGAAGGAAACCTTGGACCGCTTGGTGCACTAAGTCCTCGGTTCCTTTTTCTGTAAGGAGAATTGTAATCCGCAAAAGGCTCTTATTGAGCCTCAGCCCTTAAGATTACGGTTCATCCCCTTGTATTAGACTGATAAACTTAAGTTAACTTTCCCTCTTGTGATCGGAAAACATCTAATGACTTTAGTTTATTTAATTTGATTTAAGGAAAAGCATTGGTTTGGGCTCTCTTTTGTTATGGAAGGGACATTCTACCCAGTATCATTGCTAATCCTATCTCTCAACTGAGAGTAAAGCTCTTTATGGTGACGAACCATGATGAAGAAAACCTCTATCTACTAACCTTTGTTGTGTATATGTTTAGGAATGAGTATAAGGGAAACCGCAATATGGTGTAATAAACCTTTGCTGACCCAAGATGTAGAAAGTACCAACAAAGTTGTAGGTGGTGTGGAGGATCAAATCGTGAGGGAGAGACTACAGCTCAATTCAAAGGACTAACCAAGAATGGTGCTCCATGAGCAAAGTCTCATGTCTCTTGGCCACCAACAAAGCAGCAAATGGTCAACTCGAGCAACCCACTCGAATAGTAGCAACTCGAGTGCAGCTGATATAGGACGGATTGGAGCACACTCGAGCAGCAGACTCGAACAGCAGCAGCTCGAGTGACTCGACCAACCCACCCGAATAGTAGCAGCTCGAGTGCAGCGGATATTGGAAAGGATGGGAGCAGACTCGAACAGCAGCAGCTCGAGTGGAGTTGATAAGCTGAAGTTGGTGAGAAGCTCTCTCACATCAAGCTTGTGGTGAAATAAGCCGTGAAGGAGAATGAAGACAAGCCTTCATCGAAGACAAAAGGCTGTCTCTAAACCCTTTAACTTAGCCTCTTTACTTCTTATACCAATTACTCAGATTTGCAAACCCAAAAGTCCATTTCACTTTCTGATGTCCATTTTGTGGTTGGTTCTTTCTTGCTGGAGGTACCATAACTGTGAGACACCAAAGGAAGAACTAGATGGGAGTTGCTCTTGGATCATGAAATGGTGAAAGGAAGAAAGAAGGATGAACAAGATCTTGGCAGAATTACAAGCCAAGGCTGTCTCACATAGTTCATTTGTGCCATCATCAAACCGAGAAAGGGGACTACTCTCAAAACCCCCTCCTATTCGCATTATAGTCATTTAGTTCTAAGGAGTTGAGTTGTGGATACTCTCATAAGGAATAATGGGTGAGCAGAGAAGATGAATGCTCGAGAAAGAATAAAGAGAGTAGGTGAACTGCAAGCTCGGGTTTGATGATGAGAAAAGTTCCATAATCATGCTTGAAAAGTTTAAGACATGAAGGACTGGTGAGGAATTCTTGCCAACTCGACATTAAGACTCTACAAGCAGTCGAGTCAAGCTTCAAAATCTCATCCAAAATGAGTTCGGATGCACGAAAGGGACTCACTCGAGACTAAGACTCGACATTACCTGATCGAGTACAACACCAACACCTTTACTCGAGCTCAAGACTCGACTCCATCTGATCGAGTCCAGCCGCACAACTCGACATCATTTTGGTTACCCTCAGCCAAGAGGGGGAGAACATTTAGAAATGAGATCGTGGCTGTGGCTAAATTCCATAAGAGTAAGATGAGATCAGAATTCCATAAACAGTAAGATATCCAAGCTGTAAAGGAGTCAAAGTATCTACATCTCAGCTTGAATAAAGAATTTCGGAATCAAGCACTTCTCTCCAACCAGACTTATGCAATCCACAAATCCGAAAAGGCTAGTTCCGAACCTTATATTTTTCGTTTTGAAATTCATCTATCTAGATCTTGTCTTTATGCTATTTCATCTAAGCTTCTTAAAACTCCGAGCAAAGTACTTTAAAACTCCAAGTCTTCTTGATTAAGGTTTGGAGGAGTCAAGCTGTGGAAATTCTCAAAAGAAGCAAAAGATGAGAAGGAGCAATCAAGACAAGAAATGGTGCTGATCTGTTTGAACAAGGAGTAGTTCAATCAGGTGATCAGTTTGGATGCAAAGACAAGGAAAAGAGATGCTTGAGCTTTAATGGAAAGGAAGTGATCCTTTCGAGAAGTGAAGACTACTTGGAGAACCTCTTCACTGAGTATCTTCGTCCTTGATCAAAGGTCTTCTACACTCATAAATTTCGCACTCTTTTTCCCTTGCCAAGTTTTTCTCCCACGTGGTTTTGCTTGGTAAGGTTTTTAATGAGGCGATGGCTTATGAGTCTCCAAACTTAGCCTTCGTTCCTTGTGGCTAAGTTTGAGGGGGAGCATTGATCAAGCTTATCCATCACACATAGGCCGTCACATTCACTAAATAAATGGCCGAGTGTAACCACAAAGAAAAGAAGAGTTGCACAAGGATGAAAGCCCAATCAATTGGAAGACTAAAGAAGCATGCTAGAAGTGAGTCATGTGACCGTTGGAATGTAACTCGAATGAGGTAGATCGAGTTGCTAGATCGAGTTGGGGCTTTAGTTGTGAATGATCGCATCAGAAGCGTCAGTCGATGCTGTGGACCGAGCCTATGAGTCGAGTCGCCCTTCAGGTTGCTTTGTGATCATCAAACTCGACCAATCTGGTAGAGTGGTAGGGTCGAGGGGTACTTGCCACACTTTGTAGCCGTTGGATCCGATCCACTTTCCCATCCATATGCCTTGCTCTGCAGTTCCTTTAAGGTATCTTAGGATCTTATCCACCATTTCCCAATGACGTAACTTAGGAGCTTGCATATGTTGGCTTACTTGGTTCACTGCAAAACACAAATCCGGTTTTGTTATGGTAAGATAAATTAACTTACCAACCATTTTCCGGAATTGATGTACATCTTTGATGAGGACATAGACGATGTTGAACATGTAGCTGCGGATGTCATGGTGCCTCAAGTACCAAGTGGACCACTTACACGCCTCAAAGCAAGAGCAATCAGCCACAAATTCAGCCAGTTCGTGGAGCACATTCTAGAGCAAGGAGAAGATGACGAACCACACGCATTATCAGACCATCATGGCTTGTTTACATCATCAAGTGAGCCATGGGCACTTCTCAATGTCAACACATCAGCTTCTAGTGTCTTTACTATCATCCAAGAGTAAAGACACACAAAGACATGCTTGGGAAGTGTACTCTTTTTCCTACTTTCGGTTTTGTCCCAATGGGTTTCCTGAAAGAGGTTTTAACGAGGCAACACTCCAAGTGTGCATTCTAGGACTTGTTCACAAGTCACTAGAGCACTTAGAAGGCTGAAGAATTCGTTTGTTTATTTTTACGCACATCTTGTTGTTTTTTTTGTTATTTTAAAACTACTTGTTGTTTTTGTTTCAAACTTCATGTTGTTTTAAGACTTAGGGTTCTATAAATACCTAAGCTTATGGATGAATAAAGACACAACAATTTCGTCCAAAAACCCTAGCAGCCAAAAAGCTCCTTCTCTTTCACGTTTTCTAGATCTGAAAGCTTCAATTCTTCTTGTCTTTGAGTACTAGCACTCAGCCTTGAAGAATCTCTTGGTGTATCACGAGTTCATCACCCTCGTGTGGTCCAATTCACCTTCCGCATCGTGTAAAGCAAGCTGAGCTTCTCTCTTGTGAGCACAAACACCACCTTGCGTTATAGCTTGCTTTGAATCAACCAGAACGTGTATCATCTTTTGGTATCAGAGCTTAAGTTCCATCACAGGGAGTGTCTAAACCTATCTCTTTATTTTTCCTTTTATCTCATAGCATTCATAAAAAGCCAAAACGAATTGTTCATTGCTTGCATATCGTCACCGTTTATCATTCTGTGTTTGTGTGCATTCACTCTGTTTCGTCTATGTTTGATTTGTCATTGTTGCACGAAAACCATCTCATATTCGTTGTTATTTGTGTTTGTGTTGCATTCATTATGTTTTGTTTGTTTTGCATTCATTCTATTTCGTTTGTGTTGCATTCATTCTGTTTCGCTTGTGTTTGAATTGTTATTGTTGTACGTTAATCATCTCATCATTATATTGAAAAAAAAAAAAAAATCAAAATAGAAAACGTCATAGCATCAGTTCTGTCATTCACTTGTTGTTTCTTTGAATTCAATAGCTTGCAATTGATCTAGCTTGAGGGTGAATTGTGTTGTTTCAACCAATTTGTAGTTGTGATTTTTTTTGATCTGTTTTCTTTGAGTTTCTTTGTTTGCAGAAGCAGTCAACGTGAGTTTGGGAAGAAGGAGAAGGAATTTCGAAAATCCCTGAGCCAGCAACAAACCCCAACAAATCCCAACCAATTCTATTTTTTCCTAATTTTTCGATTTTTTTTGAATTTTTTTGAATTTTTTTGAATTTTTTTTGAATTTTTTTGAATTTTAGTTAACCATATCCTGATTCTTAGCAAATTTAAAAAAAAAAAAAAAGAACCACATTTAAAATTCGAATATTTTCAATTCGAACCAACTTCTTTTATCTGTATTTTTATTTGTTGTTTTAAAACTCACATTTGTACCTCTCTTTTGCTAGGTACAATATGGCTGAAGAAACCGATCATGAAGAGGCTACAAACGCCATGATCCAAATGCTGGCAACAATCAACGCACAACTCACTAGTATGAACGCTAGAATGAATAGAATGGAGGAAGCTTCACTTGGTAGGAGAGCTAATGTGCCAGAAAGTTCACGGAGGAGAGGAGAACGTGATTCGGATGGTTCCCCAACACCTCCATCAATGCAACATGACCCCCGGATGAGAGAACAGATAGAAGAAGAGCTGCCAGCTCGATTTCCGCCACCACCACCACCTCAGCCACATCTTGACGTGAAGCTGACACCTCCCACCTTTGCTGGAAGAGTTGATCCAGAAGCATACCTCGATTGGGAGAGACGAATGGAGCATATTTTTGAGTATTATCGATATGCTGACCCAAGGAGAGTGGCTCTAGCTGCAGCTCAGTTCACAGACCATGCTCTTACTTGGTGGGACAGAGAAGTAGCTGACAGGAGGAGAAATAGATATGGACAGATAGCTGCTTGGGAAGATCTCAAACACATCATGAGGAGACGTTATGTGCCACCACATTTCCACCGAGAGTTACAAAAACGTTTTAGACGTTTAACTCAAGGCACCAAAAGTGTGGAGGAGTACTATGAAGAGTTTGAGCACCTAAGGAATAGATTAGAGCTTGAAGATTCACCAGAAACTCTAATGGTGCAGTTCTTGGATGGTTTGCAAGAGAGGATAGCACGCAAAGTGGAAAGACAGCCTTACATGACCTTGGAGAGCTGCTACATCTAGCTATCCAAATAGAGCAACAGAACAAGCGTAAGACATCTAACATTGCTTCCAGACCTAAAACTAATTGGAATTCTGTTTCTAAACAGGTTGATAGGAGCAATGGAGGGCAAAGTGATGCACGGTTCAAAAACAGAACCAATAAAGGAGCCAAGAGCATGCAGACCCCCTTGCGTACACCACAAGGCATGTCTCAGCCTCCCCAGCAACAAAGGGCTAGAGACATCACGTGCTTCAAATGCAAGGGCCGAGGACATATGTCAAGAGACTGCCCTAATCAAAGAGCAATGATCATCACATCTGCGGGTGATTATGAATCATAAGACGAAGGAGAAGAAGAACCAAAAAGGTCTAATGATGGTGAAGAGATAGAATATCCGGACTCTGGAGAGTTGCTAATGATGAGACGAGTTCTCAACTCAATGATAGACCTTGAGGAAACTGTTGGTTTTTATGAGACTAAGCTCAAAATAAACCGTGGAGACTTCACTTGGTGAATGAAACCACTTAACCCACAAAATGGACTCGATCTCAAGACTTGTTGAATCCGAGTTTACTATGGAGTAAATCGGTTCTAGCAAGGAGAAAACTAATCTAGGTTGGATCTAATCCAAGTAAAGCATCACAACACTTGGAGTTTGTGTGCTAAAGAGATCTTGGATTCTAGAACCATTCATCTAGATTTACATAAATATAAATAAAGCATAAGAAGAGTTTGGTGGAGATCTAGAAGTGTTTGGGTAGAGGTCTGCCATTGGGCAGCCTCTACACGAGCCAACTAGCCTAGAATCTACATTGAAACTACTTGCTTAAACATAAAGAGAAGAGAGAACTTTAGCAACACTTCTTTGTATATATATTTTCGGATTATTTTACAAAGGGAATACAAGCTCTATTTATAGAGTTTACAAGGTGATGGTTCAGCTTAAAATGAAGCCTAGATGCTCAGCAATATGACCGTTGGAGAGGAGAGAGGAAGTGTTGTTCCCAAAGCTTGAAAGTGACATGTCCTTAGTCTTGAACTTAGCATAAAGTAGAGTCACATATCTTCTTAAGCTTCCAACGGTCTTCTTGGCTCTAGTTAGACTCCATTTAGGTCCTAACAGCCTTACATAACATCCCATTTGATTAGAATCAACATTTGGGAAGATTTGAAAATCGTTGACTTTTTGCTCTGTCCGTTGACCTTGCCCGCGGTACACAGATACCTTACCCGCGGTACATGAAGGCTCGACCCGCGGTACGTGAAGGCTTGACCCGCGGTACGTGATTTTCCTTCCCGCGGTACGTCCGTGTCTCGACCCGCTGTACACGCCTCTCCGTTGACTTTCTCGCCCGTCTGTTGACCCGTCCTGCGTCTGCCCGCAGTACACGAAAACCTTCCCGTGGTACGTGCCTCTCGACCCGATGGCCTACCCGCGGTCCATGACCACCTACCGTTGACTTTCTGGTCCAAAACGTTGACTTTTCCAGAACTCCTTTTTTTGGCCATTTCTTGATCTTTTGATGATTTGATGACCTTTATGGGTCCTTGGTGGCTAATTTCCTCCTTCTTGGAGGTCCTTGGGGTGGTCTTCGGCCTTGTCTTGATGACTTCGGCCTTAACTCTCCTCCATTTCATCTTATTGACCTTAAAGGTCTTCGGCCTCTTCGGCCTCATCCTCCTCATCTCTTTGATATAGACTAATAGAAACTGCACAACGTGAAAATATATTTCACACGAGGTGCACCATCAAAGGAAAGGTTTGCTCGTTAATAATTGATGGTGGTTCATGTACTAATGTTGCAAGCTTATACATGGTAGAAAAACTCGGTCTAGAGAGAACTAAACACCCTCAGCCTTATAAGTTGAGGTGGCTCAATGACAAGGCTGAGTTACGCATTACTGATCAAGTAAAGGTCTCCTTTAGTGTAGGCCGATACAATGATCAAGTATTGTGTGATGTGGTTCCAATGCAGGCTGGCCATCTCTTATTGGGATGTCCATGGCAGTTTGATAAGGAAACCACACACAATGGACGTACTAACTTGTATTCTTTTGTTCATGATAAGCGCAGGATTAATCTAGCACCATTATCACTACAGCAAGTGCACAAAATGCAAATCAAAATGGCTAAAGATAAAAGCAACTGCAAAGAGAATTTCCTAGTAAAATCTAGTGTTATTCGGAAGACTATTGCTACTAACAACACTAACGTTTTTCTTATGGTGTTTAAAGAGCTTTTGAGTGCAGATTATATAGATATCAAGCTACCATCAGAAGTTAACAAGTTGTTGGAAACGTATGCGGATGTATTTCCTGAAGAGCTACCACCTGGATTACCGCCTGTTAGAGGCATTGAGCACAACATTGACTTCATTCCAGGAGCACAGCTACCAAACAGACCCGCTTACCGTGTCAATCCAGAGGAAGCCAAAGAACTTGAGCGGCAAGTAAGAGAGCTGATGGCACAAAGGTATGTCCGAGAGAGTCTCAGCCCATGTGCAGTACCAGTTCTACTCGTGCCTAAGAAAGATGGCAGCTGGAGAATGTGTGTAGATTGCCGAGCCATCAACAACATTACAATCAAATACCGGCACCCCATACCTCGACTCGATGACATGCTGGACGAGTTGAGTGGAGCAACCGTATTCTCAAAAATTGATTTAAAGAGTGGTTATCATCAAGTGAGAATGCGGGAAGGGGATGAGTGGAAGACAGCCTTCAAGACCAAGCACGGTTTGTATGAATGGCTGGTCATGCCATTCGGTTTGTCTAATGCCCCCAGCACCTTTATGCGCCTAATGAACCATGTACTTAGGCCATACATCAGTAAGTTTGTTGTTGTTTACTTTGATGATATACTTATCTATAGCTCATCTTATTCTGAACATGTGACACATCTTGAGCTGGTATTACAAACACTTCGAAGGGAAGGATTGTTTGCCAACTTAAAGAAGTGCACATTCTGCACTGATCAAGTAGTTTTTCTAGGTTTTGTTGTTAGTTCACAGGGATTACAGGTTGATGAAGACAAGATTCGAGCTATCAAAGAATGGCCAACACCAACGAGTATCAGCCAAGTGAGAAGCTTTCACGGTTTGGCCAGCTTCTATCGTCGGTTTGTAAAGGATTTCAGCAGTATTGCCAGCCCCTTGACGTCCATAGTTAAGAAGAACAATGAGTTCAAATGGGGAGAAGAACAAGAGCAAGCATTTCAGCGCTTGAAAGAGAAACTCACAGCTGCACCGGTTTTAGCTCTACCAGACTTCAACAAGACATTTGAACTAGAGTGTGACGCATCTGGAGTGGGAATAGGAGCTGTACTAACCCAAGGAGGCAGACCAGTAGCTTACTTCAGTGAGAAGCTAAGTGGAGCAGCATTGAATTACCCAACCTATGACAAAGAGTTATACGCTTTAGTGAGGGCTATGGAGTCTTGGCAACACTATTTGTTGGCTAGGGAATGTGTTATACACACGGACCATCAGACATTGCAGCATTTGAAGGGTCAAACTAAGCTGAAAAAGAGGCATGCACGCTGGCTGGAATTCATCGAAACATTTCCCTATGTGATCAAGTATAAGAAGGGAAAGGAAAATGTTGTAGCTGATGCCTTGTCTAGAAGACATACTCTCATCTCGGTTATGGAAGCCAAAGTGTTAGGATTTGAGTTAATGAAGGAGCTATACACAATAGATGAAGACTTCAAGGAGATCTTCAAGGAACACGGCAAAGGAGCTTACACCAAATTCTACTTGTTTGATGGGTTCCTGTTCAAAGAGAAGAGGCTGTGCATTCCCAAAGGCTCTATACGAGATTTGCTGTTGAAGGAAGCACATGGAGGTGGCTTGATGTGTCACTTTGGAGTTGACAAAACGTTAGACATGTTGAGGAAACATTTCTATTGGCCTCATCAAAGGCGTGACGTTGAAGCACACTGTGCTAGGTGCTTGGTGTGTCGGAAGGCCAAATCCAGAGCACACCCTTACGGTTTATACATGCCTTTGCCCATTCCTACTACTCCTTGGACTGACATTTCTATGGACTTTGTGCTAGGCTTGCCTAAGATAAACCACAAAGATTCCATTTTTGTTGTTGTAGACAGGTTTTTGAAGATGGCTCACTTCATACCATGTTCCAAGACCAACGATGCATCTCAAACTGCAACATTGTTCTTTAAAGAAGTAGTGAGGTTACATGGTATTCCGAGAACCATAGTATCAGATCGTGACACCAAGTTCCTCAGCCACTTTTGGAGAGCTTTATGGAAGAAATTAGGAACCAAGCTGCTCTTCTCCACCACATGTCATCCCCAAACAGATGGACAAACAGAAGTGGTGAATCGCACTTTATCCACATTGCTGAGAGCCACCATTGGCAAGAACTTGAAGACGTGGCTGGAATGTATCCCATTCATCGAGTTTGCTTACAACCGAGCTGTGCATTCTGCCACCAGAATGTCTCCTTTTGAGATCGTCTATGGATTCAATCCCAACTCGCCTCTTGATCTCACACCATTACCACCAGCCGAAGTAGTAAGCTTGGAGGGAGAAACAAGGGCAGAATACATCAAAAAGATTCATCAGAAAGCAAAGGAGAATATAGAAAAGAAAACATAAGCTTATGCAAAGCAAGCCAACAAAGGAAGGAAACAAGTTACCTTCAAGAAAGGAGATTGGGTTTGGTTGCACTTTAGGTCCGAAAGGTTTCCACAAAAGAGGAAGAGCAAGCTTGCACCGCGGGGAGATGGACCTTTCCGAGTCCTAAAGAGGATAAATGAAAACGCATATCAACTGGAGCTGCCAGGTACGTTTAACGTTTCTCCAACATTCAATGTTGCTGACTTAGAATTGTTTGATGTAGGTAAGGATCCAGTTTTGAGGACAAAACGTTGCGAAGGGGGAGGGAATGATGAGGACATAGACGATGTTGAACATGTAGCTGCGGATGTCATGGTGCCTCAAGTACCAAGTGGACCACTTACACGCCTCAAAGCAAGAGCAATCAGCCACAAATTCAGCCAGTTCGTGGAGCACATTATAGAGCAAGGAGAAGATGACGAACCACACGCATTATCAGACCATCATGGCTTGTTTACATCATCAAGTGAGCCATGGGCACTTCTCAATGTCAACACAGCAGCTTCTAGTGTCTTTACTATCATCCAAGAGTAAAGACACACAAAGACATGCTTAGGAATTGTACTCTTTTTCCTACTTTCGGTTTTGTCCCAATGGGTTTCCTGAAAGAGGTTTTAACGAGGCAACACTCCAAGTGTGCATTCTAGGACTTGTTCACAAGTCACTAGAGCACTTAGAAGGCTGAAGAATTCGTTTGTTTATTTTTACGCACATCTTGTTGTTTTTTTTGTTATTTTAAAACTACTTGTTGTTTTTGTTTCAAACTTCATGTTGTTTTAAGACTTAGGGTTCTATAAATACCTAAGCTTATGGATGAATAAAGACACAACAATTTCGTCCAAAAACCCTAGCAGCCAAAAAGCTCCTTCTCTTTCACGTTTTCTAGATCTGAAAGCTTCAATTCTTCTTGTCTTTGAGTACTAGCACTCAGCCTTGAAGAATCTCTTGGTGTATCACGAGTTCATCACCCTCGTGTGGTCCAATTCACCTTCCGCATCGTGTAAAGCAAGCTGTGCTTCTCTCTTGTGAGCACAAACACCACCTTGCGTTATAGCTTGCTTTGAATCAACCAGAACGTGTATCAATCTTCAAATGGTTCGTCATCTTTTTCCCCCTTGCACGTTGCTTTGTAGGCATCCTCAAGTGGGGTCTTGGCCATCCTAGAACCTGTAGCACACTCATTCAAAAGGTCAAGTGTGTACTTCCTTTGGGACAAGAAGAGACCCTCTTTGGATCGGCATACTTCAATCCCAAGGAAGTACTTCATTTCACCCAAATCCTTAATGTCAAAGACAGACTTAAGGTGTTCTTTGATACCTTTGATGCCCTCTTTGTCACTTCCTGTAATGATGATATCACCTACGTACACAAGAACAACAACAATTCCATCTTTACCTTGAAGTGTAAAGAGAGTATGGTCAGCCTCAGACTTCCTAAACCCATGATCTTGCAGTGTATGACTCAGCTTATGATACCAAGCTCTTGGAGACTATTTGAGACCATAGATAGCTTTCAGAAGTCGCAGAACGTTTCCAGTTACCACAATGTGCTCGAGACCCGGTGGGGGAACCATGTATACCTCATCTTCAAGTTCACCTTGTAGAAATGCATTCTTGACATCCATCTGCCACAAATCCCAATCAAGATTAGTAGCTAAGGAAAGCACAACACGTACCGTATGGAGTTTGGCCACTGGGGCAAAGGTGTCATGATAGTCTTCTCCATATGTTTGAGTGAAGCCCCTTGCTACCAATCTGGCTTTATGTCTCTCAATTTGTCCATCACTGTGAAACTTGATGGTAAAGATCCATCGTGATGTCATGGCTTTCTTGCCAAGTGGTAACTCGGCTTCATCCCAAGTGTGATTCCGAACTATAGCACCATGTTCTGCACTAACCGCGTCACGCCATACTTTATGCTCTTTAGCCTCCGCATAGGTCTTTGGCACAAAGTTTTGGTCGAGTTGAGAGATGAAGACCTGATGATCAACCGGAATTGCAGCAAGATTGCAAACAACTTGATTTGGATGAGCTTCGACCATGTTGTTGTAGTACACTCTAGTGTTTATCTAATTTGAGGGATCCTTTCTCACTCTTTGACTCCTCCTTAAAGCCGGTGGTTCAGTGATTCCAGCTGGCTCAACATTGCCCAGGCCATTTTGCTCTTGTTCTTCTCCATGATCTACACCTTCCTCAGCCAATGGTGGAACTGTCTCATCATTTTGTTCATCCATTGGTGTAGTGGAAACTGAAATTGGGTCCCCATCATTTATCTCATTGATTGATTCTTTCATGCTACTTGTTTCTGCATCACTTGATCTAGCTCCACTCGAGTTGCTGATCGAGTCTTCAACATTGTGTGCATCCCTCGACCTAGACCCACTCGAGTGGCTGATCGAGTCTCCCAGCCCAAGTTTTTCAAGAATCATCTGCAAACTCCTAGCACGGTCTGATGTGTTCTGGGTGAGTTCTTGAAGGTTGAACCAATCCTTATCTTCATAGAATCCCTTTCCTTCTATGAACTTCACCTCTCTAGACACCATGACCCGCCTTGTGTTTGGTATATAGCACTTATACCCTTTTTGTGTAGTTGAGTACCCAATAAACATCCCTTTAACACTTTTGGTATCAAGCTTGTTTCTTTGTTCTCCTGGTACAAGGACAAAGCAAACACACCCAAATACACGTAAGTGATTAACGGAAGGTTTAGTTTTGGTCAATACCTCGAATGGAGATGTATCATGGAGCACACGAGTTGACAACCTATTGATAAGATAGCAAGCTGATACAACTGCATCACCCCAAAATCTTTTAGGCACATTGTTGTGGAACATCATGGACCTAGCTACCTCCATTAGGTGCCGGTTCTTTCTCTCAGCCACTCCATTTTGTTGAGGTGTGACTTGTGTACTCTCCTCCATTGTCTGTCCTTAAGAGTTTAATCTTGGCACTATATTGATTAAACACATAATTCTGAAAGTTAGTAAAGGCTTCAAGAATACGATCCTTACTTGGAAGTAAAGTAAGCCAAGTAAATTTAGATTTTTCATCAATGAAGGTAACAAAATACTTATGCTTTTCTCTAGATTCACATTGAGATGACCACACATCGGAATGAACAAGATCAAAACAATTCTCATAAATGGTTGAAGACTTTGGAAACACCGATTTACAATATTTCCCAAGTATACAAGCCTCACAATTGTCATTTTTAAATGAAACATTTGGCAACAACAAACTTAAAGCACGAGAATGAGGATGTCCTAAACGAGCATGCCACAATGCATCATTATTCAAATTGCTACTAGAATTGTAAGCACTAGATGAACTAACTAAACATGAATCAAACGATAAATTCGGACTATTCTTGGTTTCTCATAGCAAGTATAGTCCATCCTTGCTAACACCTTCTCCAAGTACTCGGCCACTTTCAATATCCTGAAAACAAACCTTGTTAGGATCGAAGATAGCTTTACAATTTAGATCACAAACAGCCTTGTTAACACTTAGCAAATTTGACTTAAATGTTGGCATATAAAAGGCTTTAGATTCTCTATCAAACACCCTAAGATTACCAACACCCTTAATAGGTACTTTCTTTCCATCAGCAATGCTAACACAACCTAAAGCCGGTTTCAAGTTTTCAAGCAAGTTAACATTACTAATCATGTGGTGAGTAGCTCCAGAATCTACCACTAAAGGTCTAGCAATTTTTGAAACATAAAAAGAGTTACCAGACTTCTTTAAAGCGTTTATGGACTTGATGAGTTCCTCAAGGTCGGATTTTCTCACAAAGTCACCATGAGCTGCCACCATTGCACCTCCGACATCCGGTTGAGTTGAGATAGAACCGCTAGCTTGTCCCATGAAATCTTCACTTGCACGGTTGGCCTTTGGCTTGTTCCACGGCTTGTTTTGCTTGAGGTGTGGGTGAAGGATCCAACGACGGTCTTTGGAATGACCCTTCTTCTTACAGTGGTCGCAGAAGTACACCTTCTTTTCATCTTGACGGTAAGATGCCTTGTTAGCCAGAGCAAGCTCCCCCTTTCCACCGAGAAGGTTTCTAGAGCCTTGCTCTCTTTGAATACAGCCGCAAACTTCTTCCAAGCTAGGAAGTTTATCTTGTCTCAAAAGGTGGCGAATGAGATCACCATATGCCGAGTTTAGGTTCAACATAAGACCAAACACCTTGTCTTGCTCAAGCCTTTCTCCCAATACAACCGGATCCACCGTTGGAGGCTTTAGCATTTCGAGTTCAGCCCAAAGAGACATATACTTCCCGAACCATTGTGTGAACTCCATGTCTTCTTGACTCAAGTCATTAAAATAGCCTTCTTCACCTCATACACTCGGCTGAGGTTTGAGAGGTTACCATACACCTTCTTGAGAGTTTCCCACAAGTGTTTCGCACTTTCACAATAAGAGTAAGCTTCATGGATAGGCGGATCAAGTGAGCTTTGGATGATTACAAGTGCAACTTGGTCATCTTGATACCACTTTGCTTGCTCATCTTCAGCAGCCACTACTACACTAGAGTCGCCTTCTTTCTCCTTACCCAACGAATGGACCGTCCTCTTTGGAGCTTCACCTTCAACGTGAGCCCAAAGTCCACGGCCACTCAAGAAAGTCTTCACGGTCCTAGACCATAGCAAGTAGTTCACTCCTTTAAGAGTGACATGAACAGCAAAATTCTTGGAATTATCCATCTAGATTTTGAGAGAACACCCTTTTACCCAATGGTTAAAAGAAAAGCTTCAAGAACACCAACAATGGTGATTTCAGCAGATGGAAGAGAAAGAGAAGAGATTCAGCAGAAAAAGAGAGTCACAAGAAGTCTTATGGCTCTGATACCATGTAAGATTTAGTGGAAATAGAGATTAGGATGCGAGATTGAAAGAGAGATTGAGAGAAGATTAGTTGCTGAAGAGTAGAGAGTATGGAAGAAGAGGAATTCTCTTGCTTAATCTTTACATTTGTGGTTTACATGCTATATATAGACAAGACAAAATAAAACCTACCTATACATACATATACACTTGGTATCATATCACCTAGAAGCATACAAACTACACAAAAGAAGCTTGTCCCCTTTTCCCAAACTACTCCAACGGTCACATGTTTGTCTTAGCATAGTCAAACAAGTCCATAAGCCAACATGTGACTCTTTCCTTGGTCCACAAAGCCCCAACGGTCATAATGATCTTATGGCTGTGGTTAATCCGCAGATTGTGATGTTAAAATGTGTTGCCTTGCTTCACACACAATCTGAGACATTTCTTGCTTTACACTTCAATATTTAACAGCTGCTACAGAGTTCTATGGATATGCTCTAAATTGGTGGGATCAAATAACAACAACTCGCAAACGCAACAGAGAACCACCTGTTGATACTTGGGAAGAACTGAAGGCACTCTTGAGAAAACGCTTTGTGCCTAGCCATTATCACCGAGAGCTGCACCAGAAACTAAGACATTTGACACAAGGAAGCAGCAGTGTGGAGGACTACTTTCAAGAGATGAAATCTCTTATGTTCAAAGCCAATATTATTGAGGATGATGAAGCAACCATTGCTAGATTTTTGGGAGGTCTGAACCGTGACATTCAAGACAGAGTGGAGATGCAAAGCTATGATAATCTAGAGGAAATTTATCACAAGGCCAAGCTGATCGAACAACAGCTCAAAAGAAAATGGATCAAAGTCTGTTTTTGGAACTAGTTCAGCTACAACTCGATTTGTAAAGGAAGAAAGGGCTTTTGCTGAGCCTAAGGAAGCTTCTAAAATAGCCGCTACTCATTAAGATTTTAAGAACAAAACAGAAGCATCCACTACTACTACACGGACTCGTGAAATCATTTGCTTTAAGTGTCAAGGCAGAGGACACATCTCTAGTGCTTGTCCTAATAAACGGGTGATGATTCTTCTAAAAGATGGAGGTTATGAGTCAGCTGAGGAAGAAGACTTCCCTGAATCTCCTAAATATCATGAGGAGTTTGCTGTTAAAGGAGATCTCTTGATGATTAAAAAGATACTTCATGTGCAAGAACCAGAGCCAAACATGAAAGCCAAGACAGAAGTAGAAGCTCAAAGAGAAAATCTGTTCCAAACAAGGTGTCTTGTGCAAGGCAAAGTGTGTAGCCTCATAATCGATGGAGGAAGTTGCACCAATGTCGCAAGTGAATACTGATAACAAGACTTTTACATGTTTGTGTAATCAGATCAAATAAATCCTAGAATACTATCATGTCGATGTAGTATAATAGGTGTCAATCCAACTCGAGTGCATTGCTAACAATCAGAAGCTATGTGGATTTAATCAATTCAAGTTCGATAATCAGTTCATCAAGTGCCACGGAACTGGACTAAATGGTGGCAACAAAAACAATAACAGAAGGTTCGATGAAACTAACGAACAACTTAGTAACGATAATCAACCTATCAAGTAAACAGAACGATAACGATAATCGATAGTCGGAAGTAAGGGTTCAAGGGGGGTTCGGGTCAAGGATTAGTGCTTCACTAGCGATTTCCAGATTACCTAATCAACCTAATGAGGGTGATCTCTAGGCAGTACAAACAAAGGTAACACAGCCACTCCCATGGGCAGTGAACTCAACGAGATACGGATTGGACCTAACTTCCGTTAGCGGAATTCGAACAAGCAGGCAGTAAGAAATATTGCACCCTAGCCGATATGCTGCCTATACAACCAATCCCTTGGGACAGCCAGCATATCTCAGATATTGATTCTATCAAGCATTTGATCGAACACCTTCCGGGTCAATCATGCAAACAACAGATTCCTAGTGATCAGCTAGCAATAAGCATTAGGCACACCAAATCCAAAGAAATCTTAATGTAAAAGACCTTAGGCTATCTGGGAATGGCCTAGTTTCACACTAATCTAGCCATTCCCCCCTTTTCACCCTAAAGACTCTACTCACTCAGCAACATAAGTACCACAGCAACATTCATAATCATGATTAGCAATTTGTGGAAAGATAAGCAGATGAGGAAAAGAGAAGAAGAACTGAAACTTGATGCAATAAACTCAAATTAAAACTTAAAATTCTGGAAAATACAAACTTAACCAAAAACAGAAAAGAACTTGTCTAGAAAATTCGAACTCTGGTGAATGTGGGCTACACAAGAGTATTTATAGCCCCGGTACAAAGTGACCTAAGTCAACAAAAGAAAGTCAACAAATGAGTGTGCGGAACAAGTGACTCGACCAAGGGTGGGTCGAGTCACTCAGTCGAGTGGTGTTGATTCCGTGTATCTTTCACCGGACTCGAGTGTATGTAACTCGAGTCTATAATTCGAGTGGTGGGTGTGTGTTCAGTTCTTGGCCGGCTCGAGTTCTACATGGAGCTCTCTTGGGTCGAGTGGGGTCCTGCATGTCGTGGTGTTAAGGCAAGACTCGACCGTCCAGGTTGAGTGTCTGGGTCGAGTGACTGACGGCGGCCTTCAGAATTGCGTAGCTCGACCAAGTGCTGATCGAGTGGCCCAATCGAGTCTGCTCCTGTCTGGTACTTAGCCATTTTCGTCTGATCGCCTGGTGATTCTCCTATTTGGTTCCACGTTCGTCTTGGTGTTCATTAGCTCCTTCAGCGGTCCAAATTCCTTCCAAAGTGCCTGGTAGTGAAACATATGCAGTGTGCATGCAATGCAAGTGCAACGAGTACGTTTTGGGTCTAGAATGATGCTGTGATGATGAGAATGCTGCGGGTATGCATGAAAACTAAGCTAAATGGGACTCTAAAACATGGTAAAATCAGTGCATATCAACTCCCCTAAACTTAGATTTTGCTTGCCCTCAAGCAAACAAAATTAACTAAGATGGAACAGAAGGCAGAGATGGGGATTCAGAGCCAAAACTAATTGATTCAAATGCTAAACTCAACGTCCTGGATACAAGTTATAAAATGCATAACTAAGCGAGTCGTACTCTGAAAACATTAGCCATATCAATCACAATCCAGCACAAGTTCAGCCTCAACCTACACATGCGTTCACTTCGACTAATCCTTTTGAAATTCATTAAGCACAGAACCGTGAATCGAGCATACGCAACAGTTTTAAAAGCTTGTTTGGCTGAAGGTAAGTTCTAGAGATTAGGATGATCTCTACATAGTAAATGGTCTATCAATGCACAGGGATCATTCAATGAAATGGATTAAGCTTCAGCATAATACTAAAGGTGAGAACCAATAGGCGCATACAAAAACATGACTTCATCTACCCGTATACCCACATCGGTTTCACCTACCAATCTAAACCCAGAAATCTGATCCTAGACTACCCTTTTTATTCAAGGCTTATTTCTCTGTTTAGCCACCAAGATCATACTCATAAGCTTTTCCATTCACAATTCTAAGGAGGGGGATTCACACATTTGTAACTTCTAGCAGTTTGGGACTTAAACGATTTCAACACATGGTTCTTCTCATGTCTTTTTCCTCTTTTTCTTCACTTAGAACCTTTCTCTCTTCTTTCTTTTTACTACCCAAAACCTTTACTAGAACATTTTAAACACTTTCCAGCCCCTTTCTCCTTTACATGTAGACTCTTTTCTTAGCCCTTTTCTTTGTTTTTCATTCCTTTTCGCACAGCCTCAGACATTCCCATACCCAAAATCGAAACCACCTATTCCTATCTGGTCCAGGAAACGTGGACCAGCATCTACATGAAGACATGCTCTTGTCGGCTCTCACCTAACACTTTATGCCAAGATAAACCAAAAATAGACCTCACGAAACACACAGCAAGCAGAGGGTGGTTTAAACGAAGGACAGCGCATGGTGGGAGTCTATTTGGATTAACAAGATAGATTGCATGATGACGAAGGAAATCCAAATATTCTGTGTAATCCACAAGCTTTAAAATTGATGCATATACTCGATAATTAACAGTCAAGATTACGGTTTTCACATGGTTTGATTAGGCATGAGTTCATATGCTAGACTTTCCTAACATGGTGCGGTTTTACATTTCGGACAGGAAAGCATGCAGCAAACAACTTATATCTAGGGCGGTGAATTTAGCACAAAGAATCAACAAGCTCAATCATGCGTACTCATCATAATCCCCTATGCAGTACTAGACTCGATCCTACATGAATGCAGCTACATGACACTCTTTTTGTGTATTTTTGACAGGGTTTTTCGATGTTTTCGGTTTTTCTATGCCTTGCGTGATATGCAGTGCTTAAAATGAAAAATCTAAATGGATTTTTATGCTATGTATGCGATGCATGGAAATCAAAACTAAGAACACAGGAAATAAAGATTAGTAGCCCTTAGAACCCCCTCCCCCCCCCAAACTTAAATCACACAGTCCCTTGTGTGTATAAAAGCTTGAAGGGGAATCCAGTAGGAGCAACAAAATGGGAAAAATGCAGTGGTATTTACAGTGAAGGAAGGGGTTTGGTACCGTTCAGAAGCCAAAGAAGTTGGACGTGGAGGCGTTCATGCTTTCCAGTGTGTAATCGCCAACGTCCAGCTGCCCCTCGGGTTGTGTTGGGTCGAGTTGGGCAGTCGAGGGAGGGAGGTCTTCGTCGGGAAGGAGCTGCTCGAGTCTCGACGGGTCGAGTTGGAAGGTCGGGTTATGATCTTGGAGAAGATTGGGGAACAGCTCGAGTCCGGACGAGTCGAGTGGCTGACTCGAGCCGCTTATTGCGTGTGTAGATGGAGGCCACTCGATCCCTTGTAGGTCGAGTGAGGGAGTCGAGTGCCTTGGTTGGGCCTTCCTTGGCCTGTGCTGATACGTTCTTAGCTCAGTGGATGAGTGCCTTGGCGGTTCCGGGTGCTGGATGGGAGTATCTTCGACGGATACGGAGTGACGTCTCTGCGAAGCTGCGGGAAATCGTGATGATTCCGTGCTGAACCGTTCTTTCAAAGCATCCATTTCACGCCTGAGCTCTTCTTTTTCCTGAGTCCAACCTTCTTTATGCTTGACCAAGCCTTTCACCTTCTTAATGAGTCACTTGTTCATTTTCTGGAGTAACCCTATCCGTTTGTGAGCTTCCCTGATAGCAGGTCTTTGTCTAGGCACTTCGTACTCTTCAAAGATATATTCTTCTGGGTCCAGCTCATTAGCTTCGTTTGGAACGGGCTGGCGGATTGATATCGCCTCTGGGTCAAAAAGAGCATGCATAGGTGGGATGAAATCAGCGTTCTTACCCATCCTGATCGAAGTGTATTCCGGACATGGCAGCAGGATACGTGCATTTGGATTCTCTGTGATATAAGAATTGATACAAGAATGGACCAACAACTTGAACCAGAACAAGAGGAACAAGAAAAGCTTGAACTCGAGGAACTACAACGAGCCATGGACGTGCCTAGTGGACCTATTACTCAAGCCAAAGCCAAACTTCTAGAACAGGCCGTTAGCACCATGCTAATAAGTGCTGAAAGCAACCTTAGTCCAAAGGCTAATCAAACCACATTGGTTGTGATTCAAGCCGACTAAGGGTTGCCTAAGGGAGGTGTATGCTCTTACACTCTTTTTCCCTTCGTCTAGTTTTGTCCCACTTGGGTTTTCTAGACAAGGTTTTTAATGAGGTAAGTAGCATACACTCTTCTACACAAACCCCTTAGGCAACATTGCTCAAAGAGATCAAAGGAGGGAGCTTCTACTTCACTTGTGGGCCGAATTCATTAAGTTAATGAACTTAAGTTTTAATTTATGTTTTATGTTGTAATAAGCCCACTAAGACTCTTTATTTTCGTGGGCTTAGAAACCCTAGGTGTTCCCTTACTCTTTAAATGTCCCACAAACTCTTTGAATGAATCATCAAACATTTTTCTTCTAAGACTTTTTCTTTGTTTGATCCGAATGGCTTAGAAAACCATTCTCTTGCCCTTCACTCTCGTGTGTAATATCTTGAGTGAGTGTAAGTTGAAGATCAAAAGCTTTCCATCACTTTTGATAGTTCACATCCATCCACAAAGCTCACAATCCATCTGTTCATCTCCCCCATTCGTTTTCACACATCCGCTCGTCCAAATCAACTGAAAATCGATCACGAGATCCCTCCATTACTCATCTATCCGCTGCTAAAGTTTCATTCCAATCCGAGCCCTAACGCTGCTATTCTCGTTATTGGCTTTCCGATTCTCCCTTCGGTTCCAATCTGGAAGTGAAGAGTGGGAGTCGAGTTCTCTAAAGTATCAACCTCTTGATCTTCGTTCCTAGGAGGCTATCACTCTGGATGCACGAACTTGTAGACCAATCTTCCATTGTGCTCTCCCCATGCCAAAATGTGTTGACGTTTTAGGTACTCGTCGTCCATGTAGCGAGTGATACAATCCTACCCACGGATCCCAAAGAGAAGTTGGTATTGATGCCAAAGAGAACAAGAAGGGTGCGGAAAGTCCTTCTGTTGTGGCTGTAGATTCGACCCTCGAGTGTAGTGATCGAGTTAGAGGTCGAGGGAACTCAGAATTGGACGAAATTCCAGGGTCCAAGAGTTGAGAAGTCGATGCGTCTACTTGTCAAGTTTTAGATTGATCCGAAGGTCGAGTGAATAGAAACGAGTGCAGAGATAAAACAAAAACAACCAGAGTGTTTCTTCAGTAGATGGCTCATCCAAGAGAGGAAGAGAGACTCGAACCAGAGGCTGAAGACACAGCAAATCGAGTAGAAGTGTTGAAGATTCAACAATTTGGTTTTAGAAGTTGAAGAGACAACTTGACCACGTTTTTGAGAGATAGTTTTGACAAAAGCTTTTCATTAGTTGGTGATCCAATCCAGGATGATTACAATGAGGGAAACTAAAGAGTTTAAATAGAGAAGGAAGAGAAGTAGTCTAAGAGACTAATCTTGAAAATGAAACAAACTTAAATGCAACTTATTCTAGAAAATGCAACAACATAAATGAGCAATTGGAAGGTTTCTTGGACCACTCACACGCCAATCCAAGAGCTTTTTGGGCCTCCCATTTATTTGTTGGATTTCATTCAGAATCACTAATGGGCCATTTGAGAAGTGGGCCATTTGCCTCCTTAAAAACCTCTCCAAGAAAACCCATTGGGACAAAACTTGGATGAGGGAAAAAGAGCACAACATGACTCACTTACCCAATTAATGATTTGATTAGACTTCTTCTTTAAGACTTCATGAGTGTTTTTGTACCAATCGCCAATGCCTTTCTTGAATTTGTTAGCCTTAGTGCCTTGATTAATCTCCAAATCAGCTTTGTTGCTTGGTTGCTTCTTGAATCGTTGCTTGAGGCTGCTCAATCTTATATCATCCCCTCCCACTTGAAAAAGATTTGTCCTCAAATCGAAATAATCTGCAAGACATAACACCAAGTTAGTATTTTTAGAACTCGAGTTTAGAGTATGCTTACCTTGCAAGCTTGATGTGCCATCTTTGGAGGTGATAATTGTTTCTGGCTGGCTTAGACGATAGCCATTAGCCTTTGTTGAGTCTGAATGGTTGAATTCCATAGCTTGAGAGGTGTTTGCATCCTCTTTTCCTCCTTCTGGTCCAAATAAAGCTTTCTCGAATTCGTTTGGTTTGTAAAACACTTCATTTTCAGTTAAGCTAAACAACAAAGATCCACAACCGTTAGTCTTAAAGTGTATGTTCTGTTGAGTAAGCTTCCCTTTTTCTTGCTTGATTGTATAGTGTGCATTGGTAAAGAGTATTTCTTTGGCTCTCCTTTGCAAGCTAAATGTGAATTCAAATTGGCCAAATTGGATGCAGCTTTGTTTCTCCTTTTCCAACAGATTGATTGGTGGCTGCAAATTCTTTTCTTTCATCCCTTGAACTTGCAAGTCGTGACTTATACTACTCGGCAGCTCCGGTGCATCATTAGACAAACTCCAAAGAGTTTCTTTATAAGCAGATTGGAGATTAGATGATTGAGAGTATAGAGTTCTTTGGATATTACCCGATTTATCAAGGAAATTCGAAGACTTATAGGAGTTGTGTTCAGGCTGCTTCCCTTTCTTCTTTTGATCTTGATAGATTTCAGAAGGTGTCATGGGAACAAGTATTACCTTTCTGCCTTTGTGCTCAAACGAATACTTGTTTGTAGAACCATCATGCACTACTCGTCTATCATATTGCCATGGTCTACCAACCAGAATGTGACTTGCTTCCATTGGTAGCACATCACACAGCACCTCATCTTCGTATTTGCCAATTGAGAAAGGAACCAATACTTGGCTGTGAACTCTCATTTCTCCTTTGTCGTTGAGCCAATGCAAGTCATAGGGCTTTGGATGCTTCATAACATTCAGATTAAGTTTCTTAACCATGTATTCACTTGCCACATTGGTGCAACTCCCTCCATCGATTATGAAGCTACACACTTTGCCTTGCATAAGACACCTTGTTTGGAATAGATTCTCCCTTTGCACTTCCACTTCTGTTTTGGCGTGTACATTTGGCACTTGCTCATGCACATGAAGTATCTTTTGGATCATCAAGAGATCTCCTTTAACAGCACTTTCTACATAGACTTTGGGAGATTCAGGAAGTTCTTCCTCATCAGCTGATTCATAACCACCATCCTTTAGAATAATCATCATTCTTTTGTTTGGACAAGCACTAGAAATATGTCCTCTTCCTTGGCACTTGAAGCACACGATCTCATGAGTTCTTGTAGCGTTGGATTATTCGGTTCTGTTCTTGAAGTCTGAATGAGTGGCAGCTGTTTTAGAGGCTTCTTTATATTAGTCTATATCAAAGAGATGAGGATGATGAGGCCAAAGAAGCCGAAGACCTTTAAGGTCAATAAGATGAAATGGAGGAGAGTTAAGGCCGAAGTCATCAAGACAAGGCCGAAGACCACCCCAAGGACCTCCAAGAAGGAGGAAAATAGCCACCAAGGACCCATAAAGGTCATCAAATCATCAAAAAATCAAGAAATGACCAAAAGAAGGAGTTCTGGAAAAGTCAACGTTTTGGACAAGAAAGTCAACGGTAGGTGGTCATGGACCGCGGGTAGGCCATCGGGTCGAGAGGCATGTACCGCGGGTAAGGAATTCATGTACCGCGGGTAAGGTTTCTGTGTACTGCGGGTAAGGTCAACGGCTGAGGCAGAAAGTCAACAGTCGGTGGTCATGTACCGCGGATAGGCCATCAGGTCGAGAGGCACGTACCACGGGAAGGTTTTCGTGTACTGCGGGCAGACGCAGGACGGGTCAACGGATGGGCGAGAAAGTCAACGGATGAGTCGTGTACCGCAGGTAGCAGATCAGGTCGAGAGGCGTGTACCACGGGTCGAGAGGCGTGTACCACGGGTCCAGACACGGACGTACCGCGGGTCGAGCCTTCACGTACCGCGGGTCGAGCCTTCACGTACCGTGGGAAGGACCCAGTACGTACCGCAGGACGTGATCCGGACGTCCGCAGAAAGAGTCAACGGACAGAGCAAAAAGTCAACAATTTTCAAATCTTCCCAAATGTTGATTTTAATCAAATGGGATGTTATGTAAGGCTGTTAGGACCTAATGGAGTCTAACTAGAGCCAAGAAGACCGTTGGAAGCTTAAGAAGATATGTGACTCTACTTTATGCTAAGTTCAAGACTAAGGACATGTCACTTTCAAGCTTTGGGAACAACACTTCCTCTCTCCTCTCCAACGGTCATATTGCTGAGCATCTAGGCTTCATTTTAAGCTGAACCATCACCTTGTAAACTCTATAAATAGAGCTTGTATTCCCTTTGTAAAATAACCCAAAATTAAATACAAAGAAGTGTTACTAAAATTCTCTCTTCTCTTTATGTTTAAGCAAGTAGTTTCAATGTAGATTCTAGGCTAGTTGGCTCGTGTAGAGGCTGCCCAATGGCAGACCTCTACCCAAACACTTCTAGATCTCCACCAAACTCTTCTTATGCTTTATTTATATTTATGTAAATCTAGATGAATGGTTCTAGAATCCAAGATCTCTTTAGTACACAAACTCCAAGTGTTGTGATACTTTACTTGGATTAGATCCAACCTAGATTAGTTTTCTCCTTGCTAGAACCGATTTACTCCATAGTAAACTCGGATTCAACAAGTCTTGAGATCGAGTCCATTTTGTGGGTTAAGTGGTTTCTTTCACCAAGTGAAGTCTCCACGGTTTATTTTGAGCTTGCTCTCATAAAAACCAACACTTTAGGCTCAGCAAAAGCCTTTTCTTCCTTCACAAGTCGAGTAGTATTGATCATGATACCACTCAGCCACATAGCCCATTAACCAAGAGGCTGAGTGATCCAACAAATATGAATAAGAAGCCCATAAGAACAAGTGGCTCAGCTCAGCCCACTAAGGAGTGAAGAAGGAGCCGTTGGAATAAGGGAGGAAAGGGATAAAGCTTCAAAGTGGTCCACACCAGCTTCAAAGTGGTCCATACCAGCTGCAGGTGACTGTTGGAGATGCTTGTCGTGTGGTCGCCCCCTCCTTTCCTTATTTGTCAAGACATTTGTGTGGTCCTCTTCTCTCTTGTTTAATTTTGTTCTTCTTTATGTACAACCCTAGATGGTTGCTGTGGCTATTTAAAGAGACAACATGTAACCATTAAGAAATATAGAAGACAAGTTCTTCTTCTCCATTCTTCATTCTCGCCAATCTGATTCTTCTTCTTCATTCTTCAATATTTCTCTAAATTCTAACATGGTATCAGAGCATTCTTGATCCTTATTCTCTTAATCTTATCCAACTATTCTCTATCATTTAGTATTCTTAGTTCCATTTTCAAAAATCTGGGCCTTTTTTTTTCAAAATTCAAACCATGAAGAACACAAAGAGCATGATAATTCATGTGGTGTTGAAAGGGCCTAATTATTTGTTGTGGGCAAGAACAGCAAGGATGATTTTGTGTAGCAAAGGGATGTGGAGGCACATAGTTTCTTCTCAACCGATTGAGGAAGATAGCAGTGAAGATGAGGGAGAAATGACGTTGGCAGAAGACAGCAAGTGGTTCCAAGAAGACCAGACTGTCCTAGCTATCCTTACAAGCTCCCTTGATACTCATCTCATCGAATCATACTCCTTTTGTGACACAGCCAAACAGTTATGGGACACTCTCAAAAAGGTGTTTGGGAATGTCTCCAACCTTACTCTAAATCAAGAGGAAATGGAGTTTTCGGCATATTTTGGAAAGCTTTATTGATCAAGATGAATAAAATAATAAAGTCAAAATAAAGTCAACGGAATGTTGAGAAAGTCAATGGTCGGGTTTTTGTGTACCATGGTAAGGCATCAGGTCGAGAAGCACTAACCGCGGGTCGAGAAAACACGAGCCAAGGGTCGGGTCAACGGAAACAAGAAAAGTCAACAAAACGGGTCAAGTACCGCGGGAAGGTCGATGGTCGAGAGGCACGTACCGCGGGTTGAGGATCGTGTACCGTGGGTCGGAAGGATGCGTACCACGGGTCGGGTCAACGGCAGCAGTAAAAGTCAACATTCGGGTCACGTACCGCGGGAAGGTCAATGGTCGAGAGACATGTACCGCGGGCCGATAAACTATGTACCGCGGGACGAGTCAATGGTAGCAGCAAAAGTCAACAAGCGGGTCGTGTACCGCAGGAAGACTGATGGCCGAGGATCACGTACCGCGGGTCGAGGATCACGTACCGCGGGTCGAGAAACTATGTACCACAGTACGGTCAACAGACGGTCAACGATTTCAGGAAAAAGTCAACATTTTCAATAAAGAAGAAGTGGCTTCCTTATGATATAAAGACTGGTTACAAAGGCCTAGTTGGATCCTAAGAAGAGGCACATGACCGTTGGAGCTTTGAGAAACATGTGACTCTTCTCTCCTTGCCAAAACCGAGAATGAAAAAGACATGTAGGGACAAGTCACTTTCACCTTGGGATCTCCACATGTCTCCATCACTCTTGAGGACCACCAAGGACTGCGGCAGAAGCATATGACCGTTACTCTCTTCTTGTTCCTCTTTAAATAGGTTGTAAGACAACATATGTAATATATACTTTTGAAATGAAAATTATGAATTGATTCTCTTTCTCTTACACTCGGTTCTCTCACTCTCTTCCTCATACTTCCGCAAGTTACTCTTCAAATTCTAACATGGTATCAGAGCACAAGATCACACTTCACTCTATTTCTCTTCGAATCTAGCTTAATCTTCTCATTCTCGTTCGTTTCATCCGAACAATTCTCTTCCATTCTCTCAAAAAATCTCTTTTATCCGGTGGACAATAGCGTGTTCTGGTGAGTAAACATGGAAAGCTTCAAGCCACTCGGTGTACATGTTACCCTTAAAGGTCCAAACTACCTACTATGGTCAAGGAATGCCAAGACCATCCTTTGTGGACGTGGCCAATGGGAACATGTTGAGCTCGGTGCCGCCCCAAACCAAGTCACTAATGTGGATGGGAAACAAGTGGTGGTCTCCGGTGATAATAGCAAATGGTTCCAAGAAGATCAGGTTGTGATGGCTATCATTCAAAGTTCACTAGATCCGCCAATTCATGAGTCTTACTCATATTGCGAAACGGCCAAAGAACTTTGGGAGACTCTTAAAAAGGTATTTGGCAATATCTCAAACTTTACCCGAGTCTTTGAAGTACAAAAAGCTATCAATGCACTAAGCCAAGATGATATCGAGTTCACATCGCACTATGGGAAGTGGCGTGTACTATGGGCTGAACTTGAGATGCTTCGCCCAATCACAACCGATCCGGAAATTCTCAACAAAAGGCGTGAAGAAGATCGAGTCTTTAGCCTTCTCTTTACACTAAGCCCAAAGTATAACAACCTCATTGTTCACATACTAAGGGATGACAAACTTCCAGACCTTGATGAGGTATGTGCTCGGATCCAAAAGGAAAAAGGAAGCCTAGGACTCTTTGGAGGCATAGGAGAACTCGCCGTGGCAAACAAGGGCGTATATAAACCAACAGATAGGAAGAACTTAATGTGTGACCATTGCAAGAAGAAAGGACACATTAAGGACAAATGTTGGATCCTACACCCACATCTCAAGCCAAATAAATTCAAAGATCATCCTCGGGCCAACAATGTCAAACCATCGGATGAGTCAAGCAATTCCGAACCAAACAACGGACCCTCACCAATGGACGTGGACTCGGGACTTGCTCACACGGCAGCTGTGCAAGAGGCGGAGAGACGCCTCAACTTGGACTCTCTCATCAAATCACTCACACAACTTAAGGAATCCGGTAACGCTTTACTTACAATGAAAACTCCAAAATCCTTAGTTGTGGACTCGGGTGCATCTCACCATATGATTTGTGACCCGAGCCTAATTCACAACATCAAACCGGCTATTGGCAACGTGATTGTTGCGAATGGCCATAAGGTTCCCTTAGAGGGTATTGGAGACTTAAAATTATTTAAAAAGAATAGCAAAGCTTTCTATCTTCCAAAATTTACATCCAATCTTCTTTCAGTCCATAAAACGACTAATGATTTAAATTGTAATGCGATCTTTAGTCCTAATGATGTAAAGTTTCAGGATATTGAGACCGGATCCATCCTTGGAAGTGGAGTGACTCAAGGAGGACTTTATGTGCTTGGAGACACAAAGGATTCTCCTACCCTATCTAATGCTTTAAATTCCGTAGTTGCTAGTAGTCTTAATGATATTTGGCATGCTAGATTAGGCCATCCGCATAGTAGAGCTTTTGAATTAATGTTACCAAGTAGTACCTTTAACAATCTTGAATGTGAGGCATGTATCCGTGGCAAACATTGTAAGACCGTTTTTCCTAAATCAAATTCATGTTATGAAAAATGCTTTGAATTAGTACATTCGGATGTATGGTCTTCACCTTGCTTGTCTAGAGACAATCAAAAATACTTTGTGACATTCATAGATGAAAAATCAAAATATACTTGGCTAACACTCTTGCCTTCAAAAGATCATGTCTATGATGCTTTTGTCAACTTTCACACATATGTAACTAATCACTATAATTCTAATGTGAAAAGCTTGCGATCGGATAATGGTGGAGAGTACACAAGTCAAAGGTTCAAACAATACTTAGCAAAGAACGGAATAGAGCACCAAACAAGTTGTCCATACACTCCTCAACAAAATGGAGTTGCGGAAAGGAAAAATCGTCACTTAATGGAAGTGACTAGATCCATGATGTTTCACACAAGTGTTCCAAGAAGGTTTTGGAGTGATGCCGTGATGACCGCGTGCTACCTAATCAATCGAACACCAACAAAAATTCTCCAAGACAAGTCGCCCTTTGAGGTAGTAAACAACACAAAACCATCACTTAACCATTTACGAGTTTTTGGGTGTGTTTGTTATGTGTTAGTACCAGGTGAACTAAGGGATAAGTTGGATGAGAAAAGCACAAGATGCATGTTCATTGGCTACTCCACAACCCAAAAAGGATACAAGTGTTACAACCCGGTAACAAGGAGAATCATGATTTCAAGAAACGTGAAATTCATTGAAGGCAAAGGCTACCATGAGGTAGAAAATTGGAATGAACTCAAAGACCTAGCCAATCACACATCGGATAGGGCAGAAAGCCTTAAGTACATTTTAGAAGGGCTTCGAGGTGGTGGCTCGGCGGGTGAGAAAAAGGGTGGGTCTGATCGAGGTCTGGAAGTACCACAAGAATCATCCGAGGGATTGGGTCAAGGCCGGATGGATCAATCCAGAGATGCAACCGAATCACCCGGACACATGGACGACCATTCCGGCCAGACGGATGACAATTCTTTCGACCAACCCGGGCCATATGGGAATGAACCACCCGAGGAACACACCGCACATGGACACGATCAAATGGATAATCTATCAACACCGCCACCTCCTCCACCCTTGAGAAGAAGTACTAGACTCTGAAAAGACCCCTCAAATTGGGTCAATACCCGTGTCTACTACAACAATAAAGCTGTGGTTCACCCGATCCAAACGGTTTGTTCTCTTGACCTTGTACCATATGAGCATCAATCTTTCCTTGGCAAACTTGACCTTGAGCAGATACCTAAGACCTATGAAGAGGCCAAGGAACACAAGGTATGGCGAGATGCGGTTGGTGCTGAAAGAGAAGCCATGGAGCGGAACCATACATGGGTTGAAACGGACTTACCCCCAGGGAAGAAGGCAGTCACATCTCAGCTGGGTATTCACCATCAAATATCTAAGCAATGGTGATATAGAACGCCACAAGGCCCGCCTGGTTGCACGCGGTTTCACCCAAACATACGGCGAAGATTACACCGATACATTTGCACTAGTAGCCAAACTTCACAAGGTACGGGTTGTACTATCCGTGGCCACCAATCTTGAGTGGGACCTATGGCAAATGGACGTCAAGAACGCCTTCCTCCAAGGTGAGCTTGAAGATGAGGTCTACATGTATCCACCTCCGGGCCTCGAGGATACGGTTCAACCCGGAAAAGTCTTACGACTTAAGAAGGCTATCTATGGCCTCAAGCAATCACCAAGAGATTGGTATCACAAGCTGAGCGCCACATTAAAGGAAAGAAGGTTCACCAAGTCGGAAGCCGATCATACATTATTCACATCGCACGGATCCAAGGGTACAATTGTGGTCCTCATCTATGTAGATGACTTGATCATCACGGGAAGTGATAAGGACGATATCTCTTCTACCAAAACTTACCTTAAATCCATTTTTGATATTAAAGACCTTGGTGAACTAAAATACTTTCTAGGAATTGAAGTGTGCTGTTTTCCGGATGGCCTCTTCCTTTCTCAAAGAAAGTATACCCTTGATCTTTTGCATGAAACAGGAAAAATAGGGTCTAAACCAGCCAAGACACCATTAGAGGATGGCTACAAGGTCAGTCGAAAGGGGGAGAAAAATGATGAGCCATATGACAATGCATCTCAATACCGAAGGCTTGTGGGGAAACTTATCTACTTGACAATAACAAGGCCGGACATATGCTATGCCGTGAATCAAGTAAGTCAACATATGCAAGTCCCAACGGTATACCATTGGAATTTGGTGGAACGGATCTTGAGATATCTCAAAGGAGGCCCGGGTCGTGGCATATGGATGGGTAAGAACAACAATACTAAGATCGTGGGGTATTGTGATGCGGATTGGGCCGGTGATCGGAATGATAGGAAGTCTACGACGGGTTATTGCACATTCATTGGGGGAAACTTGGTAACTTGGAAGACCAAGAAGTAAAAGGTTGTCTCTTGCTCAAGTGCCGAGGCCGAATACCGGGCAATGAGAAAGCTAACAAATGAAGTTACATGGCTGAAGGCTCTCCTCAAGGATCTTGGCATTGAATCCGACAAGCCAATCACCATACATTGTGACAATCAAGCCGCAATACACATTGCATCAAATTACGTGTTCCATGAACGGACCAAACACATTGAGATAGATTGCCATAAGGTTCGGGAAAAGATTGAGGAAGGAGTAACTCTTCTGTGCTACACAAGGAGTGAAGACCAATTGGCGGATATCTTCACCAAAGCCGCGAGGTCTCAAAGTTTGTGATCACATCTACAACAAACTTGGACTCGTGGACCTCACTAGACCTTGATCAAAGGTCCCCTCTCCCGGGAAATACACACTCTTTTTCCCTTGGTTGAGTTTTGTCCCACGTGGTTTTCTCTCCAAGGTTTTTAATGAGGTGTAGGTCTCGGGTCTTCCAATCTTAACCAACATGTCCATTTATGGTTAAGCTTGAGGGGGAGTATTGATCAAGATGAATATAATAATAAAGTCAAAATAAAGTCAACGGAATGTTGAGAAAGTCAATGGTCGGGTTTTTGTGTACCACGGTAAGGCATCAGGTCGAGAAGCACTAACCGCGGGTCGAGAAAACACGAGCCAAGGGTCGGGTCAACGGAAACAAAAAAAGTCAACAAAACGGGTCAAGTACCGTGGGAAGGTCGATGGTCGAGAGGCACGTACCGCGGGTTGAGGATCGTGTACCGTGGGTCGGAAGGATGCGTACCACAGGTCGGGTCATCGGCAGCAGTAAAAGTCAACATTCGGGTCACGTACCGCGGGAAGGTCAATGGTCGAGAGACATGTCCCGCGGGCCGATAAACTATGTACCGCAGGACGAGTCAACGGTAGCAGCAGAAGTCAACAAGCGGGTCGTGTACCGCGGGAAGACTGATGGCCGAGGATCACGTACTGCGGGTCGAAGATCACGTACCGCGGGTCGAGAAACTATGTACCGCAGTACGGTCAATGGACGGCCAACGATTTCAGGAAAAAGCAACACTTTCAATAATGAAGAAGTGGCTTCCTTATGATATAAAGACTGGTTACAAAGGCCTAGTTGGATCCTAAGAAGAGGCACATGACCGTTGGAGCTTTGAGAAACATGTGACTCTTCTCTCCTTGCCAAAACCGAGAATGAAAAAGACATGTAGGGACAAGTCACTTTCACCTTGGGATCTCCACATGTCTCCATCACTCTTGAGGACCACCAAGGACTGCGGCAGAAGCATATGACCGTTACTCTCTTCTTGTTCCTCTTTAAATAGGTTGTAAGACAACATATGTAATATATACTTTTGAAATGAAAATTATGAATTGATTCTCTTTCTCTTACACTCGGTTCTCTCACTCTCTTCCTCATACTTCCGCAAGTTACTCTTCAAATTCTAACAAGCTTAGCTCATTGTGGGCTGAGCTAGACATGTTAAGGCCAGGAACTAGCAATCCTTTGGTGATAAAGGAACGGCAAGAACAAGACAAGGTATTCAGGTTGCTAGGCGGTTTGAATACAAACTTCAATGACCTCACCAAGCACATTCTAAGGCAAGAAAGGATTCCTAGTGTTGATGAAGTGTGCTCCCAAATTCTTAAAGAGCAAGGTTCACACGGATTGGTTAGCAAAGGTGAACTAGTCATGACAAACTAAGTGGAACAAGCCTCAGCACACAAGGTGTCTCTTACCTATGAAGAAAGGAAGCGGCTGGTTTGTGAGCATTGCAAGAGGAAAGGACACAGCAAGGATAGGTGCTGGATTCTTCATCCTCACCTTAAACCAAACAAGTTCAAAGAACAAAAGGCAAACCTTTCCCAATCTGCAAATGAAGGTGACCAAGCTGGGACCTCAAAATCAAGTGAAGTCGTGGCTATGAAGGCTATACCTGAGGATGACATTATGAGGAAGTCGGATGTGGAGAAGCTTCTCAAATCCATTGCTTCCTTAAAAGATTTCGGTATCACCTATTTTTCTCAAAACCCGGCTGAATCTCTAATAGTTGACTCGGGTGCTTCTCACCATATGATTAGTAACCCTAGGTTGATAGAGAACATAGAACCGGCTATAGGGAATGTAGTGGTAGCAAATGGCACTAAAGTTCCGATTAAAGGAGTAGGGGATTTGAAGCTATTTGATAAAACTTCCAAGGCTTTCTATATGCCTAAGTTTACTTCAAATTTACTCTCAGTTAAGAAAGCAACAACTGATCTTGATTGGTGGGCTATATTTGGATCTAATAGTGTTCATTTTCAGGATACTAAGAGTGGAAATATCCTTGGAGAAGGTGGAACAAAGGACGGTCTCTATGTGTTAGGAGATGTCACACCAAGTTCCTTAGAATCGCCCACTTTTACTTCTAATATTGTTGTTGCTTTGAATTCCATTTGGCATGCTAGATTAGGTCATCCTCATGCTCGTGCTATTGAACTAATGTTACCTAATATCAAGTTTGATCATACTATTTGCGAATCTTGTATTTTGGGTAAACATTGTAAGAGTGTGTTTTCAGACTCTTCTACTATTTATGATCATTGCTTTGATTTGATTCACTCTGATGTTTGGACATCTCCATGCGTTTCTAGGGATAATCTTAAGTATTTTGTGACCTTCATAGATGAAAGATCAAAATACACTTGGATAACATTGCTCCCATCTAAAGATCGTGTGTTTGATGCATTCTTAAACTTTCAGAATTATGTGACTAATCAATTTAATGCAAAAATTAAGGTACTAAGGTCAGACAATGGCGGAGAGTACACAAGCAATAAGTTCAAAGAACACTTAGCAAAGCATGGCATAATTCATCAAACAAGCTATCTTTACACACCACAACAAAATGGAGTAGCGGAAAGGAAAAACCGACATCTTATGGAGGTTGCACGATCTATGATGTTTCATGCAAAGGTTCCAAGAAGGTTTTGGGTTGATGCGGTCATGACGGCATGTTATTTGATCAATCGGACTCCAACGAGAGAACCCTCAAAGACCGGTCTCCATTTGAGGTATTAAATGGCCTGAAACCATCACTTGATCATCAAAAGGTGTTTGGTTGTGTGTGTTTTGTGTTGGTACCAGGTGAGCTAAGGAACAAGTTAGACCCAAAGAGCAATCGGTGCATGTTTATTGGATACTCTACATCACAAAAGGGATTTAAGTGCATTGACCCAACTACCGGGAAGACTTATGTATCACGTGATGTAAAGTTCCTTGAAGAACAAGGGTACTTTGATAAGATAAGGTGGGAAGACTTGGAAGACTTAGCTCACTCAACATCGGATAGATCGGCCAGCTTGAGACATCTATTAGAACAACTTGGCCTTAGAAGGGAGAAGGAGACATCAAGTACTCCAAATGTTTCCTCGGGTACCTTCAACAACACTGCACGGCCGGGATCACATGATGTACCACAAGAGGAGGCAGAAGTTGAACCGGTCTTGCCAAGTAATGAAACTAGTTACCCGGAATTGCCAAATGATGGGGGGAATGATCCGGACTTGCAAAATGATGGAGAGAGTGACCCAAACGTGCTTAGTAATCACGAGAGAGCTCCGGTTATTGAAGCAACTCCACATCAGGCCGAACGTGAGGGGGAGATTGCCGAAGCTCCACCCTTGAGAAGAAGTACTGGGCTCCGCAAGGATCCTTCCAATTGGATCAACACCAGAGTCTACTACAACAATCAGGCTGTTGCTCATCCTATTCAAGCTGTTTGTTCGATCACCCTCATGCCATCAGATCACCAAGCGTTTCTTGGTAAAATAGAGATGCACACCATTCCAACGACCTATGAGGAGGCTAAAAGGATTAAGGAGTGGTGTGAAGCCATTGGTGCTGAAGTTAGTGCAATGGAAAAGAACAACACATGGGAAGAAGTGGATCTGCCTAATGGGAAGAAAGCCGTTAGCTCCAAGTGGGTGTTCACCATCAAGTATCATAGCAACGGAGAACATAGAGAGATATAAGGCTAGGCTGGTTGCTAGAGGATTCACACAAACATATGGAGAGGACTATATAGACACATTTGCTCCGGTTGCGAAGCTCCACACGGTAAGAGTTGTGTTATCTTTAGCAACTAACTTGTCTTGGGAGTTGTGGCAGATGGATGTGAAGAATGCATTTCTCCAAGGCGAATTAGAGGATGAGGTATACATGTACCCTCCTCCTGGCTTAGAAAGCTCCATTGCATCCGGCAAAGTTCTTAAGTTAAGAAAGGCGATATATGGTCTTAAGCAATCACCACGAGCTTGGTACCATAAACTTAGCTCCACACTCAAATCAAGAGGATTTCGAAAATCCGAGGCAGATCATACACTTTTTACATTTAACAGCTCTCGAGGTATTATCGTTGTGCTTATTTATGTTGATGACTTGATCATTTCGGGAAATGACATCTCTGGTATTGCTGAAACTAAAGCCTTTCTTAAGAGTGTTTTTGATATTAAGGACCTTGGAGAACTTAAATACTTCCTAGGTATCGAAGTTTGCCGTTCTTCGGAAGGCTTGTTTCTATCACAACGGAAGTATGTGCTAGATCTTTTGAATGAAACAGGAAAGCTGGGAGCTAGGCCAGCCAAGACTCCCCTTGAAGATGGCTACAAGGTTGCTCGAAAGGGGGAAAGGGATGATACACCATATGAGGATCCGGCTCAATACCGTCGCTTGGTTGGTAAGCTAATCTATTTGACTATTACACGCCCTGACTTGTGCTTTGCCGTGAATCAGGTCAGCCAACATATGCAAACTCCTACGGTGTATCATTGGAGCATGATAGAACGAATTCTACGATACCTCAAAGGCAGCCCGGGTCGTGGCATTTGGATGGGAAAGAATGAGAACACTGAGATTGTGGGATATTGTGATGTGGATTGGGCTGGAGATAGGAATGATCAGAAATCCACAACTGGCTATTGCACTTTTATTGGAGGGAACCTAGTCACATGGAAGACAAAGAAGCAAAAGGTTGTATCTTGTTCAAGTGCTGAAGCGGAATATAGAGCCATGAGGAAGCTAACCAACGAGTTGACATGGCTGAAGGCGCTGCTTAAGGACCTTGGCATTGAATCACCCAAGCCGATCATCATGCATTGCGATAACCAAGCTGCCATTCATATTGCATCCAATTCAGTTTTCCATGAGAGGACTAAGCATATTGAGATGGATTGTCACAAAGTGCGAGAGAAGATTGAAGATCAGTTGGCGGACATCTTCACCAAAGCTGCAAGTCTCAAGGTGTGTGATCACATCAACAACAAGTTGGGACTTGTGGACTTGACTCGCCCTTGATCTCATGTCGCCTAAGCCGTTAGGACTCACACTCTTTTTCCCTTGACACTCTTTTTCCCATGAGGTTTTGGGTGTAAGGTTTTTAATGAGGTGAGGACTTGCGGACTCCAAGCTTAGCACTTCTCCATAGAGCTCAGCTTGAAGGGGAGTATTGATCATGATACCACTCAGCCACATAGCCCATTAACCAAGAGGCTGAGTGATCCAACAAATATGAATAAGAAGCCCATAAGAACAAGTGGCTCAGCTCAGCCCACTAAGGAGTGAAGAAGGAGCCGTGGGAATAAAGGAGGAAAGGGATAAAGCTTCAAAGTGGTCCACACCAGCTTCAAGGTGGTCCACACCAGCTGCAGGTGACTGTTGGAGATGCTTGTCGTGTGGTCCCCCCTCCTTTCCTTATTTGTCAAGACATTTGTGTGGTCCTCTTCTCTCTTGTTTAATTTTGTTCTTCTTTATGTACAACCCTAGATGGTTGCTGTGGCTATTTAAAGAGACAACATGTAACCATAAAGAAATATAGAAGACAAGTTCTTCTTCTCCATTCTTCATTCTCGCCAATCTGATTCTTCTTCTTCATTCTTCAATATTTCTCTAAATTCTAACAAGTAGTAGTTGAACTAGCTCCAAACGCAGACTTTGACCCTTTTCTTTTGAGCTGTTGTTCAATTAGATTAGCTTTGTGATAAATCTCCTCCAGATTGCCATAGCTTTGCATTTCCACTCTGTCTTGAATGTCACGGTTCAGACCTCCCAAAAACCTTGCAATGGTGGCTTCATCATCTTCGATTATAGTGGTGCCAAATGGTACTGACCAATCTGGTTGAGGCAGTTGTTTAACCTTTACAAATGTCTTGGGGAAGTTGATGCTTTTCACCTTATATTCCATTACTCCTCCTGCATAACTCATCGGTTTTAGCAGTAAGTCAGGTCCCAAATCCAGTCTCGGTGGCACACCTATGTCCTTAGTCATTCCCGCGGTAGCTTCCTCAGAATCGAACATAGCCTCAAGGCTCTGGGCGTCAAGAATTCCTTCAAACACAGGGTCTTTGTTGCGGTTGGCGCCAGGCATCCTGCTTGTACACGACATGGTCTGAGGTTGTCCAGGTGGTTTAGCCTCTAACTGATCCACCTCTCTGACTGAGAAAGTTTGGCCTTCGATAGTGGGCTTTCCTGTTGCATCATTAACATCGAATTTCATCTTAAGGGTGTTCCCAAGGTTCAGCTCAATGGTTCCACTCTTCACATCAATTAATGCACCGGCTGAGGCTAAGAACGGTCTACCGAAAAGCAATGGATCTTTCGGTTCCTCATCCATATCCAGCACTATGAAGTCTGTTGGTACTTCGACATCTCCTATCTTGATGGGCAGATCTTTGAGTATACCGTATGGCAATCGAACAGACCTGTCGGCTAGGATCAAAGAGAGCTTACAGGACTTATAATTGCTGAATCCTAACCGCTTTGCGACTGATAGCGGCATTAGACTGATTGATGCCCCGAGATCACAAAGGCATTTGTTGAAGGTTAGATGCCCCAATGTACATGGCAGCGTAAACGTTCCAGGATCCTCCAACTTCTTCTGCACCACTTTCATCTGAGCAATGGCATTACATTCATGTGTCTCGATTCCCATTCCTTCCATTTCCCGAGTCTTCTCTTTGACGGCTTCTTTAAGAAACTTATGGTACTGTGGGATAAGTGTGAAGGGGATTCGGGTAGCAGTATTTGCGACTCGATCCAATACAGATCGAGTAAGGGACTCGAGTGGTTCTGCAGGAGAGGTTTTGGGCGGGTTCTCCACTTCCGGAAGCTCGACTCGAGTCGGTGCTAGTCGAGTTATGGACTCGAGTGCATTTTCTCCCAATGGTTTGGACGGATTGTCCATTCTTGAAGGTTGAACTCGACCTAGGCTATCCTCCCCTACCTGAGTGTCACTGTCCTCAGTGATATTAGTACTGCCAGTACGTTGGGGTAGTTCCGTGCCACTCCGCAGCGTGATTGATTGTGCTGTGTACTATTTCGGGTTTTGGACTGCTTTACCTGGCAATTGACCCGATGTCTTCATAGTTGAAGAGGAAGCTTGTACACTTTCAACATACTCTAGCGGTACGTTTAGTGTTTCAAATTTGCAAGTCAAATCATTGTGGGAGGCATCAATCTTGTTGTTTAGTTCAGCTTGCATTTTGGAGAGTTCTTTGGCGCTGGATTGTTGGCCCTAAAGGAGTTGTTGGAGAATATTGACTACATCCGGAGTAGGTGCAAGTGGTTAAGGTGTTTGAGTGGCTTGGTACCCAGGTGGTACTGAAGGCTTCGAGGTATAGTTATTATAAGGTTGCTTGGGGACATATGGTTTGGGTTGGTTGTGTTGTGGTTAGGTTGGGTAGACTTGGTCTTGTGGATTGGCAACGTTGTTGCTGCGTTATGAGAGGTTTGGGTGCGGCTTGTAGGAATTGTAGTTCTTGTACCCACCTTGATTCTGAATGTAGCTAATTTCTTCAACTTGACTGTCTTCGTCAGTAGTATCGTGGGTGTTCTCACAGACCATATGTACATGTTTTTGAGAGGTTGCTAGTAGAAGCTTATCCAATTTCTCATTGAGAGCTTTTTCTTTTCGGCTGACTGTGTCTGATTCAACGGGGCTAGTACCGCGGTGGGTGCGATCGTAGTCCTCGTTATAATTTCCATCCGCAGCGGCTAAGTTTTCTAACAGTTCCCAGCCAGCATCAACCTCTTTGTTGAGAAAGTTGCCATTGCTAGCTGTGTCGAGGAGCATGCGGATCCTTGGTAGAACACCACGATAGAGAGTGCTGAGGAGAGACTCGTCACTGAAACCGTGATGAGGGCACTATGATTGATATGATTTAAAACGTTCCCAAGCTTCGGAGAATGTTTCTGAATTTTTCTGGGCAAAGCTTGAGATATTGTTTCTGAGCTTGGCAGTACGGGAGTTGGAGAAAAATTTGGAGAGGAATGCCTGTTTGCATTCAGCCCATGATGTGATGGAGCCTTGAGGTAAATGTTTTTCCCATTGGTGTGCCTTATCAACAAGAGAGAATGGGAAAAGTCGGAGTTTGAATGCGTCCTCACTGACTCCGTTTATCTTTGTCAAGCTGCAGAGCCTTTCAAATTCATCTAAGTGGTCAAGCGGGTCTTCAACAGGGAGACCGTGGAATTTCTGGTTCTGGACCATGGCAATGAGTCCACTCTTGATTTCAAAGTTGTTGTTTGGTATAGGTGGGGGAACAATGCCATGCCGGGTGCGGTGGGTAGTTGGTGAATCTCCAGAACCGATATAACGTGGCCTCCGTGGGTGAGGTTCGTGCATTGGTGGTGGTTCATTCTGGTTCTCCATATCCACTTGTTCTTCGTGATCAACCTGTAACTGAGCTCTCTGTGCTCGTATCTCACGGGGCAACTGATTAATGTTGTCTCTGTAGTGGATGAGATTTTTGTTTCCTCTAGATCTTGTCTGCATAAACCCGGGGATTCCAAGCAAGGTAGGTCACTCGACCCAGAGTAGGTCGAGTACCAGATCGAGTAGTAGGGAATCGGAGGGTGAGAGGCAGACTCGACTGAGTTCAAGGCTGTTAATCGAGGCTGAGAAGAAGGTGACTCGATCAGTTCAGATCGAGCTCGTGAGTCGAGGTGCCTGAAAGACACCAAAAAAAAAAGAAATGAGATGTCAGTTCTTTCTGGAAACGTGGGGAACTTGATCTTGATAGATCCAAGTGACCCGAATGTAGCAATCGAACACTTAATTTGGCAACGGTGCCAATTTGATAACAAGACTTTTACGTGTTTGTGTAATCAGATCAAATAAATCTTAGAACACTATCATGTCGATATAGTATAATAGGTGTCAATCCAACTCGAGTGCATTGCTAACAATCAGGAGCTATGTGGATTTAATCAATTCAAGTTCGATAATTAGTTCATCAAGTGCCACGGAACTGGACTAAATGGTGGCAACAGAAACAATAACAGAAGCTTCGATGAAACTAACGAACAACTTAGTAATGATAATCAACGTATCAAGTAAACAGAACTATAACGATAATCTATAGTCGAAAGTAAGGGTTCAAGGGGGGTTCGGGTCAAGGATTAGTGCTTCATTAGCGATTTCCAGATTGCCTAATCAACCTAATGAGGGTGATCTCTAGGCAGTACAAACAAAGGTAACACAGCCACTCCCGTGGCAGTGAACTCAACGAGATACAGATCGGACCTAACTTCCGTTAGCGGAATCCGAACAAGCAGGCAGTATTAGTCTATATCAAAAAGATGAGGAGGATGAGGCCGAAGACCTTTAAGGTCAATAAGATAAAATGGAGGAGAGTTAAGACCGAAGTCATCAAGACAAGGCCGAAGACAACCCCAAGGACCTCCAAGGAGGAAAATAGCCACCAAGGACCCATAAAGATAATCAAATCATCAAAAGATCAAGAAATGGCCAAAAGAAGGAGTTCTGGAAAAGTCAACATTTTCGACCAGAAAGTCCACGGTAGGTGGTCATGGACCGCGGGTAGGCCATCGGGTCGAGAGGCACGTACCGCGGGAAGGTCTTCGTGTACTGCAGGCAGACGCAGGACCAGTCAACGGACGGGCGAGAAAGTCAACGGACGAGTCGTGTACCGCGGGTCGAGACACGGACGTACTACAGGAAGGAAATTCATGTACAGCGGGTCGAGCCTTCACATACCGCGGGTAGCAGATCAGGTCGAGAGGCGTGTACCGCGGGTCGAGACACGGATGTACCGCGGGTAAGGAATTCATGTATCGCGGGTAAGGTCAACGGTTGAGGCAGAAAGTCAACGCTCGGTGGTCATGTACCACGGGTAGGCCATCGGGTCAGGAATTCATGTACCGCGGGTAAGGTCAACGGCCGAGGCAAAAAGTCAACATTTTGAGAAATCTTCCAAATGTTGATTCTAATCAAATGGGATGTTATGTAAGGCTGTTAGGACCTAAATGGAGTCTAAATAGAGCCAAGAAGACCGTTGGAAGCTTAAGAAGACATGTGACTCTACTTTATGCTAAGTTCAAGACTAAGGACATGTCACTTTCAAGCTTTGGGAACAACACTTCCTCTCTCCTCTCCAAAGGTCATATTGCTGAGCATGTAGGCTTCATTTTAAGCTGAACCATCACCTTGTAAACTCTATAAATAGAGCTTGTATTCCCTTTGTAAAAGAATCCAAAATTAAATACAAAGAAGTATTGCTAAAGTTCTCTCTTCTCTTTATGTTTAAGCAAGTAGTTTCAATGTAGATTCTAGGCTAGTTGGCTTGTGTAGAGGCTGCCCAATGGCAGACCTCTACCCAAACACTTCTAGATCTCCACCAAACTCTTCTTATGCTTTATTTATATTTATGTAAATCTAGATGAATGGTTCTAGAATCCAAGATCTCTTTAGCACACAAACTCCAAGTGTTGTGATGCTTTACTTGGATTAGATCCAACCTAGATTAGTTTTCTCCTTGCTAGAACCAATTTACTCCATAGTAAACTCGGATTCAACAAGTCTTGAGATCAAGTCTATTTTGTGGGTTAAGTGGTTTCCTTCACCAGTGAAGTCTCCACGGTTTATTTTGAGCTTGCTCTCATAAAAACCAACAGGCAGTAAGAAATATTGCACCCTAGCTGATATGCTGCCTGTAAGATTTAGTGGAAATAGAGATTAGGATGCGAGATTGAAAGGGAGATTGAGAGAAGATTAGTTGCTGAAGAGTAGAGAGTATGGAAGAAGAGGAATTCTCTTGCTTAATCTTTACATTTGTGGTTTACATGCTATATATAGACAAGACAAAGTAAAACCTACCTATACATACATATACACTTGGTATCATATCACCTAGAAGCATACAAATCACTAGAGACAAATATTACTCGAAATGGAAAGGACTGAATATGCAACACAAAAGAAGCTTAAGTCCATAAGCCAACATGTGACTCTTCCCTTGGTCCATAAAGCCCCAACGGTCATAATGATCTTATGGATGTGGTTAATCTGCAGATTGTGATGTTAAAATGTGTTGCCTTGCTTCACACACAATCTGAGACCTTTCTTGCTTTACATTTCAATATTTAACACTGCCTATACAACCAATCCCTTGGGACAACCAGCATATCTCAAATATTGGTTCTATCAAGCATTTGATCGAACACCTTCCGGGTCAATCATATTGATCAAGCTTATCCATCACACATAGGCCGTCACATTCAGTAAATAATGGCCGAGTGTAAAAACAAAGAAAAGAAAAGAAGAGTTGCACAAGGATGATAGCTTAATCAATTGGAAGACTAAAGAAGCATACTAGAAGTGAGTCATGTGACCGTTGGAATGTAACTCGAGTGAGGTAGATCGAGTTGGGGCTTTAGCTGTGAATAACTACATCAGAAGCGTCACTCGATGCTGTGGATCGAGCCCATTAGTCGAGTCGTCCATCAGGTTGCTTTGTGATCATCAAACTCGACCCATCTGGTCGAGTGTTAGGGTCGAGGGGTATTTGCCACAATTTGTAGCCGTTGGAGGTGGTCCCAACCAAAGTCCAACGGCTAGTTTCTCTTTGTGGTCCCAAAAGCATGACCAACGGCTCTTTTATACTTTATTGTATTTGTCTGTAATTGTGGCTAGATTCAGAAAGATCTCTTCTCTATTTAAACTATGTAATCCAACACTAATGAATTTAAGCCCTAAGGGGCCGAGTTTCTTCCATACTCTCTCTATACTCTCTCTTAACTCTCTATTCTCTTGGTCTTCAATCTCTCCATTCTTCTGAAAACTCTTTATTCTCTTTAATTATTCCGCACAAAACCAACAAATCATGCAAACAACAGATTCCTAGTGATCAGCTAGCAATAAGCATTAGGCACACCAAATACAAAGAAATCTTAATGTAAAAGACCTTAGACTATCTGGGAATGCCCTAGTTTCACAGTAATCTAGCCATTCCCCCCCTTTTCACCCTAAAGAGTCTACTCACTCAGCAACATAAGTACCACAGCAACATTCATAATCATGATTAGCAATTTGTGAAAAGATAAGCAGATGAGGAAAAGAGAAGAAGAACTGAAACTTGATGCAATAAACTCAAATTAAAACTTAAGATTCTGGAAAATACAAACTTAACCAAAAACAGAAAAGAACTTGTCTAGAAAATCCGAACTCTGGTGAATGTGGGCTACACAAGAGTATTTATAGCCCATGTACAAAGTGACCTAAGTCAACAAAAGAGTGTGCGGAACAAGTGACTCGACCAAGGGTGGGTCGAGTCACTCAGTCGAGTGGTGTTGATTCCGTGTATCCTTCACCGGACTCGAGTGTATGTAACTCGAGTCTATAACTCGAGTGGTGGTGAAACACACACCAAGCTATTAGAGTCTGATTTCCAAACCTACTTCCAACGGCTAGTGCTTTGTGATCCATAAGTGAGAATCTCGTCCTTGCTGGTCACGAAGGGATTGAATATGGACCACACGAGTATGGCTGCTCGTGATACACCAAGGTTAACCTCCAAGAACCGAGTGCAAGTACTCAAGCGGTGAAGGTGAAGTTTCAGGTCTTTGAGAAAACGTGAAACGATTAACAATAGGCTGCTAGGGTTTTTGATCAAAAGAGTTGTGTCTTATTCAGCAAAAGACTTGGGTATTTATAGACCCAAAGTCTGGAAACAACAAGATGTTCACAAATAAATAACAAGTAGTTCAAAAGAAAAACAACATGAAATTTAAATAAATAAAAGGGGAAAACAACAAGTAGTTTGAAGCAAGACTACTCGAGTTTTCCAGCAAGCTTCTAAGTGTTCTAGGTCCTTATTTAATGTTCAACTAGAGAACAAGTCCTAGAGTGCTCACTTGGAGTGTTGTCTCGTTAAAACCCCTCCCGGAAAACCCATTGGGACAAAACCGAGAGTAGGAAAAAGAGTACAATTTCCAAGCAAGTCTTTGTGTGTCTTTACTCTTGGGAAATAGTAAAGACACTAAAAGATGTTAAAGATGTCTTGAGAAGTGCCCAAGGCACCTTCGGTGAAGTAAATAGGCCACGGCTGCAAGCTCCATGCTCTCCTTGCTCAACCTCTAACTCGCCCTCTTCAAGCTCCATTATGTAGTCCACGAAATGGCTGAATTTGTGGCTAAGTGCTCTAGCTTGGAGACGAGTCATTGGTCCACTTGGCATGCTCGGAATGATAGCCTCTTTATGTTGGTTTGTGCAGAATAATAAAGAGAATGGAGAGTTTTCAGAAGAATGGAGAGATTGAGGACCAAGAGAATAGAGAGTTAAGAGAGAGTATAGAGAGAGTATGGAAGAAACTCGGCCCCTTAGGGCTTAAATTCATTAATGTTGGATTACATAGTTTAAATAGAGAAGATAGCTTTTTGAATCTAGCCACAATTACAGACAAATACTATAAAGCATAAAAGAGCCGTTGGTAATGCTTTTGGAACCACAAAGAGAAAATAGCCGTTAGACTTTTGTTGGGACCACCTCTAACGGCTACAAAGTGTGGCAAGTACCCCTCGACCCTACCACTCGACCAAATTGGTCGAGTTTGATGATCACAAAGCAACCTGAAGGGCGACTCGACTCATAGGCTCGATCCACAGCATCGAGTGACGCTTCTGATGCGATCATTCACAGCTAAAGCCCCAACTCGATCTAGCAACTCGATCTACCTCACTCGAGTTACATTCCAACGGTCACATGACTCACTTCTAGCATGCTTCTTTAGTCTTCCAATTGATTGGGCTTTCATCCTTGTGCAACTCTTCTTTTCTTTGTGGTTACACTTGGCCATTTATTTACTGAATGTGACGGCCTATGTGTGATGGATAAGCTTGATCAATACTCCCCCTCAAACTTAGCCACAAGGAACGAAGGCTAAGTTTGGAGACTCATAAGCCATCGCCTCATTAAAAACCTTACCAAGCAAAACCACGTGGGAGAAAAACTTGGCAAGGGAAAAAGAGTACGAAGTTTATGAGTGTAGAGGACCTTTGATCAAGGACGAAGATACTCAGTGAAGAGGTTCTCCAAGTAGTCTTCACTTCTCGAAAGGATCACTTCCTTTCCATTAAAGCTCAAGCATCTCTTTTCCTTGTCTTTGCATCCAAACTGATCACCTGATTGAGATACTCCTTTTTCGAACAGATCAGCACCACTTCTTGTCTTGATTGCTCCTTCTCATCTTTTGCTTCTTTTGAGAATTTCCACAGCTTGACTCCTCCAAACCTTAATCAAGAAGACTTGGAGTTTTAAAGTACTTTGCTCGGAGTTTTAAGAAGCTTAGATGAAATAGCATAAAGACAAGATCTAGATAGATGAATTTCAAAACGAAAAATATAAGGTTCGGAAGTAGCCTTTTCGGATTTGTGGATTGCATAAGTCTGGTTGGAGAGAAGTGCTTGATTCCGAAATTCTTTATTCAAGCTGAGATGTAGATACTTTGACTCCTTTACAGCTTGGATATCTTACTGTTTATGGAATTATGATCTCATCTTACTCTTATGGAATTTAGCCACAACCACGATCTCATTTCTAAATGTTCTCCCCCTCTTGGCTGAGGGTAACCAAAATGATGTGGAGTTGTGCGGCTGGACTCGATCAGATGGAGTCGAGTCTTGAGCTCGAGTAAAGGTGTTGGTGTTGGACTCGATCAGGTAATGTCGAGTCTTAGTCTCGAGTGCTTGTAGAGTCTTAATGTCGAGTTGGCAAGAATTCCTCACCAGTCCTTCATGTCTTAAACTTTTCAAGCATGATTATGGAACTTTTCTCATCATCAAACCCGAGCTTGCAGTTCACCTACTCTCTTTATTCTTTCTCGAGCATTCATCTTCTCTGCTCACCCATTATTCCGTATGAGAGTATCCACAACTCAACTCCTTAGAACTAAATGACTATAATGCGAATAAGAGGGGGTTTTGAGAGTAGTCCCCTTTCTCGGTTTGATGATGGCACAAATGAACTATGTGAGACAGCCTTGGCTTGTAATTCTGCCAAGATCCTGTTCATCCTTCTTTCTTCCTTTCACCATTTCATGATCCAAGAGCCACTCCCATCTAGTTCTTCCTTTGGTGTCTCACAGTTATGGTACCTCCAGCAAGATAGAACCAACCACAAAATAGACATCAGAAAGTGAAATGGACTTTTGGGTTTGCAAATCTGAGTAATTGGTATAAGAAGTAAAGAGGCTAAGTTAAAGGGTTTAGAGACAGCCTTTTGTCTTCGATGAAGGCTTGTCTTCATTCTCCTTCACGGCTTATTTCACCACAAGCTTGATGTGAGAGAGCTTCTCACCAACTTCAGCTTATCAACTCCACTCGAGCTGTTGTTGTTCGAGTCTGCTGCTCGAGTGTGCTCCCATCCTTTCCAATATCCGCTGCACTCGAGCTGCTACTATTCGGGTGGGTTTGTCGAGTCACTCGAGCTGCTGCTGTTCGAGTCTGCTGCTCGAGTGTGCTCCAATCCGTCGAATATCAGCTACACTCGAGTTGCTACTATTCGAGTGGGTTGCTCGAGTTGACCATTTGCTGCTTTGTTGGTGGCCAAGAGACATGAGACTTTGCTCATGGAGCACCATTCTTGGTTAGTCCTTTGAATTGAGCTGTAGTCTCCCCCTCACGATTTGATCCTCCACATCACCTACAACTTTGTTGGTACTTTCTACATCTTGGGTCAGCAAAGGTTTATTACACCATATTGCGGTTTCCCTTATACTCATATTCCTAAAGATATACACAACAAAGGTTAGTAGATAGAGGTTTTCTTCATCATGGTTCGTCACCATAAAGAGCTTTACTCTCAGTTGAGAGATAGGATTAGCAATGATACTGGGTAGAATGTCCCTTCCATAACAAAAGAGAGCCCAAACCAATGCTTTTCCTTAAATCAAATTAAATAAACTAAAGTCATTAGATGTTTTCCGATCACAAGAGGGAAAGCTGACTTAAGTTTATCAGTCTAATACAAGGGGATGAACCGTAATCTTAAGGGCTGAGGCTCAATAAGAGCCTTTTGCAGATTACAATTCTCCTTACAGAAAAACGAACCGAGGACTTAGTGCACCAAGTGGTCCAAGGTTTCCTTCTCAAGAGGATTGGATTCATCATACTTCCAGCATAAACTCTAAGGAATACTGCTGGCAGTGGTTCACTTCTCTTGAGACCTACACACGATTTGGATTCATTATGGTCTTAATGCTTACAAGAGCGGACCAAGGATCACATCTTGTGTTTTGTGAGATAAGATGGAATTCATTAAGCTTTTGATATCTTATACTCAAAAGAGCAAAGCTTATCATTTACTTTCATTCCTCCCAAGATAAATGGATACAGCATGGTTTCTATGAATTGGATTTATGTGAATCACATCATTTTGCCATGGATCACAACTAAACAAAGGATAAGAATTTCATTCCTTTCCTTTGAGAGAATCTGTGGGATTCACTAGGTCTTGAATGCTTAGGCTTATAGAACCAAGGCGCATTTTGACCCTCTTCCCTTCTTACAAAACAACACTTGAGGATTCAACATGGTTTTTAAATGCTTTAGTTATGCATATAATCCATGGTTCACTCAGGTCCAAGGCCAAACCGCATAAAGCAAACTACAGTGAACTACATAACTCATGAACTTCATAAGAAGACATAGGCCTTCGTCCAAGGTTTTGAAAAACACTCAAACACCAGCGGCTTGGACAGACTTGGGAAAGGGATACTATGTAGAAATCCTTGTGATGTTCATTCATAGTCTATCCTTTCCTTCATTGTCAAACAATTATAAAGAAAACATATGATTCGGGATTTTAAATGGGACAAAAGTAGAGATTTTCTTCTCTTCCTTGTGATTTATCACCAAAGTCACCATTTTTATCCTTCATTATCACTTAAAACTGAAGAAAGACACCGACTTTGGGATTGAATGAGGCAAAGGTGCAAGCTTTTCCACATCAACCATCATTTTACCCTTCATTGTCGCAAAAAAAAAATAGAGATCCTTTCTTTTCTTTTTTTTTTTTTGACTTAGAGGTCAATGGAGCTTAAAGGTGAGGGTTTTCTACTCCTTCTCGTGATGAACATCACAGCTGCCATCTTTTCCTCATCATTGTCACATAGAATAGGAAACCAAGAACAGATGAAAAACAGATTTTAAAAAATGAAATTTTCGAAAAAGCTAGTGACTTGGAGGTGGAAATGGAGCTTAAAGGTGGGACCTTTCTCCTCTTCCTGGTGATTTACACCACAACAACCATTCATACCTCCTCAATGTCACAGAAAGCAGAAAGATTTTGGCATAAATACCATAATAAGTGCTTAAAACACAATAGAGAAAACGATTTGAAAAGAAACCGAGAAAGATCCAAACTTTGAAGTCATTAGTGATTTGGAGATGAGGATGGAGCTTAAAGATGAGAGCTTTCTCCCTTTTCTTTGTGATTATATCACAGCTCCCATCCTTTTATCTCTTCATTACCACAAAAGCTTTGAAAAAAAAACAAAACTGAAAACAGAGTTGAACACAAAGTTTGGATTGGAAATCCTTCAAAAACGAAACTCAAAACAATACTGAGCAACTTACCTTGCTCTGTTACCATGTTGGTTTGTGCGGAATAATAAAGAGGATGGAGAGTTTTCAGAAGAATGGAGAAATTGAGGACCAAGAGAATAGAGAGTTAAGAGAGAGTATGGAAGAAACTCGGCCCCTTAGGGCTTAAATTCATTAATGTTGAATCTAGCCACAATTACAGACAAATACTATAAAGCATAAAAGAGCCATTGGTAATGCTTTTGGGACCACAAAGAGAAAATAGCCATTAGACTTTTGTTGGGACCACCTCCAATGGCTACAAAGTGTGGCAAGTACCCCTCGACCCTAACACTCGACCAAATTGGTCGAGTTTGATGATCACAAAGCAACCTGAAGGGCGACTCGACTCATAGGCTCGATCCACAGCATCGAGTGACGCTTCTGATGCGATCATTCATAGCTAAAGCCCCAACTCGATCTAGCAACTCGATCTACCTCACTCGAGTTACATTCCAACGGTCACATGACTCACTTCTAGCATGCTTCTTTAGTCTTCCAATTGATTGGGCTTTCATCCTTGTGCAACTCTTCTTTTCTTTGTGGTTACACTCGGCCATTTATTTACTGAATGTGACGGCCTATGTGTGATGGATAAGCTTGATCAATACTTTACTGGATCCGATGTCCTCATCAGTCAACAAAAGAGTGTACGGAACAAGTGACTCGACCAAGGGTGGGTCGAGTCACTCAGTCGAGTGGTGTTGATTCCGTGTATCCTTCACCGGACTCGAGTGTATGTAACTCGAGTCTATAACTCGAGTGGTGGGTGCGTGTTCAGTTCTTGGCCGGCTCGAGTTCTGCATGGAGCTCTCTTGGGTCAGTGGGGTCCTGCATGTCATGGTGTTAAGGCAAGACTCGACCCTCCAGGTCGAGTGTCTGGGTCAAGTGACTGACGGCGGCCTTCAGAATTGCGTAGCTCGACAAGTGCTGATCGAGTGGCCCAATCGAGTCTGCTCCTGTCTGGCACTTAGCCATTTTCGTCTGATCGCCTGGTGATTCTCCTATTTGGTTCCACGTTCGTCTTGGTGTTCATTAGCTCCTTCAGCGGTCCAAATTTCTTCCAAAGTGCCTGGTAGTGAAACATATGCAGTGTGCATGCAATGTAAGTGCAAAGAGTACGTTTTGGGTCTAGAATGATGTTGTGATGATGAGAATGCTGCGGGTATGCATGAAAACTAAGCTAAATGGGACTCTAAAACATAGTAAAATCAGTGCATATCAAATACATGGTTAAGAAGCTTGGTCTGCCTATTATGAAGCATCCAAAGCCATACGACTTGCATTGGCTCAATGACAAAAGAGAGATGAGAGTTCACAACCAAGTAAAGGTTCCTTTTTCCATTGGCAAATATGAAGACGAAGTGTTGTGTGATGTTCTACCGATGGAAGCAAGTCATATTCTGGTTGGAAGGCCATGGCAATATGATAGGCGTGTGGTTCATGATGGTTCTACCAACAAGTACTCATTTGAGTTCAAGGGCAAAAAGATCACGCTTATTCCTCTTACACCTTCTGAAATTTATCAAGATCAAAAGAAGAAAGGAAGGCAGCCTGAACACAATTTCTATAAGTCTTCGAATTTTCTTGCTAAATCTGGTAATATCCAAAGATCTCTATTCTCTCATTCATCTACTCATAAATCTGCTTATAAAGAAACTCTTTGGAGTTTATCTAATGATGCACCGGAGTTGCTGAGTGGTATGAGTCATGATTTACAGGTTCAAAGTATTAGTCAAGTCCTCACTCAGCCACATTAACCCATAATCCAAGAGGTTGAGTGATCCATCCAACAAATAAGAAGAAGAAGCCCATAAGAAGAAGTAGCCCAGCTGAACCCACTAAGGAGTGAAGAAGGAGCCGTTGGAATAAGAGAAGTGAGGGATGAAGCTTACAAAATGGTCAAAGTGGTCCACACCAGCTGTGTTAGAATTTTCGGAATAGAATGAAGAATTGAAGAGAGAGATCAGAACCATGAATGGAGAATAAGAGAAGAGAATTCTATATCAACTTGAAGTGTTTACAAGATATATATAGGCACAGAACATTAAACCTAGCTTTACATATGCATATATAATAAATATACAAAGTTGCCCAAAATGGCAACACTCCCAACTTCCACATAAAAGAGAGGAAGCTGACTTTCTTCTTTGGTCTTCAAGTGGTCCACACACCTTGAGTTCCGTGTGAACAGGTCTGAGTGTGTCCACAAACATAAGCATCACATGTGACTCTTGTTTGGTCTTGTTTTAACTTAATTAGTTGGTTCCTAACCACTTCTTTCCACCTTATATAGTTTCAGCTCTATTTCTTTATTTGAACCGAGAATACACAAGCTTGGCACTCAAGCTTCATGTTGCCTTGCCACATACTCAAAGTCACTCGGCCTCTTGGATTTATGTGGGTGTGGCCGAGTGAGGATATCATGATCAATACTCCCCCTCAAGCGTAGCTCTATGGAGTAGTGCTAAGCTTGGAACCCGCAAGTCCTCACCTCATTAAAAACCTTACCACCCAAAACCTCATGGGAAAAACTCGTGGAAGGGAAAAAGAGTATGATTCCTTACGGATTAGGCGACATGAGATCAAGGACGAGTCAAGTCCACAAGCCCCAACTTATTGTTGATGTGATCACATACTTTGAGACTTGCAGCTTTGGTGAAGATATCCGCCAACTGATCTTCACTCTTAGTATAACACGGAAGGGTCACTCCTTCTTCAATCTTCTCTCGCACTTTGTGACAATCCATCTCAATATGCTTAGTCCTCTCATGAAAAACTGAATTGGATGCAATATGAATGGCAGCTTGGTTGTCACAATGCATGATGATTGGCTTGGAAGATTCAATGCCAAGGTCCTTAAGCAGCGGCTTCAGCCATGTCAACTCGTTGGTTAGCTTCCTCATGGCTCTATATTCGGCTTCAGCACTTGAACAAGATACAACCTTTTGCTTCTTTGTCTTCCATGTGACTAGGTTCCCTCCAATAAAAGTGCAATAACCGGTTGTGGATTTCCGATCATTCCTATCTCCAGCCCAATCCGCATCACAATATCCCACAATCTCGGTGTTCTCATTCTTTCCCATCCAAATGCCACGACCCGGGCTGCCTTTGAGATATCGAAGAATTCGTTATACCATGCTCCAATGGTACACCGTAGGGGTTTGCATATGCTGACTGACCTGGTTCACGGCAAAGCACAAGTCAGAGCGTGTAATAGTCAAATAGATTAGCTTACTAACCAAGCGACGGTATTGAGCCGGATCCTCATATGGTGTATCATCTTTCTCCCCCTTTCGAGCAACCTTGTAGCCATCTTCAAGGGGAGTCTTGGCTGGCTTAGCTCCAAGCTTTCCTGTTTCATTCAAAAGATCAAGAACATACTTCCGTTGTGATAGAAATAAGCCTTCCGAAGAACGGCAAACTTCTATACCAAGGAAGTATTTAAGTTCTCCAAGGTCCTTAATATCAAAAACACTCTTAAGAAAGGCTTTAGTTTCAGCAATACCAGAGGTGTCACTTCCCGAAATGATCAAGTCATCAACATAAATGAGCACAACGATAATACCTCGAGAGCTGTTAAATGTGAAGAGTGTATGATCTGCCTCGGACTTGCGAAAACCTCGAGATTTGAGGGTGGAGCTAAGCTTATGGTACCAAGCTCGTGGTGATTGCTTAAGACCATATATCGCCTTTCTTAACTTAAGAACTTTACCGGGTGCAATGGAGCTTTCTAAGCCCGGAGGAGGATACATGTATACCTCTTCCTCTAATTCGCCTTGGAGGAATGCATTCTTCACATCCATCTGCTACAACTCCCAAGACAAGTTAGTTGCAAGAGGGTGATCGAACAAACGGCTTGAATGGGATGAGCTACAACCTGATTGTTGTAGTAGACTCTAGTGTTGATCCAATTGGAAGGATCCTTGCGGAGTCTAGTACTTCTTTTCAAGGGTGGAGCTGCAGCAATCTCCCCCTCACTTTCAGCCAAGTGTGGAGTTGCTTCAATGGCCGGAACTATCTCTTCATTACTTGGCACGTTCGGATCACTCTCCTCATCATTTGGCAAAGTCCGGATCACTTCAATCATCATTTGGCAAGACCAGATCAGTTTCTGCCTCCTCTTGTGGTTCATCATGTGATTCCGGCCTTGGAGTATTGTTGAAGGTACCCGAGGGAACATCCCGATTGCGTGATGTCTCTTTATCCCTCCTCAGTCCAAGCTGTTCTAATAGGTGTTTCAAGCTGGCTGATCTATCCGATGTTGAGTGAGCTAGGTCTTCCAAGTCTTCCCACTTTATTTTATCGAAGTACCTTTGCCCTTCAAGGAACTTTACATCTCGAGACACATAGGTCTTCCCGGTGTTTGGATCGATGCATTTGTACCCCTTTTGAGATGTAGAGTATCCAATGAACATACAACGATTGCTTTTCGGGTCGAACTTGTTCCTTAACTCACCTGGTACCAACACAAAGCACACACAACCAAACACCTTTAGATAATCAATTGATGGTTTCACGCCATTTAATACCTCAAATGGGCACCGGTCTTTAAGGATTCTTGTTGGGGTCCTATTGATCAAGTAGCATGCCGTCATGACCGCATCACCCCAAAACCTCCTTGGAACCTTTGCGTGAAACATCATAGAGCGTGCAACCTCCATAAGATGTCTATTTTTCCTCTCCGCCACTCCATTTTGTTGTGGTGTGTATGGACAGCTTGTTTGGTGAATTATCCCATGTTTTGCTAGATGCTCTTTGAAATTAATGCTTGTGTACTCTCCACCATTGTCGGATCTTAGTACCTTAATTTTTGCATTAAATTGATTAGTCACATAATTTTGGAAATTTAAGAATGCATCAAACACACGATCTTTAGATGGGAGTAATGTTATCCAAGTGTATTTCGATCTTTCATCTATGAAGGTTACAAAATACTTAAGATTATCCCTAGAAACGCATGGAGATGTCCAAACATCCGAGTGAATTAAATCAAAGCAATGATCATAAATGGTAGATGAGTTTGGAAACACACTTTTACAATGTTTACCCAAAATACAAGCTTCACACACAGCATGATCAAACTTAACATTAGGTAACATTAGTTCAAATGCACAAGCATGGGGATGTCCTAATCGAGCATGCCAAACAGAATTTAAAGCAACAACAACATTAGAAGTAAAAAAAGGAAGCATGTCTAAAGAGCTTGAAGCCACGTCTCCTATCACATAGAGACCGTCCTTGGTTCCTCCTTCTCCAAGGATTTTTCCACTTTTAGTATCCTGAAAATGAACACTATTAGATCCAAATATAGCCCAACAATCAAGATCGGTTGTAGCTTTCTTTACCGAGAGAAGATTAGAGGTAAACTTAGGCATGTAAAACGCTTTAGATGTTCTATCAAATAATTTTAAATCGCCTACTCCTCTTATAGGAACCCTAGTACCATTGGCAACCACAACACTCCCTATAGCTGGTTCTACATTCTCTATCAACCTAGGATTGCTAATCATGTGGTGGGAAGCACCCGAGTCAACAACTAGAGATTCAACCGGTTTTTGAGAAAAATAAGTGATACCGAAGTCTTTAAGTGAGGCAATAGATTTGAGAAGCTTCTCCACATCCGACTTCCTCATGATATCATCCTCAGGTCCAGCCTTCATAGCCGCGTTCTCACTTGGCTTTGAAGTTCCTGCTTGGTCACCATCAGTTGTGAATTGAGAAAGGTTTGCCCTTTGGTCCTTGAACTTGTTTGGTTTAAGATGGGGATGAAGGACCCAGCACCTATCCTTGCTATGTCCCTTCCTCTTGCAATGATCACACACCAACCGCCTCCTTTCCTCATATGTAAGGGCTGCCTTATGAGCTGAAGCTTGCTCCGCCTGATTTGCCATGATTAGTTCGTCTTTGCTAACCAAGCCATGGGAACCTTGCTCTTTAAGGATTTGGGAGCACACTTCATCAACACTCGGTACCCTTTCTTGCCTTAGGATGTGCTTGGTGAGATCATTGAAGTTTGCATTTAAACCGCCCAATAGCTTGAATATCTTGTCTTGTTCTTGCCTTTCCTTTATCACCAAAGGATCATTAGTTCCTGGCCTTAACATGTCTAGCTCAGCCCACAACGAACTCAGCTTTCCAAAATAGGCTGAAAACTCCATTTCCTCTTGGTTTAAGGTATTGATGGCCTTCTTGACCTCATATACCCTAGTGAGGTTGGAAACATTTCCAAAAACCTTTTTAAGAGTGTCCCACAACTCCTTGGCTGTGTCACAAAAGGAATAAGACTCAATGAGATGAGCATCAAGAGAGCTTGTGAGGATGGCCAGAACTGTTTGGTCTTCTTGAAACCATTTGCTGTCTTCCGCCAACACCACTCCTCCTTCATCCTCACTGCTGTCTTCTTCCAACGGCTGGGATGAAATGATGTGTCTCCACATTCCTTTGCTACAAAGAATCATTCTTGCTGTTCTTGCCCACAGCAAATAGTTAGACCCTTTCAACACTACAGGAATTATCATGTTCTTTGTGTTCTCCATGGTTTGAATTTTGAAAAGAATCCAGAAAAAAAATTAGCTAGAAGCCGAGGAAATACACTCCCAGATTTTTGAAACAAAACCGAGAGTAATAGAAGATAGTTGGAGAGAATGGTTGACAAGAATAATAGAATGAGAGAATGAGATTAGGATCAAGAATGCTCTGATACCATGTTAGAATTTTCGGAATAGAATGAAGAATTGAAGAGAGAGATCAGAACCATGAATGGAGAATAAGAGAAGAGAATTCTATATCAACTTGAAGTGTTTACAAGATATATATAGGCACAGAACATTAAACCTAGCTTTACATATGCATATATAATAAATATACAAAGTTGCCCAAAACGGCAACACTCCCAACGTCCACATAAAAGAGAGGAAGCTGACTTTCTTCTTTGGTCTTCAAGTGGTCCACACACCTTGAGTTCCGTGTGAACAGGTCTGAGTGTGTCCACAAACATAAGCATCACACGTGACTCTTGTTTGGTCTTGTTTTAACTTAATTAGTTGGTTCCTAACCACTTCTTTCCACCTTATATAGTTTCAGCTCCATTTCTTTATTTGAACCGAGAATACACAAGCTTGGCACTCAAGCTTCATGTTGCCTTGCCACATACTCAAAGTCACTCGGCCTCTTGGATTTATGTGGGTGTGGCCGAGTGAGGATATCATGATCAATAAGCTGCAGCTGACCGTTGGGAGTATGCTGGCGTGTGGTCCCCCCTCTTTCCTTATTTGCCAAAACATTGTTCTAGTCCTCTCCTCTCTTGTGTTGATTCCTTCTTCTTTATGTAAAACCCTAGATAGTTGTTGTGGCTATTTAAAGGAGACCACATGTAAACATTTGAAATAAGAGACCACAAATTCTTCTTCACTCTCTTTACTCTTGGATTCTCCACACTAGTTTCTCCATTCTTTGTCATAATGCTTATATTCTAACATGGTATCAGAGCATTTCTGATCCATTCTTCCATTCCTCTGGTTCATATTCTCCATTTTATTCTTTTTGCAACTCTCCTTAATGTGAGAATATGAAGAATATTGCGGAAATATTAGAGACTAGAGAGAGCAGAGAGAGAATAGAGATGAGGGAAACATTTTCCATTAATTTTTATGTTAGTCTTCTTACAACCATATATAGGAAAGCATAAAGCATAAAGTGGTTCCAACGGTCATATTGACCACAAATCTTATCCACAAACGGTCAACAATAGATTTTGAATATGTGCTTGCTCCCACTCGACTCAAATACTCGATCCTCATGAGTCGAGTCGTTGTCACTCGACACCCAACTCGATCCATATAAGTCGAGTCTTGGTTAATTCTCCCACTCGACTCCTATACTCGGTCCATATGAGTCGAGTGTGAGGATTCTTGACTAATACTCCCCCTCAAGCTAAGCCGAAATGACTGAAGGCTTAGCTTAGAACATCCGAAGTCTACACCTCATTAAAAAAATCTCAATAAGGAAAACCACGTGGGACAAAACCTTACTGAGGGAAAAAGAGTGTGCAAACCGCGGATTAGAGGACATGAAGTCAAGAGCGACCCAAGGTCACAAGACCAAGTTTACCATAGATGTGGTTGCAAACCTTGGTACTTGTTGCCTTGGTGAAGATATCTGCCAACTGATCTCCACTTGGTGTGTAACATGGGAGGATCACTCCCTCTTCCATACGCTCACGAACTTTGTGACAGTCCATCTCTACATGCTTGGTTCTCTCATGAAAGACCGGGTTGGAAGCAATGTGAATTGCGGCTTGGTTGTCACAGTGCATGGTGATTGGATCTTTGGTGTCTCGGCCTAAGTCCTTGAGGAGAGCCTTCAGCCATACTAACTCATCAGTAAGTCTCCTCATAGCCCGGTATTCAGCCTCCGCACTCGAACACGCCACCACCTTCTGCTTCTTAGTCTTCCAAGTCACCAAATTGCCTCCAACAAATGTACAATAACCAGTGGTAGATTTTTTATCGTTCCTGTCTCCAGCCCAATCAGCGTCACAATATCCAGCCACATCTGAGCTCTCGTTCTTGCCCATCCAAACACCTTGACCCGACCTTCCTTTGAGGTATTTGAGAATCCGCTCAATCATGGTCCAATGGTGCTTTGTGGGTGCTTGCATGTGCTGACTGACCTGGTTCACAACAAAGCAAAGGTCAGGTCGAGAGATAGTTAAATAGATGAGTTTACCTATTAGTCGTCGGTATCGTTGACTGTCTTCAAACGGTTCGTCATTCTTCTCCCCCTTTTGGTTGACCTTGTACCTATCCTCAAGTGGTGTCTTGGCTGGTCTACAATCTGTCATACCTGTCTCAAGAAGCAAATCAAGAGTGTATTTTCTTTGAGAGAGAAATAGGCCTTCCGGAGAACGGCAAATCTCAATCCCTAGAAAATACTTTAGTTCTCCTAAATCCTTAATATCAAAAACAGAGTGAAGGTATGTCTTTGTGGCTGCTATACCTGCCTTATCATCCCCGGAGATGATAAGGTCATCAACATATATCAACACAACCACAATACCTGTCACACTCTGAAGCGTAAAGAGGGTATGATCAGCCTCAGACTTGCGGAAACCACGATCTCTAAGTGTGTGACTGAGTTTATGGTACCATGCTCTTGGTGATTGCTTTAAACCGTATATAGCTTTCCTTAGTCGTAATACTTTCCCGGGACGGACTTTGGATTCAAGACCTGGTGGTGGTGTCATGTATACTTCCTCCTCAAGATCTCCTTGAAGGAATGCATTCTTGACATCCATCTGCCACAACCCCAAGACAAGTTAGTAGCTAAGGAAAGAATTACCCTTACCGTGTGTAGTTTGGCAACCAGAGCAAAAGTGTCCGTATAGTCAATTCCATAAGTTTGAGTGAAACCGCGAGCTACCAGTCTTGCTTTGTAGCGTTCAATTTCCCCATTGCTTTTATATTTGATAGTGAAGACCCATTTGGAAGTGACAGCCTTCTTTTCCGGTGGCAAATCTGCTTCATCCCAAGTCCTATTTTTCTCCATGGCATTAGTCTCAGCATCCACCGCCTCCAGCCATTCCTTGATTTGCTTAGCCTCATCATAACTTTGGGGTGAGCAACCGCTTGGGCATTGTAATAGACCCTCGTATTCACCCAAATGGATGGGTCTTTACGAATACGAGTGCTTCTGTGGAGGGGCTGGGTAGTAGGTGCTTGTTCCTAGACTTGGGGTCCATCATGATGTAAACAGGGTCCAGGTTCGGATGGATGAAGGCTTGAGCTCGACCCAGGAACTCGAGGTTCTGACTCGAGTGGAACTTGTTCAGTCATCGGAGACTCGGATTTTTCGGGGCTCGACTCAGGCACTCGAGTGGTCGGCTCGAGTGGTGGTTGGCTGGCACTTGGAACCGCAGTTTGGCCAGAGCTCGACCCAGGAACTCGAGGTTCTGACTCGAGTGGTGTGTGGTCAGTCCTAGTATGTTGGTTTGATGGCCCATTTCCGTTGTTCGGAACTCCAAGTTGATTAAGGAGGAATTGTAGGCTTGCGGCTCTATCCATAGCTGGTTCGGATAGGTCTTGAAGGTCATCCCAATTCCTTTCTCCATAGTACCCACGGTCTTCAATAAATTTGACATCCCTGGATACCTGAACTCTTTTGGTTTCCGGATCATAACACTTGTATCCTTTCTGAGTAGAAGAGTAACCTATGAACATACACTTCTTGCTCTTGGCGTCAAGTTTGTTTCTTAGCTCTCTGGGCACTAACACATCCAAAAACACGTAAGTGATCTAATGGTGGTTCGGTTCTGTTTAATACCTTGTATGGAGACACATCTTTAAGAACTTTGGTAGGTGTCCGATTGATTAAATAACATGCTGTCATGACAGCATCTCCCCAAAAACGCTTTGGAACTTGCATGTGAAACATGAGAGATCTCGAGACCTCCATCAAGTGGCGGTTCTTCCTCTCAGCCACACCGTTTTGTTGTGGATTGTAAGGACAACTAGTTTGGTGTAGTATTCCTTGTTTGTTTAGGTACTCTTGAAATGCTTTGCTCATGTATTCCCCTCCATTATCTGTTCTAAGTACCTTCAATTTCGAGTTAAACTGATTAGATATATAAGCTCCAAAATTTCTAAAGGCATCAAACACTCTATCTTTTGAAGGCATAAGGGTTATCCAAGTATATTTTGATTTCTCATCTATGAAGGTGACAAAGTATCTATGATTATCTCTGGATGCACATGATGAGGTCCAAACATCAGAATGCACAAGATCAAAGCAACTTTCATAAACAGTAGAGGATAAAGGATAAACCGCCTTGCAATGTTTTCCTAAAATGCACGCTTCACAATCAACATTGTCAAAAGATAACTGAGGCAACATAAGTCTTAAAGCACGAAAATGAGAGTGGCCAGTTCTAGCATGCCAAAGAGAGTCACTTGAACTACTAACAACGAAATTAGAAATAGCCAAACTAGTGTCATAAAAACGAGATAAAAGCTTAGGGTCTTCAAGGATGTAAAGCCCATTTTCCACTCTGCCTTGTCCAATCAAACGTCCCGTCTCAATATCCTGAAATTTCACATCGTTAGGTCCAAATATGACATTGCAATATAAATCCATAACAGCCTTTCTAACTGATAGAAGATTGGAGGTGAATTCAGGCATATAAAACGCTCGAGACTGCTTATTAAATAGCCCAAGCTTCCCTACTCCACTAACCGATATCCTATTATCATTTGCTATCACAACACTCCCTAAAGCCGGTTCTATGTTGCTAATTAAGCTCTCATCACTAATCATGTGATGAGAGGCTCCAGAATCAACAACAATCGGTTTAAATAGATTATGAGAATAGAAACAGATACCGGAATCCTTTTGTGATTTGAGGGAGTTGATGAGTGCCTCAAGGTCCGATTTCTTTATGACATCTCCATGGAATGATGAGGAAGCAGCAGTCAGGTGTTCATTATCCTTGGTTGATGAGGCAGCAGTTGAACCAACTCTTGAGCTTTGACCATCTGAGACTTCATGGGACAGATTAGCTTTTGAATCCCTGAATTTTGCTGGTTTGAGATGCGGATGAAGCAGCCAGCATTTGTCTTTCAAGTGACCCTTCTTCCTGCAGTGGTCACAAAGGAGCTTCTTCCTATCTTCGAACTTTCCTTGAGCCTTGTTTGCAATCATGAGACCCGAATTCCCTTTTCCATCAAACAGCTCGATGGAACCTTGTTCTTTCTGGATTTGAGAACATACTTCCTCAAGGCTGGGAAGAGAGCTAGTGCTTGCAGCTGACCTTAGAATATGTTTCACAAGATCTTTGTATCCAGGGTTTAAGTTCATCATTAGGCTGAAGACCTTATCTTCTTCATTTCTTTCCCTAATCACCTTTGGATCCATAGACACAAGTCTTAACATATCAAGCTCCGCCCAAAGAGATCTAAACTTTCCAAAGTATTCGGTAAACTCCATTTCTTCCTGGAGAAGATTAGACAGAGCTTTCTTAACCTCAAATACCCTAGTTAAGTTTGAGATGTTACCATAAACCTTCTTCAAGGTGTCCCATAGCTCCTTTGCTGTTTCACAGTATGAATATGCCTCAAGGATTGGTGTGTCTAGAGAGCTTTGGATGATGGATTTGACAGCTTGATCAACCTGAAACCACTCATCATCTTCATCCAGAAGGTCTTCTTCCTCCTCATCGCTTGAAAGAGGTTCCTTTGGAGGCCTTTCCCTCACAACATGACTCCAAAACCCTTTCCTGGTGCAGATTGTTGTCTTCACAGTTCTGGCCCAGAGAAGGTAGTTTACACCCTTGAGAGTTACTGGAACAATCGGAGACTTGTTGTTATCCATTAGACTTTGAGAAAGCTCAAACCTTTCTTTTCAGATTTGAAAAAGTTTGAAGCTTTATGGATTTTCTTAAGAAAGCTTTGAACTTTCTTTGAAGAAATGATAAAAGATGGAACCTTTGAGTGAATGACACGCAAAAGGAGTGACCTTTCTGAAGGAAACGCAAGGATGCAAGCTTTTGTCCGTACAACAATGGAGGTATTGTATGGATTCAGAGGAGAAGCTTCTTTAGACTGATGAGATTATGGACCGAGAGGAAGAGTGCTGATTGAGAGACACACAAAGGAAGAATAAGAGTAGAGTATTGGATCAAAGAGCTCTGATACCATGTGAGAATATGAAGAATATTACGGAAATATTAGAGACTAGAGAGAGCAGAGAGAGAATAAAGATGAGGGAAACATTTTCCATTAATTTTTATGTTAGTCTTCTTACAACTATATATAGGAAAGCATAAAGCATAAAGTGGTTCCAACGGTCATATTGATCACAAATCTTATCCACAAATGATCAACAATAGATTTTGAATATGTGCTTGCTCCCACTCGACTCAAATACTCAATCCTCATGAGTCGAGTCGTTGTCACTCGACACCCAACTCGATCCATATAAGTCGAGTCTTGGTTAATTCTCCCACTCGACTCCTATACTCGGTCCATATGAGTCGAGTGTGAGGATTCTTGACTAATAATTGTTGCCACAAAACGAAGATAAAAACTTTGGGTCTTCAAGAATGTAAAGCCCATGTTCCACTCTCCCTTGTCCAAGTAACCTTCCCGTCTAAATATCCTGAAACTTCACATCGTTAGGTCCAAAAATAACATTGCAATATAAGTCCATAACAACCTTTCTAACCGAGAGAAGATTAGAGGTGAATTCCGGCATATAAAAAGCTCTAGACTATTTGTTAAACAAGCCTAGTTTCCCTACTCCACTAACCGATATCCTATTGCCATTTGCTATCACAACACTCCCTAAAGCCGGTTCTATGTTGCTAATCAAGCTCTTATCACTAATCATATGATGAGAAGCTCCAGAATCAACAACAATCGGTTTAAAGAGCTTATGGGAATAGAAACAGATACCAGAATCCTTTAGTGATTTGAGGGAGTTGATGAGAGCTTCAAGGTCCGATTTCTTGATGACATCTCCATGAAATGATGAGGCAGCAGCTGCAGTCAAGTGCTCTTGGTCCTTGGATGAAGAGGCAGCGGCTGAGCCTATCATGGAACCTTGATCATCCAAGACTTCATGAGACAGATTGGCCTTTGAATCCTTGAACTTGGCTGGTTTAAGGTGAGGATGGAGCAGCCAACATTTTTCCTTAACATGACCCTTCTTCTTGCAATGGTCACAAAAGAGCTTCTTCCTATCTTCAAACCTTCCTTGAGCTTTGTTTGCTGTTATAAGACCAGAATTTCCTTTTCCCTCAAACAGCTCAATGGACCCTTGTTCCTTCTGGATTTGAGAACCAACTTCTTCAAGACTGGGAAGAGAGCTAGTGCTTGCAGCTGACCTTAGGATATGTTTCACAAGATCTTTATATCCAGGGTTCAGATTCATCATAAGGCCGAAGACCTTATCCTCTTCATTCCTCTGCCTAATTACCTTCGGATCCATAGTCACTGGCCTTAACATATCTAACTCAGCCCATAATGATCTAAACTTTCCAAAGTATTTAGTAAATTCCATTTCTTCTTGAAGAAGATTAGATAGAGCTCTCTTAACCTCAAATACTCTTGTTAAGTTTGAAATGTTACCATAAACCTTCTTCAAGGTGTCCCATAACTCCTTTGCCGTTTCACAGTATGAATATGCCTCAAGGATTTGTGGATCTAGGGAGCTCTGGATGATGGACTTGACAGCTTGATCCACTTGAAACCACTCATCATCTTCATCAAGAAGGTCTTCTTCTTCTTCATCGCTGGACTGAGGTTCCTTTGGAGGTCTTTCCTTCACCACATGGCCCCAAAACCCTTTCCTAGTGCAGATTGTTGTCTTCACAATTCTGGCCCATAGAAGATAGTTCACACCCTTGAGAGTTATTGGAACAATCGAAAACTTAGTTGTATCCATGAGATCTTGAGAAAGTTTGAGTCTTTCCTTGCATATTTGAAAAAGGCTGAAGCTTTAAGGTTTTTCTTGAGAAAGTTCTGAACTTTCTTTGAAGAAACTTGAGAAAGGTGACACCTTTGAGTGAATAACACCAGAAAGGAGCAAGCTTGATGACATTCTGACCAAAAAAACGTGAGCTTTCTCCACTAGCAACAAAGTTCGGATTTTGAAAGCTTGAATGCGAACATAGAGCTAGTGAGAAGAGAGTGAGTACAGAACAGAGAATGGATGAATGAGAACAGGAGAATGAGAAGAGAATGATCCAAAGATCAATGCTCTGATACCATGTTGGTTTTGGAATCAAAACATGAACTATGACTACGGAAGCTTTAAGAGATTTTAGAGAGAGATTGAGTAGAATAGTGAAGAAAACATCATGTTCTCATTAATTTCGAAATGGTTACATGAGTTAGCTTAAATAGACTTATCCTAGATACATCATGAATACACAATTCTGTCTAGATACATAAAAGCATAAGAAAGGAGAGAGAAGTGCCAGCTGGGTGGAGGGGACTATTTGGTACTAGTCTCCAACGGTCATATTGACCATGTTGGGACCACGTGCCAGCTGGGTGGATGGGACCATTTGGTACTAGTCTCCAACGGTCATATTGACCATGTTGGGACCACTTTTGCTTCTTATCCACCAGCAATCCCCTACAACTGAGCCTATCCTTGTTCTGCTTCCCTTGCTACTCAAGTAAATATGTCACTCGGTCTCTTGGATAGGTTTACATGTGACCGAGTGAGGATGCTTGACTAATAGCAGCTCCACTCAGTTTCTCACTGAAAAACGCAACCGGCTTGCCTCCTTGTGATAGCAGAGCACCGATTCCAACTCCAGAAGCATCACACTCCACCTCGAATGTTTTGTTAAAGTCCGGAAGAGCCAAAACTGGCGCAGCAATAAGGCTGTCCTGTAGGCGTTGAAACGCCTCTGTTTGTTATGCTCCCCATTCAAATGCATTACTCTTCTTGAGTATTGAGGTCAGCGGACTTGCAATGCTGCTAAAATCCCTCACAAATCGCCTGTAGAAGCTCGCAAGGCCATGAAAACTGCGCACTTGACTAGCATTTGTAGGTGTTGGCCAATCCCGAATGGCTTTTATTTTATCCTCGTCAACCTGTAACCCCTGCGAAAACTTACAACAAAACCTAAAAACACTACTTGGTCAGTGCAGAATGTGCACTTCTTGAGGTTCGCATACAATCCTTCTTTACGAAGTGTTTGCATTACTTGCTCAAGATGCGATACATGATCAGAAAACGAAGCACTATAAACAAGAATGTCATCGAAATAAACAACAACAAACTTACTGATGTATGGTCTAAGAACATGGTTCATTAGACGCATAAAAGTGCTAGGTGCATTAGACAGACCAAATGGCATTACCAACCATTCGTAGAGCCCCTGCTTGGTTTTGAATGTTGTCTTCCATTCATCACCTTCTCGCAGCCTTACTTGGTGATAACCAGATTTGAAGTCGATTTTTGAGAAAACCGTGGCTCCACTCAGCTCATCAAGCATATCGTCTAAGCGCGGAATTGGATGCCTATACTTGATGGTGATATTGTTTATTGCTCTGCAGTCCACGCACATTCTCCAACTGCCATCTTTCTTTGGCACAAGCAAAACTGGTACTGCAGACGGACTAAGGCTCTCACGCACATATCCTTGAGCCATCAGCTCTCTTACTTGCCGTTCAAGCTCCTTAGCTTCTTCTGGATTTACCCTATATGCGGCCCTATTTGGCAGCTGTGCTCCAGGTACGAAGTCGATTTGATGCTCTATTCCCCTTATAGGTGGTAAACCTGGTGGCAACTCTTCAAGAAAGACATCTGCATAGGATTTGAGTATTGATCAAGGTGAATAAAGGATCAAAGGATTGACAAGGAAAGAGGAAGGGAAACATGTTGGAAAAAGTCAACGGTCATGGGAAAAGTCAACGGACGGCGAGGCACGACCGTGGGAAGCAACCGGGCCGAGAAATTATGTACCGCGGGTATGGTCTGTTGGTTTTTATGAGACTAAGCTCAAAATAAACCGTGGAGACTTCACTTGGTGAATGAAACCACTTAACCCACAAAATGGACTCGATCTCAAGTGATGAGGACATAGACGATGTTGAACATGTAGCTGCGGATGTCATGGTGCCTCAAGTACCAAGTGGACCACTTACACGCCTCAAAGCAAGAGCAATCAGCCACAAATTCAGCCAGTTCGTGGAGCATATTCTAGAGCAAGGAGAAGATGACGAACCACACACATTATCAGACCATCATGGCTTGTTTACATCATCAAATGAGCCATGGGCACTTCTCAATGTCAACACAGCAACTTCTAGTGTCTTTACTATCATCCAAGAGTAAAGACACACAAAGACATGCTTGGGAATTGTACTCTTTTTCCTACTTTCGGTTTTGTCCCAATGGGTTTCCTGAAAGAGGTTTTAACGAGGCAACACCCCAAGTGTGCATTCTAGGACTTGTTCACAAGTTGAACATCATTCACAAGTCACTAGAGCACTTAGAAGGCTGAAGAATTCGTTTGTTTATTTTTATGCACATCTTGTTGTTTTTTTTTGTTATTTTAAAACTACTTGTTGTTTTTGTTTCAAACTTCATGTTGTTTTAAGACTTAGGGTTCTATAAATACCTAAGCTTATGGATGAATAAAGACACAACAATTTCGTCCAAAAACCCTAGCAACCAAAAAGCTCCTTCTCTTTCACGTTTTCTAGATCTGAAAGCTTCAATTCTTCTTGTCTTTGAGTACTAGCACTCAGCCTTGAAGAATCTCTTGGTGTATCACGAGTTCATCACCCTCGTGTGGTCCAATTCACCTTCCGCATCGTGTAAAGCAAGCTGAGCTTCTCTCTTGTGAGCACAAACACCACCTTGCGTTATAGCTTGCTTTGAATCAACAAGAACGTGTATCATCTTTTGGTATCAGAGCTGAAGTTCCATCACAGGGAGTGTCTAAACCTATCTTTTCTATTTCGTTTTCTTTCATTGCATTCATTCTCTCTCGTTTTTGTTTAACTTTCATTGTTAGTTGTTTCTTGTCGCTTGATTCAATCAAATTCGTGTCTTCTATTGTTGTTACAATCAAATTCGTGTCTTCTAGTGTTTGTTCCATTAAATTCGTGTCTATTAGGGTTGTTAAGAAATTAAGTTGTTTCAACCAATTTTGTTTGTGCAATTTGATCTGTTTTTGTGAGCTTTTCTTTTTGGCAGAAAACAACCAACGAAAATTTGGGAAGAAGAAGAGGAATTTCAAAAATTCTATCCACAAATCCCTAAGCTTTCTTATCCCTTTTATTTCTCTTTTAGATTTAACAAAATTCTGTTAGGAATCTTATCTAGAAAATCATTAAATTCTATCCAAATCTAACTTGTGTCTTTTCCTTTTTCTGTTTTGTTTGTTTTAATTTATAGGAAATCATGCCTGCTGATTCGGACCCTGAGGAAGCAACCAACGCCATGATACAGATGCTGGCCACAATCAACGCACAACTCACTAGTATGAATGCTAGAATGAACAGAATGGAGGAAGCTTCACCTGGTAGGAGAGCTAATGTGCCAGAAGGTTCACGGAGGAGAGGAGAACGTGATTCGGATGGTTCCCCAACACCTCCATCAATGCAACATGACCCCCGGATGAGAGAACAGATGGAAGAAGAGCTGCCAGCTCGATTTTCGCCACCACCACCACCTCAGCCACATCTTGACGTGAAGCTGACACCTCCAACCTTTGCTGGAAGAGTTGATCCAGAGGCATACCTCGATTGGGAGAGACGAATGGAGCATATCTTTGAATATTATCGATATGCTGACCCAAGAAGAGTAGCTCTAGCTGCAGCTCAGTTCACAGACCATGCTCTTACTTGGTGGGACAGAGAAGTAGCTGAAAGGAGGAGAAATCGATATGGACAGATAGCTGCTTGGGAAGATCTCAAACACATCATGAGGAGACGCTATGTGCCACCACATTTCCACCGAGAGTTACAAAAATGTTTTAGACGTTTAAATCAGGGCACCAAAAGTGTGGAGGAGTATTTTGAGGAGTTTGAGCACCTGCGGAATAGGCTGGAGCTTGAGGACTCACCAGAAACACTCATGGCACAATTTCTGGATGGATTGCAAGAGAAAATAGCAAGAAAAGTGGAACGGCAGCCATACCATGATCTTGGAGAGCTGTTGCACCTTGCCATCCAAATCGAACAGCAAAACAAGCGTAAGCAATCTAATGTTGTTTCTAGGCCTAAGACTAACTGGCATTCTATCCCTAAACAGGTTGAAAGGAACAATGGAGGACCAAACGACTCACGGTTCAAAACCACAACTAACGAAGGAGTTAAAAACGCACCAGCACCTATGCGTGCTACACAAGGAACGTCGCAGCTGCCACAACAACAGCGGACCAGAGACATTACGTGCTTCAAATGTAGAGGCAGAGGTCATATGTCAAGAGATTGCCCCAACCAGCGGGTGATGATTCTCACCTCTACCGGTGATTACGAATCACAAGATGAGGGAGATGACGAACCAGAACCAAATGATGGTGATGAGGTGGAGTATCCGGATTCCGGAGAGATGTTGATGATGAGGCGTGTTCTCAGCTCAATGGTGGAGCCGGAAACTGAACAGCGTGAAAACATCTTTCACACTAGATGCACCATCAAGGGAGAGGTTTGCTCTTTAATTATCGATGGTGGTTCTTGCACAAATGTTGCTAGTTTATATATGGTAGAAAAACTCGGTCTAGAGAGAACTAAACACCCTCAGCCTTATAAGCTAAGGTGGCTCAATGACAAGGCTGAGTTACGCATTACTGATCAAGTAAAGGTCTCCTTTAGTGTAGGCCGATACAATGATCAAGTATTGTGTGATGTGGTTCCAATGCAGGCTGGCCATCTCTTATTGGGACGTCCATGGCAGTTTGATAAGGAAACCACACACAATGGACGTACTAACTTGTATTCTTTTGTTCATGATAAGCGCAGGATTAATCTAGCACCATTATCACCACAACAAGTGCACGAAATGCAAATCAAAATGGCTAAAGATAAAAGCAACTGCAAAGAGAATTTCCTAGTAAAATCTAGTGTTATTCGGAAGACTATTGCTACTAACAACACTAACGTTTTTCTTATGGTGTTTAAAGAGCTTTTGAGTGCAGATTATATAGATATCAAGCTACCATCAGAAGTTAACAAGTTGTTGGAAACGTATGCGGATGTATTTCCTGAAGAGCTACCACCTGGATTACCGCCTGTTAGAGGCATTGAGCACAACATTGACTTCATTGTAGGAGCACAGCTACCAAACAGACCCGCTTACCGTGTCAATCCAGAGGAAGCCAAAGAACTTGAGCGGCAAGTAAGAGAGCTGATGGCACAAGGGTATGTCCGAGAGAGTCTCAGCCCATGTGCAGTACCAGTTCTACTCGTGCCTAAGAAAGATGGCAGCTGGAGAATGTGTGTAGATTGCCGAGCCATCAACAACATTACAATCAAATACCGGCACCCCATACCTCGACTCGATGACATGCTGGACGAGTTGAGTGAAGGAACCGTATTCTCAAAAATTGATTTAAAGAGTGATTATCATCAAGTGAGAATGCGGGAAGGGGATGAGTGGAAGACAGCCTTCAAGACCAAGCACGGTTTGTATGAATGGCTGGTCATGCCATTCGGTTTGTCTAATGCCCCCAGCACCTTTATGCGCCTAATGAACCATGTACTTAGGCCATACATCAGTAAGTTTGTTGTTGTTTACTTTGATGATATACTTATCTATAGCTCATCTTATTCTGAACATGTGACACATCTTGAGCTGGTATTACAAACACTTCGAAGGGAAGGATTGTTTGCCAACTTAAAGAAGTGCACATTCTACACTGATCAAGTAGTTTTCCTAGGTTTTGTTGTTAGTTCACAGGGATTACAGGTTGATGAAGACAAGATTCGAGCTATCAAAGAATGGCCAACACCAACGAGTATCAGCCAAGTGAGAAGCTTTCACGGTTTGGCCAGCTTCTATCGTTGGTTTGTAAAGGATTTCAGCAGTATTGCCAGCCCCTTGACGTCAATAGTTAAGAAGAACAATGAGTTCAAATGGGGAGAAGAACAAGAGCAAGCATTTCATCGCTTGAAAGAGAAACTCACAGCTGCACCGGTTTTAGCTCTACCAGACTTCAACAAGACATTTGAACTAGAGTGTGACGCATCTGGAGTGGGAATAGGAGCTGTACTAACCCAAGGAGGCAGACCAGTAGCTTACTTCAGTGAGAAGCTAAGTGGAGCAGCATTGAATTACCCAACCTATGACAAAGAGTTATACGCTTTAGTGAGGGCTATGGAGTCTTGGCAACACTATTTGTTGGCTAGGGAATGTGTTATACACACGGACCATCAGACATTGCAGCATTTGAAGGGTCAAACTAAGTTGAAAAAGAGGCATGCACGCTGGCTGGAATTCATCGAAACATTTCCCTATGTGATCAAGTATAAGAAGGGAAAGGAAAATGTTGTAGCTGATGCCTTGTCTAGAAGACATACTCTCATCTCGGTTATGGAAGCCAAAGTGTTAGGATTTGAGTTAATGAAGGAGCTATACACAGTAGATGAAGACTTCAAGGAGATCTTCAAGGAACACGACAAAGGAGCTTACACCAAATTCTACTTGTTTGATGGGTTCCTGTTCAAAGAGAAGAGGCTGTGCATTCCCAAAGGCTCTATACGAGATTTGCTGTTGAAGGAAGCACATGGAGGTGGCTTGATGGGTCACTTTGGAGTTGACAAAACGTTAGACATGTTGAGGAAACATTTCTATTGGCCTCATCAAAGGCGTGACGTTGAAGCACACTGTGCTAGGTGCTTGGTGTGTCGGAAGGCCAAATCCAGAGCACACCCTTACGGTTTATACATGCCTTTGCCCATTCCTACTACTCCTTGGACTGACATTTCTATGGACTTTGTGCTAGGCTTGCCTAAGATAAACCACAAAGATTCCATTTTTGTTGTTGTAGACAGGTTTTCGAAGATGGCTCACTTCATACCATGTTCCAAGACCAACGATGCATCTCAAACTGCAACATTGTTCTTTAAAGAAGTAGTGAGGTTACATGGTATTCCGAGAACCATAGTATCAGATCGTGACACCAAGTTCCTCAACCACTTTTGGAGAGCTTTATGGAAGAAATTAGGAACCAAGCTGCTCTTCTCCACCACATGTCATCCCTAAACAGATGGACAAACGGAAGTGGTGAATCGCACTTTATCCACATTGCTGAGAGCCACCATTGGCAGGAACTTGAAGACGTGGCTGGAATGTATCCCATTCATCGAGTTTGCTTACAACCGAGCTGTGCATTCTGCCACCAGAATGTCTCCTTTTGAGATCGTCTATGGATTCAATCCCAACTCGCCTCTTGATCTCACACCATTACCACCAGCCGAAGTAGTAAGCTTGGAGGGAGAAACAAGGGCATAATACATCAAAAAGATTCATCAGAAAGCAAAGGAGAATATAGAAAAGAAAACAGAAGCTTATGCAAAGCAAGCAACCAAAGGAAGGAAACAAGTTACCTTCAAGAAAGGAGATTGGGTTTGGTTGCACTTTCGGTTTTGTCCCAATGGGTTTCCTGAAAGAGGTTTTAACGAGGCAACACTCCAAGTGTGCATTCTAGGACTTGTTCACAAGTCACTAGAGCACTTAGAAGGCTGAAGAATTCGTTTGTTTATTTTTACGCACATCTTGTTGTTTTTTTTGTTATTTTAAAACTACTTGTTGTTTTTGTTTCAAACTTCATGTTGTTTTAAAACTTAGGGTTCTATAAATACCTAAGCTTATGGATGAATAAAGACACAACAATTTCGTCCAAAAACCCTAGCAGCCAAAAAGCTCCTTCTCTTTCACGTTTTCTAGATCTGAAAGCTTCAATTCTTCTTGTCTTTGAGTACTAGCACTCAGCCTTGAAGAATCTCTTGGTGTATCACGAGTTCATCACCCTCGTGTGGTCCAATTCACCTTCCGCATCGTGTAAAGCAAGCTGAGCTTCTCTCTTGTGAGCACAAACACCACCTTGCGTTATAGCTTGCTTTGAATCAACCAGAACGTGTATCATCAAGACTTGTTGAATCCGAGTTTACTATGGAGTAAATCGGTTCTAGCAAGGAGAAAACTAATCTAGGTTGGATCTAATCCAAGTAAAGCATCACAACACTTGGAGTTTGTGTGCTAAAGAGATCTTGGATTCTAGAACCATTCATCAAGATTTACATAAATATAAATAAAGCATAAGAAGAGTTTGGTGGAGATCTAGAAGTGTTTGGGTAGAGGTCTGCCATTGGGCAGCCTCTACACGAGCCAAACTAGCCTAGAATTTACATTGAAACTACTTGCTTAAACATAAAGAGAAGAGAGAACTTTAGCAACACTTCTTTGTATATATATTTTTGGATTATTTTTACAAAGGGAATACAAGCTCTATTTATAGAGTTTACAAGGTGATGGTTAAGCTTAAAATGAAGCCTAGATGCTCAGCAATATGACCGTTGGAGAGGAGAGAGGAAGTGTTGTTCCCAAAGGTTGAAAGTGACATGTCCTTAGTCTTGAACTTAGCATAAAGTAGAGTCACATGTCTTCTTAAGCTTCCAACGATCTTCTTGGCTGTAGTTAGACTCTATTTAGGTCCTAACAGCCTTACATAACATCCCATTTGATTAGAATCAACATTTGGAAGATTTCTCAAAACATTGACTTTTTGCCTCGGCCGTTGACCTTACCCGCGGTACACAGAAACCTTACCCGCGGTACATGAATTCCTTACCCGTGGTACATGAATTCCTCGACCCGCGGTACGTGAATTCCTCTACCCGCGGTACGTGAATTTCCTTCCCGCGGTACGTCCATGTCTCGACCCGCAGTACACGCCTCTCGACCTGATCTGCTACCCGCGGTATACCACCGACCGTTGACTTTCTCGTCTGTCCGTTGACCCGTCCTGCGTCTGCCCGCAGTACATGAAAACCTTCCCGCGGTACGTGCCTCTCGACCCGATGGCCTACCCGCGGTACATGACCACCGACCGTTGACTTTCTCGCCTGTCCGTTGACCCGTCCTGCGTCTGCCCGCAGTACACGAAAACCTTCCTGCGGTACGTGCCTCTCGACCCGATGGCCTACCCGCGGTCCATGACCACCTACCGTTGACTTTTTGGTCCAAAACGTTGACTTTTCCATAACTCCTTCTTTTGGCCATTTCTTGATCTTTTGATGATTTGATGACCTTTATGGGTCCTTGGTGGCTAATTTCCTCCTTCTTGGAGGTCCTTGGGGTGGTCTTCGGCCTTCTCCTGATGACTTCGGCCTTAACTCTCCTCCATTTCATCTTATTGACCTTAAAGGTCTTCGGCCTCTTCGGCCTCATCCTCCTCATCTCTTTGATATAGACTAATATGGTCAACGGTCACTGGAAAAGTCAACAGTCGGACCATGTCCCGCGGGAAGGGAACAAGTCGAGGCTCAGGTACCAGAGTCCGAGGCACATGTGTACCGCATGAAGCAATCGGGTCGAGGTCGTGGGTCGTGACAGGCAGGTACTGCGGGAAGGAGATGGTCCAAGGTCCAGGTACTGTGAGTCGGAACATTCATGACCGCAGGTAGTGGACGGGTCGGAGACTGGCAGTCGAGGTGCTCATGTACCGCGGGAAGACAAGTGTCCGAGGTACATGTACAATGGGTCGAGCTTAACATATACCGCAGGTAGTAACGCAGGACATACCAAGGGTCGACCAGAGCACGTACCGCGGGAAGGATTTCACGTATCCTAGTCCGAGAAATCATGTACCGCGGGTAGTGAATTCGCGGACCACGGACAGGTCAACGGTCGGTCCCAAAAAATCAACGTCTTGAATTTGTGGAATTTTCTCAATAATTCCACACAGCCCATGAAGCCCACTTCCTTGGTTGACCATGAGGACCTTCTAGAAGCCTAAAGACCGACCGTTGAAGACTTGAGGACCGTTGGAGCTAATTCAAACATGTGACTTGCTTTTCTCTTGGATCGAGACAAGGAGAGGTCACTCTCAAGCCTTGCGGATCCCGAGAGAGGTCACTCTCAAGCCTTGAGGATCCCGAAAAGATCTTGTCTCCTCCCTTTGTGTATTGCGGCTAGGTTTAGCATTAAGACAATGTTGTATCTAGCCTATTTAAAGGCCATTCCACTCTTGTATACACTAAGCCGAAAATTTATAAAATTATTGGCCATATTCTTCATCTCTTATTCTTCAATATACTTCCGCAAAACTAACATGGTATCAGAGCAATTTAGTTCGAAATCTCCTCTCTAATCTCAAATCTTTCTATTCTTGTCCCAAATCTTCGATTCAAACTCTCAAAATTCTCAAAAACTTTAAGCTATGGAGAACACTAAAGCTCTCTACATCTCGGTGGTCCTAAAAGGACCAAACTATCTGCTGTGGGCAAGAACCACAAAATCCGTCTTACGCAGCCGTGGTCTTTGGAGCCATATTGAAGGTCCAAATTCAAAACCACCCCAAGCCGTGTTAAGAGGAAAAGACAAGGAAGGATCCTCGGGAACTGCGGTTGAAGATGATGAAAAATGGTCTCAAGATGACCAAACCGTGTTGATTCTCATCCACAACTCACTTGACTCGGCGATCCATGAAGCATATTCCTACTGTGAGACGGCAAAGGAATTATGGGAAACTCTCACCAAAGTTTATGGGAAAATTTCAAACGTAACTAGAGTGTTTGAAATTCAAAAGGCTCTCAACAACCTCTCTCAAGAAGGCCTCGAGTTTACCAAACATTTTGGTAAGTGGAGAAGCTTGTGGGCCGAATTAGAAATGTTGAGGCCCACTACCATTGATCCCACAATCCTCCGTGAAAGAAGAGAGCAAGACAAGGTCTTCAACTTACTCCTTACACTTGACTCAACATACTCCGACCTCATCAAACACATGCTAAGGGCGGACAAGCTTCCAACTCTTGATGAAGTGTGCAGCCACATTCACAACGAGCAAGGTTCACTTGGCCTATTTGGGGGAAAAAGTGATCTTCTTATGGCAAGCAAGGTGAGCTACAAGCAAGAGGATAAGAAAACCCTCATTTGCGATCATTGCAAGAAAAGGGGACATATCAAGGACAAGTGCTGGCTCCTTCCCCCCCATCTCAAGCCGGCCAAGTTCAAAGACACACCAAGAGCAAATGTCTCTCAAAAGGCGGCCGAAGATCAAGATGCACCAAGCACATCCGGACAAGAAATAGGGGCTGCAGCTACAGCAAGCAAACAAGAGGGGGTTCTCAAACAATCCGACATTGAGGCTCTCCTTAAACTTCTTAGGGACTCCGATATCACCTTCCTATTTCATAAACCCGTAAACTCATTTATCATAGACTCGGGGGCTTCTCACCATATGATTTGCAATTCGAACTTGATAAATGATGTCAAACCGGCTTTAGGAAATGTGGTAATAGCTAATGGATCGAAAATACCGGTTAAAGGAGTTGGAACCTTGCAATTGTTTGATAAAAATACCAAAGCCTTTCTTATTCCGGATTTTGCCTCTAACCTTTTATCCGTAAAGAGAATAGCATGTGATCTTGATTGCTATGTCATGTTCGGTCCTAATGATGTTAAATTTCAGGATATTAAGACCGGGAAAGTCATTGGTGAAAGAACTATCAAGGGCGGACTCTATGTTCTTGAAGACACCAAGTTTATCTCTAATATTTCGCATGCTTTAACTTCCGTTTGTAGTTTGAGTAGTATAGATTGGCATAGTATATTAGGTCATCCTCACTCTAGAGCTCTTAAACTTATGTTGCCAAGTTTTTCATTTAATGATCATAGTTGTGAGGCTTTCATCCTTGGAAAACATTGTAGAACCGTGTTTCCCAAGTCATCAACTATTTATGAAAAATGTTTTAATCTCATTCACTCGGATGTGTGGACATCTCCATGTCTTTCTAGGGAAAAGTCTAATTATTTTGTCACATTCATAGATGAGAAATCAAAATATACTTGCATAACCCTTCTCCATTCCAAAGACCAAGTGTTTAATGCATTTAAAAACTTTGAGTTCTATGTCACTAATCACTACAATGTTAAAATAAAGGTACTAAGGACGGATAACGGAGGGGAATATATGGGCCATTCCTTTCAAGAACATCTTACAAAACAAGACATACTCCACCAAACTAGTTGTCCCTACACACCACAACAAAATGGTGTGGCCGAACGGAAAAATAGGCATTTGATGGAAGTGGCCCGTTCAATGATGTTCCATAGGAGCATCCCAAAGAGCTATTGGGGAGATGCCGTAACAACGACATGCTACCTCATAAATCGCATTCCAACCAAAATACTTCAAGACAAGTCTCCATTTGAGGTATTAAACAACTCTAAACCATCCATTAATCACTTACAGGTCTTTGGGTGTGTGTGTTATGTCTTAGTACCAGGAGAATTACGCAACAAGTTGGAGGCTAATATTAGTCCAGCATCTTCACTCGGTCACATGTAAACCTATCCAAGAGACCGAGTGACATATTTACTTGAGTAGCAAGGGAAGCATAACAAGGATAGGCTCAGCTGTAGGGGATTGCTGGTGGATAAGAAGCAAAAGTGGTCCCAACATGGTCAATATGACCGTTGGAGACTAGTACTAGATGGTCCCCTCCACCCAGCTGGCTACCAAATGGTCCCCTCCACCCAGCTGGCACTTCTCTCTCCTTTCTTATGCTTTTATGTATCTAGAATAAGTCTATTTAAGCTTACCCATGTAACCATTTTCGAAATTAATGAGAACATGATGTTTTCTTCACTATTCTACTCAGTCTCTCTCTAAAATCTCTTAAAGCTTCCGCAACCATAGTTCATGTTTTGATTTCAAAACCAACAGCTAAGAATAAGAGGTGTGCGTTTCTTGGCTATTCAACTACACAAAAGGGATAGAAATGTTACAATCCCAAAGAAAGGAAGATATATGTCTCCCGGGATGTCAAGTTTATGGAAGAAAAGGGGTACTTTGATGCTAAGGATTGGGATAAGTTACGTGACCTCTCAACCTCATCAACGGACCAAGCCACAACTCTTAGGATCTTGTTTGATCATCTCGGGATCAGCCGACCAAATGATCAAGAACCAAGATCAAATGAGGCACCAAGCCCGAGTAGAAACTCGGAGAATCAACCAGAAGAACCAAATCACTTGGGCCATATGGACCTAGGCGATGAAGAAATGAGTTCTCATCAAGAAGATAGTCCTATGGCCCATGAGGAGAACATCGAGGAGGTTCCCGCTGAGGTACAAGAGCCAAGGCCACTCCGGAGAACTACAAGGATTCGGAAAGACCCATCAAACTGGATCAATACAAGGGTATACTTCAACAACCAAGCCGTGGCACATCCAATATAAGGAGTGTGTTCTCTCGACCTTTTGCCACTGGAACACGCCGCATTTCTTGGAAAGATTGAGTCCGATTTCATTCCCCAAACGTATGAAGAAGCTAAGGGCATCAAAGAATGGAATAATGCGGTAAAAGATGAAGCCGGAGCAATGGAACGCAACCGAACCTAGTAGGAAACCGACTTACCTCCGGGAAAGAAGGCCGTAAGTTCAAGATGGATATTCACCATCAAATATAAAAGTGATGGAACCATTGAAAGACACAAGGCCCGCCTAGTTGCAAGAGGCTTCACCCAAAGCTATGGCGAGGACTACACGGACACTTTTGCACCCGTAGCCAAACTACACACGGTAAGAGTTGTCCTTTCCCTTGCAACTAACCTCTCTTGGGATCTATGGCAGATGGACGTCAAAAATGCTTTCCTTCAAGGAGAACTTGAAGAAGAAGTGTATATGAC